>OY856411.1:719321028-720521028 GCA_963693085.1 Alisma plantago-aquatica | reverse complement strand
ACTGTGTAGACTTCCTTTTAAGGTCTGTCTCATGTTTCTTTGTCATAGAACTTTCTATCCTCTGAATTGATTCCAAAAATGTAGCAAACCTTTCTCTACTTTCTAATGCAGATGTCGGGATGGACATCTCAGCATTCAATCCCTTCTCAAAATGTCAGATCTTTTCCTCCTCAGTAGCAGCCATTTGAGGACAAAATCGCAAAAGTTCCATAAACTTAAAATCGTATTCATTTATCGACATGGCTCTCTGTCAAATCTTCTCAAACGGTGAGATCTTTTCATCTAAGTATGTCTTTGGAAAATACTTATTAATGAATTCTCGAAGAAATTCCTCCCAATCAACCTCTTCAGCATTCCTTTTTATTTCTTCTATAGCCCACCAATGTCTAGCACTATCCTTCAAAAGGTACACAATATGTTTGACCTTGTCGACATATGGAATACTAAGGATCTTAAAAGCCTTTTCTAACTCAGTGAGCCAGAGATCAACATCTGCTGGGTCAGATGTCCTAGCATATTCTATGGCTCCTACATGATGTAGTAATTCAAAAGTCTTACCAGACCCATATCCCTCATTGGGAATTGGTGCCCTAGGTGCCAGTGATGGCATCCTGTTTGTTATATGCATCAATGTAGTCATGATTTTCCCAAAAAGAATATGAAAATTTGGGTTTCTCATCATGACTTCATCAACATGGGGATTCTTAGGAACTGTTTCTTCTCTTTCCTGGTCCTTGGCACCTTTTACTGGTGCAACAACATTGCTCTCAGCAACGTGTCCCTTATGTCCTCCAGACATCTTTGTGTTATATATCTTCTTCTGCATAAGCAGAAGGCACTATAAGATACACTGGGGTACACTTAGAACAGACTCGATACCTTAGTCCTATGTCTCTGTAGACTCAGTGAACCTAGAGCTCTGATACCACAAATTGATATGAACCGTTCGAAGAAAACATGATTTACTTAAACAGAAGCATTCGTTAGCAACAGATTACTGAAAATCAATAAAAATTAAAACCATTTACAAAGAGATCCAAACATAGGGAAAACTCTTTGAACAAGAACCAATGTATTTTATTTACATCATGGTTCATAAGTACATATCCAGTACCATCCCTTCTTGAGGGTTACTGTGACGACCGTCTCGCGAAAACATGATTAACTAATGCGGAAGCGTTCATCAAGCAGCGGATTAGAGAAAATCACTAAAAATTAAAAACTTTTTGAAAAGAGATCCACACATAGGAAATCTTTTCCAACAAATGCCATTGTATATCATATACATTCTATTTCAAACGTACATATCCTGTGCCATCTCTTTCCAGAGACTACATCATCAGCTGCCTTATAAACATATATGCAGGCAGCATACAAATCTCAAGGCATCAAGCCAAAACCTTAGACTGATATATCAAAAACACTGACTAAAAACTCCGAGGACCTGAGAGTACAGAGATGACACATAGGACTACTATCTATATGACTAGACAGACAATATGTCCACCTGAGATCTTATTGCTGTCCCTGCTGTTGCTGTTGCTACTGCTCTTTCCCTATTCTAGGGTTTCTTCTCTGCCTTTCATGCATACCTAAAAAATGTTTCCCACGGGGGTGAGACAATTGTAAATTGCCCCAGTGAGAGATATAACTCTCCGCTAGAAACATTGTTATAGCAGATTATGAAATTAAACTGAGCAGGGGTTACTTTTACATTAATAGGCAGAATTATTCTTCATAGAACAGAATAAGAAAATCTCTATTTTCAATAAGAGCATTGCATCTACCCATGGTAGACTCATAGTTCATCCATCTACTTGTAATGAATACAACAGATATGAATAATCATCAATGAACTATAGATATATAATAGAAATGTAACATCAGCCAAGTTCTCTAGCATTACTTATTAACACAAATGCTACAAAGAAACATGATACTTGTTACCGAAGCATCACACATGGCTCACAAGGCCATTCACATCTTGTCACCTCTCACTAGGCAACAACTTATTCACATGGCTCACAAGACCATTCACATCTTGTCACCTCTCACTAGGCAACAACTTATTCACATGGTTCATAAGGCCATTCACATCTTGTCACCTCTCACTAGGCAACAACTTATTCACATGGCTCACAAGGCCATTCACATCTTGTCACCTCTCACTAGGCAACAACTTATTCACATGGTTCATAAGACCATTCACATATTGTCACCTCTCACTAGGCGACAACTTATTCACATGGTTCACAAAATCCATACACATTGTTACTTTTATTAAGCAACAACAACATTAATGCACAAAAAGCCAATCAACATTTATTATATAAATGTCACAGCCCAAACTTGGCTATATTCATCATCTCATCATACCTGCATGGTTATTAGGCATGATAACAGTCATACAAGATATTCATCACATCATGTGATACAATAGTAACACCATCATTCCTTAACCAGGAATTAGGGTTCACCATCAAATAGGTCTTATCATTCCCTTTTCCCCAAATTAGGGTTAGGGTTCCCCATTTCTCATTAATTCAGACCCTCTTGGATTAACCAACTTTATCTTGTATTAAGGTATTTCCCCTCTTAATACATTCCATCACAGAATACTCACCCTTAGCATATAATGCATAGGCCACACATTAGAATTGTCCAGCTATCTCACATGATATGGACTTATCTTAGTTTAAGGCATAACTTTATTATAAAGTTGCCTATAAACAATCGCAATGATACGCCCTCAACTAGGGTTTCACAAGGATACACCCTCAACCAGGGTTCACAATGATACACCCTCCACTAGGGTTTCACAAGGTTACACCCTCAACCATGGTTCACAATGATACACCCTCCACTAGGGTTTCACAAGGATACACCCTCAACCAGGGTTCACAATGATACACCCTCCACTAGGGTTTCACAAGGTTACACCCTCAACCAGGGTTCACAATGATACACCCTCCACTAGGGTTTCACAAGGATACACCCTCAACCAGGGTTTATAAGGATACACCCTCAACTAGGGTTTCACAAGGATACACCCTCAACTAGGGTTCATAAGGATACACCCTCAACTAGGGTTTCACAAGGATACACCCTCAACTAGGGTTTCACAAGGATACACCCTCAACCAGGGTTCATAAGGATACACCCTCAGCTAGGGTTTACTAATCATGTATTGGATTCATGCATTTGTTATGCATTATTGATTAGTACCATTAAGGGTATCTCTCACCTAATTACATTAGGTTTCCAAAAAGGTTTAATCAATTGGACCTTCAATAACATGAGGTATCCAATTGAATTAGGGTTTCCAATGTTGATTCCTTCAATCATTGAATTCATGGAACCAATCATCAATTGGACCTATATTCATACTTCAATTGAGTTTGATAAGTCAACCTTCAACTAATTTGACCCTCAATTGACCCTCAATTGATCATCAATTAGGGTTTGAATCAACTGATTTAGGGTTTGGAATCGATGATCCATCAACACTAATCAATGCAGGATTAGTTACTTTGAAACCATTGAACCATCATTCAAATTGGGTATGACCTGACCCCAAATGGTCTTGAGGTCGTTTGGATGACCTCCAAACGGTCTTGAGACCGTTTGCCCATCATATCACTCAAATCTAAGCAATCCAATTGGGGTTTGGTTCATTGGATTGATCACCAAATCAACATTGCATTGTATATCAGCTTAGTACCTTTAAACCTTCAAACACCTAACCGTACTCAACCCTAGACCTCCAAACGGTCTTGGGTGACTGCCAAACGGTCTTGAGACCGTTTGGATGAGCTCCAAACGGTCTTGAGACCGTTTGGCTCATCCAACCTTTGGACTTTAGTGAAAAATCATCATGGATTGGTCTATCGAGTTGATCAACAAATCAGCATTGAGTTGCAGTATGATTTGGTACCTTTGGACCTTCAATTAATCAACTATACTTGACCCCAGACCTCCAAACGGTCTTGGGGTGATCCCCAAACGGTCTTGAACCCGTTTGGGCTAATCAACCCAAAATCTCAACTTAACTCATTGGAATTTCAGCACTGTTTTCAATTAGGGTTTGCCTAATTGAATAGCCTTCAAATCACGATTCCTTGGGAGTTAACCCCTCAAATTTGGAGAGTCATTAACCAAAATAATTATGAACAGGAATCCCAAATGTTCAACGCTTTGTAAACTCACTCAAACGGTCTTGAACCCGTTTTCCCAAGAAGGTGAAGTTAATCAGGTTGAAAATCAGCACTTAATCCAATTAGGTTTTCCTAATTGATTAGCCTTCAACCTATGATTCCTTTGGAGTTAACCCCTCAAATTTGGAGAGTCATTAACCAACATAATTATGAACAGGAATCCCAAACGGTCAATGCTTGGTCAACTCACTCAAACGGTCTTGAACCCGTTTTCCCAAGCAGGTCAAGTTAATCAGGTTGAAAATCAGCACTTAATTCAATTCGATTTGTCTAATTGATTGGCCTTCAACCTATGATTCCTTTGGAGTTAACCCCTCAAATTTGTAGGGTCATTAGCCTACATAATTAGGAACGAGATTCCCAAACAGTCAATGCTTGGTCAACTCCTTCAAACGGGTTTGAACCCATTTTCCACCAAACGGTTTGCAACCCGTTTGGTCACCAAACTTTTTTGGTGAAACCGTTTGGTCCCAACTTTTGAGATCGTTTTCTCCCAAGATATTTGGTGAGGTGCTTGCTTATGATGATGTCATCATCATATTCCTTCGTGCACCCAAGAACAGCAACCTTTCTTGATGGAATTTGCAGCAAAGAAACAAAAATGTATAAAATTGAAGAAATCAATCAACAAAGCATAGAAGATTGATGCAATAGCAATGTTTGAGGGTTTAAGTTATAAAACCCGCCTCTAATTGAGCTCCAAATCTCCAAGATCACGCCATTAATGGTTGATGAAGCTTTTGCAACTCCCCCTAGGCTCGTCCTCAAGCTTTTGATTGCAAAAGTTGGCTAGGGTTGAGGAGGAGATCGAAATAAGAAGGAATCCATAATTTATTTTCGATTTTCACCATGAAATCATGAAGAAAAAAGGTCAAGGGCTTACCCACAGGTTGGGGACGTGCTCCCTGCTCCTCCCTAGCTCCTTGGTCGGTTTTGCAAGTAAGGGGAAGAAGAAAATCCGAAAAAGGCCTTGGTTTGGGCTTGGAAATGGCACTTTTATAAGGAAATTGATGAGAGAGAAAATGCCTTATAAAAATCCAATTAATCCAAAAATTATGGCCGCCTCTTCCCCCTCAACTCCATGGATACGAGGCATATCCCTTTTCCTTTTATTCCCCTTCATTATCCTCAATTTAAAGAAAAGCAAATTAAGCACCTTAATGCTTATAATATAATATCCCATATGTGAGTGGAAATTACTTTCCTTTATAATAAGGTGAGTGGAGTTTCACCTACTTAGGATATTTTCGTTCCTTATCTTGGCAAAGGGACTTCCATCCTTATTCAAAATCAACCCAAAACATTTTGGTTGAAATCCCTTCAATTATTTTTATTCATTTTTGCCCTAAATCAAATTAGGGTTTCAATTAGGCATTAATCTTGATTATTTTAATATCAAGATTCTCTCTCCTCCAACTTAATTCAAATGAGGAGTCCCTCTCATTTTCTTTGCTCAAAATGATGCCAAGAAACATTATGGACCTTATTGAAGTGGTAATTTGCATATTGAACCCTAGGTTTTGGGTAAATTGCACTTTACACCAAAACTGAGTTTTAATGCACAACATTTTCCAACAAGCTCTATCTTGGTGTCCCAAGCTTGTGAAAACCATACCACTATATCATAATCATTATTATGGTGTCTCAACATCAGAGGAACATCTTATCATGCAACATTTGCAAGTTGACCCCTCAACTTGGGTAATTTGCACTTTAGTCCAAAATAAGCAATCATTGCTTCAACATTGTTCAAACGAGACCAAAATTGAAACATAAGTTTCTTATGAGGCCTAATTACTTTTCCCAAGATAAGATTAAGAATCTACTCAAACTTATTAGACAAAACATCTAGGGTTAATTCATAACCCAGGTTAGGGATGTTACAAATTATAAACCCCTAATAAGGATTTCGTCCTCAAAATCCCAGGAAAAGGAGGAACAGATTGTTCATTAATCATGCCCTCAAGTCTCCACATATTTCTTAATATTATGGAGATACCATGGATCTGTAATTCATACAAAGTTTCTTTCATTAATTCAACCTTATCACTGTTTATGTTTATGCAAAGCATAAACCCCTAACATATGATGTCCATGTCATTGAGAGGAAGAAGCATAATAGAACATACTTCAATAATCACTCAAGAATACTTATCAAAAGGAAAAACATATATATCTAACAGAGATAATTCACTTAGCAAACTCTATATAATTGGGAATGTTCACATAGTTCTTCCTATTAGTTAGGGATGTCACATAACTTTTCCCTTTTTGTTTAGGGTTGGAATTGCACAAAGCATCTTCCTTTATTGGAATTGCACAAAGCATCTTCCTTTATTGGAATTGCACAAAGCATCTTCCTTTATTGGAATTGCACACAGCATCTTCCTTTATTGGAATTGCACACAACATCTTCCTTTATTGGAATTGCACACAACATCTTCCTTTATTGGAATTGCACAAAGCATCTTCCTTTATTGGAATTGCACAAAGCATCTTCCTTTATTGGAATTGCACACAACATCTTCCTTTATTGGAATTGCACACATCATCTTCCTTTATTGGATTTGCACAAAGCATCTTCCTTTATTGGAATTGCACAAAGCATCTTCCTTTATTGGAATTGCACACAACATCTTCCTTTATTGGAATTGCACAAAGCATCTTCCTTTATTGGAATTGCACACAGCATCTTCCTTTATTGGAATTGCACACATCATCTTCCTTTATTGGAATTGCACAAAGCATCTTCTTTTATTGGAATTGCACAAAGCATCTTCCTTTAATTGAATTGCACAAAGCATCTTCCTTTATTGGAATTGCACAAAGCATCTTCCTTTATTGGAATTGCACACAGCATCTTCCTTTATTGGAATTGCACAAAGCATCTTCCTTTATTGGAATTGCACACAGCATCTTCCTTTATTGGAATTGCACAAAGCATCTTCCTTTATTGGAATTGCACAAAGCATCTTCCTTTATTGGAATTTCACAAAGCATCTTCCTTTATTAGAATTGCACATATCATCTTCCTTTATTGGAATTGCACAAAGCATCTTCCTTTATTGGAATTGCACACAACATCTTCCTTTATTGGAATTGCAAAAAGCATCTTCCTTTATTGGAATTGCTCACAGCATCTTCCTTTATTGGAATTGCACAAAGCATCTTCCTTTATTGGAATTGCACAAAGCATCTTCCTTTATTGATTCCATATTCATGATTTCATGATACTCATTAGATTGTCTCAGAATGACTACTTGATCAGAGCAATCAAAAAGACAACAATCTAAGAGTTTCCATACCCACTTTATCATCAATAGTTGTATACCTGGCCAGGGTTTACAAATACTGAGATCAAGTAGTATGCACTTACATGCTATCATATTCCTTGCTATTCATATCATTATACACACATGATTTTCCCTTGTTTCAACATGACTAAGTCATTTAGGAACTCTTTTAAAGCTCAAACTTTCTATATTAAGGACTGATAACCTAGATTGTAAAGCTAGTATCCAGTCCCCTATATGCATTATTGTTGCCCTAATCTGCCCCACAAGTGCATGATCATAAGATTCTCTATCCTGATCAGGTCTTAATGGGGATTCTCAGGCACTTGTTTTCCTCTTGCCTGGTCCCATGCACCCTCTCCTGGTGCACCGACATTGCCCTCAGTAATGTGTTCCTCGTGTTCTCCAGTCATTTTCAAGTTCTTCTTCTCCTATCTGAGCAGAAGATACTATCAGATAAACTAGAAGACACTTAGAACAGACTCTACAACCTTAGTCCTATGTCTCTGTAGACTCAGCAAACCTAGAGCTCTGATACCACTTAATTGTGATGACTGTCTCGTGAAAACATGATTAACTAATGCGGAAGCGTTCATCAAGCAGCGGATTAGTGAAAATCACTAAAAATTAAAAACTTTTTGCAAAGAGATCCACACATAGGAAATCTTTTCCAACAAATGCCATTGTATATCATATACATTCTATTTCAAACGTACATATCCTGTACCATCTCTTTCCAGAGACTACATCATCAGCTGCCTTATAAACATATATGCAGGTAGCATACAAATGTCAAGGCATCAAGCCAAAACCTTAGACTATATCAAAAACACTGACTAAAAACTCCGAGGACCTGAGAGTACAGAGACGACACATAGGACTACTATCTATATGACTAGACAGACAATATCTCCACCTGAGATCTTATTGTTGTCCCTACTGTTGTTGTTGCTGCTGCTCTTTCCCTGTTCTAGGGTTTCTGCTCTGCCTTTCATGCATACCTAAAAAATGTTTCCCACAGGGGTGAGACAATTGTAAATTGCCCCAGCGAGAGATATAACTCTCTGCCAGAAACATTGTTATAGCAGATTATGAAATTAAACTGAGCAGGGGTTACTTTTACATTAATAGGGAGAATTATTCTTCATAGAACAGAATAAGAAAATCTCTATTTTCAATAAGAGCATTGCATCTACCCATGGTAGACTCATAGTTCATCCATCTACTTGTAATGAATACAACATATATGAATAATCATCAATGAACTATAGATATATAACAGAAATGTAACATCAGCCAAGTTCTCTAGCATAACCTATTAACATAAATGCTACAAAGAAACATGATACTTGTTACCCAAGCATCACACATGGCTCACAAGGCCATTCACATCTTGTCACCTCTCACTAGGCAACAACTTATTCACATGGCTCACAAGGCCATTCACATCTTGTCACCTCTCACTAGGCAACAACTTATTCACATGGTTCATAAGGCCATTCACATCTTGTCACCTCTCACTAGGCAACAACTTATTCACATGGCTCACAAGGCCATTCACATCTTGTCACCTCTCACTAGGCAACAACTTATTCACATGGTTCATAAGACCATTCACATCTTGTCACCTCTCACTAGGCAACAACTTATTCACATGGTTCACAAAATCCGTACACATTGTTACTTTTATTAAGCAACAACAACATTAACGCACAAAAAGCCAATCAACATTTATTATATAAATGTCACAGCCCAAACTTGGCTATATTCATCATCTCATCATACCTGCATGGTTATTAGGCATGATAACAGTCATACAAGATATTCATCACATCATGTGATACAATAGTAACACCATCATTCCTTAACCAGGAATTAGGGTTCACCATCAAATAGGTCTTATCATTCCCTTTTCCCCAAATTAGGGTTAGGGTTCCCCATTTCTCATTAATTCAGACCCTCTTGGATTAACCAACTTTATCTTGTATTAAGGTATTTCCCCTCTTAATACATTCCATCACAGAATACTCACCCTTAGCATATAATGCATAGGCCACACATTAGAATTGTCCAGATATCTCACATGATATGGACTTATATTAGTTTAAGGCATAACTTTATTATAAAGTTGCCTATAAACAATCGCAATGATACACCCTCAACTAGGGTTTCACAAGGATACACCCTCAACCAGGGTTCACAATGATACACCCTCCACTAGGGTTTCACAAGGTTACACCCTCAACCATGGTTCACAATGATACACCCTCCACTAGGGTTTCACAAGGATACACCCTCAACCAGGGTTCATAATGATACACCCTCCACTAGGGTTTCACAAGGTTACACCCTCAACCAGGGTTCACAATGATACACCCTCCAATAGGGTTTCACAAGGATACACCTCAACCAGGGTTTATAAGGATACACCCTCAAATAGGGTTCACAAGGATACACCCTCAACTAGGGTTCATAAGGATACACCCTCAACTAGGGTTTCACAAGGATACACCCTCAACCAGGGTTTCACAAGGATACACCCTCAACCAGGGTTCATAAGGATACACCCTCAGCTAGGGTTTACTAATCATGTATTGGATTCATGCATTTGTTATGCATTATTGATTAGTACCATTAAGGGTATCTCTCACCTAATTACATCAGGTTTCCAAAAAGGTTTGATCAATTGGACCTTCAATAACATGAGGTATCCAATTGAATTAGGGTTTCCAGTGTTGATTCCTTCAATCATTGAATTCATGGAACCAATCATCAATTGGACCTATATTCATACTTCAATTGAGTTTGATAAGTCAACCTTCAACTAATTTGACCCTCAATTGACCCTCAATTGATCATCAATTAGGGTTTGAATCAACTGATTTAGGGTTTGGAATCGATGATCCATCAACACTAATCAATGTTGGATTAGTTACTTTGAAACCATTGAACCATCATTCAAATTGGGTATGACCTGACCCCAAAAGGTCTTGAGGTCGTTTGGATGACCTCCAAACGGTCTTGAGACCGTTTGCCCATCATATCACTCAAATCTAAGCAATCCAATTGGGGTTTGGTTCATTGGATTGATCACCAAATCAACATTGCATTGTATATCAGCTTAGTACCTTTAAACCTTCAAACACCTAACCATACTCAACCCTAGACCTCCAAACGGTCTTGGGTGACTACAAAACGGTCTTGAGACCGTTTGGATGAGCTCCAAACGGTCTTGAGACCGTTTGGCTCATCCAACCTTTGGACTTCAGTGAAAAATCATCATGGATTGGTCTATCGAGTTGATCAACAAATCAGCATTGAGTTGCAGTATGATTTGGTACCTTTGGACCTTCAATTGATCAACTATACTTGACCCCAGACCTCCAAACGGTCTTGGGGTGATCCCCAAACGGTCTTGAACCCGTTTGGATGATCCCCAAACAGTCTTGAACCCGTTTGGGCTAATCAACCCAAAATCTCAACTTAACTCATTGGAATTTCAGCACTGTTTTCAATTAGGGTTTGCCTAACTGAATAGCCTTCAACTCACGATTCCTTGGGATTTAAACCCTCAAATTTGGAGATTCATTAAACAACATAATTATTAACAGGAATCCAAAACGGTCAACGCTTGGTCAACTCACTCAAACGGTCTTGAACCCGTTTTCCCAAGCAGGTCAAGTTAATCAGGTTGAAAATCAGCACTTAATCCAATTAGGTTTTCCTAATTGATTAGCCTTCAACCTATGATTCCTTTGGAGTTAACCCCTCAAATTTGGAGAGTCATTAACCAACATAATTATGAACAGTAATTCCAAACGTTCAACGCTTGGTCAACTCACTCAAACGGTCTTGAACCCGTTTTCCCAAGCAGGTCAAGTTAATCAGGTTGAAAATCAGCACTTAATTCAATTCGATTTGTCTAATTGATTGGCCTTCAACCTATGATTCCTTTGGAGTTAACCCCTCAAATTTGGAGGGTCATTATCCTACATAATTAGGAACGAGATTCCCAAACAGTCAATGCTTGGTCTACTCCTTCAAACGGGTTTGAACCCGTTTTCCACCAAACGGTTTGCAACCCGTTTGGTCACCAAACTTTTTTGGTGAAACCGTTTGGTCCCAACTTTTGATATCGTTTGCTCCCAAGATATTTGGTGAGGTGCTTGATTATGATGATGCCATAATCATCTTCCTTCGTGCTCCCAAGAACAGCAACCGTTCTTGATGGAATTTGCAGCAAAGAAACAAAAGTGTATAAAATTGAAGAAATCAATCAACAAAGCATAGAAGATTGATGCAATAGCAATGTTTGAGGGTTTAAGTTATAAAACCCGCCTCTAATTGAGCTCCAAAGCTCCAAGCTCACGCCATTAATGGTGGATGAAGCTCTTGCAACTCCCCCTAGGCTCGTCCTCAAGCTTTTGATTGCAAAAGTTGGCTAGGGTTGAAGAGGAGATCGAAATAAGAAGGAATCCATAATTTATTTTCGATTTCCACCATGAAATCATGAAGAAAGAAGGTCAAGGGCTTACCCACAGGTTGGGGACGTGCTCCCTGCTCCTCCCTAGCTCCTTGGTCGGTTTTTCAAGCAAGGGGAAGAAGAAAATCCGAAAAAGGCCTTGGTTTGGGCTTGGAAATGACACTTTTATAAGGAAATTGATGATAGAGAAAATGCCTTATAAAAATCCAATTAATCCAAAAATTATGGCCGCCTCTTCCCCCTAAACTCCATGGATACGAGGCATATCCCTTTGCCTTTTATTCCCTTTCATTATCCTCAATTTAAAGAAAAGCAAATTAAGCACCTTAATGCTTATAATATAATATCCCATATGTGAGTGGAAATTACTTTCCTTTATAATAAGGTGAGTGGAGTTTCACCTACTTAGGATATTTTCGTTCCTTATCTTGGCAAAGGGACGTCCATACTTATTCAAAATCAACCCAAAACATTTTGGTTGAAAGCCCTTCAATTATTTTTATTCATTTTTGCCCTAAATCAAATTAGGGTTTCAATTAGGCATTAATCTTGATTATTTTAATATCAAGATTCTCTCTCCTCCAACTTAATTCAAATGAGGAGTCCCTCTCATTTTCTTTGCTCAAAATGATGCCAAGAAACATTATGGACCTTATTGAAGTGGTAATTTGAATATTGAACCCTAGGTTTTGGGTAAATTGCACTTTACACCAAAACTGGGTTTTAATGCACAACATTGTCCAACAAGCTCTATCTTGGTGTCCCAAGCTTGTGAAAACCATACCACTATATCATAATCATTATTATGGTGTCTCAACATCTGAGTAACATCTTATCATGCAACATTTGCAAGTTGAACCCTCAATTTGGGTAATTTGCACTTTAGTCCAAAATAAGCAATCATTGCTTCAACATTGTTCAAACATGACCAAAATTGAAACATAAGTTTCTTATGAGGCCTAATTACTTTTTCCAAGATAAGATTAAGAATCTACTCAACCTTATTAGACAAAACATCTAGGGTTAATTCATAACCCAGGTCAGGGATGTTACAGTTACAAACATCAACTGCTCTGTTAAAACTATACACAGGCAGCATAAAAACCTCAAGGAATTAAGCCAAAATCACATATTGATTCATTAAAGTTCAAACTACTACTCCGAGGACCTGAGAGTACAGAGATGACACATAGGAATTCTATCTACAAGACATGACAGACAATACACTCAACCTGAGCTGTCACTACTGTCCTTGCTGCTGCTGATGTTCTTCCTCTACAAGATATTCTCAAATTCCTCTGTGCTCGCCTACCTAAATATTTTTTTGAATCCCACAGGGGTGAGACAATTGAAAATTGCCCTAGCGAGAGATATAACTCTCCGCAAAAAACATTATTATTGAAGTTAATAATATAAAACTGAGCAGAGGATAAGTAGTTTAGATCATTCTCATCTTGTAAAGTATTGCAACTGTCTATGATAGAACAGTAAATCATCTATTCTCTTTATAAGGAATAGGAAGAACATGTACATCATTTATCTATCATATCATTTCAACATCTCAAGCTTTTCCTTATTATCCTGATATGTCACCCATGATTCATTCTTGTTTCCATATGTTGGCCTTAGCCAATCTGCTAAATAGATATTGAATTATACCAGACATAAGACTATACATCATCATATTCTATCTAGGCATTGGACTATGCCAATCCTTTAGTTATAGGCTTCATACCTTTGCCATGTATTGGACCATGCCAATCCTGATTTGACAGCCATGCATTGGACTCTACCAATCCTGATTACACAGCCAGGCATTGGACTCTAACCAATCCAGATTACACAACCATGCATTGGACTCTAACCAATCCTGATTACACAGCCAAGCATTGGATGCTAACCAATCCTGATTACAGGCTTCATGCCTCTGCCAGGTATTGGACTTTAACCAATCTTGATTACATAGCCAGGCATTAGACTCTAATAAATCCTGATTAAAGGCTTCATGCCTCTACCAGGTATTGGACTTTAACCAATCCTGATTACATAGCCAGGCATTGGACTCTAACCAATCCTGATTACAGGCTTCATGCCTCTGCCAAGTATTGGACTTTAACCAATCCTGATTACACAACCAGGCATAAGACTCTAACCAATCCTGATTACATGCTTCATGCCTCTGCCAGGTATTAGACTTTTACCAATCCTGATTACACAGCCAGCCATTGGACTCTAACCAATCCTGATTAAAGCCTTCATGCCTCTGCCATGTATTGGACTTTAACCAATCCTGATTACACAGCCAGACACCACATCCTTTTACTAGCATTAAACTTTGGCCATGCCATCATACTTAATCACATTCTTTATGGAATACAAGTATTCCTCCCTTCCCCTTTCAGCATATTCAAAAAAAACATGTATGATCATGATTTCATTGTTATTATTGTATCCTTTTGTTATTATTATCATCATATTACTGAGTTTCCATTTCTTGGTTTATTATGAACATTATCATCTCTTACAAGAGACCTTTATAATCATCTTGGTACCTCTTACTAGGCAACAACTTACTCATATGGCTCTCAAGGCCCATTAAAAATCTTGTCACCTTTCACTAGGCAACAACTTACTCATATGGCTCTCAAGGCCCATTAAAAATCTTGTCACCTTTCACTAGGCAACAACTTACTCATATGGCTCACAAAGCTCATTGCACATCTTGTCACCTTTCATTAGGCAACAATAACTCTCATGGCTCACAAGGCCATTAAACATCTAGTCACCTCTCACTAGGCAACAATAATTCTCATCATTTATCATTAAATGATTATCAACACAACATATGAGTTTCTCTCTCATCCTTACCAGAATATAAATACTCATACTTTATTAACTTGGCTTAACCCTTTCGTAAGGTATATTAGCCTACACTTATCAAAGTGCATTAGGTTCATTACATCTCAATGTAACAATTAGCATGATACATTTCATATGTTATTTATCCAAGTATATTGGATTTAGGGTACATCAAGGAGTATCAACCTTGAGGTCCTGAATGTGATATCTATCATGTCTTGATGTATCACTTCCCTCATCACTTTTATCTTTACTTAAGTTTATCAACTTATATTGTATTAAGGTATTTTCCCATCTTAATACTTTTATCCACTAACCTATCACCTTTATCATAAAGTGCATAGGTCATAGAACACATGTAAGAATTGTCCGACTATCTTCAATGATATGGACTCATCTCAGATTTAAGCATTGCTTGCTATAAGATTGCCTATAATCAACCAATTTAGGTATTTTCTTCATCCGGATATTAGCCACTATTCCATTATTAGGATTAGGGTTTCACATATCATCACCCTTCATTAGGGTTAGGGTTTATCATGGCATTATCCGAAATTAGGGTTAAAGCTTATTATTCTATATCACATAGTAATTCTCATTCCCTTATACCCAAAATTAAGGGTAGGGTTTCTCATTTCATTACCGAGATTTGGGGTTTCATATATTACAATCTAGAGTTAGGATTTCTCATACCTTCATCCCACGACCGTATTGACCAGCACGGCCGTGCTACCCCTAGGCAACACCCTGTATTAGGGTTTCTTATAACATCACCCTATATTAGGGTTCTTATATCTTTCCCCCAAATTAGGGTCTCATGTACCTTTACCCGAAATTAGGGTTTCATGAATCATCCCCTTGAATTAGGGTTTTTCATTTCATTACCTTGAATTAGGATTCCTCATGTCCTTACCCTAGATTAGGGTTACTCCATTACCCTAGATTAGGGTTAAGGTTTACTATTCACATCAATTAGAATTTCTCATATCCCAATTCATCTCAATCAAGATTTCCCCATCAATTAGGGTTTTCCCATCAATTAGGTTAGTTCAACCCTTCATTAGAGTACATACATCTATGATTATCATAGTGTACTTATTTGCATTCATAAGCATCAAGGATGAGTACTCTAATTACATTAATTATTTAAGTACCCTAAAGGTACTTCCATTGTAATCAACATTAGTATACTTTTCAACCACTCATGGGGTTATTGGTCTTTTCATAATTTGAACTAAGTGAACCTTTAAATGGTCTTGATCAAATAGACCTCAATTGGTTTTGATCAATCAAACCTCTAATTAATTTCAAACCATCTAATTCTTCATTGGGTTTAGGATCAATTTGGACCTCCATTCAGTTTTGATCATGACCTTTAAACGGTCTTGGGGTCACTCCTTCAAACGGTCTTGGGGTTATACCTTCAAACAGTCTTGGCCCTTAGTCCCTTAAATGGTCTTGAAACCGTTTCCTTTCAAACAGTCAACTATCTCAAACGGTCAATGATCCTAAATGGTTTTGATTGTATTGAACCTCTTAAACAGTTTTGATCAAATAGACCCCAAATGGTCTTGATCCAATTGAACCCCAAACGGTCTCAAGACCGTTTGGACTCAATGGTCTCAAGACCGTTTGGAATCAATGGTCTCAAGACCGTTTGGTCCAAAACATCTTGAAACTGAGAGCATACTCTAGGGTTCCATTCACTCAAATCAATTAGGGTTTTACTTCATTGAATCCATCATCAATTGAACTATTAATTATTCATCAGTTGGTAACCATTGGATCTTCAACCATCCAATCATACTCAACCATAGACCTCCAAATGGTCTTGAGACCATTTTGTTGACCTCCAAACGATCTTGAGACCATTTGGGTCAATCAACCATTAAATTGATTCAATTCACTTAAGGATTCAACACTCAACCCGATTAGGGTTTGCAATAGATGGATCATTCACAATTGGAGCCATTAAGATCAAATCAATTATAACCAATTGAATCAACCTTCAACTATATCATCACTTGTCCTACAAATGGTCTGGGACCATTTGATCCCAAATGGTCTTGAGACCGTTTGGTCTCAAACGATCTTGAGACCGTTTGGTCTCAAGTCCTTTGAAACCATTTTCTTTAGATATTATTGAGATGTTTTCTTAGGATTATGTCATAATCATCAAGCTATGATCCTTCATAATTTTCTGTAATTCTCATAGTGGTTCCATTGATTTGATCAAATGAATTTTAATAAGAACAAAATGATCAACAATTGATGAAGAATTGAATGCAATAATAATATTAAAGATTTAAGTTATAAAACCCGCCTCCAAATAAGATTCAAAGCTTCAAACTCCACGTATTCAATGGTGAAAGCAACTCCTTCAACTATCCAAAGCTCGTCCTCAAGTCTTTGAGTGAAAAGAATGGCTAGGGTTGAAATTTGAAGGGAGAAAAGAAGAAATCAAGCATTGATTTTTAATTTCCACCATGAAATCAAGGTGAAAGAGGAACATGGAGCTTACCTACAGGTTTAGGATCGCCCTCCTCCTGCTCCTAAGCTCCCTTGGTCGTTTTGCAAGCAAAGAGTGAAAGTGGTTTCGAAATAATCCTTTCAAGTTATGAATATGTGAGTATATATGTGTATTATTGAATTTCTTTTTAAGAGAGAGAATGTAGGGGATAATTCCTCCATTTCCTTGCCACTTGCCCCCTCTTATTCCTTACATACGCAACCTCCTTCCTTGCCTTTCATTCCTTTCAATTATCCATGATTTAAAGGAAAAGAAATTAAGCACCTTAATCATATAATAATAATATCCATAATTAGTGGATATTACTTTTTCCTTTAACTAATGTGAGTGGGCTCTCCACTCACTTAGATATTTTTGAGTGCCTTTGCAAGGCTCAAGGACTTCCACTCTTAAGAAAATTCAACCATCTCGTTTTTTTTTAAGGCACTTCAATTAATATTTTTATTTTTGCATTAAATTGAATTAGGGTTCCAATCATGCTTAAATCTTGATTATTTTAATATCAAGATTCTCTCTCTTCAAAAATGATTCAAATGAGGTGTCCCTCTCATTTTATTTTCTCTAAATGATGCCAAGAAACATGAGCGACCCTCTAGCAGTGGTATTTTGCATATTGAACCCTGGGTTTTGGGTAAATTGCACATTACACCAAAACTAGGTTTTAATGCACAATCATTGCTTAACAAGCTCTGTCTTGGTACTCAGGCTACCACAAGCCATACCACAACATCATTCTCATTCTTATGATGCTTCAACATTTAAGAAACATTTTATCATATACAATTTGCAAGTTAACCCCTCAAATTGGATAAATTGCACTTTAGTCCAAAATAAGCAAACATTGCTTCAACATTATTCAAAAAGGACTAAAATTGAAACATAAGTTCCTATTGAGCCTTAATTACTTTTCACAAATAAAATTGAGGATCTAATTAACTTGCTTAAGCAAAACTCCCAGGGTTAAGGCATAACCCAGGTCAGGGATATTACAGTTTTTGGGTGATGCTCATGGTATGATAGTTTAGTTTTGATATTGTAGAATCGATGGTGTTATGCCCTTGACCTTGTAGTCTTACCTTTGCCCTCATATGAATGTAAACTTATGGTCACCATAATGAGATGATGTGTAATGCCAATCAAGCTTATCTTGATACACCAAACAACTAAGTGGTGATAGTTAATCATACTTAGCTCTCTTGTATGACTAATGTGGTTATGGTGTACTCTTATAATGTGGTTGTAACCCTAATGTGACATTAGATGAACATCATAGCTATTAAATACAAGGTTTTTCTAAACATTTGTATCACAATAATGGTGATAGTTTTTTGAGCCTTTGGTAAGGCATGGAAAAATAATGTTGTTCTTATAGGTGTTTATGATGTGATGATCTTAATAGCCATTGGGCATGGTTTTAAACCTAATGGAGGTGTGATCATATTTCTTATATGACAGGGATTGATATCATGTGGTGGTGTGACAAGTGTTATACCTCATCATTTTATATCTTCTGGAGTTGTTATACATCAATGCTTGCTATAAACAAATTAGAATTTGTATGTCCACTTGTTTGATGTGACCTTAAGTCACCTAATTGGCAATAAATAATCAAGTGAAACCTTAATCATGCAGTTGCCTTGTGCCATAGATTCATCCTAGTGTCAGGACTTGCTGGACTATGAAATGAGTATTCTCAACGGATATTCAGAGTGCATATTGTTGAGTATGAGAGGTGCAACTGATTGTGTATCCTTGACATCTTGATCTCAGGTGTACATAGGATAGATACAGTCATTCCTTAATATGAGAACAATTTTGGTCGTGTCTTGGAGTTTGTGAACTTAATGTGCTTGAGGGAAACAATGGTTGTACCTCAGTGGCAGGGTTTTATATCCTGGTGTCTAGTGTTGTGACCTATATACCCAGGCAGACTAGGTGTTCAATAGTTTGACTTTATACGTCACTGTGGTGCACTCATAAGGACCAAGGGCAAGGGAGATCTTAGGAATCTGGGTCTCCTAGATCTTGTATGGCACTGATTTTTTCTTAGCATTGATCAGTTGGAATTGAGTTATATACCTAAATTCCTCAGGCCATTAATAGAAGATGTAATACAACTGTGTCGGATATTTGTTTAGGGTTAAAAATGCTTCACATTGGATGTTAAACCCTTGCCTTATTTCTTAACTGCTTAGTTGTTATATAAGGCGGTAAGAGAAATTAATTGTTCAGTAGGTAATATCCTTACATGTTCTTCATATTCCTTCTAGCTCTATATGTTGTCATGCTTATCTAATAGGTTTCATAATATACTCAAATAGTTGGAATATATTTAAATGCTTAACCTACTCATCTTGTGTAATAAGTTAAACTATTCATTTATCTAAATCTATTCATCCTGTTTAAAGATAAATATAATTTGTTGTAATAATAATCGATGGTTGAGAGTTATATCTCTCATTCGGACATGGGTCTCACCTCGTGGGTTACCACATTGTTTTAGGTGGTCATCAGCGACATGGTCAGAATCATGTTGTAGAGCGAGAGCAACTTGGAGATCAGTAGACACAGAAGGTTGGATAGTTTCTTGTTGTTGTAGTAGGGTCCTAGTGTCGTCCTTGTACTCTTAGGTCTGAGAAAGGGAATGTTTTGGCTGATGATATGTATCTCAACTTGAGTTTTTGAATGTCAATGTTGTATATGGCATGTAATTATGGAACAAAACTTGTGTATACATGTTGTGGCCTCATCCACTGGATAGATATGTATATACCTGATATCCTATATGCTTCTATGCAAAGTTCATGGACCTTTATGTAAATGTTATCGCTCTTGTTAGTAATGTTTAAATTGGTTTTAATTTATCATGTATTCTAGCAATATAGATGTTTAGTAGTTGATCACTTATTTTGTTTGGAGTAATCTCATTTTGTGTGGCGTGGTGTCACATATATCGACATGTTTGTTACATTTTTTATGTTTAAGTGTCATTTATGATATGTATGTCTATCAAATGTTGAATGTCCAAGGATGAATGAGCAGGTTCAAGCACAAAGAGACATGTGAAAAGGAACAATGAGAGAGGAGAAAAGGAACTACGAAAAGTAGAACAAGATCAAGGAGAGGGAGAAAGGGAGAACAGGATGAGAAAAAGTATGAGGATCAAAGGAGAACAATAGCATGGAAGAGGAGAACGAGAACAAGTTGGTGGAGAACAAGATCAATGTGAAAACCCACTAGAGGGGAGTGAATAGGGTTTTATGGATATTTTATAAATAATTCAACCAAAGCAAGCAACCAAAAAAATATTGGATAAGGGGACAAGGATTTAGAGTGGTTCCAACCTTAGAAAATACTAAGGTAGTCAATCCACTACCCGGTTGCTTACCCAACCATGATTTTGAAAGTATTTAATTTTATTACCTCGCAAGGATGTTACATAAAATTACAACACTTTCACCAAACCCTTCGAACATCCTTCACCTAGAAGTAGTCTCACCAACCTCGAAGCAGCCTTCCTTGAAGTAACCTCAAGCTCCCCCTTGAAGTAGCTTCCCATTGAGATAGCCTTCTTGAAGTAGTCCAAAGTCCACCTTCTCCAACGAGAAGAACCTTCTCCAATCCGCCACCTCCAACCCTAGGAGTAGCAAGGAGAATACAAACAATAAAAAGGAACAAGAAGGAAAAATAGAAATTACAATACCACTTGTAGCACAAGGCTTGATTTCCTATATCAAGCGTTTTGATCTCCTAACCAATGTATATGGAAGTGTTGGTGTAGTGGGTAGGAGATGATAGCCTATAGGACACGAATTTGGAGAAAAGGAAATGAGTAGCCAATGTTGGAGTTGCTCAATTGCTCATAAAAATGAATAGCCAATTGCAAGTATTTTGCTCAAGTGTAGCACAAGTGTGCTTTGGGTGTCCTATGGCTTGTCCTATTTATAGGAATGACCTATGAATGCTTAAGGACATTCTAGACACTTTCTAGGGGGTTATAAGTGCTCAACTAGCCATTAGGTATCCATTAGTTGCTCTAACAACGACTAGTTAATTAATCCTGAAAATTGCAGACATAGACATTCTCGGTCGAAGATTTGTCGACCGAGAGTCCTTCTCGATCGAGGACTTGTCGACCGAGGGACTGTATGGAGCAAGTGTGTATAACGTTATGATATAACTCCCAACTAACTTGTCTGTTGTGTCTGACGGCTACCTGGGTCTTTCTCGGTCGAAGAGTTTATCAACCGAGAGTGTCTCGGTCGAGAATTTTGTCGACTGAGATTAACCCTGATTCAATATTTTAAACTAAATACTTAGTGTGTGTATGAGTGTGCAGATGTGACACTATTGTAGGGGATGACCTATCTAAATGTTGTGATTGAATAGGGAAGATATAAATGCTTGATTTACATGATATCTAAGTACTTGTACATTATATACTTGTACAAGTTTTTACATTTGATTACAATCATGAATTAAAGCAATTTGAGCATATAGATCTTCCAAGTGGTTTGTCATCCACCTAATTCCTACAACACTCAAGTAGCACGTTAGATCCACAAGAATGAAATGTTTGTCATCATCGACACAAAGGGATTATAATAATGTCCAATTTAGCCAACAATCTCCCCCTTTTTGAAGATGACAAATATTTCCAAAATATAAAATAAGGAAATATAAATCATATGAGTTTCATACCTGAAGTTTACATTTTGTAGCCATTCTTGTTTTGCAAGTGTGTGCTGGCCGAGATATTATGAAACTCATTTTATTTACTCATTTTATTTTATGTTTTTGATTTTATATTATTTCTCCCCCTTTGTCATTTCAAAAGGATATCCAAGATAATCATTTAGTATGACTTTTTATTTCTCACCCTTAATTTTATGCTATGCTCCCCCTTAAAGAGATATTCAATTTAAAAACAAGGGATTAATGCAAAGCAATTATTGTTAAATTTAGCCACAATTTATTTCTCAATCATTTGCAAAGGATGTTAAGCCTTGAAATGATATGAGTTCATTTTAAGTTCATGGCATATGTGTATTGATTTCTCATCCATTTCATAAGGGATGTTAAGCCCTGATTTGTTTGGAGAATTCCATTAAGAACAAGATATATATCATATTCATGAAATTTGTAGATTCCTTTTTCATAACCAAGATTAAAAATACTAAGGTCATAACATGTTTCAATTTATCTTTATGATGTTCAAAAAGTTTTGTAAGCTCCTTCTTAATCTTATAATCAAAATAGTTTTTGTGAGCTCCCCCTTAATCTTATAGTCAAGATAAATTAAGGATTCTAAGGTCACAATCAACATTAGATTAATCTTTTATAAGAGTTATGCACTAAAAATTTTGTTTTCAATATACTAAGATTGATTGCAGTAAAATGATGTACAAATAAGCATTTTGCCAAGCTTATTTTAGGTCGACCTTGACTTCGACCATAGTGCCCCTTGGTCAAACTTGATTTCAACCAAGAGGCAATTTCTGCAGATTTCCAATTTGAACACTTATATGTGAAGTATAATTTCTGCATATTTTCAATTTAAAATGCATTTGTGCAATGAAGTTTTACTGTTTATGCAAAATGGCACCTCCATATGAGCTGAGACATAATGATCAAAAACAATATCCATTTATGGTTTGTATATATGGATCAAAGATTATTTTAGACAAACTAATGAAACATAATGATCATGCCACAATGATTATCATAGAACAGTAGAAACATATCCACAATACAATGATCAAGATGTAATTTCATGAAATACAATGATGATGACCATTTAATACACATGGTTCCTACATAGATAGACCAAGAAATACTTAGGATAAACCATGTGGACTATGATAAAACCGTAATTTCCTTGATTATACCAACATGGTTCATAATTTTTTAGTTTTTTTTAAACCATGTAGAGGATAAACCAAAATAATCTCATTCATAATTCATGGATTTTCAAGTTTAAGACAAACCTTGTATATAAACATGCTTAATAAACTTTTTCAATCAATGAATAAGGTTTGTTCAAAAATCTGTCGTCATATAATACTTTTGCAATATGTTTAAGGATTTCATAATGTTATACCTTAATTCATGATGCAAAAAGATCAATATGTCTAGTTTCAAAGATGGTCTCCAAGATTTATTCTTGATTTGCATATTAAATCAATCATTTATAACAAATTGATAGAAAATTAGATTAATTGAAAACAGGCCTAGCAGAACTTGGTTCGGTCGAACTGTTTGTCGACCAAATTTATCTCGGTCGACGTTTTTCTCGATCGAGAATGCTGCTGTTTGTAGAGGTTTTATCAGATTTGTTGCAAACTTGAAAACAGTAACCTGCTCGGTCGACTAATTCTCGACCGATAGTGTTCTCGGTCGAACAGTTTCTCGACCGAGAGTGTTTCTGTACTGTTTTCAGAGATTGTTTCAAAACAAGATACAAGAATATGAAAGTGAGAGCTCAATTGTGTTGAGATATGACATTTATATATCAAGATAACAGTTTAGGTCAAGTCTCAACTAATCAAATTTAAACCTCTAAGTTTTAGGAACCCAAGCTAGATCATCATTCCTTTTCTTGTATGGGCATGAAAAAGAGTAGTGTCCAAGACGCAAGCAATAATGACAACTAATAGAGTCAATCTCATTTCTCTTTCTAGGAGTTGATTTGTTCTTGGGTACATACATGGATTGATTCTCTACCACTTGTGTCTTTCTCCAACTAGGTTTTTGATAAGGTTTTACTTTAGGCTTATAACCTAGTCCTCTCCTTCCAATTTGATGATAAGAATCATTTAAGAGTTTATCAAGAGTATCATTGTTACTCAAGCTACTAACTCTTTGTTGCAACTTAATAATCTCATTCATTTTCTTCTTTATATCTAACTTTTCTTGATCTAGATTAGATAAAAAAGAATCTCTTTCTTTCAGAATAATATCATAATCTAGATGTGTACACAAGATAGATTGTCTTTGAAGATCATTTACTTAAGTTTGCAAGTTTAACTTTTCTAGAGAAAGAAGATTGCAATTTGCTTCTACAGATTTTAGCTTAACATCATGATCTTCAATAGCCTTTTTGAGATCTTCATTTTCATATGTGAGAGCAAGAATTTTAGCATGTAGCTCATCATTTACTTTATTTGATTTCTTAAATTTTTTCTTGCACTCAATATATTTCTCATGTGTATCTTGAAGACTAGCAATTAGATCTTCTTTTGGTAGATCAAAAAGACTTACCTCTTCTTCTTCTTCTTCTTCTTCATTTGTTGTAGTAGTGAGACATTCTACTTCTTCTTTTCCATCAGCACTATCATCACTTGAATCATCCCATGTAGCTTTATATGCTCTTTCTTTCTTTTTGTGAGATGATTTCTTCCCTTTCTTGAGTTTTGGGCAATCTCCTTTCATGTGTCCCTTTTTGTCACATTCAAAGCACCTAGAAGAAGAAACATTAGAAGTTTTGTTAGTTTTAAAACTTTTATACTGCTTACCATTTACAATGAGAGTTTCTTCTTCACTATCATCTTCACTTGTGTCATGACTAATCTTGGTTGATGCTTTGAATGCAATATCCTTCTTTCTCCCTTGTTGAAGTTCACGTTCTCATCTTTCTTCCTCTTCTAAAGTTGCCTCATGTGCTTCTAAGTTGCCAATGAGTTGTTCCATTCTTAGCCGGGTGAGATCATTTGCTTCTTCAATAGCAGTCACCTTTGGCTTGTACTTGGGAGGGAGAGATCTAAGAATTTTTGACACTTGATCTTCTTCAGCGATTACTTTACCTAAAGCATTCAAACAATTTACAATAGAAGAAAATTTTGCATACATTTCACTAATAGACTCAATTTTGATCCATACTAAACTGTTCAAATTTTTGCTTAAGCATTCCGATTTTAGAATTCTTAACTTGAACAGTTCCTTCATATGTTATAGAGAGTCTATGCCATATCTCATATGTCGTTTCACAATTTGATATTCTATTGAATTCACCGACGGAAATTGAACAATAGAGTATACTTACAACTTTTGCATTCATTTGGGCTGATCTTACCGTATTAGCATCCCAATTTGCATACTCCGTTTGAGGAAATTCATATTGAGTTGATACCATCCTCCATAAGTCCCAACTGATTCCTTGGAAGTAGAACTACATCCTCCTCTTCCAGTAAGTGTAGTTAGTGCCATCAAAAGGTGGGGGTCTTTCCATGAGTGTTCCTTCCAAGTTGAGGTTGTTGAGTACCCCGTCACCCATTCTTCAAGACTTTGTTAAGGTTCCTTGAAGCCCTGCTCTGATACCAATTGAAAAACCACTAGAGGGGGGGTGAATAGGGTTTTATGGATATTTTCTAAATAATTCAACCAAAGCAAGCAACCACAAAAATATTGGACAAGGGGACAAGGATTTAGAATGGTTCCAACCTTAGCAAATACTAAGGTAGTCAATCCACTACCCGGTTGCTTACCCAACCAGGATTTTGAAAGTATTTAATTTTATTACCTCGCAAGGTTGTTACATAAAATAACAACACTTTCACCAAACCCTTCAGACAGCCTTCACCTAGAAGTAGTCTCACCAACCTTGAAGTAACCTCAAGCTCCCCCTTGAAGTAGCCTTCCTCTTGAAGTAGCTTCCCGTAGAGACAACCTTCTTGAAGTAGTCCAAAGTCCACCTTCTCCACCGAGAAGAACCTTCTCCAATCCGCAGCCTCCAACCCTAGGAGTAGCAAGGAGAATACAAACAATAAAAAGGAACAAGAAGGAAAAATAGAAATTATAATACCACTTGTAGCACAAGGCTTGATTTCCTATATCAAGCATTTTGATCTCCTAACCAATGTATATGGAAGTGTTGGTGTAGTGGGTAGGAGATGCTAGCCTATAGGACATGAATTTGGATCAAAGGAAATGAGTAGCCAATGTTGGAGTTGCTCAATTGCTCATAAAAATGAATAGCCAATTGTAAGTATTTTGCTCAAGTGTAGCAAAAGTGTGCTTTGGGTGTCGTATGGCTTGTCCTATTTATAGGAATGGACTATGAATGCTTAAGGACGTTCTAGACACTTTCTAGGGGGTTATAAGTGCTCAACTAGCCGTTAGGTATCCATTAGTTGCTCTAAAAACGGCTAGTTAATTAATCCTGAAAATTGCAGACAGAGACATTCTCGGTCGAAGATTTGTCGACCGAGAGTCCTTCTCAGTCAAGGACTTGTCGACCGAGGGACTGTCTAGAGCAAGTGTGTATAACGTTCTGATCACCCTCCCAACTAACTTGTCTGATGTGTCTAACGGCTACCTGGGTCTTTCTCAGTCGAAGAGTTTGTCGACCGAGAGTGTCTCGGTCGAGAATTTTGTCGACCGAGATTAACCCTGTTTCAATGTTTTAAACTAAATACTTAGTGTGTGTATGAGTGTGCAGATGTGACACTATTGTAGGGGATGACCTATCTAAATGTTGTGATTGAATAGGGAAGATCTAAACGCTTGATTTACATGATATCTAAGTACTTGTACAAGTTAATACATTTGATTACAATCATGAATTAAAGCAATTTGAGCATATAGATCTTCCAAGTTGTTTGTCATCCACCTAATTCCTACAACACTCAAGTAGGACGTTAGATCCACAAGAATGAAATGTTTGTCATCATCGAAACAAAGGGATTATAATAATGTCCAAGTTAGCCAACACAATGATGGGGAGAGAGGGAAAAGCATGCAAGGGTGGAAGAAAAGGACCAATTGGGGAAGGAGAGAATGATATGTGGAGAGGAGAACATGTTCAAGGAGGGGGAGAAAGGGAGCCTGAGATGAAAAAAAGAATGAGGATCAGATGCAAAATAATGAGGATTAGAAGGGGAATAATAACATGAAAGAGGAGAATCATAACAAGTAGGGGAAGAACATGGTCAATGACAGGGAGAGAGGGAAAAATAGGTAAGGGTGGGAGAAAAAGGAATAATTAGGGAAGGAGAAAAGGAATTGTGAAAAGGAAAATAGGATCAAGGAGGAGGAGAAATAGAGAATGGGATGAGAAAAAGAATGAGGACCAGGAAGAGAATAGTAGAATGAAAGAGAGGTGAATGGGAACAAGTAGGGGGAGAACATGATTAATGATGGTAAGAGAGGGGATAAAATAGGTAAAGGAAAGATAAAAGGAACAATGAGGGAAGGAGAAAACAATATATGGAAAGGAGGAACAGATTCAATGATGGGAGGAAAGGGAGACCGGGAAGAGAAAAAGAATAAGGATCAGACAAAAAATAAGGATCAAGAGAAGAATAGTAGTATGGAAGAGGAGAATGAGAACAAGTAGGGGAAGAACATGATCAATGATGGGCAGAGAGGAAAAATATGTAAAGGTGGTAGAAAAATGAAATACTAGTATTATTAAATCCTACCGTGCAATTTTAAATATGTGTAAAAGTCAGAAAATATAGTAACCAAAAACCTATTTAGAGGATTATATGTGTATGTGTTGATTATGTATACTCAGTCATTTTTTAAATAACAAAAAATAAGGTTATGTATCATTTTCATTATGTTGGTTCCTACAGTCCAATAGTCACTTGTAAACAACTACACGAAAAGATGTGTCGTGAACCAATCGAACCACTCCTATTAGCTCAGTTGTATAACTCAGTGATTTGCTTCCTTTCTTGATCTTTTCACACTGTCTCCCAGTACAAACTTGTCTTCTTGATATTTTCTCACAATCTTCAAGCATAAACTTTCCATCCTCATGTTTTATTCCTCCTACAAGAATGAACTTGCTACAAAAATCCCAAACTCTCAAAATTGGGGTTTCGTAGCAGTTTATCACCAACTGCAATTCTTCCAAAAAAATATTCTCATTCATTTCTCGTTTCTTTTCTGTTTCAGATGGAAAGTAGATTCTGACACAGGATGAGGACAACCTTGATTGTCGAGCCCAGAAAATTAGAATGAAAACACTGGCCAAAACTGAAGAAGTCAAGAAGCATATGTAAATAATGGGTTTTTCTGGACTCCTACATTTGAAGATGAAGAGTCTCACTCTACAAGTTCTCTACTTCTTGTATACCAGTTTCGATCTGGAGGAATATGGACTGGCCAACCCTCAGTGGAATATGATGAAAACATGACGTCCACCAAGTTTACATCATCCCTACATGTTCCATCATGGTTGATGTGAAAACCAGATATGCAGACTCCAATAGAAGAGTTCATTCAATGACTACAAGGATGGGTCTATTACCTAACAAGTTAAACAACATCAAGTTTTAAGATGTTGATGACAAGATATTTGAGTTAAGCAATCCTGAAGATATAGTCCAATTGTATATTTTATATGTAATTGGATGTGTTCTTGTGCCAACTATGGGACCCATTCAGGTTTGCTACCTCAAATACCTCTATTCGCTTGTTGAAATGCAGAACATGAACTAGGAAGGTTACATCTTGATGTATTTGAAGAATCATCTGTTGATTTCAAAAAGAATAATTTCATCAAAAGGTCATCTGGAGATCTGAACCTACTAATGTCATGTATGAATTATTTGAACATACTTCAATACACTTTAATATTGTTTTTTCTACTCAGTAAGACTTGTCTATTGTTCCTTTTAGGTGCATTATTTAGATCTGGAGGGGGGAAATTTTGTCTGCGGTCTACATGCAAAATGTGGATTTTTGTACCAAATCCTGAAGAAATTATTAAAGGAAAGCAACCCACTCTAGAAAATCATAAGGATGTCAATGAACACCTGATCATTGAAATAGAAGATATAGAAGACAGTGAAGATGGTTTTGGTTGTAATCATTAGAGGAAAGGATTCGTAAGGAAATTATTACACATCACCCATTTTGAAACCATAGAATGTGTTACCTTCTAATAGTTGTAAACATCAGTTGCATGTAGAGATAAAGGTATACGACAACATTGCTCTTCGTTTCTTGAATAAGGAGAATGAGGCTATACGTAAATTGGACAACATCAAGGTTCATTTGAACCTTCTCTAGTTGTTGAGGATGACATTCCAGTTGTTGAGGCATTCTAGACCCTGAAAGCAAGCCAGAAGAAGATGGAAATGTCTAAGACACTAATTGCAACTCTGGAATAATTTGAAGAACGCCAACATGCATTTGTTCCCTTTGATGTAAGCATGGATATTGTCCTTAAAATTGTAAAGGATGTAACATTATTTGTTGTAAAAGTAGTAAGAGAAGAGAGAAAAAAGGCTATTTTGATACGAGATAGGGAGAAGAGAATGAGGGTGGCTCCAACAGTAGTAGTTGCGAGGACAAAGAAGGCCGAGAAGAGGAAGAAGGAAGAGAGCACAACATCTATTTCTATAAGTCAAACATGTTTATTGTTAAAATGTGCTACAAGTGTCTCTATATTGTTGATGTACACAAAATGAATGTGAATGTGTTTTCTCGTTTCAAAAAAACAAATTCCAATGCAAGGATTAATAAAAAGGTTGCGACAGAGAAGAATAAAAGGTTTCAGAAGTGGAACAAGAGAGGAGGTAAGCTATGCCATAGAGGAATGTGAATGCTATAATAGTGGCAGAGGAGGATGAGAAAAAAACATGGAAGAGAAAGGTAGGAACATAATTGATGAGAACATGACCGAGAATGAGGATAAGAGGATCACAGAGGGGAAAAATAGATTGAGAAGGAGGAGATGGCATCTTTAGAGGTGGAGGAGAGGATCAAAGAGGGGGAGAAAGGGATCGAGAAGGTGGAGAAGATGAAGTATGTAGAGGAGGACAGTAACATAGTTGTTATAGAGGAGGAGACAAGGATCAAGGAGGGAGAGAGGGATCCAAGATGAGGAGAATAGGAAGGAGGAGGAGGACAGTAGTGTAACATATCGAAACTTCGACATATTCTCTTTTTGGCCCTTTCCCAATATTTTCCTATCATTTCTATCCTTTTTAGCCTTGATGCTTAAATTGTGGAATTTATAGTGGTTTGGTGAATATTTTTTCAATGATTATACCAATGGAAGGGTTTATGTACAAACACCTCAGTGAAATCTTATTTAAGGATCTAAAATGTAAAATCACTGCTTAAGTAGAACAATGGTAAATAAATCCATGTTAGAACTGTAAGACCCCAAACCTTACTTAATGTATTGAACAAGCTTAACTACCAAAATTAAGTACTCTATATCTTAATATAACCTTGTGAGGTGTTTTTAAATCATGAGGCAAGATTAAGGTTCACGTTTGGTCCAATTCGGATGTTGTTTGTGCAAGTTATGCAATTATATGCACATTTTGTACTTTTATGCAATTTACCCAATTCGGAGGTTTTCTTTGTAAATTGTGACATTCATTATAATCCTTAGATACTCCCTTACCATTATCTAGCTTTTGAACCATGGGGCACCTGATTGCACCTTGGTTTGAAGGTCTTTGACACCAAGTGCATTTTAGGGATTATCCTCTTTATAAATGAGCTTGTCTTTAAAAGCTATCAACCAATGAGGTTATTTATTTGATTGTAGGATAGTGGGGATGGCCTAGAAGTTTCCATGGGCTTTTAGGACCGACCTTTGATATACAAGAAGCCTCCATGAGCTGTCCTCTTGCATGGCCATGAAGCCCCAGGCAAAAGACACATGGAAAGTCCCATAGACACCTCATGGTTGACCTCTTTCTTTATATATCCATATCTACCCTTTCCCCAACTCGCAATTCAAACACTCTTGATCTCCTTCTATTTCCCCCCAGCTTAGAGCCTCATTTCTACTCTGTTTATCCATGAAGGTGTTGTCCCAAGTTAAAAGAGTTACCTTGGTGAAGAAGGCTCCTATGTTTCCAAATTTGCTCTATTTAGGATTTCTAAAGCTCCTTCTTGGCGATTTTGACCAAAAAATAGTAATTTTCCTCCTTTACTTCCTTGTTTTCATGCTATTAGTCTTCTTCCCACCTTATTCTAGGTCAAAACCATGACCTTCCATGGTAAAACTCCACCTAGAGCCCTAGAACACCACATCTTCATGTTCTTTTGTCAGGATTTTCACCCCTGAAGTGGAGAAGGTCCTTCTTGCTTGAGATATTATCTTCATTGGAGGAACCAGCCTATGTAATCTTAGGAACCTTGCTTCTTGGACCTGTCCAGTTTCCCTAGAGGTGAGTTTCATAACCTTCTTCTCATATATTGCTTACTACATGCTTAAAACTCAGTTGATGATATCCATCTCTATTCACCATGTTCTTCTAGGGTTTTGGTTTCTTTCTATTTTACCTTCTTTAGAAGATCTAGTTTGGTTACCTATGCAACCCCAATCCCTTATCTTGGGCCAAATGGTTTTTTCTCCCTCTCTCTCTTCTCTTGTCTCATTCAGTTTGATGATGTGTCAATTTCTAATTGGATGAATTTCAATAATTCATAACTTTTGGTTTATTTGTCAAAAAATTAAAGTAAAATATGTTATGAACTTGGAAAAACATTTTCTTTTTAATGAAAATATTTTCAAGTATTGGTTTTGATTTTTTCCGATGGTGGTTTTCTATAAAATGATTTAATCACTTCAAAATCACCAAAAATACACTCTAAACATCATAACTTCAAAATATACAAAATTATATATTTTTTTAATCAAGAGAACATAATAAGATCAATGGTGATATTTTCAGAGTCTAAATTGAGGCTTTTCTCAAAAAGTAAAAAATAAGGGTTTTCTTTACATTAATGCATATAACCTACACTAATACATGGTTATACATTGGAAATAGGAAAAGTTGATCTTGGACTTAATAAAGTGATGAAAGTTGGTAGTTGAAATATTATGAGAGTCATGTGGATTCCTTACACCCTAAGTTGGGATACTTGTGAACCAACCCTATTTTCCCTAATGAGGCTTGAAAAGAACCCTATTTCCTTTATTAATACTTCTCTTATTCAAATAGCCTCAAAATCAGATTTGAGATATTCTTTCTTGGGTCTTCATACCCCACTACTGTGTTCTACTTATTTGATGCTATTGCTTTCCATGGATTCTTTTCTAGCATGATGATTTTACTAGAATACTTAGCTATAGTAGTGGTACTTATGTACAACCACCCATAGTTCTGGAATTTTAATTCCCCCTGGGGAACGTCTTATTCTCCCCATGGGGAATGGGTTATTTCTCCCCTATAAAATTTGTATAGGTTATTGGGAATGTATTGATTCTCCCCTCACCTATAAGTTGAAGGTGTGGTAGGTGCCTCAATCCTACTTAGTTAAAGTAGTCAACATTACATGTAATTCTTTTGTTATATATTTGTTATGGCATGCATGTATTTGATTATGCCTCATTCTCTTGTCCTTCTCATCATATGATGATTCAATATCTTTATGTTTCATGTTATTTACTTATCTCTTATACTTGTTCATAATGTTGACACATACTTTGTTTTCCTTTCCCTTTTGTTGGGTGCTCTCCCAACCACCCAGGTTAGGACAAACTGTTGAGTTGAACCAGGAGAACATAGCTTTGGGCACGGACCTAGCACTTGGAGATGTTGCTTTGGAGACAAAATTTGATGTAGTTTAGACTTCCCTATATTTAGATCCTTATGTTGTATCATACATGTAAACCCATATGGGAGATTTTGATGTACTTTTGTAATCTTTTATGAAAGTTGAATATAGTCAATTATTTTTATTCCATTGCTACACTTTGGTCTTTTGCAATCCATTATAATAAATTTGGAAAATTTATACCTTTTCCAACATACCTTTGAGTGTGTTTGGAATGGATGTTAATTCTTCAAAAAAATTTAGTAAGGGGGTGATCCGACCTCCTTACAAGTAGCATGGCTGATAACATATACTTTTGGGGATAGTTCATGCCTGATTCTACTTCTGATCTTCGTTCTTTATGGAAAGTTAATCTGATTTTCCCCTATTTTGAACATGCATGCAACTTATGCCTTGGTTTGAAGATACTTAGTAATTCCCATGTAGCTGACTTGTCAAACTACACATTTTTTACCAAGGCAGGACGTTCATTAGTTTCAATAACTGATGGAAACCCTTCACAATAGCCTGGGAACTGCTACCTGAACAACCATTAGTTCCCCAAACTGATGGCTCCCAGTAAGGGTAGATCTACCAAGGGACGGGCAATCGTTCTGATCATCGATTCCCTAAACCAATGGTCCACCAATGCATCTTTCCAAGGCTATCGATCTCTAGCCATCAACCATCGGTTCTCCAACCCTATGGATTGGATGGTTCCCAAGATTTGATGGTCTAAATGTATCTATCAATATATGGCCAAGCAAAACTAAGGACGGGGGTACAACCAATGGCTCCTTTGTGCATCCTACCAATCAATGGCCACATTGGACAATGGTCATTAAGGGTTGTTGAGCTCGTGCCCCGAGGCACATGTCCAAACTTACAACACAAGTAAAGTACATTGGACCAAAGCTATAAATAGGATCCCTGAAGCACCAAGAAGGGGGTTTCCACACACATGAGACGTGAAGCACTGACAGAGAGCACTCTCACCATTGACCCGCACCTACCAATTGGTTTGTGAAGGCCATGCGACAAAAGTCCGAAGGTCTACCCTTGTTGTCCACTACCAAGTTGCCCTGACCCCTCGTTCAACAAAAGGAGAACAACGAGTGCCCCTTTGCTCTGCCGCACCAGATTTAGATCAGAGGATGTTTTCATTGACCTTAACAATCTATGGTCATTGTTGGTGTATCCCTTGCTTCTCTGAATCTATTCACTTTCCTTCATCACATTAATTCTATTTTGTCTTCCACCTCCATGTCGCATTATACTTGTAAATCCATAATGCTACTCACCTCCATGAGTGGATGAACATATAGCTCAGTTTGGGAGTAGCCACTAAGGCTCTCCCAACATGTAAATACTTATATCCATTGAATATATGCTCTCAGAAAAATTTAACTCCATACTCTTGGTCTTAATGCTTCACTTTCATGATCAACTACCATCTTGTGTTGTTTAATTTTTAATACCTTAAAAGAGTAGTATTAAAATATATGAGTCTTATGGAATTGCATGAATGCATGAAAATGTTGGAATTCTTAAGCTAATGATCATATCGTTTACTTGTGATTATTTATTCTCCATCTCAAGAGAGAGTGAGAGAGAGAATTTTATAATCTAGATCTATCCTAAGCTTGAGAAGGGAGGGAATAGACATTGATGATGATTGCTTCTAAACTTGCTAAGGGTATAAAATGGGTGTGAGTATTGCATGTTGGTGAGAGACCTTGGATGGTGATATCCAATCAAATGTTCCCATCCATACTTGATATCTTATCTTTTGACTTTCTTGTTCTTTTGTTTTACTTCTTGATTTGTTTTAGTTGTTTGTTATTTGTTTATTGGAGTACCATTGTTCTATAAGGAACACAAACCTTTATCTCATTTCTTGTTTGATATAGCTAAGCTAAGGCTTTCCATTCATAACACATACCACCCTTGTCCCTATGGATCAACACCAATTTACTACATCGTACCTCATATTACCATTGTGGAGACTTGAGTCTCAAGAAATAAATTTAGAGGTTTGATTACTCTAGATCCACTCCTTTTTGGATGTGTGATTTAGGCCAATCAACTTTTTGGTGCCGTCATCGGGTACAAGGCAATCGGTGCTGTTAAGAAACCAAGTCTACTTATAATACACCCATGCCTCAAGTCTAGAAACATATTTGACTGAAAAAATTTTAAGTCTCGATAACTATAACTATCTTTAATACCTCGTATCACACACCTAATATCTAACTAGGTTGTACAAACTATTTTAGGTAGTTTGAGTAAACCCGGCCATTACCTCTACAAACTGCAAATATCATGGCTCCTTGTAAGGAAATCCACCGATACACATGGGTGGAATACCTTCATGACAATCATAACTTAATCACGAGGAAGAACATCACAAAGAAGAAGAAGATCGTGAAGAAGAGAATGATGAGGAAGAGTGCCACAATGGAAATAGAAGAAATAAGAGAAACCACAACAACAATGATAATGAGGATGATGGTACCTTCAAGATGACGAGAAAGTAATGAAATGTATTACCTACATGGAATGGAACATGGAATAGACAAATGAATCTATACCCAACCTGAGTAGGATAGTAAAGAATAAGGCACCGAAAATGTCTCTTACACTAACTTTAAGAGGCCAGATCATCCTGATTTCTCTTACGAAAATTTGAGTGGGTTGAGTCAAGATCAAGGTCAGAACTGAAACACCAATCAATAAGATCTGGTTTTTAAAAATTTTCAATTCATGAAGAGAAAAGCATATGTGAATTAGAAATTAACTCAAAGTGCCATAACCAAAATAGGTGTATTGAACACGATGCAGACCTAACTAGTAGGTGTGACAGATCATATGGCTGACATGCATACCCACCAGAAACAAATTGATCAGCAACTTGTGCATCTATTAGAACTGATAAAAACCTCGCAAGGAATAATATATTTGAATACTAGAAGTGAAACAATGGCCACACTCTACTCAAGACAACTCCTAGAAGAACCAATAGGTACAACTATCTAGAAAAAAACTCCTATTATTTAATCCCAACCTGAAAATGTCATAATAGAAGAACTTGAGGTAGAAACTTCTACCAAGAAGGCTAAGATAAAGGAGAAGGGTAAGAGAAAGAAGACGGTAAAAGAGAGGAAATCTGAACCAGTAGAAACAATTTTTGTAGATTGGTATCCTTATGCATAAAGGGTTCATTTCCCCTATAAGCTAATCAAGGCTCACCTGAAAAGGAGATACATAAAGTTTTTGGAAGTTGTGAAAAAACTGCACATGGATATTCCCTTCTTGGATGCCATTGAGGAAATGTCAACATATGTGAAGTTCTTTAAGGACCTGATTATGAAAAGAATGAGAGGAGACCATGTTGAAACAACCAGTCTAGAGAAAATGTCTCACACTTTCATTCAAGAGAAGATTCTTGCCAAGCAAAAGGACCCAAGAGCTTTAACCATCCCATTCAATGTGGGAGATAATGAAGTAAGACAAGACCTAGAATATCTTGGGGGAAATCATTATCCTTATGTCTCTCACTCTAGCTCACTCTAGGACTTAGTGACATGGTCAAAATAGGAATGTGGATTTAATTAACACATGATTCTTTTAGGAAACTAGTAGATATTGTAGAAGACATCCCTATCCGAGTGGGACAATTTTTCATACCATGTGATATAGTCACGATATACATTGTCGAAGACCCTACATGCCCAATGATATCCAAATTACCATTCCTCTCGACTGGGAAATCTTTGATAGATGTTGAAGCTGGAATCATCACTATCAGAATAGGGAATGATCACATTGATTTTCATGTTCAAGACTCCAAGAGAGGATCGTCTCTCTTTGAGTCGGTCTATTTCATGGATAGCTACAACCAGTTATCTAAGGATATAACGAACTAAAATCCATGTATAATATTAGTTTAGCCTATCTCTTAAACATTTTCTTTCATTTTTGTCCTTGATGTTGAATTAGTGGATATTATACAGGTTTGGTGTACATTTGTTCCCTATATTTGGCATTATAAGGATTTATGCACAAATACCTTAAAAGTTTACTAATGGGATTATTTTGCAAAATATCCACTTAAGAGGGATAAAAATAAAATAAAATCAATCTAGAAGTTTCTATGGCCTTTGCATGAGAAAAAGAAAAGAAAATTCTAAAACTAAGATAATGTGACATTAAAGGAATTAATTTTTCCATTAAGTGAAAAAAAGAGTAAATTTCCTAAAATCCATAAAAGAAGAACCCAAAAGATAATTCTAAGTTCAAAATCATTTTCTTTGAGTACAACTTTACTTGAGTATTATGTTTCACAACTTTTGGAAAAAGTATTAAGAATAATTGTGTTAATTGAATGGGAAAATAGGAGATAACTCAAAAATATAAAATAAAATAATTAAGGACTCCAAAAGTAACAACTAATGTCAAATTCGTGATCTACACATTAAAATATACCTTTGGGTGAATTTTCACTCAATTTGAGACATTTGATTAAAAGGTGAAATCAGGAGAGAGACAATGTGTAGAACTTTCGAATATGAAAAATTGTACGAATAATTTCAACATGTAAAATTGATGGCAAATTCATATCCAATACACTTAATGTGACTTGTTGGTTAAGTTTCATCAAATTTGGAGAATCTTATAACCATTAATGATTGAGAAAAGAGAAAAAAAGATTTGATTTATTTAACACATCAAAAGTTCTCAAAAGGAAAATCTAATTGCATATTGGATTGCACATATCAAAAATAGGTCAGCTGTCAATTTTCAATTGATTTGGGTTTTGTTTGCATCCTCAATCGAGGAGAAAGAAAAGATAAAATAAAAACAAGGCCACTTTAGTCCAATTAAGATTTGGAATGCAATCAACATGTCACACACATTATTTGTAACACCCCAAAATTTCACAGCTAATTTCAAACTATAATGTGGTTTTTCTTAATAGAACTTAACTAAGAGACCAATTAAACCTAACCTGGTTTAATATGTAACGAGTTCTTAGTATATGTATTATACACACATAATGGTTTAAATACGTAAATTTAGTCGGATGTGTATAAAAATGAATAAATGTTTAATATGAAATATAATGTGACTAATGGACATGGTGTGATAATTATTGATGTTTAATATAAGTGAAGGTAAATAGATTTGTGGGATATAAGCTTTATGACCAATTTTGATAAGATTATGATGTTCCTACATTTATCTAGGAATTATAGAAGGTTAAAACTAATTAAATTATGTAGGAATTTTGATTAAGAAAATTGGAATCTAATCCCACAATAATGTTTTACATGATAATAGGACGTCATGGTTAAAATTTGAAAGCCTTTTGACTTTGTTTGACCCCTCAAACAATATTTGGGAGTTTTCTATATAGTTGGACCTATTTTAACCTTGAATTTTGGTTTAATCAGGTCAGTTTCCTATGGTTCTGATTTGATGCATTGTAATGTGGGCATATTTGAATTTTCTCCCAAACTATTACTGAAATTGAAGTGTCACGTGGCCCTATTCACATTACTTATGCATGGATTACCATACGTTGTTGGGTGAGGATCCAAGGGCGAGCGGATCGTCTCCTAGATCCCACCCCATCTAGGACTTTGAACAGTCCATCTCACCCCTCTCCTCTATGATTATCTCGTGATTCAATGCGATTCAGTTAGCGATTTGGGTCCCTTTTTGATCAGGACTTCAAACCGAACTGACCTATATATAGATTTGAACCCTAATTCGGGAAGGGGGAAAAACACCCAATTCGTGGTATCTCTGTTCTCCGGTCATGTGATACAGATGACAATCTAGGTCGTAGAAGACACAATCATAGATCCAAGGAGTTTCTTCAGGCTCTATAGGATCCATGTGGGCACTTAATTTGGTCCATTATTCATCGAGGATTCACCGCAAGGTCACCCTTCATCTCCAACTTTGACTTTATAGTCTACATATAATTCATCCGCTTTTCTTCAATTTAGAGCAAGGTTAGATTTTTTGGAACCTGGTCCTTCTTTCCGTGTCGCTGGTTTGGGACATGGTACACCTAGGTGGTGGTTTGACAAACCCAGCCACCTCACCGGTAACAGGAATACTGGAGCGCCACTCTAGGGTGGTGGACGTTGGCTGCTCTGATTTGTTCACCTCTGACGAGTTTTCTCTAGACCTTTTCACTTTTGGTTTGAATGTTCTCTCTATATCAGTAGTATGTTCCAGTTTTGAGCATCGTGCTCTGTTTTGACTATGATCACGGGTTCATGCCCATGTCCTGGAGTCGTCTTCGTTGGTTTCAGGTATGGTTATCCCAGGAACTGAAGTCGCACATCATCTCCGTGTGTGGTGATCTTCTTGAGTTTGGCTGGAGCATCAGTCTCCAAGCAAGAGTTTTGCACCATGGTTGTGTTGGTCAAGCTCCTGGAGTCAGGGTGAGAGGGTAGGGACCCGAGGTCTCTGTACCGATATGTTGATATATCACGTTTTGGTTTTACACGACATTATTTTGGGAAATACATTTCAATTTACAATGATACCCTCTGGCATGCCTATAGTTCAAGACATAATCAAAGGGCTTTCCAGTCTTTTTATTTTGTCTATCTTGGTACGTAATAAATGGTTTTATCTGAACCCTAATCGGCCAATTTTGGGAAATCAATATCTTTTTATTAGTAGGTCCAATATAGTCAAGTTTTATATGAATTTTAATCCATTTTTCGATATCTAGCCAATGTTCTAGGTTCTAAGACCTATTTTGAGTTGGTTTTTATGAAGTATAAGACTTATGGAAATTAGGGTTTATAAACCTAATACAGATCCTTATACTTCAATCACAGGTTGATTAGGAGATAAGGCTAGGGGAAAAATCTAAAGAGGTTATTCTCACTAATAGAGGTATGCGGGCTCATGCACTTTGAGTATTTAGTATTAGTTTTCATCACCTTATAATGACTATGATGATTAGGATGTGATTATATGCATAGTTATGTGTTTCACATTAAATATTAAATGCATGAAAGATCCTGTGATGACCTGATTACAAATCAAGCCATCACCAGTAAAATCGCATAATTATCATAAACAACAGAATTAACAAAAACCACTGAAAATTAAAACCATTTTGTACATAGATCCTTTTCCCCAAAAAATATTACACAAGGAACCAAAGCATTATATACATATGGTTCACATTATACATTCAGTGTTCTATCTCTTCTCGAGGATATCAAGTACCATATCCTTTACTTTAATATGCAAAACAACTACATAAAAACCTCGAGATAAGCAAACTAAAATCTCAAGTCATTCGTGAAAACCACTAGGAACTATCTCCCAAGGACCTGAGAGTATAGAGATGACACATAGACTTCTATCTACAAAACCCTGACATACAACGTACTCAACCTGAAATACTACTGTTGTCGTTGCTGATATGATCCTTCTTCTGCAGTCCGGTTCCTAGTCCCTCGTCTATGACCACCTAAAAATTGTGGATTCCATGGGGTGAGACTATTGTCCCAGCGAGAGATATAACTCTCTGCCAATAATATTATTATCACAGAATATAATATAAAACTAAACTGTAGATATTTCATTTGTTTAACAAATATATTTTCAAGTGCAAAGCATAGATATTGATAACAAATCTATAAATCATACTTTGCTTTAAAATGAATATGAAGAACATGTATAACATCTATCTACTAAGATGTATGAAAGTAATAAGGCATCAACCAATGTTTCTGTGTTTGATCCATAAACAAATACACTACATGGCTGATTACATGTTCATATTCATACTTATCCCCAGAGGAGATGAGATATACCACTCATACTCCAACTTACCACTAATAATTCAAAATTGGTACCATACAAGGTCAATGGCAGAGCCGGCTGTCATGACCTCACCTTTCTCAGTCAGTACGCGAACACTTAGGTTTAGCATGACATCTTGTGTCTACTGTAATTAGCTATGCCGGGGTATATCTACATCTTTTCTATAGAGTTACTGTCATAGCATGTACTCTCTTCGGGATAAGACCACTTAGCTTTCCCGCATTATCAGGATGACCACTGAGCGATTTTGTTTTCATTTTTATCAAGAAGTACACTGAGCAACCTGATGATTTGGGGAGTCCACTGAGCACCCTTATTTAATTTGGGAGTTCACTGATCACCCTTATATTATCACATATTCAAAAATATGTGGTTCGAGTAAAAACTCATTTCACCATTCAACAAATGCTAACACTGAATGGATCTATGGTCTGGGCAACTACATGATAATATTTATCTTGCTCAATTAGGTGCATTACTGCATCTTTTAGCATCAATCAAGTTACAAACAAGAATTATATCAAATGCCACAAATAAAACATAATTGCATATATCAGATACTTTCATATTCACTAAAACACATAGATCACTTAGAATCTCAATCTCTTATCATCATCATACTTTGATATTCAAACCCTTCATTCATCATTGAGTTCTGTCACCACTTAGCAGATGATCATTACCTCTAGGTCATCATACCCATATATTTATTCACATAGTCCACATAGCTCATTGGATCTGTATCACATAGCCACATAGCTCTTACTTAGCCATGCTTATTGCCTTAAAATACTCACATAGTTATTGTATTATTTTATCAACAATTTCAACATATGTCTTAACTATGAAATACTAAGGAACACATCCTCCCTAATGAATTAGGGTTACAATCAATCGATTAGGGTTTCAGGATTTCATTAACAAAGATTATGCCCTAGCTCATACTCCACTCATCTCAAGAGTATTAGTATATACTTATCTTTCAAATCTTAGTTTCTCTCTCATCCTCACTAGGATGTAAATTACTTAATTCACATATTTAAAGTCTTCTAGCTCATCTTTATCAAATTGATTTAAACTTATTGTATCTCAGTATTGCATTAAGCATATTCATCACTTAGACAAGCTTAATAATTAAGGACATATCTACCATATCAAGCAGCATGATTGATAATGTTATTCTATTGTATTTGAAGATGCATATCTCATCTTAACAAGTATCCATTTTTAATCATGTGGTGAAACCACATCCTCATATCGGTTATAGGGCATATCCCTCAACATCATATCGTGTAACCATGTAGGGTTAGGTATCACTTCACCCTTTCTCATCTCAAGTCAACCTTATATTAAGTATGGGTTAAATCATTATTCTCATATCGGGTATAGGAGTGTATTGGAACCCCATATCATGTACTAGAGTACACCATATCGGGCATGCCATTATAGCTTTACCATATATCAATAAAAAATATGATATTGGTTCTTCACCTTAGTTGGCCATGTCCATTTTCAATTTAAATTTCCATATCGGTCTTCCATCATATCAGGTTGCCTCTTAGATTTCCATATCAGGTTTCATCTTGGGTTATCATATCGTGTACCCTCATTGGTTATCATCTTGGATTTCATCATATCGTGTGTCTACATTAGGTAGTATCATGTTGCCATATCATGTATTTATGTCAACCATCATATCGGTTTACCTATCCTAGATATCATATCGGGTTACATGTATTGGGTACAATATCGGTTGTGTGTATTGGGCACCATATCGTTTATGTATATTGGACACCATATCGGTATACCTCTCTTAGGCAAACCTCCTCTGTCTTTAACCAATTCAATGGTTCTATTCATTTCCCATAGTTGTACGATAGGAAAAACACTTAGCTACTTATCAACTCATCTCAACATGGTGAGGTGTATCGAGTTAACATATCAAAATTCTAGGGTTTTTGCTTATATCAGGAAAAAGTATTCCTTTACCTTTGTATCATGTACAAGGTGATAGCTAGGAATCCTCCATATCGTTCATAGAACCAACTATGACCTACCTTCATATCGGGTAAGTCCTCATGTCAGGTTTGATATCGATTTTTGCAAGCCTTCAACCCATATTGGGTTGTAAGGGTCTTCAACCCATATCGGGTTTCAAGGGTCCTTAACCCATATTGGGTATTCAATGATGATGTCATCATCATCAACCTTATTTAACTATTCATAACCATGGATAATAGTCATAGTTACACATTGGAACTCATGGATATATTAATTAGTCAAAGGAAATCCAAATTTGCAAATAATCAACAAGTTGAACAATATTAAAGAAAAGATAATAATATTGAAGGTTTTAAGTTATATAAACTGCCTCTCAAAGATCTTTCCAAGCTTCAAGCTTCAACTCCATACATTCCAAGGTTGCAGATGAGCATTCTTCAAGCTCTAAGACTTGAGCTCTAAGCTCTTGCATGATATCTCCAATCACTTTGGGCAATATTACCTCACTTGGTTGCTTCAACCTACTTTGGCTGATATCTCTTCTCCTTGGCCGATACCAAGCTTCACTACTCCACTCTTTTTACTATGGGCGACACAAGGAAGGGTATTGCACGATACAAGAGGGAAGGTCACTTTCCAAGTTCTGAAAATAATTCCAACAAGTGAAGGTCAAGGTATTTATACTTGAGGTTTATAGAAAAGAGTGTCATAGGTGTCATTAACTTAAGGTACTTCATGCCACCTAGCCATGCAAGGTCAACACATACTCTTGCATGCATGCCACTGTTATCTTTCCATGCAAAAATGATAAAGTAAGGGATAAATATCGGCTCTGAGTTGTCTTCTAGGACAAATCCCTTTCCACTAACTATATTATAATATTCATCTCCATCTTTTCCAAGACAAGTGAAAATTGATGATTTATTCCTTCTTTGAAGTGCCTTGCCCTCCTTGGGCCAAAACAAAGCTTCAAAAACCAATAGGAGACTCTCCTTGTGTTTCTATGGCCGATAGGGACTTCCTTCTAAGTCCACAACTTGATATGTTCATATATATATATATAGCTTTCAACTTATGCATTTTCTTGGTTTCTTCATTATTAAGAGTACTAACACTTCAAGATGCTTCAAGCATACTGTCTCCTTTTTTCTCTTTCCTCTAGATAACACTTAGGTAAGCGTAGGAACAATCTAGAGGTGTTAATTTAAACATTAACCCTATATTTTGAATATATTGCAAGTTGGATTACAAATGATGTACCAAGCACTTAGCATTATTAAATCATGTTCTCACTTAGGATTTAGGCTTTACATAAGACACCACTTAGTATCATATTCTCTTTCATGACATTGAAACACTTAGAATACATTCATCATGTAACATTTGCAACATGACCCATCATCTTGGGTAAATTGCACTTTTCACTTAGATCATCAAATAATGCAAACATAGTTTGCATATAAGCTCAAATTTGAAAGTAAACTTCACAAAGGTCTTAATTACTTTTCCAAAAGATAAGAACAAGTTGTGATAAACTTACTTAAGCAAAACATCTAGGGTTAGACCATAACCCAGGTCAGGGGTGTTACAATTATCAACCCCTAAAAGAAGGATTTCATCCCTGAAATCTCAAGAGAAAAGAGAATGGCACTTCTTCCTCATCTCTTCCTCTAACTTCCATGTGGCTTCTTTAATGCCACGGTGATTCCAAAGAACTTTCACAAGAATTATATCTTTTTTCTTCAACTTCTTGACTCTTCAGTCAAGAATCATCATAGGACCTTCCACATAGGATATATCTTCATTCAATTCAACCTCTACATGTTGCATCACCATCTCTGTATCGGGATGACATTTCCTCAGCATAGACACATGAAACATTTGATGTAGTCTATGTAGCTCAGGTGGCAACTCCAACCTACAAGCTACTTTCCCAATTTGTGCTATTACTGGGTAAGGTCCCATAAATCTAGGGGCTAACTTACCTTTATTCCCAAATCTGAGAACACCTTTCCAAGGAGAGACCTTGAGATGCACTCTGTCTCCAACTTGAAATTCTAAAGGTCTACGACATTTATCAACATAAGACTTCTATCTATCCTGTGCAGCCTTCAACTATTGTTGTATAACTTTAATCTTTTCAGTTGTTTGTTGTACTAACTCAGGACCCAAAAGTTGGTATTCTTTGGTTTCAAACCAGCATAACAGAGACCTACAATGTCTACCATATAACACTTCATATGGTGCCATATCAATACTGGCCTGATAACTATTATTATAAGTGAACTCAATCAAACTCAAGTGTAAGTCCCAACTTCCCACAAACTGAAGAACACACGCTCTAAGAAAATCCTCCAAGATCTGTATAGTCCTTTCAGACTTCCCATCTGTCTGAGGATTAAAAGTTGTACTAAACTTCAACTATGTACCCAAAGCTTTATGTAATCATTCCCAAAAATGAATTGTGAACTGGGGACTTCTATTAGATACAATCATAGCTGGAACTCCGTGTAATAGCACTATCTCATCTATATAGATCTGTGCAAGATTCTCAATAGTGTAAGTTGTTTTGACAGGAAGAAAATGTGTTGTCTTAGTCAACCTAATCAACTATTACCCAGATGGAATCATGACCTTTGGCTGTCCTAGGCAGACCAACCACAAAGTCCATTGTTACGTGATCCCATTTCCACTAAGGTATAGGTAGGGGTTGTAACATCCCTAAAGGCTTCTGGTGTTCTTCTTTAACCTACTGACACACCGCACACTACATAACAAACTCAACTACATCTTTCTTTAAACTGGGCCACCAATACATATCTTTTAGGTTATGATACATTTTAGTGCTCCCTGGATGTATTGCATACATAGATGAGTGTGATTGCTCCATAACTAACTTCCTTAAGTTATTACTATCAGGAACTATCATTGTACCATGGTAGAAAACTATACCATCCTCTGACTCATGGAAACTGTCCCGTTTCTCACTACCCAATTCTGATCTAATCTACTGAACCACAGTATCAACCTGTTGTGCCTCTTTGATTTGTTCCTTTAGAGTGGGTTTCACATGCATCTTAGATAATAACCCTGTAAACAAAGAAACTTCTAACTGCACATTCATCTGTCTCAAAGAGAAAAGCATATCCCACTTACAACAAACTAAATAATTTAATTGTGCATTTTCTGAGGGTGGAGACGAGGATTTTCTACTGAGTGCATCAACCAATACATTGGATTTTCCTGGAATGATAATCAATTGTACAATTGTAGCCCTTGATTAACTCCATCCAGTGACGTTGTCTCATATTCATCTCATGCTAAGAGAAGATGTATTTTAAGTTTTTATGATCTGTGAAGATCTGACATGTTTCTCCATAGTGATAATGCCTCCATATTTTTTACACACAAACCACTGTAGCTAATTCTAGATCATGTGTCGAATAGGTCTCCTCATGTTTCTTGAGCTGTCGAGAAGCAAAAGAAACTCCATGATTATTCTGCATCAACACGCAGCCTAGACCATTCTTAGAAGCATCACAGAAAACAACATATCCCTTTTCTTGTTCAGTTAAAACTAACACGGATGCACTAGTCAACTTTTCTTTCAACACCTAGAAAGAATGTTGACACTTGTCATTCTAGAAAAAAGGAACTTCCTTCCTTGTCAACCTGGTTAAGCGTAATGCTATGGAAGTAAAGTCTTTGATAAACCTTCTATAGTACCCTACCAAACCTAGGAAACTATGAACCTCGGTTGGTGTCTTAGGTTGTTCCCATTCCACAATAGATTCTACTTTCTTAGGATCAACACGAATACCTGAAGCATATATAATATGTCCAAGGAAAGATACCTTTGATAACCAGAACTCACACTTGCTAAACTTAGCATATAACTTATGATGTCTCAACAAGGTCAAAGCTTGATGAAGATGTTGTTCATATTGTTGGTTGTCTCTACTGTATATCAAGATGTCATCTATGAAAACTACTACAAACTGATCAAGGAACGGCCGGAAGATTCTATTCATCAACTCCATAAATGCAGTCGGTGCATTAGTTACTCCAAACAAAATAACTACAAACTCATAATGACTGTACCTTGTCCTGAAGGTTGACCCATTTTTCTTTTTAATGAAAAGAACTAGAGCACCCCACGACGAAGTACTTGGTCGTATAAAACCTTTCTCAAGGAACTCCTGCAACTGTTTCTTAAGTTTTTCCATCTCAGCTGGCGCCATCCTATAAGGAGTTTGGGCTATAGGTTGTGTATCTGGAACAAGATTAATCTCAAAATCAATCTCTCGAGGTGGAGGAATACCTGGAAGTTCATTAAGGAATACATCCTCAAATTCCTTAACAATCAGAACTTCAGAGAGACTAAGGTTCTTTAATCTGGTATCCACCACATGTGCCAAGAATGTGAAGCATCCTTGTCTCATCAACTTCTTGGCTACCATAGTTGACATTAGACAGGTTGAAAGAATCTTTCTTTCCCCCTGAAAGACTCACATCTTATCACCACATGTGAACATAGCCTGCTTGGAACCATAATCCAAGACAACTTTATACTTTTCTAAGGTATCCATCCCAATAATCACATCAAACCCATGCATTTCAAGTGGTATAAGATCCACTTGAATGTTGTGTTCTGAAAAAGAAAGAACATAGGGAGAACATACCTCCCGCAACATTGCAGATCCGACTAATGGAGTTTCTAATAACATATGATCCTTTCTAGGATTAGCAATCATATTACATCCATGAATCACTTATCGAGTGATAAAAGAATGTGTAGCACCCAGATCAATTAAAACAGATACAAAACATGATGAAGACATATCAGAATGAAATAATTCCATCTGACCTGTCACAACTCGTGGGTTAACCACTGCCTCTGGATGATTTATAGTGTAGAATCTTATTGTTGCCTACTGCTGACCTCATCCTCTATTGGTCAGTGTAAATGATCCTGCCTGAGATGCTTGTCTACGACCTCGAGTGCCACTACTGAACTGCTATCTCTGAGAGCCCTACTGAATCTGCCTTGATTGTTGGGTCACTTCCACGTTCCTAACTGGACAATCCTTTATCACATGCCCTGTCTGCCTACACCTGTAGAAAACTCTGTTATCCCATTGCAACTTAGGCGGTCCTGTCACTAACATCGATGCTGAGCTCTGGGCTCCACCTAACGGAAAACTACAGCCTCTACCTTGGCTAGACATCCACTGTGTTTGAGTATTGAACCTTTGTGGTTCCCTAGGTGCAGTAAACCTCAGTTTCTTAAAACTACCAGACCTCTGATTCTAAAACTATGCAGGTTCCTTCCTACTATTTGCCTCTCATTTCTCTATCACAGACCTTTCTATCTGCCTAACTGACTCCATAAATGTAGCAAACCTCTCTCTATTCTCTAAAGCAGATACAGATGTAGTCAATTTAGCGTTCAGACCCTTCTCGAAATGCTGAATTCTTTCCTCATCTATGGTGGTCATGTGTGGACAGAACAACAAAAGCTCCATAAACTTGGCTTCATACTCACTAACCTTCATTGTTCCCTGTCTAATCTGCTCAAACTGCAAAATCTTCTCATCAAGATAAGTCTTAGGGAAGTATCTACTAACAAACTCTTGTCAAAATTCATGCCATCCGACCTCAACACCCGGTCTTTTCTCTTCTTCGATGGCCCACCAATGGAAAACACTTCCCTTCAAAAGGTATGTTGCATGCTTAACCTTATCATCTTCTAGTATATCAAGGATCCTAAAAGCTTTCTCTATCTGAGTAATCCATAAATCTGTGTTTGTTGGGTCAGTTGTGCCAGCATATTCAATGGATCCTACCCAATACAACTGTTCAAAACTCTTTCCAGCTCCATGTCTCTCACTAGACCCTGATGTCCTAGGGGCTGGTGCTGGTATCCGGTCAGCCATATGCGTCACGGTATTCATGATCTGCCCAAAAAGAGCATGAAAAGCTAGGTTTTCTAACAGAGTTTGGTCAGGCTGGGGATTCTCAAGCACTGGTTCATCTCTAGCCTGATCCCTTACACCACCTCCTGGTGCAGCAACACTTCTTTCAACAACGTATTCTTCGTGTGCTCCTGGCATCTTTGGTTTCTACTTCTTCTCCTGTACAAGGAGAATTTACAATAAGATGTACTGGAGGACACTAGAACAAACTCAACAAACTTAATCCTATGTCTCTGTAGACTCAGCAAACCTTAGGATCTGATACCAAAACTTTGTGATGATCTGATTACAAATCAAGCCATCACTAGTAAAATTGTGGAATTATCATAAACAACAAAATTAACAAAAACCACTAAAAATTAAAACCATTTTTCACATAGATCCTTTTCCCCAACAAAACTTACACACGGAACCAAAGCCTTATATACATATGGTTCACATTATACATTCAGTGTTTCGTCTCTTCTCGAGGATATCAAGTACTAGATCCTTTACTTTAATATACACAACAACAACATAAAAACCTCGAGATAAGCAAACCAAATTCTCAAGTCATTCATGAATACCACTAAGAACTATCTCCCAAGGACCTGAGAGTATAGAGATGACACATATACTTCTAGTTAAAAATCCCTGAAAGACAACATACTCAACCTAAAATACTACTACTGTCCTTACTGATATGATCCTTCTTCTACAGTCTGGTTCCTAGTCCCTTGTCCACGACCACCTGAAAATTATGGATCCCACGGGGTGAGACTATTATCCTAGCGAGAGATATAACTCTCTTCCAACAATATTATTATCATAGAATATAATATAAAACTCAACTATAGATATTTCATTTGTTTAACGAATATATTTTCAAGTACAAAGCATAGATATTGATAACAGATCTATACATCATGTTTTGCTTTAAAAGGAATATGAAGAACATGTATAACATCTATCTACTAAGATGTATGAAAGTAATAAGGCATCAACCAATGATTATGTGTTTGATCCTTAAACAAATACACTACATGGCTGATTACATGTTCACATTCATACTTATGCCCATAGGAGATGAGATATACCGCTCATACTCCAACCGACCACTAATAAGTTGAAATCGGTACCATACAAGGTCAATGGCAGAGCCGGATATCAAGACCTCACCTTTCTCGGTCAGTACGAGAACACTTAGGTTTAGCATGACATCTTGTGTCTGCTGTAATTAGCTATGTCAGGGTATATCAGCATCTTCTCTGTAGAGTTATTTCCGTAGCATGTACTCTCTTCAGGATAAGACCACTTAGCTTTCCTGGATTATCAAGATGACCACTGAGCGATCCTATTTTGATTTTTACTAGGAAGTACACTGAGTGACCTGATGTATTTGGAGAGTCCATTGAGCACCCTTATTTAATTTGGGAGTTCATTGAGCACCCTTATATTATCACATATTCAAAAATACGCATTTTGAGTAAAAACTCATTTCACCATTCAGTAAATGCTGACATTGAATGGATCTATGGTCTGGGCAACTACATGATAACATTTATCTTGCTTAATGAGGTGCATTACTGCATCTTTGAGCATCAATCAAGTTACAAACAAGAATTATATCAAATGCCACAAAGAAAACATAATTGCATTTTTCAGATACTTTCGTATTCACTGAAACACATAGATCACTTAGAATCTCAATCTCTTGTCATCATCATACTTGGTTATTCAAACCCTTAATTCAACACTGAGTTTTGTCACCACTTAGCAGATGATCATTACCTCTAGGGCATCAGACCCAGATATTTATTCACATAGTCCATATAGCTCATTGGATCTGTATTACATAGCCACATAGCTCTTACTTAGCCATGCTTATTGCCTTAGAATATTCACATAGTTATTATATTATGTTATCAACAATTTCAACATATGTCTTAACTATGAAATACTAAGGAACACATCCTCCCTAATGAACTAGGGTTACAATCAATCAATTAGGGTTTCAAGATTTCATTAACAAAGATTATGCCCTAACTCATACTCCACTCATCTCACAAGTATTAGTATATACTTATCTTTCAAATCTTAGTTTCTCTCTCATCCTCACTAGGATGTAAATTACTTAATTCACATATTTAAAGTCTACTAGCTCATCTTTATCAAATTGATTTAAACTTATTGAATCTCAATATTACATTAAGCATATTCATCACTTAGACAATCTTAATAATTAAGGATATATCTATCATATCAAGCAGCATGATTGATAATGTTGTTCTATTGTATTTGAAGATGCATATCTCATCTTAAAAAGTATCCATTTTTAATCATGTGGTGAAACCACATCATCATATTGGGTATAGGGCATATCCCTCGACATCATATCATGTAACCATGTAGGGTTAGGTATCACTTCACCATTTCTCATCTCAAGTCAACCTTATATTATGTACGGGTTAAATCATTATTCTCATATTGAGTATAGGAGTGTATTGGATCCCCATATCATGTAGTAGAGTACTCCATATCGGGCATGCCATTATAGCTTTGCCATATCTCAATAATCAATATGATGTTGGTTCTTCACCTTGGTTAGCCATGTCTATTTTCAATTTAAATTCCATATTGGTCTTTCATCATATCGGGTTGCCTCTTGGATTTCCATATCGGGTTTCATCTTGGGTTATCATCTTGGATTTCATCATACCATGTGTCTACATTAGGTAGTATCATGTTTCCATATCGTGTATATATGGCAACCATCATATATGTTTACCTATCCTAGATATCATATCGGGTTACATGTATTGGGTACCATATATGTTGTGTGTATTGGGCACCATATTGATTATGTATATTGGACACCATATCGGTATACCTCTCTTAGGAAAACCTCCTTTGTCTTTAACCAATTCAACGGTTCTATTCATTTCCCATAGTCGCATGATAGGCAAAACACTTAGCTACTTATCAACTCATCTCAACATGGTAAGCTGTATCGAGTTAACATATCAGATTTCTAGGGTTTTTTCTTATATCGGGCAAAAGTATTCCTTTACCTTTGTATCGTGTATAAGGTGATAGCTAGGAATACTCCATATCGTTCATAGATCCAACTATGACATAACTTCATATTGAGAAAGTCTCCATGTCGGGTTTCATATCGGTTTTCACAAGCCTTCAACCCATATCGGGTTGCAAGGGTCTTCAACCCATATCGAGTTTCAAGGGTCCTCAACCCATATCGGGTATTCAATGATGATGTCATTATCAACAACCTCAAGATTATTATTTAACTATTCATAACCATGGATAACAGTCCTAATTACACATTGGAACTCATGGATATATTAATTGATCAATGGAAATCCAAATTTGCAAATAATCAACAAGTTGAACAATATTAAAGAAAATATAATAATATTGAAGGTTTTAAGTTATATAACCCACCTCTCAAAGAGATTTCCAATCTTCAAGCTTCAACTCCACACATTCCAAGGTTGAAGATGAGCCTTCTCCAAGCTCCAAGACTTGAGCTCCAAGCTCTTGCACGATATCTCCAATCACTTTGGGCGATATTACCTCACTTGGTTGCTTCAACCTACTTTGGTTGATATCTCTTCTCCTTGGCCGATACCAAGCTTCACCACTCCACTCTTTTCACTATGGGAGACACAAGGAAGGGTATTGCACGATACAAGAGGGAAGTTCACTTTCTAAGATCCGAAAATCTTGCCAACAAGTGAAGGTCAAGGTATTTATACTTGAGGTTTATAGAAAAGAGTGTCATATGTATCATCAACTTAAGGTACTTCATGCCACCTAACCATGCAAGGTCAACACATACTCTTGCATGCATGAAACTATTATCTTTCCATGCAAAATGGATAAAGTAAGGGATAAGTATTGACTCTTGAGTTGTCTTCTAGGACAAGTCCCTTTCCACTAACTATATTATAATATTCATGCTTTATTCATTCTTTGAAGTGCCTTGCCCGTCATTGGCCAAACCAAAGCTTCACAAACCGATAGGAGACTCTCCTTATGGTTCTATGTCCGATATGGACTTCTTTCTATGTCCACAACTCGATATGTTCATATATATATATATATATATATATATATATATATATATATATATATATATATATATATATATATATATATATATATATATATATATATATATAGCTTTCAACTTATGCATTTTCTTTGTTTCTTCATTATTAAGAGTACTAACACTTCAAGATGCTTAAAACATATTGTCTCCTTCTTTCTATTTCCTCTAAATAACATTTAGGTAAGAGTAGAAACAATCTAGAGGTGGTAATTTACACATTAACCCTATATTTTGAATATATTGCAAGTTGGATTATTATTGATGTACCGAGCACTTAGCATTATTAACACAAGTTCTCACTTAGGATTTAGGCTTTACACAAGCCACCAATTAGCATCATATTCTCTTCCATGACATTGAAACACTTAGAATACATTTATCATGTAACATTTGCAACATGACCCCTCATCTTGGGTAAATTACACTTTTCACTTAGATCATCAAATAATGCACACATAGTTTGCATATAAGCTCAAATTTGAAAGTAAACTTCACAAAGGCCTTAATTACTTTTCCAAAAGATAAGAACAAGTTGTAAGAAACTTACTTAAGCAAAACATCTAGGATTAGGCCATAACCCAGGTTAGGGGTGTTACAGATCCCCTAAAGTTATTAGTTTAATGTTATGTTTCATTGTTATTTCAAGAATTCATGTCATGTTCACGTAGAATCAGTTCAAGTAATTATTCCAATATAATGATGAATTATGTAATGAGTAGTATTTTATCCTCATCATGTTAATGTTAATCCAAAGGGCCTTATGATCACCAATGGTGCATAAGTATCGAGTATACTTTAATCAACCACCAAGATTAAGTTATGTGAATTTGAATCTACTATTCAATCAAGTTTCATGTTTTCCTTTATTGCCAAGTTATTATGTTGTTATAATAACGCTCAATGCCGCTTACTCTAATGTAGTTTTTATTGCATACATGGCTGGGAGCATGATGCCCGTAGGTATAGAAGAACTCCAAGGATAAATCACATGATGATCAAATCAAGGAATAGATGAAGGTTTCCAAAGGACACATATGGTGGGGTTCCATCTACAATAGAAGATCCTAATGTATATAGATAAGTTCATGTATATATAATGTTTAATCATGTCTTTTTAGTTAGTTTCAACTCAAGAACTCATTTGTATACGATGTATAAATCAAGTTCAATGTTAATGCATGGTTATCGTTTACTTTGGTTGCAATGATTATTATGATAGAGGCATCCCTTTAAGCCCCATATTATGGGCAATGTGGATGTTGCTTCCATTGCTACATGTATGCTTAAAGGGGGTGTTACAAAAATGGTATCAGAGCAATGAGTAGATAATTTGACATGAATAAAAAAATCATGCACATGCTACTAAACAATGTTCTCTACTATTTTATGGTTATGTGTTCATATTGAACATCATGTATTACTACCATGCTTATGGATTATGAAATTATGAAAATCATGTTTATATATAAGAAATCATGTTATGTTGATAATTGTCCTCTCCATCATGTTATGTGAGCCTTAACCGGCCTTATGTGAACCTTTATTGGCCTTATGAGATCTTTGGGAGCATTATGTGAGCCTTAATTCACTACTATAGAAATGGCTTATAACGTCACATTTATAGGCGTCAGTTGTGTACAAGAAACCGACGCCTAAACCATAAAGTGTCGGTTTAATACACAAACTGACATCTATCTGTGAAGAGCGGCCAGACACGGGTATCACTTTTTATTTAGCGTCGGTTCCTAAATAAGAAAGGGACGCCTAAAATCGACCGCCAAATCCAAATTTTCTAGTGAAAAAAAATTACCTCCAAAATTTAACATACGGTGTCGTTATTTAGATAATCAACTGATGTCTAATGTTTTTTCGCGCGATTGAAATTGGGCCCATTGTTATCATCGTTTTTCTTGAAAATAACCGACGTCGATGTGTTTTCGCGCGCTGTCCCCATAAAAATTTTCACCCCATTTGGCGCTGGTTGTCTATGGAAACCGACGCCTATAGTAAGAAGTGTCGATTGTTTTTAATAACCGACACCTATAGTTAACTTAATAGCGGCTGCATGAAGCAGACTCTTCTCCTTTCTCATTGTCGAGAGCTTAGGTCTACATCTGGCAATTTGTGATTTCTGCCCCCTGTTGCCGCCCGCCGCCGCCGCAACTGCTCCTGCCGCCACCTGCTTTCGCACTGCCACCGCCTGTTGCCACACCGCCACCACCTCTGCCCGCCGTCTCTGCCTGCCGCCGTCTGCTACCGCACCGCCACCGTCTTCTGCAACTGCTCCTGCCGCCGCCTACTGCCGCACCGCCACTACCTCTATCCGCCGCCGTCTGCTGCCGCACCACCACCGTCTACTACCGCCGTCTCTGCCCACCGCCACATGCTCATGCCGCTGCACTGCCGCCTGCTCCTACTCCTGCTCCCACGCGCACCGATCCTGATCCTGCTCCTGCCAATCTTGCTCCGCCGATACTGCTCCTGCTCCCACCTACTCCTACTCCTGCTTGTGTCGCTCCTACCGCCGCCACTACCGCCGTCTCTGCCATTTCCGCCGGTATATCCAATCATCCAATCCTATATATTCCAGAGTCTAATTATGCATGTAGTTCTAAAAGTGTAGTTAATACATGAATGTAGAGTGGTTAATACATATAAACCCTAAGCTCAACGGGATAAACTATCTTCTATGGATGAACGTTGTTCACACTGTCTTGGAATGAACCCACATACCAATATAGATGTAATCCCATGATTAGGAGGTTAGTGTATTTGGTTCTTTAGATTTGATAAAAAAGACGGGGTTATGCCCTAATATGGTTGTCTATAACTCTAATGAATATTGTTATGGTAAAAAAGTAAACCCTAGGAATGGCGATTCGAAACCCAAGCCATGGTTAACCGAAAGCTAATGGGTGATAGGTTATGGATATGGTGGGGAATGCAATGTAAGGCAGTAGAAAGAGCCAAAGAGGATGAGAAAGATATCAGTTTGTCCCCTAGTCAAATCACACCCAGACCTGCACAAAGATTAGGCAAAGATTTTAAACCATCTCTCATCCATCCATCCTCATCCGTCAAAACAAGAAGAGAGGAGGGAGAAAACTAGTGCTAGAGAAGTAAATCAGGTAATAAACACTAAACCTAATTAGATGATGATGTTGTAGATCTAGATCTTAGGGTATCTCTACCCTCTTAACTATCAAATATAGATCTAGATCTTGCTTAATGATGAATTCTAATGCACGGATGTGACATGCTTGGAATGTAAATGATGAACTTTTCATTTGTGTTGTTGTAGGTGTTGTTGACTTGCTGTTGATTTGCATATATTTCTTCTTCAACCTTCAAGTGAGGTATAATATTCTCACTCTCCCAATGTGCCATTAGGCTTCATTTTGATTCAAATCTTTGACATATGGAATCATGGTTTATTTACTATTTAGTATTTATTTCTTTCTTTTTTTCCGATGATGATGATGATGATGATGATGATGATGATGATGACGGCGATGACGATAATGATGATGATGATGACAATGACGATGACGACGACGACGATGATGATGATGCTCCAGTCACTGCCACTGTCCACCGCCTACACCTCCAGCGTCGGCCACCTTCACCTCCAGCCCGGCCACCTTCACCTCCGGCCGCCGCCACTACAACTTGCTCGATCCACCAGTGCGGTGAGTACGTGGATTAATTAATTAGTACTAGATTTGTACATAGGATTAATGATGCCACCATATAGTTGATTACTATTGAATAATTAGGGTTAATGATGCATTAATGAACTTAATTAATTAGATTTGTACTTAGTTTCTGTAAGATTGTATAGTTGATTAATATTGATTAATAAGGATTTATTATGCATGAATGAATTTAATTAATTGATAGGAGGGTAGGGGTGGGTAGGGTGGAGGTAGGGTGGGAGGGGGAGGGGTGAGGGTGAGGAGGGAGGTAGGGTGGGAACAAAGTTCTGCATCAGTATCATTAGTTTGATCATGTTGTGTCAATTTCATTATATCTCTGAAGATTATGCAAAGTTGTATGACGTGCTTATCATTTTCTTTTCAAGATAAACCATTAATACTTATATTTTTCACTCTCTGTCTACTACTTTTTTTGAAAATATATAACATCATTATATATACTTACAATTGTTAGTAATTATATTTTTCAGTGTCTATACACCCACAACAGTCACTATGAACTGGGCCTCTATGCCAATGTTACTGTTCCCTGATGAAGAACAATTGAACATCATCCTAGATGATCATTCCTTAAACCAACTTACAATACCCAAAAATTGGCATTTTCAAAATGGAAGACACTACAGGCCTGGTGAAGTGACCCTAAATTTTGGCAATTCTTCACATGTTATCGAGGCTTAGTATGATTTGGCGGGAAATCTTGTATCAAAATCCAGTTGGCGTGATTGGATTAGAAAGATGCTAGTGGGCCATAGCGACATGCTTTTTCTCCATCCAGTTGGCCATAATACCATCAAAGTTTGGATAACCAACATCAACAATGAGACCCCTAATCATCTACGATGGTATGAGCACACGATTGATGATATCAGCTCGGACGAATCTGATGATGAGGCCCATGTTAGTTCATAAGACCACGGTAGGTCCAATTAACAAATATAATTGTCATGTCTTGTTTTGTGTTTACACTTGTTGTCTTAAAGTAATCAATCCTCATAGCTACTTTCTTTTCTGAACTTTAGGAGAAGATCACCACAATGAAAAGGCCTCGAAGTTACTGATGTGTGACTATGTTGGTGTAGTATTTAGTTGTTTATCTATCTAGACTTGTCTGTATTAATAGATGCATGTTGTTCATTTTTCTGAATTTGCTTCCTAGTTGCTTATGGAAGCTGCATATGATGGGTATAATACTACTTAATTCATCAACTGACATTCCATTTCGTAAGGGTTTATAATGCTACAACCTTTCTTTTATGTCCTTATCTGTCATGAAATGAATGAATTTTCTACATGTGTCTGAATGTGTGAATGTGAAGATGAATACATGAATGTTTCTACATGTGTGAATGTGAAAATGAATGGAACTACAAATTGCTACATGAATGTTTCTACATGTGTGAAAATCGAATGGAACTGTAGGTTGCCAAATGTGTGAAAATTAATGTTGTTAATTTTGCAGGTTTGTGGCATGTTGTTGGCTGATATCAATGGATGTCGTAAAACCTACTGTTCAAAATTGAACTGTAGGTTTCTCATCCTGCGACCAGCCACAACATGCCTGCAGACTAATAAGAAGAAAAAAACATGAAATAGGTGTCGGTTATTTGTTTAAAACCGACGACAAATGATTACAGTGTCAGATAAATAATTATAACCGACGTTGATTTCCCTAATGAGGCCAGACACCACGGCCGTGCTGGCCAGCACAACCATGGCAGTAGGTGAGATGGTGTCGGTTATCACTAATAAACCAACATTGATAGTGTTGGTATGTATGCCCTGAGAGCCAATCATGGGATGATTGGTGGGATACATTAAGATTGATTTGATAAACATCAAAGGCAAGCTTCCAATTCTTTCTGGTTCAGTCATATGAGATAGTGATAGAATAGATTGAATGTCTAGAGAATGACAATACTCAATGACGTATGCCTTCAGGTTCATGACCTGAACGATGAGATCATACGGATGCTAAGAGTTTGTACATTCTTGTTATATCCCTAGTCGGATGTCATTGTGGAAGGTTGATAGACAACAATGACACACAAGACTAGATTGTGGTGTTGGTTGATGACAGAATCTCATTAGTCATGATATAGAGATATCAAACCAAACACATAGGTACTTGTTAGAGAACAAGGTACCGGACAGACCCACCGTGAGTTTGACACATGGAACCATGAGATGGTAGTCACAGTCAGTACTCACAGTGATGGTGATGAGTGTGATTCTTAGACCTGAAATCACTGCACTCAACACATTTCGTTGGGCACACTTTGACATCATCAAACACAGTCCTGAAACATGGGTTGTTATAAAGGTGATGATTGGGTGGCTTTGACACATGGGGCTTTTGAGGGGTGAGTGATAGATATGGGATTTGTCCCTCCTAAGGGAGTTTGATATCCAAGGCCACTTGATGAGTAGGATTGAGATAGGCGTGCGCACGCATGTGTGAATCAGTATGTGATATTGATGTCATACATATCTCCTTCAATCTACTCTGAGATCAAGAAAGTGAATGAATGTTGACAGGATGACTGTTCCATGCCTTGAGTTCATTCGGGATATCAGTGACAAAGGAATTATACATTCACTGTAACACCATTCACGGATTGTAGGATGAAAGTTGTTCTCCAACTTTCTACTTTCACTTGGGTAGCACTGATGTGTGACTAGGCACCGCTCTTTGCTTGTGAAGTCATAAGTGTTATGGACTTTCACTGCCAACGTGAAATGGACCTGTAGAGTCACACACATAGGATTTAACCTGGAAGAGGAGTTTTGTCCACAAAGCAATGTTTAGATTGATTACTAAAGGAGTTTAGTAATTCAATTAAACACTCAATCAGTCGATAGCTCAATATCATATGGTTCAAGGTGTTGGACGCATTGATTGGAGTATCGTATTGATTGAAATCGCAATTGACTGATTTTGCCCAACCTGTGCTCCCAACTGATCGGCTCATGTGCTGAACCGGTCGGCTGAGGTGCTGAACCGGTCGGCTGGAGTATCCAGGCCGATCGGCTCATGCCCAGGTTGAAACGACCGGTTCAAGAGTTGAACCGATCGGCTCAACTGGTGCAACCGACCAGTTGGGAAAGTCATGTCGGTAAGAATTTTTCCTTTGGTTTCAAATTGCCCAATTCGATTGGGAATAACATTGGTATACGATACCAATTGAGAACGAAACAAGGAAAGTCTTTTTGAGCCGGATTAGGACCATGAACCGATCGGTTCAGGGCACCAACCGATCGGTTGGAGTGCCCCAAACGATTGGCTCAGGTCCAACTGATCGGCTCAATGGCCGAACCGATCGGTTCAGTTGTGAACCGATCATTTCAAGTTGCGAACCGGTTGCTTTTTGTGGAAAATTCTCGAACCCTTCTACTCCTGCTTTAGTCCCGTATTGCCGGGCACAGAGAACCCTGTCCCATGACCCGCCTATATATATAGGGGTATTGGGGGCTTCTCAAAGTACAGCTCAATGCAAGCCGGTTGCTTTGCGAAGTTGTCGTTCTCTCTGGTTTTGGTAACCGTGAGAGATCCCGAGCAAGTGCTTCCCGCAAAAGGGAGGTGCAGCAAGGGAAGGACAACTGCAGTTGCAACTGGTAGCAGGAGAGTGTGTTGGCGACTAGTACGTCAATAGGAGGGTGCGACTCCTTCCACTTCCTTATGGGACAAGGAGAGTGGAGTTCCAGGTGGTCCGTGTGGACTACTATAGAGGCGGGAGGACACTGCCGCTCAGGAGGACAACTGTCATCCAACAGTCCGGTAGGAGGAGGAGTCGTCAGTCCCGGTGTGACCAGGAGCTGCACAGACACCGTCCAAGACCGGAGTTGAAGACCGCGCATTGCGCGAGGTATTGTCGCCGAGCAAGCCTTGGGACAAGGTATGATTCCACAAACCATCCTTTCCTATTATATAGACGTTGACGCGTTTCCTCGGTATGGGTTGGGGAGAAAATTTTTGTTTCCGCTGCCTTCTCTGTCTCCCCTAAAACCCAACAGTGGTATCAGAGCCACGTCAACTGCTCTATATTTTAGGAATATCGATATGATCGATTTTGGTTTGTCACCTTTATTTATTGCATGCGATGCGAATAATATCGGCTTTATGCATGTCCAATCCTAAATCCACAAATCCCTAATTACATATATGATATGTATTATTAATGCACTTGATACGCGTCGCCCTTAAACGAGTTTTGTGGTGGATGTGTATAGCATGATTATGGCCTATAAACCCCTATCTGTGTGTGGTTGTTTGTGGTTGCTTGCATCTCGGTCTGCGCACCGATCTTCCCTCTCTTATTCCCGATGTAACTCGAAATAATTCGAGATTCTTTCCTACCTTTGCTCCCCCCGAATGTAACTCGGGGTTTCCCTTTTTAAAGCAATGTAATCATTAGGATAGATTTTATTTCCTGTTATGTCGAAGACCGGCGGACATCAAGACGACAGCTGAAACGATCGGTTCAAGGCGTGAACCGATCGGTTGACGTTCCAGACGGTCGGTTCAAGCAGTGAACCGATCGGTTGATGACCGGTTCGAGGAGCGAGACGAGTGGGTGGCGGACATGACGAGATGCACGACGACTAGGCGAACCGATCGGTTGGAGGAGCCAACCGATCGGCTGGTGGCACCCAGACGACCGGCTGGAGAGTACATATCATTCACGAGATGAGTTGATCAACTCGGATGGCAAGGCACAGAGTTCATCTTGTACAGGTTGCATGTGATGTAGACCTAGATGACTGTGATTCCTCTTGGCTCGAGGAATCACATTAGGATGGCCATAATCATCGCTTTTTATCGTTTGTGCATGTTTTCTGTGGGATATAGCATGTATATGATACGTACTATGTATTGTGGTGATTGGATATGTATATGTATATAAAACCAAATCCCTCATTAAAATATTAAGTTTTAGATGCCTTCCAAATGCGACACACGTGAAAAACTTGTTCGACCAAGTGTGGGCACGCCCTAGCGTGGTGCACCGTCTACCTTGTGGAAGCGTGAAGGATGAATGTGTGGGTCTGCCCTAGCAGGGTGCATATTCATCGTGTTTGCTTTGGGTCGGACTTAACAAGGTGACCTAGATAGGATCTAGCGCCTTGAGGCATGGAGATGATCATTGCAAGGAGTTGTATATGACATCTTATCAAGAGTTGCATATGATGCAATTGGCAAAAGTTGCCTACCTGAGAGATCTATGTTGTGGGTGACAACCCTAGCTGGTCCATGGCTTAGAGGATTTCAGGATCTTGCCCACTAGAAGGTTGTACGCTGCAATCTTCCGAATTGATGGTGAGGGCTATCAATTTGAAGTAAAATAGTGGGAGCGATAATTAATTAAAGGCCTAATTTTATCGTCAACTTTTCAAATCAATCAAACAAGTCAAAAATGAGTTTTTGGACTAAAATTGCATATATTTCCTTTTGTTAAAATAAATGGTTAATCAACAAATCACTTTATTTGCGATCGGTCTTTGAGATCAACAAATTAAATGGGAATAATTCCACGATTGGTTAGGACGATGAGAAGTGTTCTCAATCAAAGAGCGAAAGCTCTAAGTCCTAGTTATACCAGAACCATATGAACTCGATCCCACCACATCAATGGCTGCAAGTATGCTTATGGAAACATACTGATGATGACATTGATGAGGAGTGCTTGATGTTGTGAGACAACATGAGACATATGATGTCTCCAAGATACTGTCCTAGTATGTCATGACAGAAGGAGATCCAGTAAGGTATTCGCACACTCAATGTGATTGGGTATGTGGAAAACCTGACTAAGAAGGATTCCATCTGAGCCAAGAGTTGGCTATTGGTATGATACTACAAATGTTGCGAGAATCATACAATTCATGATAAGCTACAACATGAACAACTTTGACAAGCGTTGACAAAGTTGTTAGACATGTTGAGGATAGTAGAGGCAAAGATGAAGAAAGACAAACCATAATCTTTGATGTGATCAAAGAAAAGGTAAGTTTTAAGGGCAAGGACAAGGGCAAAGCAAAGAAGTGTTCTGATGCTAGCCAGCAATCCAAGCCGTCTTCAGCTTCAAGGCACATGGGGAAAGGGTGTATGAGGGATTGCCCTCTATATCTGGAAGAACAAAAGAAGATGAAGGAGGGGATGGAGATCTCCACCTAAGGTATCATGAAATGAACCACTTCTTTATCCGAGGTATGTGATACCAAGATATGGATATGTCATATATGATATGCAATATCCGCAAAGAAGTAATGGCCTTTGTGAAAGGACCAAGAAAGAAGTACCCATCATTGGAGCAAGTGTTGCTGCCATAGATAGGAGTATCTTTCAGTTTATTTCAGCCTAAAGGGCACGAAATAGAGTTGAGAACTGCTATTTCATATATTGCCAATAGATAGAAATACTTTATTATTGCATATTGTATGACAATGATGGCAATTAATAAAGTTGATGTTTTGATCTTAAAGATATGATCTTTGTGGCAATGCCTTGCTTATCTTGTGGTATTTGATATGCATAAGATAAAATGATACCTAAAAGTTATAGATAACTCAAACAATCTAATTAGCATTAATCATGAGAAATTCATTTCTAGTTTCCATATGATGGATAGAACTAGACTCTTTTGGTTAGAGAACCAGTAAGAGACATGAATCTCTTATTCATGATTAATCAATCTTCACTAATGGTAGTGGGAGAATGATTGTCCTATTAGGTATGATACATGTGATGTATTTACATACCTATTGGAGCGAATGCTAATACTTCAAATGGTGTTTAGAGAAATACCAGTATGATTATCTTGAAGTGTTCAAGATTATCATAAATGAAGTACAAATTTGGTAAAGTATTAATTCTTGATGAGATCAATGAATAAAATACTTGGACCAAATGTTTGAGATCCTTATGAGTGATTATGATAGTGTATCATAGTGAACTCATGATCAAGGCATGGTGATGTCTGAATCAAGAAGGAATCATACTCTAAGGAGTTAGAGAATGATTATCAAATAAATGAGTTCTTCTTAATAAATGAATACCCCACACTAATAAAAAAAATCAAGAATCACAAGGGTTGTGAGTTCTTATATCTTTAACAGATACACCTCAATTATCTATGTGATCAGTTGTTCATGTGATGAGTCAACTATCAAGATGAATATGAGGAACCGAATCTTGAGTTATGGTTTATGACCATTACATCCTAAATGACATCCATATGAACCATAAGGTATGACCTTGATGGTAGCACTCATTGGATGAAATCCATAAGTGCAAATGAGTCTTAAGTGTTAAGACAACATGGATAACATTTTGAGAAGGATGATGCTTGTTGATTGCAACTTAATGACTGAGACATTTGGCATATGGATACTAAAACCGCATTCCTATGAGGAATAAAATAAGGATGTGTACGTGACACAACCTATAAGGTTTATGAATCCACTAATGCAAATGAAGTCTATAAGTTACAATGGACTAATCAATGTGATTGATTGAGTATAAGCAACTCAAAATTGGATCTTTACTTTGATGATATAGTCAAAGGGTTTGACTGATATGTCAAAGATAAAGAAGGGATCTGTGATTTAGTGGGAGCGTGTTCACATTCCACATGTTGATGTGAAATGGAAATGTTCTAGAATGGAAATCCAAAAAGTGGAAATTATCGTTAAGGAAGATAGAGATGTTTCCTATATGATAGGAATAGAGATCTATAGAGATAGTTCTTGAAAACCTCTTGACCTGGAAAGAGAAAGCATACATTGGCAATCTGTACTGAAGTGTTCAGTATGCACAGATTCAGTGGGAGAAAACTTGTCCATATTATATGGATATAAGTATCCCAAGGCCAAGTGTCCAATTCTTATGAAGAATGGGAACACTAAGAATAGATATGGATCTATCATGTATGTAATCATCCCATTGTCTTGCATGTATGACATGGCAAGAATAAAATGCATTCATCATCTTGTATGTGTGACATGACAATATGATGTGCTCATCCTGATAACTCGTATGTGAGACATGACGAGTGGATGTCTGTCTGATTCCAGTAAGGGTTACTGGAATACCATAAGAACTTGATAAGTACTTGGGAAGTACTAGTTCTATGGAGATAAGGAAGAGTTCGATGTAAAGAGTTACATTGATGCAAACTTCCGAAAGGACAGAAAATTAATCGCAAAATATACATAGGATGTATAAAAGTGAAAGTTGGTTGATAATTGGAAATGTTCCAATAAAACTATTTAAAAGGGAAATGCCGAGTATCTATGTGTTAGAGAATAGCAGTGGATACTATATGGATCTGAAGGTTCATGAGATGAACTTATATTCCACTCATTGATGACAAGTCTGGAATCCTTGATCATGCAATGTGGCTAAAGGTTAGCAATGGAATACTAGATCGCATATTACGGCAACTCCATCTCATACGTGTGACGTACAGCGAAGAGATGAGAGACATGCAGTTTATACTGACTTTGGCAAGGTGTTGTCATTACTCACTATGTTCGCACTAAGAGCACAATAACATGTGGGACATGTTTGAAGATCACTATGAATATGATTCAAGAGTGATTGGCTCGCAGTGCAAGTGGGAGTCTGTTGGTATGTATGCCCTGAGAGCCAATCATGGGATGATTGGTGGGATACATTAAGATTGATTTGATAAACATCAAAGGCAAGCTTCCAATTATTTCTGGTTCAGTCATATGAGATAGTGATAGAACATATTGAATGTCTAGAGAATGACAATACTCAATGACGTATGCCTTCAGGTTCATGACCTGAACGATGAGATCATACAGATGCTAAGAGTTTGTACATTCTTGTTATGTCCCTAGTCGGATGTCATTGTGGAAGGTTGATAGACAGCAATGACACACAAGACTAGATTGTGGTGTTGGTTGATGACATAATCTCATTAGTCATGATATAGAGATATCAAACCAAACACATAGGTACTTGTTAGAGAACAAGGTACCAGACAGACCCACCGTGAGTTTGACACATGGAACCATGAGATGGTAGTCACAGTCAGTACTCACAGTGATGGTGATGAGTGTGATTCTTAGACCTGAAATCACTGCACTCAACACATGTCGTTGGGCACACTTTGACATCATTAAACGCAGTCCTGAAACATGGGTTGTTATAAAGGTGATGATTGGGTGGCTTTGACACATGGGGCTTTTGAGGGGTGAGTGATAGATATGGGATTTGTCCCTCCTAAGGGAGTTTGATATCCAAGGCCACTTGATGAGTAGGATTGAGATAGGCGTGCGCACACATGTGTGAATCAGTATGTGATATTGATGTCATACATATCTCCTTCAATCTACTCTGAGATCAAGAAAGTGAATGAATGTTGACAGGATGACTGTTCCATGCCTTGAGTTCATTCGGGATATCAGTGACAAAGGAATTATACATTCACTGTAACACCATTCACGGATTGTAGGATGAAAGTTGTTCTCCAACTTTCTACTTTCACTTGGGTAGCACTGATGTGTGACTAGGCACCGCTCTTTGCTTGTGAAGTCATAAGTGTTATGGACTTTCACTGCCAACGTGAAATGGACCTGCAGGGTCACACACATAGGATTTAACCTGGAAGAGGAGTTTTGTCCACAAAGCAATGTTTAGATTGATTACTAAAGGAGTTTAGTAATTCAATTAAACACTCAATCAGTCGATAGCTCAATATCATATGGTTCAAGGTGTTGGACGCATTGATTGGAGTATCGGATTGATTGAAATCGCAATTGACTGATTTTGCCCAACCTGTGCTCCCAACCGATCGGCTCATGTGATGAACCGGTCGGCTGGAGTGTCCAGGCCGATCGGCTCATGCCCAGGTTGAAACGACCGGTTCAAGAGTTGAACCGATCGGCTCAACTGGTGCAACCGACCAGTTGGGAAAGTCATGTCGGCAAGAATTTTTCCTTTGGTTTCAAATTGCCCAATTTGATTGGGAATAACATTGGTATACGATACCAATTGAGAACGAAACAAGGAAAGTCTTTTTGAGCCGGATTAGGACCATGAACCGATCGGTTTAGGGCACCAACCGATCGGTTGGAGTGCCCCAAACGATCGGCTCAGGTCCAACCGATCGGCTCAATGGCGGAACCGATCGGTTCAGTTGTGAACCGATCATTTCAAGTTGCGAACCGGTTGCTTTTTGTGGAAAATTCTCGAACCCTTCTACTCCTGCTTTAGTCCCGTATTGCCGGGAACAGAGAACCCTGTCCCATGACCCGCCTATATATATAGGGGTATTGGGGGCTTCTCAAAGTACAGCTCAATGCAAGCCGGTTGCTTTGTGAAGTTGTCGTTCTCTCTGGTTTTGGTAACCGTGAGAGATCCCGAGCAAGTGCTTCCCGCAAAAGGGAGGTGCAGCAAGGGAAGGACAACTGCAGTTGCAACTGGTAGCAGGAGAGTGTGTTGGCGACTAGTACGTCAACAGGAGGGTGCAACTCCTTCCACTTCCTTGTGGGACAAGGAGAGTGGAGTTCCAGGTGGTCCGTGTGGACTACTACAGAGGCGGGAGGACACTGCCGCTCAGGAGGACAACTGTCATCTGACAGTCCGGTAGGAGGAGGAGTCGTCAGTCCCGGTGTGACCAGGAGCTGCACAGACACCGTCCAAGACCGGAGTTGAAGACCGCGCATTGCGCGAGGTATTGTCGCCGAGCAAGCCTCGAGACAAGGTATGATTCCACAAACCATCCTTTCCTATTATATAGACGTTGACGCGTTTCCTCGGTATGGGTTGGGGAGAAAATTTTTGTTTCCGCTGCCTTCTCTGTCTCCCCTAAAACCCAACAAATAGTGCTCAAGATGGCCCCCTTTCTGTGGCGTGAAGGTTTATGACGTCGGTTTCAAAGCTAATAACAGACGTCTATACCCCCTGTTGGCGCGTTTTCGATGGCGTGCGAAGGGTTGTGGCGTTGGTTTGAGAACCGACGCCTAACAGTTGGCCTTTTAACTGTGCCCACATAGGTGTCGCATTAAAACCAACACTAAAGGCCTTAAATAACCGACACTAAAGGTCGGTTATGTACTAGTGATTGGTCTTATGAGCTCTGTGGGAGCATTATGTGAGCCTTAAATAGCCTTATGTGAGCCTTAATTGGCCTTATGAGCTCTATGGGATCATTATGTGAGCCTTAACTGGTCTTATGAGCACTGTGGGTACAATCAGGAGAGTGTCGATATCAATTCAATCCATCTTATTGTGAAATCATGTCAATTAAGCAAGTTCTCATGAAACTATGTTAACTATGAGTAAGTCATGTATTATGTATGATAATGAGACAGTAAGATAATATTAGAGAGTTCACATACATAGAATATGTGAAACCTTAAGGTGGGTAGTATGTAGAAATTTTGAGGATGAAATTTATTTAAGGTGGGTAGAATTGTAACACCCCAAAATTTCATAGCTAATTTCAAACTATAATGTGGTTTTTATTAATAGAACTTAACTAAGAGACCAATTAAACCTAACCATGATTTAAAATGTAACGAGTTCTTAGAAGATGTATCATATATACACACATAATGGTTTAAATATGTAACTTTAGTCAGATGTGTATAAAGATGAATAAATGTTTAATATGAAATATAATGTGACTAATGGACATGGTGTGATAATTATTGATGTTTAATGTAAAGTTACATCATCAAACCGAAAACTGAATTGTTACTAATTATGCAGAGTTACCATAAACAACAGATTAACAAAAATTACTAAAATTTAAAACCATTTTGCAAGAGATCCTTGTCTAGAAAACTTTTACTAAAAGATCCAAAACACATACATATCATGATTTACCTTGTACAACACTGTTTCATCTCATCTCGAGGACAACATATAACAGTTGCTCTATCAACACATGTACTGTAGCAACATAAAACCTTGAGGCTTACAAGCCAAAATCTCAGATTGTTCACAATACCATTACGAACCGACTCCGAGGACTTGAGAGTATAGAGACGAGACATAAGACTTCTATCTACAAGACATGATAGACAGTACACTCAACCTAAGTTGTTACTACTGCCTCAGCTATTGTTCCTTCTCCATAGATAGGTCTTCACCGCTTTGTGCTCTTCAAACTACAAAATTGTAGATCCTATGGGGTGAGACAATTGTCTTAGTGAGAGATATAACTCTCCGCTGACCATATTATTATTGCAGATAAACATTATAAAACTAAGCAGGGGTTCTTGTATATTATCAGGCATGATTAATCATTATATGAACAGAACAAAGTAATCTCTTTACTTAAGGAAAATGATGCATCTACCCATGGTACAATAATAAACCATCTATCTACTTTACAAGGAATGTAAAGAAACATAAATAACATCTATCAACTAAGATGTATAATTGAATTGCACATCAAAGAATATTTTTCCGCATTCGATCCTTAAACAAATATGCTACACAGCTAAACATATTTTACAATCACATTTATGCCCTGAGGAGATGAAGTATACCCCATATATCTCCAACCGACCACAAACTTCTCACAAGTCGGTACCATACAAGGTCAATGGAATAGCTGGTTGCCATGACCTCACCTATCTCGGTCAGAATGAGACCACACAGGATTCAGCAGGACATCTCGTGTCATCTACTGGCAGAACATCTCTTGTCAGCTACAATTAGAGCATGCCAAGGTATAAAGGCATCCTCGCTCAGAGCTACAACGTCAACTGTACTCTCTTAGGGGAACATCTACTAACAACCATCCCCAGTTATGAAATTACTGAGTTATGGTCACATAGCCACCATACTCTGAGCCATAGGCCAGTTCATCGTGATCTATTGAGACATTCACTTTGAGTTCGTAAGGGGATCAGCTCACATCTGGACATCCATGCTTACGCCCCCACATATTCAAAAATATACATTCCGGGTTATGCCGCGGGGAACCCGTTTCACCATTCAACAAATTATGATGTTGATGGATCTATGGTTAGGGCAATGTTTTATGTTTTCTAGTGATATATTAAGTGCATTACATTATTCTTTTAGAAACAAACAAGTTATAAACATCAATCATAAACAGATGCTACAAAGAAAGCTGTAATACATTTATCGAGTACTTTTCAAATCTTAGGAACACATTTAGATGCATATCACTGGGGATCTCAGTCCCTTATCACATTACTAGGAATTCTCATCCCTTCACATCATCATCATACTGAGTACTAGATCTGGGTATTTAAACCCTTAAATCACCACACATCATTGTTACCTCTGTAACATGTAACTATTACCTCTAGGTCCTCAGACCAAGGTATTCATCATACTTGTTGCACAAGTATTCCACATAGCTCATATGGTTTAATTAAACATCTTGTCACCTCTCACTAGGTAACAATTATTCATATAGCTCACAAGGCAATTAAGCATCTTGTCACCTCTCACTAGGCAACAATTATTCATATGGCTCACAAGGCCATTAAACATCTTGTCACCTCTCACTAGGCAACAATTATTCATATGGCTCACAAGGCCATTAAACATCTTGTCACCTCTCACTAGGCAACAATTATCTTTTAGGTCATCAGACCACATAAGCATTATACTTATTATACAAGTATTTAACATGATTTACAAGGCTTATTCAATAAGGGAAATACATCCTTCCCATTATTAGGGTTAGGGTTTCCCTTTATAGCTGAATAGGGTTTCAAGTTTGTCTTATCAAATCAACCCTAATTTATTGCTCCACACATCTAGGAGCATATAGTGATCTCATAAGTATTTAATCATACTTATTTATTCTCATCATTTATCATTAAATGATTATCAACATAAAGTATGAGTTTATCTCTCATCCTCTCTAGGATATTGATTACATCATACTTTTGGTTCAATCCTCCTATTGAGGAATATTAGTTCATCATTAACAATTCACATCATCCTTTAATTAACACCACATTCAACATGTGTCACTCAATCAATTACATATGATTGAAGTACCCCTACCATATCGGGTATCAAGATGTGTGCAGATTAACATATTATGCTTTAAGATACATTCTTATTTCATGTAGTGTATCCATATCGGGCATGTGGTATAACCACATTACCATGTCATGTTTTTAGGGTGTATGCCCAAATCATCATATTATGTACCCATATCAAATTGACTATCACTTAGTTCTTGTTAACTCAAAATGACTTAATATTGGGTATGAGCTAGGTGCTGGACCCCATATCGGGTATAAGCTATGTGCTTGGTACCATATCGTGCATAAGCTATTCACCATATCGGGCATAGTGCATATGCATCCTCATGTATCGTTTGATAGGTATATATACAAGGTACCATATCTGTATCCCTTTAGGATTATCATATTGGGTATCCATGTCGGGTAACATATCGGGTTACCATGTTACATAGACCCTTAGACTCATAACTCCTTCATTCCTTCATGGATCAACCTTATCATATAGTTACTTGACAAGCTAGGTGTCTTATTGAATTCTCATACCACAATCCATTACACAAAATGGTAGGGTATATCGGGTTTCAATCCATCATCTAGGATTTTCCACCAAATTGAGTAAATTATATGCCATATCATGCATGTAGTATGAATTGAACCTCATATCGTTCACAAAGTAGGAGTAGGTGCTATTACTAGCATCCAAGGGATATCATTCATATCATCCATGTAGTATCACTTACCACTTGAATCGGCTTACCCATCACCTTGGGTTTCCAACTGTATATTGTTTAAAGTGTTCACTATCTCTCTATCGTGCAAGAGGTGTAGTCTTAGACTTGTATCATGTATAAGGGGTAAGTGGGTATCTCCCATATCATGCAAAGGGTATGGCTCATATCGTGTATGAGCTAGCCTCTATCCCCATAATGGGTTAACCCCCATCTCGGGTTTCATATCAGGTGAAGGTGTTTCAACCCTATCCGGTTATACCATGTATTTGAATCTATACCTTTATTATGCATAAGTGTATGATTCATCCATCATATCATCTACAAGATGTGTGCTTCATGATATCATGTACAATATGTGTACTCACATGATTATATCGTGCAAGAGGTACTTGCTTAACTTACTCATATCGAGTTTACCCAAACTAGGGTTTTAACATATCAATTTCTATAAAGTGCCCACTTGACACTATATCATGCATGGAAACCTTACTTGCCTTCCTATCATGCAAAGGTGTATGGTTAACATCATATCATTTTTTAAGGAATGAACTCCATCTCCATATCGTGCAAGGAGATGAAATCTTCTATTCATACCGTGTAAGTGATGTTTGCACATACCCATATCAGGTTAGAGCTACTTGTGTGTGTACTAAAACCCGATATCACTTTTATAAAGTGATACCATCTTCTTCAAGCTCTAGAACTTCGTTATAACTATTATTGTTCATGGACAATAGGTCCAACAATTACTAGAACTCACAATTTCATCAACTATTCAAGAATATTTTGGAATTAAAAGTAGATCATTTAAGTATAGCAATTTTAGGTGATGAATAATAACATGATTGGGTTCAAGTTATATAACCCGCCTTGTGAACAACTTCAAAGCTCCAAGATCCAAAGCTTCACATCCTAGGGTTTAAGATGAACTTCTTCAAGGTTCGAGGCTCGTTCACTACTCCTCCATAGACAAGAAATCACCATAGTTAAGCACTTGGTGAAGAAGGAAATAAAGGAATATTCATAACCTGATATCCTACTTCAACCAAGGTTGAAGATGACCAAAGCCTTACCTAAAGCTTGATTCTCAATCTCTCCTTACTCCTTGAGCTACTTTTCATGATACCTAAGGGGTTTTGCATGATATCTCCAAGGGATGTGCTTATGACGATCATAAATTTTTCATAAGTTGGTGAAAGGGGGAGTACATATACTTGGTTTCATGAGATAAAGTGTATAAGAGGTGTCTTCACCTTAGGCTACTAGATGACGCATGTCCATGCCTGGTTGACACATGACCATGCATGCACACATCTATATCTTGCCATGCAAGAGTCTTGAGGATAAGATAGGGAAGATATTTCGGCCATCCTTTTTCTTCTTGGATAAGTTTCCTCATCTTTATCTCATCATCAAGGCAACCCAATACACTTTATGTAAGGGGCTTTGCAACCCGTCATGGACCACCTCCTTGAGGTGATCTACTTGTCATGTCCTTTTATAATGCTCAAAAAATCGATAGGAGGCCTTTATCATGGCACCTTGGCCGACATGACTCTTAAGTCAAAACTACAATCTGATACATCACATATAAGGCTTCTCCGTCAACTCTTCCCTTGGTCGTTCCATCACCAAGAGCATCATCACTCAAAGGTGATTCAAACATAGTGTCTCCTTCTTTCTCTTTCTTCTAAAAGATAATAGAGGAATTATGGACACAATAGAGGTGGTAATTTGCATTCCAATCCCATTTATTAGGTAAATTACAAATTGTACCAAAATTGGTGCACAAAGTATTGGCATTGTTCAAACAAGTTATAACTTGGGATTTAGGCTTTCCACAAGCCACCACTTAGCATCACTCTCTTTATTATGATACTAAAACACTTAGGACAAATTCTGCATGTGACACTTTGCAATGTAACCCCTCATCTTGGGTAAATTGCACTTTTCACTCAGACTTTCATATAATGCACAAATAGTTTGCAATTAAGCTCGAACTTGAAAACAAACTTCACCAGAAGCCTTAATTTATTTTGAAAATATGAGAATCAATTTGTAAGTATCTTACTTAAACATAACTCCTGGGGTTAAGCCATAACCCAGGTCATGGGTATTACATTTAATATAAGTGAAGGTAAATAGATTTGTGGAATTTTGCATAATCAAGGATGGAGGCATTGAGAAGGAGGTATATTCTGGTGCTATGTTAGGGTTTCTCTCTGGGTGATCATAACATGTATGTGAGGAGGAGGCACCGGTGACTGTGGAGGCCACATGGCTGGTCGTGGATACTTTAATGTCCCTAAATCTGTGTGTGGGTGAAGGCAGGGAACACCCACCAGAAGCATCTGATAACGTAAGTCCTCCGTTGACGAGTGTTGTGGGAGAACAAGAGGTTGACAAGAGTATGGATATGAGAGATTCCAATGTTCATGCGTGCCAAGGTCCGGTTTCTTTCTGTGATGTGATCATAGGCAATCACAGTGATTCGATGATCAAACCGGCCTCACCCAATGCCTTGAAGGCAGCGGTTATCCACGTTGACAAAAGCGGTGCCCTCCCAAAGTTCACGGTAAACCCGGATGCCTTACCACTACATTTGGAACCCTAGAGATTCATGGTAGTGGTCAATATAGTTGGTATCAATGTTGGCTTCACTGCCCTTGTCAATCGAATCACATCCCTATGGAGGCTCACTAAATAGTTTCGTGTCATCGATCTTGAGATGGGTTATTTGATCGTTCAACTTGGCAGCAAGGAGAAATTCGAGCGAGCCATGACTGAGGGCCCCTGGACACTCTTTGGTAATTACATGTCTGTCCAATTGTGGTAACCTGAGTTTAGACCAGTTGATCACATACCTAGGAAGCTTGTTGTTTGGCTGAGAATTCCAAAACTTCTGGTCTACCTATATCAGAACTAGTTGCTATCAAGCATTTGTAAAGTCATCAGGAAAACAATCAAGGTGGATACAACAACTCTATCTGACCATCGTGGAAAATTTGCACCCATGGTGGTAGAAGTGGACACCTTGAAACCTCTATTACCAGCAATATATCTTAACGGAGAACACTACAGATTGGAGTATGAAAATTTGCTAGTGGTTTGCAAGAAATGTGGTAGGGTTGGATATGACGACAAATCTTACATGTTTGTCACTCCGTTCTCCCCTCATGAACCCTCTTCTTCATTGAATGCAGCCTTATTAAACCTTGTCCATACACACAACAAATACATGCAAAAAAGCTAGAGAAGCGGGTACCGACTACCAAGAAACCAACACACACTAGTAAAAATTGGGCCATTATTCACGAGTGAGTCCTGTCACAAACCCCTCTCTACAGGCCCTCACAAATAGGGACGGTTGTGAGTCTGGCCCTCACAAATGGTCCGTGAAGAGAACTCATGTGACAAATACCAGTGGCCCTCATGAATAGAATTGTCACGGACCAACTGACCCTCAAGAATGTTATATTGAGGGCCTATTTAACCTTCATAAATACATTTTTGAGGGACTATTTAGCCTTCATAAATACATTTTTGAGGGCATGTTTAGTTCTCATAAATACATTTTTGAGGGACTTGATGGTCCTGGAGAATATATTTTTGAAGGGATAATGCCTTCATTAATATTATTTTTGAGGGGCTATGTGGTCTTCATCAATGCAATTGTGATGGCCAATCTGGATCTCATTTTTGAGGGACTAAAGACCTTCATTGATATATTTTTTAGGGATTACTGTAAATGATTTGGTTATTGATTTATTGAATGATTTGTTGAATGTTAATTAATTTTAAATTAAAACTTTGTATATATAACCTCAAACAATATTTTTATAAGAGTCACATGACATCATAAGAAGTTTCAACACCAAAATGACACATAAAAATGTTAAATCACTTCAAACCAATTTCTGTTAATGAAGAAAAATATTATTCATACATTGCGTGCTCAACGTTGATATAAATAACAAATACATATGGTTCTAAAATTTGAGATTGATGACAATCAACATATCATGCTAGAAACTCTTAAGATCTATAATGTCTCCATATTCCTTCAAATGGTGTGGTGCTCTTCATCAATGCCAGGCCTCTTACGGTTGGGTACTTGAGTATTCTTCTCTTGTCACATGAATGAGCTAGTTTTCCATCAATGCCATGCCTCTTACGGTTGGGTACTTGAGTATTCTTCTCTTGTCACGTGAATGAGCTAGTTTTCCATCAATGCCAGGCCTCATACGGTTGGGTACTTGAGTATTCTTCATCAATGCCAGGCCTCCAAATATTAGTTTCTATGTAACCAGCTGATCTCTCTTGTCACGTGAATGAGCTAGTTTTCCATCCACAATACTCAGTGCATAGTCCAATCCAACTTCAAAGAGATACGCCTCACATATATTTTTGTATTAATCTGTTACAAATGGAAAATGGATCGTCAAAGAAACAATTTTACATAAATGATTTATACGACCCCATATCCACTAAAATAATTGAGGAAAATTAATGACAAAAATACAAAAGCAATAGAATGAAGTGTGAGTAAGAAACCACATATCAGTAAACCCAGTACAAACCAAGCAAGTACCTTATAGAAATTAGTGATTAGAGCCACTCCATTCACTTCACAAATGGATTGGGACATGCACACAAATGGACTCTTAGCTTCCAAGGAAACCCTTATATTCCTAATAATTATCGAGACAACAGAATTTTTTTATCAATCTCTAAATGTTCTCAATGAAATATTTCCTAGACACATTAATTGTTCTTCAACTTGCAACTTTCGGATTGGAGAAATAGTGAAGTATTTTACAGGTTGACTTAATAATAATTATAATATGAATCGATTTCACTAGTTCATAATCACAACAATAGTAGTTCATCTACTTATAACATCAATGTTACGAATTAGCTATTGCTAACACTATATTACGGCTGAAACAATCAGTAACCTAAAAAGAAATTGATTTAGAATGTTATATTCATCAATTAGGTTCCATTCGTGATTGCACCCAAGGTAGGAAAAGCAGGGATGAATAATAACATCTTCAACACCATTTCAAATGACAAAGTTTACACCTCAATGCCTCGACTATTGAAGCATAGGAAAACGAGTAACATTTAATGGATGTTTTGCTAAACAAATCACATGGTGTTCCATTAAACTAAATGCTCACATTGTAGTTACTCATTTATTTATGAAAGTGCATCACTGACATGATATGAACTTTTTATTGGTACATTTATTCATATATAATTGACATATATACAAATAGAGAAAACATTATGGAAATATTCAAAGACTATACAACTAGAAATTAACCTAAATACCAAACCTTCGTAGCTATAATATACTAGATGACCTTAAATATATGTTTACAAAACACTATTTTTGCTTGTGTACCTCCAATGCTGCTACAGTTAGCATTGTGCAGGAGCTTGATGCTCGACCCCAACATGATGTCCCTCCTCTACAAAGATTGTAATGGATGTTGGCTACTTGCCAAAGGTGGAAGTAAAGTAGTTTGAACAAACACCATTGGTGTCAACTGAGATAACCATAACTGTATCTAGAACAACCACATATATAGTCAAAGTGGTCAGAACACATAAAATCAAGGCATAGATAACATGGTTATTTTCCATCCCCCACCCAAAAAGCTTGTAGAGATGGACCAAGTGCAGATTCCCAGCTACCTATTTTCAGAGAAGAAAAGTGGGATAAGATTCACAAAGAAAACAAAATTTACATGTGTAAGGACGTTGCATGTTGCATCAATTTTTTGAGATGTTGTTTTAGAGATAACCCTTGCTCAACTCATAGGTACAACCAATCCTTTAAACTAATAAAGGGTTGTAGGATGGGATGCTCTATCATCACCAGGACACATTGAAATTCCAAAACAATGGTTCTAGATTGACGTGTCACACCAAATGATGTCGATCTGTTGGTCTTGAATTACACTAACCTATGTTCTGGTTTGATATATTTCAACAACACACTATTTTGAAAGGATTGTAGGATGAGATTTTCTATGTTCACCAGGTCAACATTCTGAAAATCCAAAACAACAGTTCTAGATTGATGTATTTCACCAAATGACATTAGTTTGTTGGTCTTGAGATGTGTCAACCAACGATATGGTTTTTGAAGAAGAAAATAACAACAATAAAGATCAAAGTGTACCTAGGTAGAGGGTCATCTTGTCAGTACCAAGTGTGAATAGATAATTAATGACCTAAACAAGCTTTCTCATTAAATTCCAATATTCATCTCATATGCATACAATAATATGCTATGTACCCACATAGGACAAGTGTATAGTGTGTTGACCAAATTTTCTAAGCTATCATATTTTTTTACTACTTCCAAAATAGCAATGATAATATTTTGCTCCAAAATTATTTTTTTAAGTATGGAGTAAATAGTAGACAAATATTATAGTTGTAATGCCATACAATGTTGTCAAGCAAAGATAACATAATCAACAAGAGTTAATAAGTTATCTCCAAGTATGGGACATATGTAGCATGATAACATGTTTTTGGCGGGGCTCAAAGGATGGAGAGTGTAAGATATGAGGTTATGTCCAATGAAGATGAAGAAGACAATAGAAAAATGAGGAAGAACCATGGTTAGGTGAGATCCTTATTGTAGATGACAAGCTAAGGAAGGCCTAGAAGAAGAAAAAAGGTAAACCATGATAGGAATAGTGCAAATGAAGTTTTGGAGGACATCAGGAATCATACTAATGAGGATGAAAGACAAAGAGGATTGAGATAGAAGAGTTAAAGCAAGTGATACCAATCATGCACATAATATGGGGACACCATAAAGAAATCAGGTTGTAATGGGGTGTATAGAAAAACAGTCGATAGAAGAAACCAAAATGGAAGTTGAGGTTGAGGTTGAACCACAACTTGTAACTAAAATACAAACTACTGGAAGAAAGGCGAAGCCAAGAGTGCTATAAAATATCCACACATTCACAAATATTGTAAAATGAAAAAAAAGGACAAGACAATTGAAGGTGAGTCTACTATGAATATGGAGTGGGATAGTAATCCCAAGGTATAACCTTTCCATTCACATTTCAATCTTTATTTTTATGGATTTATTATGTTAAAATGCAAGTGACACTGGCATGACGTGATTATTGAAGCTTAAAAGGAAATGTGTATACATTAGAAACCTAGAGTGGTTTCTACTCTAGAACTAAGGATCAGTGGAAAGCAATCTAACTACACAGTCAAGAGATTGGGTTTCAACCATTTTCCATCTAATTAAAGTAGAAGGGTTCATTGGTGGTATTTGGATCGCATGGAACCAAGACCAAAATGATGTTAACACCATCTACAACCACATACAGTTCATCCATGTGGTATTGAGAAGTGCCTTTTCACCTTTTTGTATGCTCACCTGAGTAGTCTAAGTATTAAGACATTGTTTCTGTGTAATGTGAATATATACAAGGGACTACTCAACAGTTTAAGAATTATCTGTGTTAAGGATAATTATCATAAGTTAAAGGATATCATGTGAAATATACTGGAAAGGAAATTGGCTTAAACTATTATCCTAGAATTGTCCTTATACAAGTCTATTATGATAAAACCAACATGTCATATAGTAATGTATACACCTTATATAGGTCAAACAACAATGTGTAGCATATTAAACAAGGGGACAAGATACAGTAATGTGGAAAGTCCAGCATATTATATTCTAGGAATGAAACCTAGAATGTATATAGGTCCAGTAATGTGGGTGTTTCATGTGAAACACATTATAGGTCATTTCTATATAGGTCCAACAGTTTAAGAATTATCTGTGTTAAGGATAATTTATTATATATGCTAATATGACCTATAATAACACATTGTATATACAGTTTATACCCAGTAGGATCCATGCTTTACTCCTGCTGAAAGCTATTGAACACATTGTATAAACACATTGTTGTTTGATCCACATTGTATAAACACATTGTTGTTTGATCCACATAGTATAACACTGGTGGTTTCTGAAAGCTATTGAACACATTGTATAACACTGTGTTTATATTAAACTGTTTATTAAAGTCTCAATATGACCTATATGAACACCTCTAAACCTAAGGTATATACTCTCACAGAATGTGTTTACACCTGCTAAACCTATGGACTTAATATAAGATACATAATTTATTTGTGTCACAGTTTCATTCTAGAAATGTGTTTCACATGAAACACCCACATTACTGGACCTATATACATTCTAGGTTTCATTCCTAGAATTTCAGAGCCCTGTTAGAAACCTATAAAGGTTTCTTAAACTATGAGATTATATATAATTAACCAGTAGGGCAGAGTAATGTGGGATACTACACATACAATTGGTTAATCTCAATAAGCTCCTTAACCGAAGGCACAGATCAATTCTCACACCAATGTGTGAGATTATATATAATTAACCAATTGGTTTATAAAAGTCCATAGTTTAAAGAATTCTCACAGTTTATACCCAGTATGATCCATGCTTTACTCCTGCTGAAAGCTATTGAACACATTGTATAAACACATTGATGTTATGAACATGCATTAATAAGGAAGCCTATCCTAGAATAACAAATGGGAAATGAGGTTTCTCATTTTTTGGTTTTTATGTGTAGGCGGAACATTACCCACCTTATGTTTAAGATTTGAAATCAATTGGACCAACAAAGAAGAGCAAACCAAGTGAACTCTAGAAGTGTGGTCATTGTAGTTTAGAACCCTACAACCAAATCAAGTTCATCCTCAACAAAAATGAGTAGCCATCTCTAAACTAGATAAGAAAGAAATGACTTAGAGTTTGTTGTTCTCCCAGTTGCTAAGAACAGGACAAAGAACATGGTTATAACAAAAAAATGTAGTAGTGGCAGTAGGTGATGATGGATCGTGGATTGAGATAATGGCCTTGCTTAGGAAGAGATGATGCAGTAGTTTTTGCAAGTTGAATGTTATCACTGTTGGTGTGGATGTAGGAGGTGTGTAGAGGTGGTCGGTAACATGTTGCAGGGCTGTTGTGGCTCTAAGTATACAACACAATTGGGCAGCAATGGATTGGTATACTACTAAGGAAACATTTTTTGATTGGGGGTAACCTGTGATGAAGGTGGGCTTGTGGCTGTAATGTCACAGTTGTGTTGCTGAATGGTACACTGGTATCATTGCTATTGGTTTGATGGACCGGATGCTATGGACTGCATGTTAGAGTTGTGATTTCTGCAAAATGTATTTATATGCAGTGGCATTATACTTTGTAGCAATCTAGATAGGACAACAAAGAATAAGACGGTCTAAGAACTAAAGATAAATATAAGAATCTTGGATGAAGGTGTTATAAATGTTACCTTTCAAGTATACGACCACACATATTATAAGACAAAAAGAATCATTAATCTCCCCCACCATTTAAAAATGAAGAAAGGTAATAATGAAAATGGAACTTTCTTAATAATATACTTGGACAAGTCACCTAACTGTATGCAGTTTGGATAAAAATGATACACAAATAATTAAGGTGCATATCATAATTCCATTATATAACAATTACTTATAATAGTGACTATAGGATCACAGACATACAATGCCAATACGAATTTGTACCAAGAAATTAGATGGATGTGTACCCTGCTAGACCTATTATCGTTATATTTTTCAGAATTGAATCCTCTAATCCAAATGTATGCCATCTTAGTCAAGCATACATGTACTAACAAATACCCATAGTTTGAGGTCAGTAGGAGATCATCTTCCCAGTGTACTACAATACATGTTATGGTATAATAATGTAATCATTACTGTATACAAATTAGAAACCAAATCCTATGAAATATACATATTGACCTATTGCCTTTGTACTTTTAAAGATGCAAAAAAAGTTCAAGAATAAATATAGTGTTGGGCGTGAGTAAGATTATAAAAAATACATAGAAATTAAGAATCCACTTTTTAAAAAGTACTCACTGAAGCACCCAGTTGGTGCTTAAATAACTACAAGTTCACGTCCGCCAGACGTTGAGCCTACCAGATGGTTATGTGTGAGGAGTTTGTGGTTAAACTGGCTTGATGAGTTTGTTGTCTGGATTGCCCCGCCATCGTTCTCGATTTAGTTTTGACATCCATGACTTAGACCCATGAGCTTATTAAGGTCAACTCCGAGTCAGGTCTAAAACCTTGGATTGAATCCTAGATTCATGTGTTTAGAAATTTGAATAAAATGAAAATGATATTAGTTCTCTATGAAGTAATTGGTTCAAGTATGATCCCATATAGACCCTGGTGCTGATTGTGCGAAGTCAATAGGCCATGCAAATAAAGAGAAACTCGAGATGGCACACTTTGTTAACATTGTGAATTACAGAATTAGTATGTGGTCTAAAGGTAAAGAAATGCTCATGTGATTATACATTGCCAAAACAGTCAGGTTGGGCTCGACACACATTGAGCAGTTACATAGTTTGATGGGAGACACATATGTACTTCATCGCCATCATTACCACATGCGGTAGCAGCAACAACATCTAAGCCCCAATCCAGACCATGTGAAGTAAGCTACATGGATCCTTCTTTTCCAGTCATCTCTATTTTAGGTTTGAGATGTAATGAGTCCAAATCTATCCTTATCAGATCTTCCTAATTAATTTAGGTCTACCTCGTCCTCTTTCTCCAAGTTAGTTTACCTCTTTCTCCAAGTCAGTTTAGGTTGAACTCAATATAAACAGAGAGAGATATGCACTTTCATAATCTATCAATGAAACTTAATCCTCACTCCCAAGTCCCAACAATGTCGGGGTCAATCACATGGATCTTTTTCCATTCATTTGAGTTATTGATTTTTGCGTTTGAGGTATGATGAATCTAGATCTCACCTTAGAAATCATTCCCCAAGTTATTAGATCTACCTCTTTCTCTTTTCGATGTTGATTAAGGTCTACCTTTTTCTCTTTCTCCAAGTTGAATCAGGTCTACATCTTCCTCTTTTAACTTTGTAATAGTACTCCAAACCGATTCAGGGTAACAATCGAGTGTCTTGTTGTTTGACGAGTGGGAAATGAGATTTGAACACTTCCTTATCATCCCATTAGCATTTTTGAAGAGCCACAATAAAATCCACAGATTGTTCAAATTGCACACATGAGATTATCATGGCACTCGTTCTGCATCAGAATGGGAAAAATGGCTACAACGCTATAAAGAGACTTAGGATACCAATACTGCCTCCTATGGGGTATGGGCAAGCTCCATTGAGCCTTCCTCTAGCAAAGTCACATAATAACCTATGAAGATTGCCTCCTGAATCATAAGAGAGTTGGGTTTCATGTATTGACTGCCAGAGTGGTGGTGACTTAGTAGTTAAAAAAGAGACTTTCTAATAAAAACAAATCAACTCTCCTTGAAGCACTTTCTAAACAAAAAAAGTAGGAATTTCCTCAAAGCAAAGAACAATTATTAACTTGCTTGTAGTAAACAGTTCTGAATAAGACGCCATACAGCAGATTAGCAAACATTGTCTTACAGGTCTATGCCCAAACCAAGAGTACACATTTACATGTATGCAAGTATATGCTAATAAGTCAATCAATAATGTAGTATTTAATCACAGACTTGTAGAGGTCATAAATAACTAGAAGATAACTTACTTCACAACACCATAACCAACTTCCTCAGCAGTTTTTGTAATTTCTTCCTTCGTCCATTCAGGAAGTTTACCTGACATTCAAATGAAAAAGGTGTAGGATTAATGGGAGTGTAAATATGTGATCAGATATAATACTGAGTCAACACCTACCATTACTCTCAAGTCTTTGTTGGAGTTCCTTTCTACAGCGTGTGACAACTTCATCAAGTAAATCAACCAATCTAACCACTTCAGAAGATCTTGTCCGACAGCACTTCCCAACTGAACCAAGAACAAAACCAAATGCAACATGGTTTACTTTAGGATATGAAGCTTCATTAGGATTAGGAAGCCAACCAACCATTTTTGCAACCTGTATTTGAGTTAAGAAAAATAAAATGAAGATATCAATTGGTGTATAATTGATACAACCTGTCAAGGATCCATTTTTAAGATACTTACACTGAATACCATGTCAAAGTGTTGTGATTGTCCAACATCAGTAACATATATTATCCACTCTGCCTTCTCTACATTTATCTTATACCTGATCAAGAACAAGGCATTCTTTGAGAAGTAAGTAGGCATTAGGAAATAAAAACATCAACAATTTATGTGGCGAATTTCTCATAGCCATACAAATGCTATTTAGTGACCAATAATTTAACTTAAAAACAATAGCAAGCAGAATGTATCAGACATAGAGTCATAGATTACATGACAATAAGTAACTTTTTTTAGATAAAGATTACCCGACGATGTAGCCAAGGTTGTCCAGTACTTCAAGGGTTTCGTCGTGCTCAACAACTCAGCAGCGGTGCCCAAGACGGTGCCCACAACAAAGAAAGGGGTTGACAAAGGAGTTTCATGGCTCCCATTGGCAGACGCGACGCAGGTATTTCATCGAACAACTTCAGTGCGAGTTTCGATTGCGGGACGAAGACGAAGAAGAAATTGCAGGCAGGAAGGAAGGAAGGAGGACGAATGTTGAAAAAGGACAAACAAGGTCGGGTTAGAAAAGAGCAGAAGGTAGAGGACAGGATGAAGCCCATCTGGTGGTAAAGGTACCTTCTCCGTGGAGATGTGCCGCTGTCGTCCTCTGCCAGAGATCGCCTCCTTGAATCACGAGTGTCGTAGGAGCCTCGAACCACCAACGCGTACCATGCCTTTGACCGCGAGTGCTAGCACAAGCAACAAGCAAACATGAGTGCCATCGAGGGAGGAGGAGGACGATGGGGAAAGAGACGATGGAAGGAGGTGCAATGATGGTCGGGGGAGGAGATGGCTCTGAAGGGGGAGCGGAAGAAGGTGCGATGGATAGGGGAGGAGATGACCCGAAAGGGGATGCGGAAGGAGGTGCGATGGTCGGGGCGTCGGGGGAGTTGGGAGGAGTCGGGGGCGATCGAGGAAAAACCCTCGCTCTGGTGATTGCAAATCTCGCCAAAAGTGGCGTATTTTGGGAAGTTTGCGGAATACGAATGGTAGAGAATGGAGGGAAGGGTTATGAGATGGCGGGAAACATTTGACACGGCATTTTTCACGGAGTGATTAGTGAGTAATGTATTTTTGACGGATTAGTGTTCACATAAAAGGTCTAAGGATGTTAAAAACACGGTTGAGGGATTTGGTCCCATATTTGAAGGATGAGCCCTCACAAATAGACATCATTATTCACGATTTTTGGTTCCTCACAAATGTTCTTCAACAAAGGCCAAATTTTTTGTAGTGACAGGCACATACTGAGCCAATTGAACAGACTGTTGCACAAGCTGAGCATGAGGCCCCACCTAATGATACCTCAGTGGCTACAGTAGATGTTCAGGAAGGGGCTGAGGAGGACTGGAAAATGGTTGAATCCAAGAAGCAGAAAAAGAAAAACCTTCAGGCTAGACAACAACACCCAACGGGTATAGGAAATGCTCTGCCCCCTAAGCCACCACCGATTACAAACATTGGTGCAACCAATACCAAAGTGACAATCTTGAATGATGAGACCTGTGTGGGAAGGAAATAGGATGGTAACTCTGACACACCCTTCCAATTTGTAGCATCGGAGGAAACAACGAATGGTCACCCCCATAAATCCTTTAATTGGGGTGATAAGGGTGGCAGTGGTGGAGTTCTACTTAGGAGTAGGAAAGGCATATACCAGATTGTAAGCCCTGGTAGAGAAAGGAAAAAAGGGAAGCTAGCCCAATTTGTGGGTAATCTATACTAGGGGTCAGAGGCGAAACAAACCATTGACTTCAATAAGGAGTTGGTTGCAATTTCTAATGATGAGATTATCGGAGAGGATCAATCTATCGGCCTTTGTGCGGAAATTATCTAACTGACTGCACACCACTCTTCCTTTCTGTGTTAAATGATGAATATCCTTTGTTGGAATATACATGGTGCCTATTTCCAGAAGAAAATCTATCTCCTAAAAGAATACAAATGACGTTATAAACTTCACATTATGGCTATAGTGGAACCTCGTATCAGTGGGTCCAAGGCTGAAAATATCATTAAGAAATTGGGTTTCTCATCCTCTCACCGTGTGGAAGCCATTGGTTTCTCTAGCAGAATATGGGTTCTTTGGGATGATGCTCGCTGCTCTGTTAATGTCTTGCTGAATCACCGTCAATTTATTCACTATTGCATTGATAGTTCTTGGTACTTACCCATCGTCTATGGTAGTCATAACCCTTGTCGATGAGAATTCCTTTGGAACCGTCTATAAGAGATCTCCTCTTCTTTCATTGGCACATGGGCTATGGTTGGAAATTTCAACATGATGCTAGACGTATCTGAAAAGCATAATGGGCGCTCCTTTGATCGTCGTTCTAGCAGAAAATTCAATATTGAGCTCCTTCACACTGGCCTTGTAGATATGAAGGTAGATGGTCCTTTCTTCAACCTCAAGCGTCTTCAATTACTAGAACGTCTGGACAGGGTCATTGCAAATGATTCTTAGATGTCTGTGGCCAACAATATATCTATCATGGTACTCCCCCATCTTTATAGAGATCACAATCCTATATTGCTCCATGAGTCACCGAGCTACCAACGTCGGGTACAACCTTTCCAAACTAAGGAAAGTTTGTCCCTTATACCATCTTTCAAGGGCATCCTATGTAATAACTGGGACTCTGTTGGTGTGTATGCCCTGAGAGCCAATCATGGGATGATTGGTGGGATACATTAAGATTGATTTGATAAGCCATAAAGGCAAGCTTCCAATTCTTTCTGGTTTAGTCATATGAGATAGTGATAGAACAGATTGAATGTCTAGAGAATGACAGTACTCAATGATGTATGCTTTCAGGTTGAGGACCTGAACGATGAGATCATACAGATGCTAAGAGTTTGTACATTCTTGTTATGTCCCTAGTCGGATGTCATTGTGGAAAGTAGATAGACAACAATGACACACAAGACTAGATTGTGGTGTTGGTTGATGACAGAATCTCATTAGTCATGATATAGAGATATCAAACCAAACACATAGGTACTTGTTAGAGAACAAGTGTACCGGACAAACCCACCGTGAGTTTGACACATGGAACCATGACATGGTAGTCACAGTCAATACTCACAGTGATGGTGGTGAGTGTGATTCTTTGACATGAAATCACTGCACTCAACACATGTCGCTGGGCACACTTTGACATCATCAAACGCAGTCCTGAAACATGGGTTGTTATAAAGGTGATGATTGGGTGGCTTTGACACATGGGGATTTTGAGGGGTGAGTGATAGATATGGGATTTGTCCCTCCTGAGGGAGTTTGATATCCATGGCCACTTGATGAGTAGGATTGAGAAAGGCGTGCACGCATGTGTGAATCAGTATGTGATATTGATGTCATAATATCTCTTCCAGTCTACTCTGAGATCAAGAAAGTGAATGAACGTTGACAGGATGACTGTTCCATGCCTCGAGTTCATTCGGGATATCAGTGACAAACGAATTATACATTCACTGTAGCACCATTCACGAATTGTAGGATGAAATTTGTTCTCCAACTTTCTACTTTCACTTGGGTAGCACTGATGTGTGACTAGGCACCGCTCTTTGCTTGTGAAGTCATAAGTGTTATGGACTTTCACTGCCAATGTGAAATGGACATGTAGGGTCACACACATAGGATTTAACCTGGAAGAGGAGTTTTGTCCACAAACAATGTTTAGATTGATTACTAAAGGAGTTTAGTAGTTCAATTAAACACTCAATCAATTGATAGCTTAATATCATACTGTTCAAGGTGTTGGACATGTTGATTGGAGTATCAGATTGATTGAAATCGCAATTGACTGATTCTGCACAACCTGCACTCCCAACTGATCAGCTCAAGTGTTGAACCGGTCGATTGAGGTTGCTGAACCGGTCGGATGGAGTGTCCAACCGATCGGCTCATGACCAGGTTGAAACGACCGGTTCAAGGGTTGAACCGATCGGTTCAACTGGTGCAACCGAGCAAGTTGGGAAAGTCAGGTCGGTGAGAATTTTCCTTGTGTTTCACTTGCCCAATTTGATTGGAACAAGGATTGGTATTCGATACCAATTAGAAACGAAAGAAGGAAAGTCAATCGGGAACCGACTAGGACCACGAACCAACCGGTTCAGAAGTGAACCGATCAGCTCATGGGTCCCAACCGATCGGTTGGTGCTCTAACCGACTGGTTCACTTGTGAACCGATCGGTTCAGGTTGCGAGTTAGTTGTTTTTGTGGAAAATCTCGAACCCTTCTACTCCTGCTTTTAGTCCCGTATTGCCCGGGATGGAGAACCCTGTCCCATGACCCTCCTATATATAGGGGTATTGGGGGCTTCTCAAAGTACAACTCAGTGCAACCAGTTGCTTTGCAAAGTTGTCGTTCTCTCTGGTTTTGGTAACTGAGAGAGAGCCCGAGCAAGTGCTTCCTGCAAAAGGGAGGTGCAGTAAGGGAAGGACAACTGCAGTTGCAACTGGAGGCAGGAGAGTGTGTTGGCGACTAGTACGTCAACAGGAGGGTGCGACTCCTTCCACTTCCTTGTGGGACAAGGAGAGTGGAGTTCCAGGTGGTCTGTGTGGACTACTTCAGAGGCAGAAGGTTTCTGCCGCTTAGGAAGACAACTGTCATCCGACAGTCCGGTAGGAGGAGGAGTCGTCAGTCCTGGTGCGACCAGGAGCTGCACAGACACCGTCCAAGACCGGCTTTGAAGACCGCGCAAGGCGCGAGGTATTGTCGCCGAGCAAGCCTCGGGACAAGGTATGATTCCACAAACCATCCTTTCCTATTATATAGACGTTGACGTGTTTCCTCGTGCTGGGTTTGGGGGAGAAATTTTTGTTTCCGCTGCCTTCTCTGCCTCCCCTAAAACCCAACAGTGGTATCAGAGCCACGTCAACTGCTCTATATTTTAGGAATATCGATATGATCGATTTTGGTTTGTCTTCTTTATTTATTCCGTACGATGCGAATAATATTAGCTTTATGCATGTCCAATCCTAAATCCACAAAATCCCAATTTACATATATGATATGTATTATTATTAATGCACTCGATACGCGACGCCCTTAAATGAGTTTTGTGGTGGATGTATAACATGGTTATGGCCAATAAACCCTATTTGTGTATGGTTGTATGTGGTTGCTTGCATCTCGGTCTGCGCAATGATCTTCCTTCTCCTATTCCTGATGTAACTTGAAATAATTTGAGATTCTTTCCTACCTTTGCTCCCCTCGAATGTAACTCAGGGTTTCCCTTTTAAGAAATGTAATATTAGGATAGATTTTATTTCTTGTTATGTCAAAGAACGGAGGACATCAAGACGACAGCCCAGACGATCGGTTCAAGGCGTGAACCGATCGGTTGACGTTCCAGACAATCGGTTCAAGGAGTGAACCGATCGGTTGATGACCGGTTCGAGGAGCGAGACGAGCGGGTGGTGGCCATGACGAGATGCACGACGTCCAGGCAAACCGATCGGTTGGAGGAGCCAACCGATCGGCTGGTGGCACCCAGACGACCGGCTGGAGAGAATAGATCATTCATGTGATGAGATGATCTACTCGTAAGGCAAAGGCACAGAGTTCATCTTGTACATGTTGCATGTGATTTAGACCTAGATGACCGTGATTCCTCTTGGCTCGAGGAATCACATTAGGATGGCCATAATCATCGCTTTTTATCATTTGTGCATGTTTTCTGTGGGATATAGCATGTATATGATATGTACTATGTATTGTGGTGATTGGATATGTATATATATATAAAAACCAAATCCCTTATTAAAATATTAAGTTTTATATGCCTTCCAAATGCGACACACGTGAAAAGCTTGATCGACCAAGTGTGGGCATGCCCTAGCGTGGTGCACCGTCTATCTCGTGGAAGCGTGAAGGATGAATGTGTGGGTCTGCCCTAGCAGGGTTCATATTCATCGTGTTTGCTTTGGGTCGGACTTAAAAAGGTGACCTAGATAGGATCTAGCACCTTGAGGCATGGAGATGATCATGGCAAGGAGTTGCATATGACATCTTATCAAGAGTTGCATATGATGCAATTGGCAAAAGTTGCCTACCTGAGAGATCTATGTTGTGGGTGACAGCCCTAGCTGGTCCATGGCTTAGAGGATTTCAGGATCTTACCCACTAGAAGGTTGTACGCTGCAATCTTCAGAATTGATGATGAGGGCTATCAATTTGAAGTAAAATAGTGGGAGCGATAATTAATTAAAGGCCTAATTATATCGTCAAATTTTCAAATCAATCAAATAAGTCAAAAAGGAGTTTTGGACTAAAATTGCATATTTCCTTTTGTAGTTCACATGGCAACAAACAACAACAACTTTTCTTTGCGATCGGTCCTTGACAAGGACAAGCTAAACGGGACTAACTTCCACGACTGGTATCGACAATTGAGAATTGTTCTCACTCAAGAGCGTAAGCTCTATGTCCTGGATACTCCAATTCCAGAGGAACCCGATCCTAATGCACCAAAGGCAGAAAGGGATGCTTACAAGAAGCATGCTGATGATGCCATTGATGCAAAGTGCTTGATGTTATGTTCAATGAACCATGATTTGCAGAGACAACATGAGAACATGGGTGTCATAGAGATGATTCAGCATCTCAGGAACATGTATGAAGATCAGGCACGGAAAGAGAGATACAATGTTTCTAGGGCGCTGTTCAAGTGCGTCATGACAGAAGGAGATCCAGTTGGTCCTCACACACTCAAGATGATTGGGTATGTAGAGAACCTGCAAAGACTAGGATTTACACTGAGCCAAGAGTTGGCTACTGACGTGATACTGCAATCGTTGCCAGAATCATACAGTCAGTTTGTGATGAACTACAACATGAACAACTTTGATAGGCCACTGTCAGAGTTGTTGGGCATGTTGAGGACAGCCGAGATACATATGAAGAAGGACAAGCCCAAGTCTGTGATGGTGATCACGGGCAAGAAAGGCAAGTCCAAACGCAAGGGCAAGGGCAAAGCTAAGAAAGGTTCTGATGCTAGCCAGGAGCCCAAGACGACTTCAGCTCTCAAGGCCAAGGGAGGCGTGACCAACAAAGGAAATTGCCACCACTATCAAAAGCCAGGACATTGGAAAAGGAATTGTCCTCTCTATCTGGAAGAACAAAAGAAGAAGGAGGCGACTGAAGCCTCTACTTAAAGGTGTCATGAAAGTAAACTTGTAACACTTTTTGAGGTATATGATACCAAGATGTAAAGTGTAAAGCACTCATAATTGGGGCAAGTGTTGCCACCATAGATAGAGTACTTTAGTTTATTTTCATCCTACAAGGCATGTAATACAGTTATGAACTGCTATTTCATATATTGCCAAAAGATAGAAACACTTTATTTTGCATATTGTATGACAATGATGGCAATTAATAAAGTTGAGTTTTCAATCTTAAAGATATGATCTTTGTGGAAATGCCTTGTTTATCTTGTGGTATTCGATATGCATAAGATAAAATGATACCTAAAAGTTATTAGATAACTCAAACAATCAAATTAGCATCAATCATGAGAAATTCATTTCTAGTTTCCATGTGATGGATAAATCTAGACTCTTTTGGTTAGAGAACCAGTAAGAGACATGAATATCTTAGACATGATTAATCAATCTTCACTAAAGGTAGTGGTAGAATGATTATCCTATTAGGTATAATACATGTGATGTATTTACATACCTACTGGAATGAGTCCTAATACTTCAAATGGTGTTTAGAGAAATACCAATATGAGTATCTTGAAGTGTTCAAGATTATCATAGATGAAGTATACATTTGGTAAAGTGTTAATTCTTGATGAGATCAATGAATAAAATACTTGGACCAAATGTTTGAGATCCTTATGAGTGATTATGATAGTGGATCATAGTGAACTCATGATTAAGGCATGGTGATGTCTAAATCAAGAAGGAATCATACTCTAAGGAGTTAGAGAATGATTATCGAATAACTAAATTCTTCTTAATAAAAGAATACCCCACACTAATAAAAGAAATTAAGAATCACAAGGGTTGTGAGTTCTTATATCCTTAACAGATACACCTCAATTATCTATGTAATGAGTGGTTCATATGTTGAGTCAACTATCTAGATGAATATGAGGAATCAAATTTTGAGTTATGGTTTATGACCATTACATCCTAAATGACATCCATGTGAACCATAAGGTATGACCTTGATGGTAGCACCCATTGGATAAAATCCATAAGTGCAAATGAGTCTTAAGTGTTAAGACACATGGATAACATTTTGAGAAGGATGATGCTTGTTGATTTTAACTTAAGGACTAAGGCATTTGGCATATGGATACTAAAATTGCATTCCTATGAGGAATAAAACAAGGATGTGTACATGACACAATCTATAAGGTTTATGAATCCACTAATGCAAATGAAGTCTATAAGTTACAATAGACTAATCAATGTGATTGATTCCGTACAAGCAACTCAAGAATTTGGATCTTTACTTTGATGATATAGTCAAAGGGTTTGACTAATATGTCAAAGATAAAGAAGGGATCTGTGATTTAGTGGGAGCGTGTTCACATTTCACATGTTGATGTGAAATGGAAATGTTCTAAAATGGAAATCCAAAAGTGGAAATTATCTTTAAGGAAGATAGATATGTTTCCTATGTGATAGGAATAGAGATCTATAGAGATAGTTCTCAAAAAATCTCTTGACCTAAAAGGAGAGAGCATACATTGGCAATCTGTACTGAAGTGTTCAGTGTACACAGATTCAGTGGGAGAAAACTTATCCATGCTACATGGAGTTAGTATCCCAAGGCCAAGTGTCCAATTCTTATGAAGAATGGGAACACTAAGAATAGATATGGATCTATCATGTATATAATCATCCCATTATCTTGCATGTATGGATATGGTAAGAATAAAATGTATTCATCATCTTGTATGTACGACATGACAATATGATGTGCTCATCCTGATAACTCGTATGTGGGACATGACGAGTGGATGTCTGTCTACTTCCAGTAAGGGTTACTGGAATACCATGAGAACTTGATAAGTACTTGTGAAGTACTAGTTCTATGGTGATAAGGAAGAGTTCGATGCAAAGAGTTACATTGATGCGAACTTCCAAAAGGACAGAAAATTAATCGCAAAATATACATAGGATGTATAAAAGTGAAAGTTTGTTGATAATTGGAAGTGTTAATAAAGCCACTTAAAAGGAAATGTCGAGTATCCGTGTGTTAGAGAATAGCAATGGATACTATATGGATCTGGAAGCTCGTGAGATGAACTTATAGATATTCCACTCATTGATGACAAGTATGGAATCCTTGATCATGCAATGTGGCTAAAGGTTAGCAAAGGAATACTAGATCGCATATTACGGCAACTCCATCTCATACGTGTGATGTATAGCGAAGATATGAGAGACATGCAATTTATACTGACTTTGGCAAGGTGTTGCCATTACTCACTATGTTGGCATTAGGGCACAGTAATATGTGGGACATGTTTGAAGATCACTATGAATATGATTCAAGGGTGATTGTCTCGCAGTGCAAGTGGGAGTCTGTTGGTGTGTATGCCCTGAGAGCCAATCATGGGATGATTGGTGGGATACATTAAGATTGATTTGATAAACCATAAAGGCAAGCTTCCAATTCTTTCTGGTTCAGTCATATGAGATAGTGATAGAACAGATTGAATGTCTAGAGAATGACAGTACTCAATGACGTATGCTTTTAGGTTGAGGACCTGAACGATGAGATCATACGGATTCTAAGAGTTTGTACATTCTTGTTATGTCCCTAGTCGGATGTCATTGTGGAAGGTAGATAGACAACAATGACACACAAGACTAGATTGTGGTGTTGGTTGATGATAGAATCTCATTAGTCATGATATAGAGATATCAAACCAAATACATAGGTACTTGTTAGAGAAGAAGTGTACCAGACAGACCCACCGTTAGTTTGACACATGAAACCATGACATGGTAGTCACAGTCAGTACTCACAGTGATGGTGGTGAGTGTGATTCTTTGACCTGAAATCACTGCACTCAACACATGTCGTTGGGCACACTTTGACATCATCAAACGCAGTCCTGAAACATGGGTTGTTATAAAGGTGATGATTGGGTGGCTTTGACACATGGGGCTTTTGAGGGGTGAGTGATAGATATGGGATTTGTCCCTCCTGAGGGATTTTTATATCCATGGCCACTTGATGAGTAGGATTGAGAAAGGCATGCACGCATGTGTGAATCAGTATGTGATATTGATGTCATACATATCTCTTCCAGTCTACTATGAGATCAAGAAAGTGAATGAACGTTGACTGGATGACTGTTCCATGCCTCGAGTTCATTTGGGATATCAGTGACAAAGGAATTATACATTCACTGTAACACCATTCACGGATTGTAGGATGAGATTTGTTCTCCAACTTTCTACTTTCACTTGGGTAGCACTGATGTGTGACTAGGCACCGCTCTTTGCTTGTGAAGTCATAAGTGTTATGGACTTTCACTGCCAACGTGAAATGGACCTGCAGGGTCACACACATAGGATTTAACCTGGAAGAGGAGTTTTGTCCACAAACAATGTTTAGATTGATTACTAAAGGAGTTTAGTAGTTCAATTAAACACTCAATCAATTGATAGCTCAATATCATACTGTTCAAGGTGTTGGACATGTTGATTGGAGTATCGGATTGATTGAAATTGCAATTGACTGATTCTGCACAACCTGCACTCCCAACCGATCGGCTCAAGTGTTGAACCGGTCGGCTGAGGTTGCTGAACCGGTCGGATGGAGTGTCCAACCGATCGGCTCATGACCAGGTTGAAACGACCAGTTCAAGGGTTGAACCGATCGGTTCAACTGGTACAACCACGCAAGTTGGGAAAGTCAGGTCGGTGAGAAATTTCCTTGTGTTTCACTTGCCCAATTTGATTGGAACAAGGATTGGTATTCGATACCAATTAGAAACGAAAGAAGGAAAGTCAATCGGGAACCGACCAGGACCACGAACCGACCGGTTCAAAAGTGAACTGATCGGCTCATGGGTCCCAACCGATCGGTTGGTGCTCCAACTGACCGGTTCAGGTCCCCAACCGACTGGTTCACTTGTGAACCGATCGGTTCAGGTTGCGAGTTAGTTGTTTTTGTGGAAAATCTCGAACCCTTCTACTCCTACTTTTAGTCCCGTATTGCCCGGGATGGAGAACCCTTTCCCATGACCCTCCTATATATATAGGGGTATTGGGGGCTTCTCAAAGTACAACTCAGTGCAACCAGTTGCTCTGCAAAGTTGTCGTTCTCTCTAGTTTTGGTAACCGAGAGAGAGCCCGAGCAAGTGCTTCCCGCAAAAGGGAGGTGCAGTAAGGGAAGGACAACTGTAGTTGCAACTGGAGGCAGGAGAGTGTGTTGGCGACTAGTACATCAACAGGAGGGTGTGACTCCTTCCACTTCCTTGTGGGACAAGGAGAGTGGAGTTCCAGGTGGTCCGTGTGGACTACTTCAGAGGCGGGAGGTTTCTGCCGCTTAGGAGGACAACTGTCATCCGACAGTCCGGTAGGAGGAGGAGTCGTCAGTCCCGGTGCGACCAGGAGCTGCACAGACACCGTCCAAGACCGGCTTTGAAGACTGCACAAGGCACGAGGTATTGTCGTCGAGCAAGCCTCGGGACAAGGTATGATTCCACAAACCATCCATTCCTATTATATTGACGTTGACGCGTTTCCTCGTACTGGGTTTGGGGGAGAAATTATTGTTTCCGCTGCCTTCTATGCCTCCCCTAAAACCCAACATATTCATCGAAAAGCTTTCTGGATGCTCTGCCTACCTCCTGACATGCTGCTATGGAATGGGATGCAAAGCTACAAACCACCAACAACATGAAGAAAAATCATATTATGTGATGACTCAACAATCTTCAGGTATCCACCCCCACCCAAAGTGTTGTTAATATTGATCTAACCTTAGCCAATTTGCAAGATGAGTACAACAACATCAATCTCCAAGAAGAGGCAAATTTGTGTCAGTGAGCAGATATCAACTGGCTAAGCTTGGGCGATGACAACAAAAAATTCTTTAATACTTATGTCAAAGCAAGGCATATCTTTAATAAAATCTCCCATCTCAAAACTGATGATGGTGATTGGGTAGACAACCAAAGTCAGTGAAGGTGCTTGTACGTGATTTCTTCATTGGTCTTATGATTGCTTTGAGCGAAAGAGTTGTGACCCATGCTACCATTGCGTCCTACATTGGTGATTTCCCTCACCCACTCGACAACACTCATCATTCTATTAGCATGATTCCTTCAACATATGAGGTTAGGAGGACCATGTTTATGATGGTCCCTAACAAAGCTCCTGGACCTTACGGTGTGTACAATTCCTTTGTCCAAAAGAACTGGCCTATGATAGGCCAATCTGTCACCTGCACAGTCCAAGAGGCATTTACTACTGGCATCATCAATGATCGTCTTGCTGATTTGTATATTTTCTTGATTCCAAGGATAAAGAAATTGTAGACATGCAGTAACCTCTGTCCAATTTCCCTGAATAACACATGCTTCAAACTAATATCTAAAATTATTGTGGAACGCATTAAACCTCTTCTATAAGGATGGATTTCAGAAACCCAATCTAGCTTTCTACCGAGCAGGAGAATCATAGATAACATCATCCTTATTCAGGAAGTTATACACTCTATGCATACGAGGTGCAGTGGGAAGGCTATGGCCTGCATCAAACTAGATCTTGCAAAAGTCTTTGATAAAATGAGTTGGTGCTTCATCTCTGACACGCTAAAGAAAATAGGCTTGTCGGAGAAGATCATCACCTTGATCATGCAAATTTTCACCAAGGGGTGCACTTTGATTCTCTGGGAAGGATGCTCTTTGGACCCATTCAAAAGAACTCAAGGTGTGCGGAAGGGTGATCCTATCAGCCTGTATATCTTCATCCTTTACATGGAAAGACTTAGCCAAGCTATCTCACACTCGGTTACTATGGGTGACTGGAAGCCGATTCAGTTATCACGTCATGGCCCTCCTCTTTTGCATGTTCTTTTTATTGATGATATTCTACTCTTGGTTGAAGCTAGCATTGGCCAGGCCCGAGTTATTGACAAGCTTCTAAAGGCATTTGCACATGTATTTGGTCAGACGGTTTCTAAGGCCAAATCACATTACTTTTTCTCACCTAATACACCACAACGGATCGACTCCTCTTTCTGTAGATGGTTGGGCATCCATATTACATTAGACTTAGGCCATTACCTGGGAGTACCCATCATCCATCATCGAGTTAACATATCTACGCACTCATCCATCATCTCCACATTAAAAGACCATATGACCAGCTGGTCCGCTCGAAAACTGTCCCTTGTAGGCTGGATAACCTTAGCCAAGTCGACACTCTAGGCCATACCCAGCTATGCCATGCAGTCTGTTCAGCTTTCACCCTCATTGTGTGATGACATCAATAAGCATGTTAAAAATTTCATCTGGTCTCGGGGGAGAATGCACCATAATCTCTCCTTGGTTTCATGGAAGAAGGTTGTTTTTCCCAAATAAGAAGGAAGTTTGGGAATCAGGGAGTATCATTCTCAAAACCAAGCACTTATGCTCAAGAATGTATGGATGCTCCTAAATAATCAAAATGTCCTTTGGGTCCACGTTATGAGAGCCAAGTATATGCACAATGAAATTCCAATCAAGAAACCATGTTATTCTATTTGGTCCTTCATTCAGAGAAACATCATGAGCATAAAATAGGCCTCAGCGATCACCATAAATTTAGGTAATTCTACTAATGTCTGGTCTAGCAAGTGGCTTCATGGTCTTTCTATCAAGGATCTTGAACCTAACTTCATGCCATCTCCAGAGCTAGCTGATCTCAATGTTGCATCCATGGTTTTGGATGATGGCAACTGGGACTGGTCTTTCATCCACAATTAGCTTCCCTCATCTACTTGGCAGCATGTTCAACATGTATATGCTCCTGACCCTTCGGCGGGTAGTGATGGTTGGCAGTGGCTGATGACCTCGACATGCATCCTCTCTACCAAATCTGCATATTAGTGGCTACGTAGGGACCTATACCCTCTTATGAACGGAAATTGGTCCGCTGCATGGAAACTACCTATCCCTTTAAGATTATGAACTTTCATCTGGGTCCTATTACACAAGGCTCTACTCACGAACGGGAAGAAAGCCTGACAACATATCCCAGTTGATGATCTATATCCTGTTTGCTCCAATGAACAAGATACTTTGCTTTACTATTTGAGGGACGGTCCTACTAGTAAGGAGGTTTGGCTTGCACTGCATGTTGGTACTCACTTCTTTATGTTATGCGAAGATGGATGGATTGTGCATTTCTCTTCAGCCTTGTGTCATGATATGAACTCCCTTCTACCCGTCATTGAATGCTAGGCTATATGGCCTCACATGAATGATTTCATCCACAATCGAAAGAGCCACTCTGTCAGACAAAGGATCTCATTTATTATGGAAAAAGCTCATGCCATTCTGGCCCTCCTTCACTCAGTCTCCGCCTCCCAGTGGTTGTACCCAGTGAGCACCCCTATGGCTCACCCAATGCCATTTTGTTCATAGATACTTCCTTCACATCACCTTCATCCCCTGTTGGGATCAGTATTCATGTAGTCGATGGACAAGGCAATTTTATTCTGGGTCATGGATCACCCAGCCATGCCAGCTTGGCATTAGAGGCAGAGATTCAAGGCATCATTACTGAGTTGGAACTCTACAAAATCTCAGGATGTCACTCACCTGTCATCTTGTCGGACACAACTTCAACAGTGTGCATCACTACCGAGGTCGTCCCTACAACAACCATATTCACCCCACATAAGTGGTGATTCTTGAGGCTCTACGAAGACATCATCGAGCCACATATCTCCCATGTCCCTAGAGCGCATACTTATGTAGCTTCTAGCATTGCTCGTTACTCTACTTCTATTCATTCTTCTTTCTCTTTCAACTCTAGTATCCCACATTGGATCAATATGAGTGTTAATGTATGCTTTTCTGATATTTGGCCTACAGTAGAGAGTGGTATGAATAATACCTAATCTCTATATCTCCCCCCAAAAAAATAGATTTGTGGTATATAAGATTTATGACCAATTTTAATAAGATTATGATGTTCCTACATTTAGCTAGGAATTATAGAAGGTTAAAACTAATTAAATTATGTAGGAATTTTGATTAAGAAAATTAGGATTCTAATCCCACAATAATGTTTTACATGATAATAGGAGGTCATGGTTAAAATTTGAAAGCTTTTTGACTTTGTTTGACCCCTCGAACAATTTTTGGGAGTTTTCTATATAGTTAGGACCTGTTTTAACCTTGATTTTCGATTTAATCATATCAATTTCCTATGGTTGCAATTTGATGCATTGTCACATGGGCATATTTGAATTTTTGCTAGAACTATTGCTGAAATTGAAGTGTAACACGACCCTCTTCACATTACTTATGCATGGATTGCCAGACGCCGTTGGATGAGGATCCAAGGGTGAGCGGATCGTCTCCTAGAACCCGCCCCATACAAGACTCTAAACAGTTCATCTTGCCCCTCTCCTATGTGATTATCTTGTGATTTAGTGTGATTCAGTTAGAGATTTGGGTCCCTTTGCAATCAAGACTTCGAACCGAACTGACCTATATATAGATTTGAACCCTAATTAGGGAAGGGGGAAAAACACCCAATTTGTGGTATCTCTGTGCTTTGTTTGTGTGATACATACGAAGATATAGGTCGTAGAAGATGCAACTGTAGATCTAGGTAGTTTCTTCGGGCTCTATAGGATCTTTGTCGGCCCTCGATTTTGTCCATTATTCATCGAGGATTCGCTATAAGGTCAGCCTTCATCTCTTACTTTAACTTTGTATTCTGCCCAAGATTCATCCACTTTTCTTCAACTGAGAGCAAGGTTAGCTTTTTGGAACCTGGTCCTTCTTTCCACGTCACTGGTTTGGGACAAGGTATGCCCAGGTGGTGGGTCGACAAACCCTGCCACCTCACCAGTAACGGGTGTACTAAAGCACCGCTCTAGGGTGGTGGACGTCAGCTGCTCTGTTTAGTTCACCTCTGACGAGTTTTCTTTGGACCTTATCACTTTTGGTTTGAATGTTCTATCCTTTATCGATAGTCTATTCTAGTTTTGAGCATCGTGCTCTGTTTTGGCTATGGTTATAGGTTCATGCCCATGTCCGGGAGTCGTCTTCGTTGGTTTCAGGTATGGTTATCCCAGGAACTGAAGTTGCACATCATCTCTGTGTGTGGTGATCTTCTTGAGTTTGGCTGGAGCTTTAGGCTCCAAGCAGGAGTTCTACACCATGGTTGTGCGGGTGAAGCTCCTAGAGTTGGGGCGAGAGGGTAGGTACCCTAGGTCTCTGTATACATTGATATGTCACATTTTGGTTTTGCACAACATTATTTTGGGAAATAAATTTCAATTTACAATGATACCCTCTGTCACGACTATGGTTCAAGACATAATCGAAGGGCTTTCCCATATTTTTATTTTGTTTATCTCAGGATGTAATAAATGGTTTTATCTGAATCCTGATTGACCAATTTGGGAAAATCAGTATCTTTTTATTGGTAGGTCCAATGAAGTCAAGTTTTATATGAATTTTAATCCATTTTTTGATATCTAGACAATGGTCTAGGTTCGAAGACCTATTTTGAGTTGGTTTTTATGAAGTATAAGACTTGTGGAAATTAGAGTTTATAAACCTAATACAAATCCTTGGACTTCAATCACAGGTTGATTAGGAGATAAGGCCAGTGGAAAATCTGAGGAGGTTATTCTTACTGATCTAGGTAAGCGGGCTCATGCACTTTGAGTATTTAGTATTGGTTTTCATTGCCTTATAATGAATATGATGATTATGATGAAATTATATGCATAGTTATGTGTTTCACATTAAATCTTAACTGCATGAAAGATCCCCTAAAGTTATTAGTTTAATGTTATGTTTCATTGTTATTTCAAGAATTCATGTCATTTTCATGTAGAATCAGTTCAAGTAATTATTCCAATATAATAATGAATCATGTAATGAGTAGTATTTTATCCTCATCATGTTAATGTTGAGCCTAAGGGCCTTATGAGAACCAATGGTGCGTAAGTATCGATGATACTTTAATCAACTACCAATATTAAGTTATGTGAATCTGAATCTACTATTCAATTAAGTTTCATGTTTTCATTTATTGCCAAATTATTATGTTGTTATATTAATGCTCAATGCCTCTTACTCTTATTTATCTTTTATTGCATGCATGGCTAGGGGCGTGATGCCTATAGGTACATAACAACTCCAAGGATAAATCATATGAAGATCAAATCAAGGAATAGATGATAGTTTTAAAAGGACACATATGGTGGGGTGTTATCTACAATAGAAGATCCTAATGTATATAGATAAATTCATGTATATATAATGTTTAATCATGTCTTTTTAGTTAGTTCCAACTCAAGAAATCATTTTTAAATGATGTATAAATCAAGTTCAATGTTAATGCATGGTTATCATTTACTTTGGTTGTAATGATTATTATGATTGTGACATCCCTTTGAGCTAGAGTACCCCATATTATGGACAATGTGGGTGTTGCTTCCATTGCTACATGTATGCTTAAAGGGGGTGTTACATTATTCTTTTATTTTTCTAATTTTTTCACTGATGGATGGTTTAGATTGTTCACCTACTTGATCAGATAGTTGGGAATTCGTCCCCTAGCTCGTGCCTAACAAGGAAACCAACAGGTTCACATTGGATCTTCAAATACTAATTTCTCAATTTGTAGTCAAAATTTTCTTGAGATTTTTGATCCTCCACTTTCCTTATTAGATTTCATACTGATTGCTCCATAAATTGCAATGTTTTATAAACAAATCAAGAAATGCCCAATATCGGACGTCGAGCTCTCTCACCGCCATAATGTTTAAACCCTAGAGAAAACCATACCTATAAATAGTACCCCCAACACCTTCGTCTCCTTTTACCCAAGTCTTCTATCCTCTTGATTTCCTTATTGCTTGCATGTGTGGGGTAAGGAAGATTGGATTAGATCTGGGTTTGCGGCGGCTAGTGCTCATTCCCTACTCCATCTTGGGTCAAATTGACTTCACTAACAGGTTGGTGGTGATCTTCTAGTTCTTTTAGTGTTCTTGTTTTTTAGTTTGATTGTGTATCATGAATTAACCCAAAATTGGTGCTTGCTCCTGTGCTTGAACGCCAGCCATAGATCATGAGTTGAGGAAGGGGACAATCCCCTGGTCAGATGATTGTTATGCCCCCCAAGGTTTCCTTCTTTCCTCTCTATTTTCTCGCAAGGTCGTTCTCATCTTTTCTATCCCTACCTATGTTGACATGAGTTGAGTCAACGTGGACCGCTAACTTCACGCCTCACGATTGTACCAAGTCATGCAGCTCGCCTCCCTCTTTTTGCTTCTCTTGCCTTATTTTGTTGACGTGGCATTTTTTTTATTGGCCCAATTGGAAAAATCATATCTTTTTATTCCTTTGTCTAAAAAATAAAAGAAAATATGTTTTGGAATAAAAAAAATGTAAGCTTTCTAATAAAAATACTTTTAAGGTTTGGTTTTGAGTTTTTTCGAAAGGTGTTTTCTAAAAATGATTTTAATACATAAAAATCACCAAAAATGCACTTTAATCCTCATAACTCCAAATTAGACAAAACTATATGTTTTCTTAATCAAGAGAACCTAGTAAGATAAATGGTGATAATTTTAGAGTCTAAATTGAGGTTTTGTTCAAAAAGTCCAAAAGTTAGGGTTTCTTTACTTAATGCATATATAAAACCCTAATACATAATAATACATTGAAAATAGGAAAAGTGGGCCTTGGACTCAATTAAAGTGGTGAAAGCGAGTAATTGGATTTCATTAAGAGAGATATGTGCTTTCCTTACACCTAATTTGGGAATAATTGCAAACCCTAACCTAGTTTCCCTAGTGAGGCACTTATGAAACCCTAATTTCTCTTTTGTTAATTCCCTTGCAATATTTGCCTCAAAATAAGTTTTAATATTTATTTCTTGGGTACTACCATGTATATGCTATTTGATGCCTATACTTGCTACAGTTATTTTATCATGTTGATTTTTAGACTATTTAACTAGTGTAGTGGTTTATACAACCACCCATAGATAGGGCATGTGTAAATTTGCCCAGAGGAATGTGTTAATCTCCCCAATATAAAGTATTTGGTAGGTGATTGGAATGTGTTACTCTCCCTACCTATTTGGTTGAGGTCCAGTAGGTGCCTCAACCCTACTTAGTTGAGGTAGTCAATATAAATCATGCATGCAACCTTTTTATTATTTTTCTTGTTATGGCAAGCATCTACTTGATTATGTCTCATACTTATGATCATCTTCATCTTATTATTAAATATTAGCCTTTAATTCCATGTTATTTCTTTTCTTTTGTCCTTTTTCATTATCCTTGACACATACCTTGCTTCTTTCTTTTGTTGGTTGCTTTCCCAACCACCCAGGGTTTGATCAAGGTGTTGAACAAGGTCAAAGAGATTATGTTCAGGAGTAGATTCTAATTTTGCTATCAAGGATGACTAGGTTTCTTATTTCTAGATCCCATTAGTTTCTTTTTAGTTGTTCCTTTTCAAAGAAACTCATGTAGTGAACTGATTCCAAAAGCGATGTAATAACGTAGTTTCTTTTCCGTTTCTATTGACATTTTACATGTATCTGAAACATGCTTATTTACTTGGATTATTATACATGAATTCCACAATGTCTATTTGTCCTAGAAAAAGTGGATGTCTTGTATTTCCTTTAAATTTTAGTAAGGAGGTGATTTCACCTCTTAACAACATGGTATCATAGCATGTTGGGAAACTACTAGGGAATAAGTTTAAAGAAAGGATGTCTAGAATGGATCAGGGTCTGGGGCTGGCAAAATTTTCCTCCGTGCCACTAGCTTGGTTTACAAGGACTCCCAGATCCATATGATACCTACCTAGCCTATGCTAAAACTGACTATCTGAAATAGTATGCCCAGAGGAAATAGTATCCCTAGATATCCTTGTCGCCTACTCCTTCTTATCTTATGTTATACCCTTATCTTTTAGGAAGGGAGCTTTGTTTGGAAACATGAACAACTCCTCTTCGGGAGCCTCCTCTGGAAACACTGAAAATTGGGAGACTCTAATGACTCCATCCAACACTGGGATTGTCCCTACTGCCCTTGTTAGTACACCTCTTCTGACCCCTGAGCAAGAGCTGACCATGTTGCACAGACTACTCTCAAATACCTTGGTGGGACAGGTTTCCAATGATGCAACTAATCTGAAGGAGTTCACCCTTATTGACTTCATCAAGTTGCAACCACCATACTTCAACGACAAGAGTGAGCCAAACGTGGTGGATAAAGTTGATGACTGGGTTTTAGCCTTGGGAGCGTACCTTCAAGGGCATGGTGTGTCCTCCTTACCAGAAGGTTCACTTTGCAACGTATGTGTTGGATGGGCCAGCACGGGTCTGGTGGATGGGTATCGCTCATACCTACAATACTTCAAGCATGACCTGGGAATAGTTCCTCAAGTTGTTCAGCAAGAAATATATCTACCCCGCCAATTTGAAGAGTAAGAAAGTTGAGTTCTATAGTCTATGTCAAGGAAGCATGAGTATCTTCGAGTGTGTGCAACGTTTCCTCCTCCTGGGGCACTATGTTGTGGACCTCAGAGATGAAAGAAGATCAAACATGTTCCTCGAGGGTTTAAGCTATAGTGTTGGACACATCCTTGTTCCCCTACTACCTTTGACATTCCAACAAATGGTGGACAAGGCTTTGGTGATAGAGTCATACCCTGGTTTCCAGTCTTCCGGGCACAACAGTAACAACAAAAGGAAGAATGCATGTGGAAACCAAGGGCATGACAAGTGAAACCCTTGATCCTATTCTCACCAGTGAGGAAGATGTCTTGTTGGCAATGGTCAACCCCATACAGATGATTGACCTACAACCATCTGCCATGAGTGTGGCCAAACTGGACACATTCGACCCAAATGTCCCAAGCTTTGGTGGGGACCAGCCCCAACTCAGTAGCCTACTCAGCAGTCACAACAATGATAGAATTCACCTCTAAGAAACAACAACAATCATAACCGCCAAGGCCGTCAACCACCTATGGAAATACAGAATGGTAGGATGTTTGCCCTTGATGTTGAGGAAGCTGAAGAAGATAATGAAGTCATCGAATGTACTTTACATCTTAATATGCATCTTGTTAAAGAACTCTTTGATTCTGGTTCATAAAATAGATTCATATCAACCCGGCTTGTTGCTATGTTAGAGATAGAATCATAATATATTGATCATGTGTTAGATGTTAAAACCCCTAGTGGTAGGATCTACTCTTCTTATCTCAAACTTCCAACCTTGGAACTCTATATCTCTAGAAGGAATTTTCCCTCAGATTTCATCTTGCTTTACATGATCACTTTTGATTTCATCATGGGGATGGATTGGTTGAGATGTATAAGGTTGTTTTGTTCTGTGAAGTATCAAAGGTTAGTTTTTTACATCCTATTGAAGGTAGGATGTGTGTCAAGGGTAGGAAGAGATTCAAACCTATTTTAGGGCTTCATCTTGTGTCATTTTGCATTTCAATCACATCTATACCTATTAGATTACATGTCATTTCCCCTAGTATGCATATTTGTGTAAAATGCACTAATGGCCATTGTTTGTATGCTTTTCAAGCATTTAGACCATGCTTGATGGAAGTGAGAGAGAATGCATGATCCTAGGGTCTCTCCACTCTTGGAGAGACCCAAAGTGAAGCCTGATGCTCCCTCAACCTACCCCTAGTGGTAAAAGATCCATTAAAGCAAAGATGTATAAGAAAATCCAAAGAACAAAGTTAAAGTGTTGATTCAGAACCCAACACGAATGTGGTACCATAGAACGGCCGTGCTAGCTCACTTGCAAATCAACATTCATCACCAAGTGAAGCTAGAATCACCACAGCTGTGCCACCCAGAACGGCCGTGGTGAACTAACCCAGAACGGCCATGCTACCCAGCACGACTATGCTACAACAGAGGCAGAACGATCGTGGAGCAGAGGACGACCTTAACATTTCAAGCTACCAGGACCGTGGTGACCACCACGGCCGTTCTACCCTCACTCCACCATGGTCGTGGTAACCACCACGACTATTCCAGCCTCAATACAGAATTGACCATCAACCTATGATTTTGACATTTTAATTGACATGACCCATGGTTGACCACCACAACCGTGCTCACCCCTACCCACCACGGTCGTGCAACTCACAAAACCCAGCTACTTTTTCCACTATTTGTCCCATACTTCCCCCACTTGACCTAGTGCTTCCCCTACACCTATATTACTGCTACCACTCCATTTTCACCCCTTAGCCATTCCACTCCATTTCCACCTCCATTCCACTCCATTTCACCATATCCAACATCCAAACCCTAGTTTCCTTCCATTTCCACCATCATTCCATTCCCCTACACCTTGAAGGAGAGAGGAGGATGCCATACAATAGTTGAAGTTGATGCTTTCTTCATCTACACTAAGCTCCATGGCTTCTTCTACCTCTTTCTCCTTTCTTTTTGTATTTTCCATTTCCATGAGTAGCTAGGCCCCTTTTGGTGGGTTGTTTGGGGTGTAAAATGTTACTTGGATACCATGTTGAGGGAAAATGATATGTAAACTTTGTAATTCCATTTGTTAATGATTATGTTCTATTTCTATCTCATTCTCTATGAATTTCTTGTTGGTTTGTGTATGAAATCGCCTAGGAATTTAGGGAACTTGCTTATATATGTGAATTTTGGGATTTTCCCCTAGGTCAAATTCTTGGATCCCTAGGTTTCCTCCCATCTTCCTACATCCTAATCAATCTTCCTAGACTTAACTGAGAAATCTAAGTAGCTAGATTAGATGATTCTAGTACAATTAGCATGGAGCCTTCTCAAGGCTATAATGTGGGAAAATTGGGGTTCAAAACCCTAATTTCCCCTCCCCATTACTACCCTCGACCCCTAATTGCCCTAGGAATGTATAATCTATAAACCTAGACTTGATTAGACTCTAATTGAATTGAACCTAATCCCTATCCCAATTGGGCCTCGTAAGGGTAGTAGGGAGTGTTAGGGACTAGTTCCCCTATACACAACCTAGCATATCCATGGCCAGTTAGTAGCTTAGGTTAATTCATTAGACTCTAACTTGTTGTTTGGTTTGGATAATCTAAATGGAATCAAAATGTTTATATATTACCCCCAACTTAAGTGATAAGTGCATCCCCTAAATAGCCCACACCTTCCTTAATTGATGTAAAACCCTAGTTTTCATCTTGCTTAGCTAGTGTTCGCTTCGTTAGATCTTTTCCTGCTTAGTTAGCTTCTTGCCCTATTTTTTCCTTATACTTGCTAGTTTAGCTCTTTACTCACTCTTGTGCTTTTCTTTTGCTTGCCTTAATGTAAATTGCCTTTTCATATCTAGCTTAGTCTTTTCCTACTTTCCTAGTCTTAATCTAATCTAGGGTTAACTTAGATTCCATTCTTGCCTTTAATTGCTTTCTTGTTCAAATTAGTATAATTAATCAAAACAAACTTTAAACCCTTAACTGTAGTCTCCGTAGTAGGAACCTAGCCAACCTGACCTAAATCTGGTGCCCCCTTTTCTCCTTGTGGATCGACCATATACTTACCACCCTCCTATAATATGACACAACCCCATGCACTTGCGGGTGTAGTTGTTTTAGTAGAAGTAGGTGTGTTAGTTAGGTCTTTATAAATATTGAAAGGTTAATCCACCAGTGTGTTCGAGTCATGTGGATTGCATCTATTCACCCCTTGTTGTCTAGTGTGTACACCACTGGCTTGGCACACCAAACTTTCTAGAGCCATTGCCGGGGAAAAGACACTCATCCTAGCTAGTTAGTTTTGCTTTGACTTTTCCTACTGCCCTCATTATTGCTATTCTTTATTCATTATTCTTTGCATTCTTTGTGTACACTGGTTTACTAATTTGCTTTCTTTTATTTGGTTGTGGTTTTGCATGTGACAAGCCACTCGGGAGGAAATAAGAAGGAAGGCCAAAATACACCCCACAAGCCACTTCAAGACTACTTCATGCCTAGCAACTATAAATCACCAATTGCTAGTCGGGTTGATAAAATGCCAGGGAGAAATTCTCTATTCCTCCAGGTCTTCTTGGGCTCCTTCCCATCTTCTACGTCTCAGATAGTGAGAACCCCTACAAGCATTTGGACTCCTTTCTTGAAGTATACTCCACCTTCAAGACGTTGACGGCTAGTAATGATACAATTCAGTTGACCTTGTTCTCTTTCTCCCTCAAAGATAGAGCTAAAGATTGGTATGACTCAAGAAGGGACATCATGAGTTGGGAAACAATGAAAAATTCCTTTTTGAGACAATTCTACTCTATAGCAAGGTTAACACAAATGTGGTGTGTCGTGATAAGTTTTAATCAAATGGGCAATAAGCAGTTTCATAACGCACGGAAAAGATTTAAGAAACTTTTGAGAGAGTGCCCGCACCATGAGATCCCTCTATGGCAACTAGTTCAATCTTTCTACTCTATTTTATCTCTAAAGGACCAAGACACAGTGGACTCTTCTTATGGAGGAATGTTCGTGGCTAGGTCACCTGAGGAGATATGGCCCTTGTTTGAGTAGTTTGCTGAAGGATCAAGAATTCGAGCTTCTAGCATGAAGAATGACGGGGGATATGCATTTGGTGTGATACCTCCTACTCATAGTGAATCAAGCCCACAAGTGATGAAGATTCTTGGTGACATGGTGAGCTTCATGAAAAACTAGGTGACACATGTTCCTTGCCACCCGGTCAATTCTATTGAGTTCTATGGTGAGGAAAATAAGACGCCTCACTCCTATAGCTATCAAGAGCCACAATGTCCAAAATATATCTCAAGGTTTGAGGAAGATGTTCTCTCTAGATTAAAAATATTTGATGATGTCCAAAAATATGTTGCAAGATTAGAAGAGAAAGTAGAGCAGCTATCTTCCATAATTGCTCTTCAAGAAGAAAAGTTGTCTTTCAAACCCATCATGAGCTACAATGAAGCAAGTGGACCCATGCCCTCTTGTCAAGTTTTCTATAATACACCTCCCATGCAAGTGTAGCCCATCTACCATTTCCAAGGCGATCCCAAGCCTTACACTCCACCACCACCCTCATCTCAAATTTCCTAAAACTTCACTTTCCAACCCTAATTATTTCCTCCCCCTCAATTCTCTCCTCCACCTCAATTTTAACCCCAAGTGTTACCTCCACCTCCTCCACAACCACAAATATCTCCCCCTCTCCACCAAGAGAAAGGAAGTGTTGTGATAGTTCTAAGAAGTGGGAAATCTCTTGAGTAGCCTGCAAGTCAAAGAAAGGCTGATAAAGCAAAGCAAAGGTAGCCAAGTGCCGATCCTATGATTGAGATTGTCGAAGATGATTCAATGATACATACTGTTGAATTTGGGATACCATGTTCTCTACCTCATACTCCATGTGCAAGTCCCACCATCCATAGTGTTCCACCTCACATTTATGCAAGCAAGGAAAAAGCCAATGATCCTCCATTCATTGAAGCACTAGATGAGCCACCAGAAATGCAGAGGAGATAAAAGAACAATGTGGATATTCTTAAGGTGTTTCACCAAGTGAAGTTGAACATCCCACTCTTGGATGCTATCAAGCAAATTCCATCATATGCCAAGTTCCTCAAGAACCTATGCACTGTGAAGAGAAGGTCAATGGGGAGGATACCAAAGAAAGTGAAGTTGACTAAAAAAGTGAGCTCCATCATACAACATTCACTTTCTGTGAAGAGAAAAGACCCAGGAGCCCCACTCATACCTAGATATATAGGGGGGCATCGCATAGACATGTCCTTACTTGATTTGGGATCTAGTGTGAATTGGATGCCATATAATGTCTATGTTGAGATGGGCTTATGCAAGTTTAAGTCGGCGCATTGCACTCTCGAGTTGGCGGATATATCCATAAAGGTGCCTAGGGGTAGAGTTGATGGTGTCTTGGTGATGATAGATAAAGAGAAAGGCGCAGTGTTCCCGACATATTTCATTGTACTTGATATAGTGCCAGAGGTTAGGAAGATTCACATCATCTTAGGAAAGTTGTTCTTATCTACAGCTGATGTTGAGATTCATGTACGCAACGGTACCATGAAGATCAAGATCAACATGTACAAAACCCCAACCTGGGGGGTCTGAGATAGGGATATTGGACATGACCACTTCACCGGTATGAATGATCATTTGAGAAAAGGAGATCAATATGGAACAATTGATGATGATTATTGTGATCAAAGGGATGGGGAAAATAGGTTGAGCGTAAAGGAGGGATGCATGTTTTGCAAGAATGGACACATGAGAATGCCAAATGGATTAATGACTGAAGAATCTCCAAGAAGACAAGCTGAAGGTAAGAAACTCAGTGCTTGTGGGAGGCAACCCACCTAGGTTTGGGGAATTCTTCACCTGACCTCTCATTTTTGATAATTTTTCTTTATTTTTACACAAACCTAAAAACAAACACACAGACTTGTGTTTGATAGTTTTTGTTTTAGTTTTTATGAAATGACAGGTGAAACAGGTGCAAGTTGAGAAATGAGGTACATTCAGTGAAAAGTGGTTGATACAATATTAAAGTAGTCATTCAAGATGATTGAGTTATGAATAATGAAATGATTTGATGATTCATTAATATTTTTGAACTAGTAGAGCCCAGAACGGTCGTGCTGGTGTAGAGAAGCCGTTCTGGAAAAGGTGGATTTGAATAGGGAAAATGCAAGATTTTGGCCTCACTCAATACGGGCGTTCTGGCCAGAACGGTCGTGGTGGCATCCAGCCAACATGCCCGTGGTGGCTTGGAATGGACGTACTATTTGAGTTGGATTTCAATAGGAAAAACTCAAGTTTTAGACACGGGCAACATGACCATGCTGGCCAGAACGACTGTGCTGGCATCCCGCTAGAACGCCCTTGCTAGCCAGAACAACTATGTTGGCCCGAATCCAATGCATAATTTGCCCAACTCCACCCGAGCCAACATGCCCCGACACTCATTTTCTCAACCCAGAATGGTTGTTCCGTACACATAGGTGATTAGGGCAACCTTCCTTCACCTCCAAATTGACTCCTCTTGCTCCCAAACTCTGGATTTGAGTTCCCCTTAGTCCCCAATAATCTTTCCTAACCTCAAGCTTCGATTTCCACCCTCCATCACCACCAATCTCTCCACTTCCAAGCAAAATCCGCCCCCACAAACAGAGCATTCAGTTCTTGCTCTTCTAGTTCATTTTCCACTAAAAACCCTTGCAAAAATGAAGAGTACGGGCAAGGAAATCAAGAGGGGAGTAGAGAAGATGATGGACATGCTCACTGGGGGAAAAGTTGGTCCAAATGGGCTGCCCCTTCACAACATTCTGGCAGTGGATCTTCATCGTCCAACTCCATTTCTTGGTCCTTCAGATGTTCGACATCGATGAGTACCTCCCGAAACCACTCATCCCATAGTGGCCAAACCACCGATCCAAGCTACGAAAACCCCGAAAAGGAGGAGGAGGAGGAGGAAGACGAAGAAGAAGAAAAATTGGAAAATATTATCGATTCCATCCATGTTGATGCAATGACTTGAGAAAGGAGGGCTAAGAAATCAAATGATGCATCTTCATCGCGCTTACCACCACGACCAACTCTAGCTAGGCATTCCACTTCCTCAGCTCGACCTAGTACAAGCTACAAGAGGGTGCCCTTAAACTTAGACACAAGTTCAGGGTCGCGCACCTATGCAGAAGAAGAGGAAGATGATTCTGAAAGCAAAGAGATGGAAGATGAACCAATGGATGTGGTGTCTAGGTTTGAGGAGGACAGATTGAAATGGGTGGGAACACACCCCCAAGGATCCAACTACAAAAGGGGAACGACAAGAAAAGTTATAATGAGGCCTCTCCACCTTGAGTGCTTGACAAGGAGGGTGATCCCTACTAGATATGCATGCATGACTACCATGCAGGATCTAGGGATCAACTACACATTTTTAGGGACAAATGTAACATTGTGGTATGTACAAGATCTTGACTGAGGTTGAAGAAACTTACTTAGAGTTAACTCATGACTTCTTTGCAACCTTAGAGAAGATACAGTACTAAGGAGAGGATGGAATCAGGTTCAAGTTGCATAGCTCTATTCATGTACTTAAAGCTTCCCAAATTAATGCCATCTTTGGCCCCAATTCAGAAATGGCAGAGAAGTTCAATGAAGGAAGACTTGACAAGAGTGGTAGAGAAGACTACGCAAAGATGTGGAAGACAATCACTGGTCAATCTCCTTTTTCTATAAGAAAGTCAAAGACCAGTAAGATCTACAACCCCTTCATGAGATACCTACAGAAGGTCTTAGAAAACACCTTGTTTGGTCATTATGACAATCAAGGGTGTTGCTCGCAAAAGGATTTCTTTGTTATGGCCACAATTGCAAGTAGAGGGTTTGTAAACATAGGTGCCATGGTGATTGACCACTTGAAGACTATTCCCTCCAAGAGTAAAAATTCATTCATCATGGGAGGACTTGTCACCACAATGGCAAAGGTAGTAGGCTACAGTTTAGATGGACTTACAAAGGTAGAGGGAAGTAAATATGTTGATCTAAACTACCTTGCTAGGTCCCAAATGATCTCCCTCAAAGATAGTAAAATCTTCTATGTTCTAAACCCCAAGTACCCTGGAATCACATTGGAGCTTCCATAGCACGCCACCCCCTACTCATGGATGTGGGGCCACCGAAGAATTTTTCTGAGGTGATAGCAAAGTATGAGGAGGAGCACCCAAGAGAGGGGCTCACTACACAAAATGTGGAATTACAAGAAGAAGGAGGAGAGATAAATGTGCCAGAGTAGCAACACATTTTTAACCAACCATGCCACACACAACATAGAGGGGAGGATTTTGATGCGTAACTACCTCCAACAAATGCATATGACATGTCAGCCATTCATGTATAGTTGGAGGCAATTCAATAGACACAACAGTCTGTGTTGTTGGATCAACAGCAGATGCATCATCAGATTAACCACATGTACCACTACCAGCATGCACAGACATAAAGGAACACCCCCAATGGGGGGAGGATTTCTGGGGATCACTTTTTGGCTACCAGGAGGAATACTCACCTCCACATGCAGACTATTGGGGCCATTACTACTAGCAACCCCCACCACAGTAAGGACCACCTCCACCACAACCATGACTTCTACCCTATCATTCCTAAGCTTTAGTTTCATGTTGAGGGTAGCATGATTCAAAAGTTTGGGGTGGTAGGGTAGTAAGCCCTCAGTTCTCATCTTGTCTTGTTGATTACATGTCTCATTTGATTACTTTTTGTTTGTTTTTTCTATCTAGTTTAGAGTTTACTTACTTTGCATACTTGCATGCCATGTAGTTTGCTTTCTCGTCATTTTTGCGTAATTTTCAAAAAAATTGCTCTTTTACCATGCATTGCATATCATGTAGATTTTTGATAATTTTTGCATGTTCTAGCTAGGATTTACTTGTTTATTGCTTTAAGTTCAATAATATAGGCTTAGATGTAATTGAAGGCAACTTGGTACCATTTTGGCCAATTTTTCCCAAATTTGAGATTTCTCATCTAAAAGTGTGTTTCAACCCAATCTCTACTTTTTGGATTAAAAATGATGACCTTTGACAAATGCAAGTGAATTATCATTGTTTGTTGCTAAATGGTATCAATTCTTGAATTTCTACATGCACATCACATCTCTTGTGTTTGTGAATGATTTGGGTGAATTGTGACTTGAGCAAGCTATGAGCACTTAGTGTCTATGAAATCACTTGATTGAAATATCAATTTCAGGTTATTCATTCATGTGGTGTGACATTATTGGATGAAGTGTTGGATTAATTTTCATGTAGAATACCTTATGTTGAGAATCACGCCAATGACCCCTCTTTGACCCGACTCTTCACTCACCATCTTCTTACCCCTCTGCCTCATAAAAGGATGCCAAAGTGCACATATCAACGGTGGCCACCTCTAAAAGTTTGGGGTGGTTACATCTACATCTCACCACTTCACTCTCACTACCATATTCCCTATTTACTCCAAGGGCAAAGAAAAAGAAAATAAAATGCAAAAAGAAAATAAAAGGATGCTCCTATTTAAGAGCATTCAAATGAAGATACCCATTGAGCTAGGAAACATCAAACCTAGCTCATTTTGCCCTTTTCTGTAGCCACGTAGGTCATTTGGTGTAATTTGAAACATAAGGTTGAAAGCATGAAGGTGAAACATCACTCCTGGTCATCCTTGATTAACACCATCACGAAACAGTTTACTTGGAACTACATGAAAGAAATATGGATAACTTGTGTGTTTTATGCACTATATTTGAAGTTCATATGCTTTGTGCTTTTTTTCATAATTGGTTTGTGAAAGTGGGAGAGGAGAGAGGTGGAATGCATGTACTTAGTCACTATTGATCCCATTCAACAATAATCAACCTTTACATTGCATTTGTCATTTCTTGCTTGTGAAAATTTTGTAGAGAGATTGAGTTGGAGCATACTTGAGGACAAGTATGTTTCAAGTTTTGTGTGGTGATTCAGCCCTATTTTAGGGCTTCATCTTGTGTCATTTTGCATTTCAATCACATCTATACATGTAACTTCCCCTAATATGCATATTTGTGTACAATGCACTTATGGACATTGTTTGCATGTTTTTTAGGCATTTGGACCATGCTTGATGGAAGAGAGAGAAGTAGTGATCATAGGGTCTCTCCACCCTTCGAGAGACCCAAAGTGAAGCTCAATGCTCCCTCAACCTACCCCTAGTTGCCAAAGATCCATTGAAGCAAAGATGTCCAAGAAAATCCAAAGAACAAAGTCAAAGTACTGATTCACAACCCAACACGGCCGTGGTACCACAGAACGACCATATTAGCTCACTTGCAAATCAATGGAGTCATCACCAAGTGAAGCTAGAATCACCACGCCCATGCCACCCAGAACGGTTGTGGTCAACCAACCCAAAATGTCTGTGTTACCCAGCACGGCCGTGCTATAACAGAGGAAGAATGACCGTGGAGCAGAGAACGACCTCAACATATCGAGCCACCATGGTCGTGATGACCACCACGACCGTTCTACCCTCACTCCACCATGGCCATGCCAGCCTCGATACAGAATTGACCATCAACATGTGATTTTGACATTTTAATTGACACGACTCATGGTTGACCACCACGACCGTGCTCACCCCAACCCACTATGGTCTTGATGAACCACCACGGTCGTGCTACTCACAAAACCCATCTACTTTTTCTACTATTTTTCCTATACTACCCCCACTTGACCTAGTGCTTCCCCCACACCTATATATACCTAGTTGGTGGCTCTAGCACGAGGTTGGTTGCTTACTCCTACCACTCCATTTTTTCCTCTTAGCCATTCCACTCCATTTCCACCTCCATTCCAATCCATTTCACCATTTCCACCATCAAAATCCTAGTTTCCTTCCATTTCCACCCATTTCCACCATCATTCCATGCCCCTACACCTTGGAGGAGAGAGGAGGATTCCCTACAGAAGAGGAAGTGGAGGCTTTCTTCATCTACACTGAGCTCCATGGCTTCTTATACCTCTTTCTCCTTTCTTTTTATATTTTTCATTTGCATGAGTAGCCAGGCTCCTTTTGGTGGGCTGCTTGGGGTGTGAAATGTTACATTGATACCATGTTGGAGGAAAATGATATATAAACTTTGTAATTCCATTTGTTAATGATTATTTTATATTTCTATCTCATTCTCCATGAATTGCTTGTTGGTTTGTGTATGAAATCACCTAGGAATTTAGGGAAATTGCTTATATATGTGAATTTTGAGATTTTCTCCTAGGTCCAATTCTTGGATCCCTAGGGTGCCTCCCATCTTCCTACTTCCTAATCAATATCCCTAAACCTAAGTGAGAGATCTAAGTAGCTAGATTAGATGATTTAAGCAAAATTAGCATGGAGCCTTCTCAAGGCTAGAATGTGGGGGAATTGGGGTCCAAAACCCTAATTTCACCTCCCCATTACTACCCTCGACCCCTAATTTCCTTAGGAATGTCTAATATAGAAACCTAGACTTGATTAGACTATAATTGAATTGACCCTAATCCCTCATCCAGTTGGGCCTCACAAGGGTAATAAGGAGTGTTAGGGACTAGTTCCCTTATACACAACCTAGAATATCCATGGCCAGTTAGTAGATTAGATTAATTCATTAGACTCTAACTTGTTGTTTTGTTTGGATAATCTAAATGGAATCATAATGTTTATATATCACCCCCAACTTAAGTGATAAGTGCATCTCCTAAACAACCCACACCTTCCTTAGTTGCTGTAAAACCCTAGTTTTCATCTTGATTAGCTAGTGTTAGCTTAGTTAGCTCTTTTCCTGCTTAGTTAGCTTCTTGCCCTATTTTTGCCTTGTCCTTGCTAGTTTATCTCTTTACTCGCTCTTGTGCTTTTCTTTTGCTTACCTTAGTGTAAATTGCCTTTTCATATCTAGCTTAGTCTTTTCTTACTTTCCTAGTTTTAATCTATTCTAGGGTTAACTTAGATTCCATTCTTTCCTTTAATTGCTTTCTTGTTCAAATCAGTATAATCAATCAAAACAACCTTTAAAACCTTAACCCTAGTCTCCACAGTAGGAACCTAGCCAAACTGAGCTAGCTCTAGTGCCCCCTTTTATACATGTGGATCGACCCTATAATTACCACCCTCCTATACTATGACACTACCCCATGTGCTTATGGGTGTAGTTGTTTTAGTAGAAGTAGGTGTGTTGGTTAGGTCTTTATAAATATCAAAAGTTTAATCCACCCATGTGTTTGAGTCCCGTGGAGTGCATCTAGTCACCCCTTATTGGCTAGTGTGTACACCACTGGCTTGGCACACCAAGAAGCGAGAGGGTCGACAATTTATCATATCCTCTATTAAAACCAAAATGCTTGTCTCGTAAGGGTGTAGATCATTTTTAGATTCTATCATCCTCGATGGCTCACCTCCTACTCTTGATCACATATAAGTTGTGAAGGACTTCCCTGATGTCTTTCCTGAGGAGTTTCCTAGATTGCCCCAACTCACAAGGAGGAGTTTTCCGTTGAGCGTGCACTAGGAACTTCACCTATCTCGAAGCCCTCTTATTGCTTGGCACCTATAGAACTCTTCGAGCTTAAGAAGTAGCTACATAAACTTATCAACATGGGATTTGTGTGCCCTAGTGTTTCACCTTGGGGATCCCTTATCTTGTTGGTGAAGAAGAAGGATGGTTTTTTATGTATGTGCATGGATTATCATATGCTTAATCAAGTGACCATAAAGAATCACTATCCATTGCCTTGCATCGATGATCTGTCGACCAGTTGAAGCCAACCATTGTATTCTCAAAGATGGATCTGCGAAGTGGCTACTACCAGATGTGAGTGAAAGATGGAGATGTCCGAAGGACAACTTTTAGAGCATGTTATGGGCATTATGAGTTTCTCATCATGCCTTTTGTCTTGACTAATGTCCCTGCTGCTTTCATGGACTTGATGAATTGTGTGTTTCATCCTTACCTTGATTAGTTCATTGTGGTGTTCATCGATGATGTTTTAGTCTACATTGTGAACATTTGTAGTCATGCTGAACACAGTGAGATAAAATCAACTATATGTTAAATTCTTAAAATGTGAGTTCTAGATAAAAGAAGTGATGTTTCTGGGTCATGTAATTTCTGTCGGACATATTGATGTTGATCCTACAAAGGTAGAAGTTTTGACTAAGTGGAAAGCTCCGAAGACTCCATATGAGATTCGTCATTTCCTGGGTTTAGGATGTTACTATTGGAGGTTTATCAAGAGTTTTCTGAGTTAGCTCTCCCTCTAACAAAGTTGACAAGAAAAAAAGTCAAGTTTGTGTGGACACCACAATGCGAGGACAATTTTCATAAGCTAAAAGGATGTTTGACATTTGCTTCTGTTCTTGCTTTACATGTTGAAGGCAAACCCTACATCATTTTCACTGATGATTCTAAGAAAGGATTAGGGTGTGTCGGGATGCAAGAAGATCAAGTGATTGCCTATACTTCACGCCAGCTGAAATCTAACAAAGAGAACTGGCCTACACATGATTTAGAGCTAGCCACCATCGTGCATGCTTTAAAGATCTGGCGACACTATCTGTATGGAGTGAAGTTTGAAGTTTTCTCAAATCACAAAAGCTTGAGATATTTTTTGATATAGAAGCATCTGAACCTGAGGCAACAAAGATGGATGGAGTATCTCAAAGACTACTACTTTACCATAACCTATTATCTTGATAAAGAGAATGTAGTTGTTGATGCTTTGAGTCAGAAGAAGGATGCAGTCTGTGTTGCTATGAACCTGGAGTATGTTTCCTGTTGGCAATCATAGCCTGATGATAAAGAAGATGATGAGAAGTTGTGTGTTCACATGGCTAGTTTTTCCTTTACACCTTCTTGGATATCATAAGTTGTTGTTGCACAACTTGAAAGTTTTGAGCTTGAAGAGATGATGGCCTTAGATGAGAAGCCACAATCTGACTTTGCAGTTGGAGTTGATGGTGTTGTTTGTTTCTGACAAAGGTTGTGGATATCTGAATTTGGGAACCTAAGACAAGAGGTTTTGAGAAAAGCCCATGGGTCTAAGTACACTATATACCCTAGTACTACCAAGATGTACAAGGACCTACAATGAAGTTTTTGGTGGAAGAACATGAAGAAGGATATCACTCTGTTTTTTGCAAAGTGTGTGACTTGTCAGCAGGTCAAGATCGAGAATCAATGACTTGGTGATTTTCTACACTCGCTTGAAAATTCAGAATGGAAATGGGAGAACATTACTATGGACTTCATCACTAGTTTCCCTAAGACCAAGAAAGGTTTTGATGCAGTGTGGGTAATGATTGATCTACTTACCAAGTTTGTCCACTTTTTTTCCTTTCAAGTCCACTTACAAGGTTGATGAGATGGATCAGTTGTATGTAGATTGGATTGTTTATCTACATGGAGTTCCTGAAGTGATAGTATCAGATTGTAACCCAAGGTTTACCTCTCGTTTGTGGAGTCAGATTCAGGAAGAGATGGGTACTGACTTACATTTCAGTACGGCTTATCATCCACAAATCGAAATTCAATCTAAAAGAACGGTGCAAATTCTAGAATATCTGCTTCATGCCTGTGTTATGGATTGGAGAGGTGCATGGGATAAGTATCTTCCATTGGCTGGGTTTTCTTACAATAATAGCTACCAAGATAGTATTAGTATGCCACCTTATGAAGCTCTATATGGAAGACCATGTCATTCCCCGCTACACCAGGATGATGTGGGGGAACGTACTCTGGTGAAGTCTGATGATATGTAGATGATGATAGAGAAGGTCCTTAATCAAGAAACGTATGAAAGTTGCACAAGATTGACAAAAGATGTATGTAGATAAGAAAATGTTTGATGTGAGTTTCCTTGTAGGTGACTATGCCTTCTTGAAGATCGAGTCTATAAGTTCTATTGCAATATCTAAAGTTAAAGGCAAGATTAGTCCCCTCTATGTTGGACCATTTGAGACCTTGGATAAGGTTGGATATTGTGCATACTGTTTATCTCTTCCTCCTACATATGATAAGATCCATAATGTGTTTCATGTCTCTATACTGAGAAATTATGTTAAGGACCCTTCTCATGTACTCACGATCAAATATTTGGAGATTCAAGAAAATATGACTTATGAGGGGTTACCTATGAAGATTCTTAACACTCAAGTTAAGTAGTTGAAGAATAAAGAGATTGAGTTAGTGAAAATCTTATGGAAGTATCATGGTTTGGAAGAAACCACTTGGGAGCTTAGAGATGAGATGTTGTGTACTCACGTTTCTCTTTTTATATGTGATTTTAGGGGTGAAATCCTCTTTAATGGGTGGAGTGCTATAACAAACTGAAATCCATGTATAATCTTAGTTTAGCCTCTCTCTTAAGCTTTTCCTTTCATTTCTGTTTGATGTTGAATTAGTGGAAATTATAAAGGTTTGGTGTACATTTGTTCCCTATATTTGGCATTATAAGGATTTATGCATAAATACCTCAATAAAAGTTTATTATTGGGTTTATTTTACAAAATATCCACTTAATAGGGATAAAAATAAAATGAAATCGATCTAGAAGTTTCTATGGCCTTTGTATGAGAAAAAGAAAAGAAAATCCTAAAACTAAGATATAGTAGCATTAAAGGAATTAATTTTTCCATTAAGTGAAAATAAGAGTAAATTGCCTAAAATCCATAAAAGAAGAACCCAAAAGATAATTTTAAGTTTAAAATCATTTTCTTTGAGTACAAGTGTGCTTGAGTATTAAGTTTCACAACTTTTGAAAAAGTAGTAAGTATAATTGTATTAATTGAATGGGAAAATAGGAGATAACTCAAAAGTATAAAATAAAATAATTAATGACTCTAAAAGTAACAACCAATGTAAAATTAGTGATCTAAACATTAAAATATGCCTTTGGGTGAATTTTCACTCAATTTGGAGAATATTTGATTAAAAGGTGAAATCAACAGAGAGAGAGAGTCTGTAGAACCTTCAAAATATTAAATAAATGGAAAAATAACTTCAACACATACATAATTGCAAAATTGTATCCAATACACTTAATGTGACTTGTAGATGAAGTTTCATCAAATTTAGAGAATCTTATAACCATTAATGATGGAGGAAAGAGAAAATAAGATTGATTTATTTAACACATCAAAAGTCTCAAAAGGCAAATCTAAGTACATATTTGGATTTCTCATATAAAAAATATTCCAGATGTTAATTTTCAATTCATTTGGGTTTCGTTTACACCCTCAATTGAGGAGAGATAAAAGATTAAATAAAAATAAGTGCCACTTTAGTGCGATTAAGATTTTGAATGCAATCAACATGTCACACACATTATTCTTTTATTTTTCTAATTTTTACACTGATGGATGGTCTAGATTTTTTGCCCACTTGATTGCATGGGTGGGAATTTTTCACCTAGGTCGCGCCTAACAAGGAAACGAGCAGGTTCACATTGAATCTTCAAATCCCGATTTCTCGATCTGTAGTCAACTTTTTCTCAAGATTTTTGATCCTACACTTTCCTTTTCAGATTCTGCACCAATTGACCCATAAATTGTGATGTTTTATCAACAATTTGAGAAACAACCAATATCGAACACCGAGCTCTCTGACCACCATAATGTTTAAACCCTAGAGCAAACCATACCTATAAATAATAACCCCAACACCTTCGTCTCCTTTTACTCAACTCTTCTCTCCTTTTTATTTCCACATTGCTTATGTGTGGGCATCAGGAAACTTGGAGCAGACCTGGGTTTGCGATGGCTAGTGCTCGTTCCCTACTCCATCTCGGGTCAAATTTACTTCATCAACATGTTCGTGGTGATCTTCTAGTTCTTTTCATATTCTTATTTTTGAGTTTGATCGCGTGTCATGAATTTTCCCAAACCTGGTGCTTGCTCCCGAGCTCGAATGCCAGTCATGGCTCGCAAGATGAGGAAGGGGACAACCCCCTGGTCAAATGACTGTTATGCCCCCCGCTGTTTCTGCTTTCCTCTCTATTTTCTCGCAAGGTCGTTCTCATCTTTGTGTTCTATCCCTGCCCGCATTGATGCAAGTTGAGTCAGTGTGGATTGCTGACTTGGTGCCCCGCAATTGGGCCAAGTCATGGGACCCATCTCCCTCTTTTCACTTCTCTTGCCTTATATTGTTGACGTGGCATTTTTTGATTGGTCCAATTGGAAAAATCATATCTTTTTATTCCTTTGTCCAAAAAATATAAGAAAATATGTTTTGGAATAAAAAAATGTAAGCTTTCTAATAAAAATATTTTGAGGTTTGGTTTTGAGTTTTATCGAAAGGTGTTTTCTAAAAATGATTTTAATACATAAAAATAACCAAATATGGACTTTAATCCCCATAACTCCAAAATAGACAAAACTATATGTTTTCTCAATCAAGAGAACCTAGTAAGATCAATGGTGATAATTTCAAAGTCAAAATCTAGGTTTTATTCAAAATGTCCAAAAGTTAGGGTTTCTTTACCTTAATGCATATATACAAACCTAATACATGATTATACATTGAAAATAGGAAAAGTGGGCCTTGGAATCAATTAAAGTGGTGAAAGTGAGTAATTGGATTTCATTAAGAGAGGTATGTGCTTTCCTTACACCTAAGTTGGGAATAATTTAAAAACCTAAACTAGTTTCCCTAATGAGGCACTTATGAAACCCTAATTTCTCTTCTGTTACTTCCTTTGCAATATTTGCCTCAAAATTAGTCTTGATATATATATATACATATATATACATATACATATAAATATATATATATATGTATATGTATATTTCTTAGGTCTTGTATCCCACTACCATGTATCTACTATTTGATGCCTATACTTGCCATAGTTCTTTGCGCATGTTGATTTTATTCGAATATTTAACTAGTGTGGTGGTACTTTTGTACAACCACCCATAGGTAGGGCATGTGAAAATTTGCCCAGGGGAATGTGTGACTCTGCCCAATATAAAATATTTGATAGGTGATTGGAATGTGTTACTCTTTCTCACCGATTTGGTTGAGGTCCGGTAGGTGCCTCAACCCTACTTAGTTAAGGTAGTCAATACTAATCATGCATGAAACATTTTTATTATCAATATTGTTATGGCAAGCATCTACTAGATTATGCCTCATACTTTTGACCATCTTCATCTTTTGATGAAATCTTACCCTTTATTTCCATGTTTTTTCTTATCTTTTGTCCTTGTTCATTATCTCTGACACATACCTTGCTTCTTTCTTTTGTTGGGTGATTTCCCAACCACCCAAGGTTTGATCAAGGTGTTGAACAAGGTCAAGGAGATCAATTTTAAGAGTAGATTCCATATTTTCTATCAAGGATGACAAGGTTTCTTATGTATAGATCCCATTAGTTTCTTTTTCAGTTTTTCCTTTTCAAAGAAACTCATTTAGTGAATTGAGTTTAAAAAGTGATGTAATAACTTAGTTTCTTTTCCGCTGCTGTTGACATTTTACATGTATCTGAAACATGTTTACTTACTTGGATTATTATACATGCATTCCACAATGTCTATTTGTCCTGGAAAAAGTGGATGTTTTGTATTTCCTTTAAATATTAGTAAGGAGGTGATCTCACCTCTTTACAGAGGAAGTCCAAGAGAAAAATGCAATGGTTGACCTGCTCATGAGGGCACAAACAATCCTGACCCAAATATTGAAGATCCAAAAGTTGTCAAGATTCAAGATTATCTAAATCAACCTGAAAAGGAATGCACTGATTTTGGGACAATAAAGTACACATCTTTGGAGAACACTCTGGAATAAAAGGAAGCACCTAAGCCTAAATTAGAGCTGAAGTAGCTCCCTGAATGATTAAAATATAAATTCTAGACACTAAAGAAAGGAACCCAATCATTATAAATTATGCCTAGACAGTTGAATATCAAGAGAAGTTGTTGAATGAGCTTAAGCTGAGAAGAAGAGTTATATGATACTTTGTTGAAGATATAAAAGGCCTAAGCCTAGCTATTTGCATGCATAGAATAAATCTAGAAGAGAATGCCAAACCTCTAGCTCAACCACAAAGGAAGTTGAATAAGATTCTGAGAGAGGTAGTGACGAAAGAGGTCATAAAACTCTGAGATGTGGGTATAATATACCAAATAAGTGACAACAATTGGATGATCCCAATACACTCAGTCTCTAACAACAGAGGTAGTACAATAATGAAGGAAGAAAAGGGTGATGAAGTGGAAAAACAAATAGTAATTGGGTGGTGGTTGTGCTGCCGGAGAGCACTCTCACCATCAACCAACACATGCCCATCGATTTGAGAAGGCTAGATGAAGAAAGTCCAAAGGTCTACCCCTAGTGTCCACCACCAAGCTACCCCAACCCCTCCTCTGATAGAATGAGAATGACGAGTGTCCCTCCACACCACTGACACTAGATTTAGATCAGAGGATCTTTCCACCGACCTTGACCATCCATGGTCATTATTGGTGTATCCTCTTCTTATCTAAATATGTTCACTTCCCTTAATCACCTTCATTCTATTTCATCTTACACCTCCATGTCTCATTATACTTCTAAATACATAATGATATTCACCACCATGAGTGGCTAAACATATACCTTGGGTTGGGAGTAGCAACTACAACTATCCCAACATGTAAATAATTATATCGATAGAATATATGCTCTTAGCAAAGTTTATCTCCATACTCTTGGTCTTAATGCTTCACTTACATGATTAGATATGATCTAGTGTTTTTTTATTGTTGATACCTTGAAAGAGTAGTATTAACCTATGTCTAAGTCTTATGGAATTGCATGAATGCATTAGAATGTTGGAATTCTTAAGCTAATGATTGTATGGTTTACTTGTGATTATTTGTTTGCCATTTCGTGAGAGAGAGAGCAACTTATAATCTTAATATCTCCTAAGCTTGAGAGAGGAGGGAATAGACATTTATGATTGATTTCTTATATACTTGCTAAGGTATACAATGGGTGTGAGTATTGCATGTTGGTGAGAGACCTTAGATGGTGAAAACTAATCCAAGTTTCCCCATCCATACTTGATATCTTATATTTTGACTTTCTTGTTCTTTTTTTTACTTCTTGATTTGTTTTAATCATTTGTAATTTGTTTTTTGAGTACCACTACTCTATAAAAAAACACAAAAATTTATCTCACTACTTGTTTGGTGTAACTAAGATAAGCCTTTCCATTCTTAACACACACCACCTTTGTCCTTGTGGATCAATCCCGATTCACTACATTAGACCCCGTATTATCATTGCAGGGGCCTGAGTGTTGGGATATAAACTAAAAAGTATGATTACTCTAGATCATCTCCTTTTTAGACAGGCAATTTAGCTGATCAAGGACATCTATGGAGGAGGTTACTAGGATCAAGGAGGGGTAGGCATGCAATGGGGAGGAGAAAAGCATAAAGGAGGAGGAGGATGAGAGGAAGAAGGAGGAGGACAGGAGAAAGGAGGGGGGAGACACAAATCCAGGAGGAGGAGAAGAGAAAGAAGGAGGAGGAAACTAGTATGACATCTGTGGGGGAGGATAAGAGGATCACAGAGGGGGAGAAAGGGATCAAGAACAAGGAGAAGAGGAAGAAAAAAAAGGAAGAGGATAGTAGGAATATGTAGAGGAAACTAGGAGCAAGGAAAGGGGACACACACACTACAGAGGTGGATAACAAGAAGGAGGAGGGGGGAGGAAGGAGGAGAGCAGATCCAAGAGAAGGAGAAGAGGAAGAAGAAGGAGGACATGAGCAAAGAGGGGGAGACACATATCCACCAAGAGGAGGACGATAGCATGGCATCTATAGAGGAGGAAGAGAGAATCAAATAGGGGGAGAAAGGGATCAAAAAGGAGGAGTACATGAAGAATAAGGAGGACAATAACAATAGCATGACATCTGTAGAGGAGGCAACTAGGAAGATGGTTGCTATAGTGAAGAAGGAGGAGAACATGAAGATGGCTGTTGTGGAGAAGAAGACATAGAAGGAGGAGGAGAATAGGAAGAAATTTGCTACAAATAAGAAGAAGTTGGAAGAGCAAAGTGAAGAAGAAGATGATAAACCACTTATCATCTATTGAAAAAATCAATGATCAAGTATGACAAATTAGTATGTCATTTTGTGCCTATTTTATGAAGAGTTTGCTATGTTATTTATAAAACCTTTTGTTGTTTTTCATGCTCATACAAAAGAATATGAAAACACATATAGTAGGGAAGCTGGGAATCCAACAAAGTGCAAGGTTCAAAGATCAACATCTGTCTAGGCCATCCGTTGATGTACCCGTTAAGAGAAAGTTTCCTACTGATACTGATGAAATTATTATCTCAATACCTAAGAAGGCAAGGACAACATCCTCAACAAGTAAGGATCCAACCCCACTATCAAAGATCCAACCCCCACCGTCAAAGAGGTTGTGAAGATCATATGTGATTTCACATTGAAGGCAAAGGTGAACTTTTCTCTAGTCCTATATGACGATTGAATGATCAAACTACACGACAAGGATCTATATACTCTCAAACCAAGATAATGGTTGGTAGACAATATAATTGAAGCCTACATACACAAAATGTAACATCCCCTTTAAGCATACATGTATCAGCGGAAGAATCTCTCGTGTGTTCCGTAACATGGGGGACTTCAGCTCAAAGGGATGTCATAAGAATAATAAACATTTCAAATAAAGTAAATAATAACCATGCATCTATATTGATATTGATTCATACATTGTTCAAAGGTAGTCTAATACTCTTGAGTTCTTGAATACATCATCTAACATCTAAACATGACTTGGAACTTTAAAAAAACTCTAATCTAAAAGATTGGATCTTCTAGGATGATGGCACCCCACCATGCTAAGCCTTGAGAAAACTTGAGCTATTCCTTAGGATGATCTTCATATGGATCTATCCTTGAAGTTTCTCTGTAGCTACGGGCATCACGCCCCCAACCATGTATGTAATTAAAACCATGTTAGAGTAATAGGCATTGAGCATTGTGATAAAAACATAATAACTTGAAAATAAGGAAGACGTGAAGCTAAATGAGTCGTAAAATTATATTCATATATTGTGATCTTTGTGGTCGATTATAATTTCCTCTACTCTTATGCACCAATTGTGCTCATAAGGCCAGTAGGCCCAACTGATGTTCCACTTGAACTCATGATTTGCATATGCGTGCCATTGATTGTGCTCGAATTGAGCTCAGGATTGCACATAAGTCCATTATGTTCCATTTGAATGCATAAGGCCCGTGGGATCAACATTAACATGATGATGACAAAATAATACAACCCATTACATGATTCATCATTAACTCAAAATATTTAACCTGAACTGATTCCACGTGAACATGACATAAATTCTTCAAATAATTATATGAAGCATAAAAATCAAATTAATAACTTTAGGGTTCTTTCATATAGTTACAGATTAATATAAAATACATAACTATGTACATAATTCATCTTGATCATCATAATAATCATAAGGCGAGTGAAAAATAATACCTAATACTCAAAGTGCATGGACCCACTTGCCTCTCTCATAGAGAAGAACTAGTTGCTATTCTTATGTTACATAAACCTAATCATGATCCTGGGTTAAGAAATCTTGATTATCCTATTCAATTCAATAACGTCCATTAATAATGATATTCACCTTAGATTCAAGGGTTTCATAGTTCTTTAATGAATCACAGAAAATTAGAGTTAAATCAAGATTTAATACTTAATCCATCATCTTCATCTTGAAATATTGAGAAAATTTCATATAAGGTTCATCTTCATCAGATCTCTATGGCAATTTCTATGAATATGTAAAGATTACGTATAAATTGACGAACCATAAAACTCAAAAAAGCAACATGAGTAATATTATCCAATAGGTCGCCTTATCCCAGGATGATGTGTCCCAACAAGAATGTGCCACTTGGACCAGCCCCCTTGCAAAATGAGCATCAACTCACAAAACCATAACTCAAAAATTACATGACTACCCTTGTCTTGCATGGCAGAACAAAATAAACAATGGTTGTTATCGTAAATCTGACGTTCATCATGTCTACTAAAAACAATGATGGGTCCAGAGCTTCTGTGGGATAAACCAATGGGAAATATTGTGATCAAACAACAAAATGATGAATCTTTCCTCACTATCAAGAGGTTAAACATTGGCTTCCTTTTTCCTTGACAAAATTGACGAGCCCCTAGAGGAGTCGTGAGGAGGCTAGAGGCCCAAAACCCTATCGCTGCATGACTAGTTATGAGATCAAAAATAGAAATCTAGAATAACCATCAAAGCAACACTATAACTCACATGAAGATCTAAGATCGATACTAAACCTTCAAGAAAAGCTATTGACAAACCATATGAAAACATGCAAGACACCCTAGATTGCTCAAAGGGTGCTAAAAGTAAATGAGAAGAGAGAAATCATGTAATCACCTTCAAAGTGGGAATTGAATCCTTGGGAAGCATCTTTGAATACCCAACAACCAAGAATGAGTGTTGTCTTTGTCATTATGGCCTCTATGGATTGTCAAATTGCTGGACCTTGGGAAGGGAAGATCATATTTGAGGGTTTCACAGGGAGGTGAAAACAATAGATGGCTTGGGAGTATCTCTTAGTGTCACCCCATCAGGGTTTCTAACTACTATTTATATAGCTGGACGTCAGAGGAATTGAGGTGTCTTGCAAAGGATGAAATATGGAACTAGTGGGAGTCTTGTGGTTAGGGGTTTGTAGGGTATGAAACCCAGCTATATAGAGATCATCAGGTTTGCCTAGTCATGAGGAATGTTAACTGGAGTCCAGCTAGAGGGAGTCTCAATAGAGAGGGAGTTAGAGTCATGATGAAGCAGAAAGCCTCTTTGCTATTGATTCTCGATGTCTGTGGGAGTTGGGAGAAGGGGGAGGCCTCTATGCTTGCAAAGGCTCGAAGTCCTAGGGTTTGACTAGGAATTGAACAACACAACAAAGGGACACACGACATGCGAACTCAATAATTGCATTGAATCGACACATTAATAAAATAATGAGTATATTTAGGCTCAAACTATATGAAATCTTCCCAAAATCATTTGAGGGGTCAAACGAAGTCCTAATGACTTCAATTTGAAAGATAAGCTAATTAGGGAGTCTATAATCTTCCAGTATGATAACTTTTAGGTTTTGATCATTTGTTGTTCATAAAATCCATATGGGCCATTATCTTAGTATATATGTCCTAAATTATGAAATAAAGATAATTATCCTTACCTCAGTGAACTATTGAGTTAATTTTCGTGATTTAGAGTGATAATCCACACTAATACTTAATCATTATTTTTTATAAAAAATTGGAGGAATTAGCAAGAGTTTCTTTTCATATTAAGATAATGATGAGTCATCTAACATATAAAGGAACAAGATTTACATTGTTTCTCATTAAACAAACAAAATTTTGTAAATAGTGGTTACGCCCATTAAGTATTTTTTTATCCTTATCATAAAAATCTATCAAGAATTCTAAATTTAGTTCATGAAAAATTTGGGATGTTAGACACAATTAATAGATGAGATGTGAAGATAAGGTTAGGTAAAGTAAAGCGTATTTGCCTTCCATTCACCATAAGTGTAAGTTATTCATTGTGCCACTTTACAAATAACTACACACCAGTTTTCGTAAACATTGGCTTTGTCTTTTCCTTTTCACTAAAAATTTGTCAAGCAAACTTAAAGAATCCTGATTTAGAAAAGAATCACAAGCATGGCATAGAATTTTAACAAATGGAAGGTGTCTTCCTATATGATTATTGCAAGTGGGAACATCGACCATATGTGGCATTGGGAGCTTGGTGTTTTTAGGTCAGTTGTGTGTGGCATTCCGAGCTTGGTGCGTCAAGGTTGGGTGCACGTCAGGGCCTGCAAGGGTCATTGGCACTAGGACAGGTAGGGTAGCTGTGTCCTCTAGCTATGCCAACTGTTGTTCACAAACAATGGGGTTTTGGGATCCATGTAGTTTTGCTTTATATTGTATCTGTATATGTATGGAGAAAAGGAACAAGGATGATGACGAAAGGAACAAGCATGGGGAGTAAAGGATCAATGAGAGGGGGATAAAGGAAGAAGGGGTGGAATGTTAAAATGTTATTGTTCCTTTACTCATCCTTCTTGTTCCTATAATCTCTCCTCTCATTCCTTTACTCGTCCTCCTCATTGTTCCTTTAAAATGTCATTGTTCCTTTAATCTCTCCTCTTAATTCCTTTACACATCCTCCTTTTTCCTTTTCTCCTAATCATTGTTCCTTTACTCACCATTCTTGTTTGACATATTTGAATAATGGAACAAATATGATACAATACTAGAATGCATTATATTGAATACTATAACACATATGATTCAATACTATAATACATGATTCAATAATGGAAAAATGTAACGACCGCCATCAAACCGACAGCCAAATCATTACTAATTATGCGGAATAATCATAAACAACGGATTAGCAAAAATCACTAAAATTTAAAACCATTTTACAAGGAGATCCTCTTCCAAAAAACTCTTACTGAAAGATCCAAAACTCATACATATCATGATTTACATTGTACAACATTGTTTCATTTCATCTCGAGGACAATCATATAATAGTTGCTCTATCAAAACACATATTGGAGCAACATAAAAGCTCCAGGCTTACAAGCCAAAATCTCCAATCATTCATGAAACCATAACAAACCAACTCCAAGGACCTGAGAGTACAGAGATGACACATAGGACTTCTATCTTCAAGACACGACAGACAGTAAACTCAACCTGAGTTGTTAGTGTTGTCCTAGCTGTTGTTCCTCCTCTGTAGAAAGGTCTCTACCACCTCGTGCACATCCACTTAAATATTGTGGATCTCACGGGGTGAGACAATTGTCCCAGCGAGAGATATAACTCTCCGCCGACCATATTATTATCACAGATAAGCATTTATAAAACTAAGCAGACATCCTTTTATATCAACAGGTAGGGTTATCCACTATATGAACAGAACAAAGTATTCTCTTTACTTAAAAAAAGGATGCATATATCCATGGTAGAGTAATAAGCCATCTATCTACCTTACAAGGAATGTAAAGAAACATAAATAACATATATCAACTAAGATGTATAACTGAAGCATGTATCATCCAATGTTTTCCGTATTTGATCTTTAAGAAAATACACTACATGGCTTATTACATTTTACAATTACACTTATGCCCAGAGGAGATGAAATATACCATTCATCCTCCAACCGACCACTAGTAAGTCGAAATCAATACCATACAAGGTCAATGGCAGAGCCGGATGTCAAGACCTCACCTGTCTCAGTTAGTATGAGACCACTTAGATTTAGCATGACATCTTATGCTAGATGTAATTAGCTATGATGGGGTACAGTGATATCTTCACTATAGAGTTACCGTCATAGCATGTACTCTCTTCGTGAAAAGACCATTTAGCTTTCCCGTATTATTTTATCAGGAAGACCACTGAGCAATCCTTGTTTTAGTTTCATCAAGAAGTCCATTAAGAAACTTGGTATATTTGGGGAGTCCACTAAGCATCCTCATTTAATGATCACATATTCAAAAATATGCATACTGAGTAAAACTCGTTTCACCATTCAACAAATGCTGACACTGAAGGGATCTATGGTCTGGGCAACTACTTGATAATATATAACTTGCTTAATTAAGTTCATTATAATATCTTTTAGCATTAATCAAGTTATAAGAATTAATCATAAACAAATGCTAGAAAGAAAGGTGTACTACATCTATCAAGTACTTCTCTAATCTTTAGAACACACTTAGACACATAACACTTGGGATCACAGTCCCTTATCACATTATTGGGAATCTTCATCCCTTCACATTATCATTATCATGATTACTAGATCTGGTATTCAAACCCTTAGATCACCACATAACATTGTTACCTCTGTAATAGGTAACTATTACCTCTAGGTCCTCAGACCAATGTATTCATCATATTTGTTGTACAAGTATTTCACATGGCTTACAAAGCCCATTTAAACATCTTGTCACCTCTCACTAGGCAACAATTATTCACATGGCTCACAAGTCCCATTTAAACATCTTGTCACCTCTCACTAGGAAGCAATTATTCACATGGCTCACAAGGCCCATTAAACATCTTGTCACCTCTCACTAGGCAACAATTATCTTTTAGGGTATCGGACCACATAAGCATTATACTTGTTATACAAGTATTTAACATGTTTCACAAGGCTTATTCAATAAGAGAAATACATCCTTCCCATTATTAGTGTTAGGGTTTCCCTTTATAGCTGAATAGGGTTTCAAGTTCTTTATTATTAATCCAAACCCTAATTCATTGCTCCACACATCTAGGAGCATACATTGATATCATAAGTATTTAATCATATTTATTCTCATCATTTATCATTGAATGATTATCAATACAAGGTATGAGTTTCTCTCTCGTCCTTACTCAGATATTGATTACATCATATTTTTGGTTCAATCCTCCTCTTGAGGAACATTAGACCATCATCAACAATTCACATCATCTTTTATATTGTAATTAACACAACCTGTAATATATGTCACTCAATCAATCACATAGGATTGAAGTGTCCCTACCATATCGTGTATCAAGATGTGGGTATGTTAACATATAATGCTTTAAGATACATTCTTATTTCATGTAGTGTATCGATATCGGGCATGCGGTATAACCACATTACCATGCCATGTTTTAGGGTGTATCCTCTAATCATCATATCGTGTACCCATATCAAATTGACTATCACTTAGTTCTTATCATCTCAAGATGACTTCATATCAGGTATGAGATAGGTGCTTGACCCCATATCAGGTATAAGCTATGTGCTTGGTGCCATATTGTGCACAAGGTGGTCACCATATCAGGTATATCATATATGCTTCATCATGTATTGTTTAAGTGTATACATATAACACCATATTGGTTTCTCATCTTGGACTGCCCTATCAACTTTCCATCTTGGTTTATTATACCAGTTTTCCCTCTATTGAATTGTCATATCGTGATCCCATATCAGGTATCATATCGGGTTATGTGTTGGATATCATATCGGGTTACCTATATTAGATAAACCCTTGAGCTCATACTATTTCATGCCATCAAGATTCCATTCATTCACTATGGTTACATGACAAGATAGATACTTAGTTACTCTTCAACCCGTCATAAGGTGGTAGGGTATGTTGATTTTCAAAGACAATTGGGTTTCAAAGAATATCGGGTGTCCACTTCTCCATCTAGGGTTTTGCCCATATCGTGTAAGGTATAGCTTAACCTTGTATCGTGTATAAGGTGATAGGTATCTCCTATATCATCCATAGGGCATGTCTTATAATGTACATGGGATATCACACACTTTGATATCGGGTGAACCACCACCTTGGGTTCCATATCGGTTTTAAGGTATTTCAACCATATCGGGTTATACCATGTATTTGAATCTATGTCTTATATTGTGCACAAGTGTATGCTCAATCAATCATATCATGTACAATATGTATGCTTCAAGATATTGTGTACTACATGATCATATCGTGCAAGAAGTACTTTCTTATTTTTACTCATATCGGGTTACCCAAACTAGGGTTTTAGCATATCAACTTTTAGAAGTGTATACTTGACACTATATCGTGCATGGAGTCCTTGCTTGACTTCCTATCATGAAAAAGGTGTATAATTAACACCATATCACGTTCCAAGTGTGATCTTCATCGCAATATCATGCAAGGAGATATAATACTCTTAAACATATCGTGCAAGTGATGTTTGTACATACCAATATCAAGTTAGAGGTACTTGTGTGTATTCTTGAACTTGATATCACTTTGTAAAGTGATACCATCTTCTTCAAGCTCTAGACCATCATTATAACTATTATAGTTCATGGGAAATAGGTCTAAGAAACTACTAGGACTCATATTTTCATCAACTATTCAAGAAGATTTCAGAATTAAAAGTAGATCATTAAGTATAGCAAGTTAGGTGGTGAATAATAATATGATTGAGTTCAAGTTATATAACCCGCCTTGTGAACAACTTCAAAGCACCAAGCTCCAAAGCTTTATGTTCCTAAGGTTGAAGATGAACTTCTCTAAGGTCCAAGGCTCATTCACAACTCCTCCATAGACAAGAAATCACCATAGCTAAGAACTTGGTGAAGAAGAAAAGAAAGGAATATCCATAACCCCATATCCTACTTCAGCCAAGGTTGAAGATGACCAAAGACTTACCTTAAGCTTGGTTATAAAGCTATCCTTGCTCCTTGAGCTACTTTGAACGATATCTAAAGTGCTATGCACAATATCTGCAAAAGGAGGAGGGTTTTGGAGTTCGTAAACTTCCATAAAAGGGTGGAAGGTGAAGTATATATACTTGGGTTCATGAGATAAAGTGTATAAGAGATGTCTTCACCTCAAGCTACTAAATGACATGTGGCCATGCATGGTTGACACATGGCCATGAATTCACACATATTTATCTTACTATTCAAGAGTCTTGAGGATAAGATAGAGACAATATCTCGGACATCCTTTATCTTGTTGGATATGTTATCTCATCTTTATCTCATTAATAAGGCAAACTGATACACTTTTTGCTAGGAGCTTGCAACTCATCATGGGCCACCCTTTTGAGATTCTTTTACCGTCATGGCCTTTTTCAAGGCTCAAAAAACTGATAGGAGACTCGTACTATGGCTCCTTGGTTGATAGAGCTCCTATATCCAGTCTTCAACTCGATACAACACATATAAGGTTTTACCTTTAATTCTTTCTTGGTTTATTCATCACTAAGAGTATCATCATTCAACGATGAATCAAACATATCGTCTCCTTCTTTCTCTTTTCTCTAGAATATATATAGAGGGAGTAGGGACACTCCAGAGGTAGTAGTTTTGTATTTCAACCCCATATATTGGGTAAATTACAAATTGTACCAAGATTGGTGCACAAAGTGCTAGCATTGTTCAGACATGTTATACTTTGGGATTTAGGCTTTCCACAAGCCACCACTTAGCATCATACTATCCCTTATGATACTAAAACACTTAGAACACATTCAACATGTGACATTTTGCAATGTAACTCCTCATCTTGGGTAAATTGCACAGTTCATTCTTATTATCAACTAAATGCACAAATAGTTTGCAATTAAGCTCAAACTTGACAATAAACTTCACAAGAAGCCTTAATTACTTTTCAAAAGATTAGAATTAGTTTGTAAGTAAATTAATTAAGCAAAACTCCTAGGGTTAAGTCATAACCCAGGTCATGGGTATTACAATTATAAACCCCTAACAAGGATTTCATCCCCGAAATCCCAGATAAAGGAAGACAATTGTCGTTCATGCATCATATCATAAAGTCTCCACATAACATCTTGATGTCATGGAGATGTAAAAGAACTTTAACCAACACAAAGTCCTTTCATAAAATATCATCATAAGATCTATCACTCATGACATATACTCAACTGTCCTATCTATTACTGACTGTGAATTCAACTCTATATCAAGTAACATTTTCTAAGTTAGAGAAGTACTATTCATCCTTCGAATAATTCTGGTGTCAGACCTTATCGACTCACATCTTTTATGTGATAAGATTCTTGATTCTAAGGATTCTTTCATACTCTTCATTAAGTTTAGCATTTCACTTCCAAGGAAAGATCAGGGTTACATTCTGTCACCCACTTGGGACTACAAGTCTTATCATACATTTTCAGTGCCATTCTAATATGTTGACACAACACAAACTTTCTTATGACTTGTATCAATTATCTTCCTAGTTTTACATTCTCTTGTGATAAGGAAAAGTCACTTATTAAGGAAGAACTTATCTCAGAGGTATCTCTAGATGTTATGTATAGGCCGCCTTAACAGATCTAGATAAGGATATTCTAAGGAATTATTTTTAGCTTGATAAGATTTTTTCTCTAAACGAATCTACAATTGTTCCTTCAATTAGTACCTCCTTATCGATGTTAGGTTTATGCGGAGCATAAACCCCTAACATATGATTTCCATACTATAGTAATCTCAAGGTTGGCCTTTCTAGGTAACCAAACACCCTTTATTTAATCAGGAGTTGTATTCTTACTTTCCCATACCACCTGGCATTTCTTGGATACCGAAATTCCTTACCTTGGTATCTATCACATTAAAAACACATCATCCTCATTATTTCCATCATTCTATTATTAATACTAAAGTCAAACATACAAAAGGATCGTTCTTTTATCTGGGGACATTATATATTACACATATCTTTATCTTGGAACCAAAGTCCCAAACAAACTGATACTTTTTTAAGTGACCATTAATTGAACACTTCTAACTCATGCACATCAAGTTTCATAAGACTCACTTGATTTCCATGTCCCTGAAAGGAAAGAACATAAATGAACATATTCCTTTTATCACCCCATCCTTACCCAGGGTTGTTCATCAAAGAGGAGACATGTATTTAGTTGGGGAAGTCCACTTAGAAATTCCTATTTAGTTGGGAAGGTCCACTTAGCAATCCCTATTTAGTTAGGAAAGTCCACTTAGCAATCCCTTTTTAGTTGGGAAAGTCCAGTTAGCAATCCCTTTTTAGTTGGTAAAGTCCACTTAGCAATCCCTTTTTAGTTGGGAAAGTCCACTTAACATTCCCTATTTAGTTGGGGAAGTGCACTTAGCAACCCCTATTTAGTTGGAAAAGTCCACTTAGCAATCCCTTTTTTGTTGGGAAAGTCCACTTAGCAATCCCTTTTTAGTTGGGGAAGTCCACTAAGCAACCCCTCATATTGTCATTCCTTTCTTTGTTATTGTCTAACAGTTTTATGAACATTCTATAATTTTATCACATTTCCCATCTCCACATTATGGAAAAGATCCTTACTATTCACACATACTTTATCTAACAAGGATCATCTCCCTCATTCTTCTTTCCCTTATCATGAGGATTATACTTTTTACTTCCTCATACACACAGATTGATCTGAAATCATCACAGATTCCATTTTATTGCACTTAGGATGTGATAAAAATATCCATGCCATATTTCCAGTTTCATTATGCTCACTAGATTGTCTCAAAATGACTATTTAGTCAGAGTAATTAGAAAGATAACAATCTAAGAGTTCCATACTTACCTTATTTTCAATAGTTGAATACCTGGCCAGAGTATACAAGTACTGAGATTAGGTAGTATGCACTTTGTTTACAATCATTTTCCTTACTTTTCATATCATAAAAAACGTAGGACTTAGCATTCCTGGATTTTCTCCGGGCATCACTTCTATACCTCATCCTCTTTCACACATATAAGATAATTTATAAAGCATTTAAAAGAATACTGAACAGAATATAAATTCTGGTCCTCATCATTTCTTCCCTATGTTCCCATAGGACAATCAATAGGGAAGTCAATAACAACAATCCTTTTTATGATTATCAGATAACATCAAGAGAAGGCATATCAAAATGAAAAAGCTCTATCTAATTGTTACCCCTCGCGGTCATCTCCTGCTTCAGGTTGACTCAACACATAGAGTCTAGTTGTTTCATGTTGTTTCTTTTGACTTTTTACTCTATTGGGCTGTAAATTTCGTAAGCCCTGCCAAGTCTACCTTGGTTGTTGGGTCATTTCCTCCCTTCTTGTTGAACAATAGGGCTTAGTATGCTCAACATGTCCATATCTATAACATGTCTTGTCCTTGGACCATGGTCTTATCAGTCTTATTACCGATGTAGAAGCTAAGTCAGCAGTTCTTACAGGTGGAAGGTTAGGACCTTTGCCTTTACTTAGGGACTACCACCCTAGTGCACTAGGCATTTATTACACTGGTGGCACCAAAAACTTTGGCTTTTTTTAGAACAACTAGGTAAATGTCTCTAGAATCATAGAGACCTTACCTTAATTCTTAGCTTATTACCCCTTATTAGGCATTGTCATCATAGATGTACTATCTGTCTATACTTATGGTAAAGTCTACTTTCTTGCCATATGTCAATCCTTCCCACATTTTCCACCGTTCCAACATGACTATGTCATTTAGGAACCCTTTCAAAAGCCAAAGTTTCTATATTGAGGACTGGTAACCTCAGTTGTAATGCTAGTATCCAGTCTACTATATGCATCATCGTTGTCCTAACTTGCCCAACAAGAGCATAAAAAATAGGATTCTCTATCCTGATTGGGTCAAGATGGGAATTCTCAGGCACTCAATCTTCTCTTTCCTGATCCCATGCACCCCCTCTTGGTTCAACAACATTTCTCTTAGCAATGTGTTCCTTGTATTCTCCAGTCATTTTTAAACTTCACCCTTTCTTCTGCATAAGTAGAAGTCACTATAGTATATACTGGAGGACACTAGAACAGACTCAACACCTTAGTCCTATGTCTCTGTAGACTCAGCGAACCTTAAGCTCTGATACCAAACTTGTAACGACCACCATCAAACTGACAGCCAAATTGTTACTAATTATGCATAATAATCATAAACAGCAGATTAGCAAAAATCACTAAAATTTAAAACCATTTTGTAAGGAGATCCTCTTCTAGAAAACTCTTACTGAAAGATCCAAAACTCATACATATCATGATTTACATTGTACAACATTGTTTCATTTCATCTCGAGGACATTCATATAATAGTTGCTCTATCAAAACACATACTGGAGAAACGTAAAACCTCGAGGCTTACCAGCCAAAATCTCTGATTGTTCATGAAACCATTACGAACTGACTCTAAGGACCTGAGAGTATAGAGACAACACACAGGACTTCTATCTACAAGACATGACAGATAGTACACTCAACTTGAGTTGTTGGAGCTGCCCCATCTTTTGTTCCTCCTCTGTAGAAAGGTCTCTACCGCCTCGTGAACATCCACCTAAAAATTGTAGATCCTATGGGGTGAGACAATTGTCCCAGTGAGAGATATAACTCTCCGCCAACCATAATATTATCATAGATAAGCATTTATAAAACTGAACAGAGGTCCTTTTATATCAACAGGCAGGGCTATTCAATATATGAATAGAACAGAGTATTCTCTTTACTTAAGAAAAAGGATGCATATATTCATGGTAGAGTAATAAGCCATTTATCCACCTTACAAGGAATGTAAAGAAACATAAATAACATCTATCAACTAAGATGTATAACTGAAGCATGTATCATCCAATGTCTTCCGTATTCGATCCTTAAGCAAATACGCTACACGACTGATTACATTGTATAATTACACTTATGCCCAGAGGAGATGAAATATACCATTCATCCTCCAACCAACCACTAGTAAGTCAAAATTGGTACCATACACGATCGATGGCAAAGCCAACTGTTAAGACCTCACATGTATCGGTCAGTACGAGACCACTTAGATTTAGCATGACATCTTGTATCAGCTGTAATTAGCTATGATGGGGTATAGTGGTATCTTCACTATAGAGTTATTGCCATAGCATGTACTCTCTTTGGGATAAGACCACTTAGCTTTCCCAGATTATTTTATCAGGAAGACCATTGAGCAAACCTGGTTTTAGTTTCATCGAGAAGTCCACTGAGAAACCTAGTGTATTTGGGGGGTCCACTGAGCATCCTCATTTAATGATCACATATTCAAAAATATGCATACCGAGTAAAACTCATTTCACCATTCAGCAAATGCTGACACTGAAGGGATCTATGGTCTGGGCATCTACTTGATAATATTTAACTTACTTAATTAAGTGCATTACAATATCTTTTAGCATTAATCAAGTTATAAGCATTAATCATAAACAAATGTTACAAAGAAAGGTTTACTACATCTATCAAGTACTTCTCTAATCTTTAGAACACATTTAGATACATAACACTTGGGATCACAGTCCCTTATCACATTATTGAGAATCTTCATCCCTTCACATTATCATTATCATTATCATTATCATGATTATTGGATCTGTTATTCAAACCCTTAGATGACCACATATCATTGTTACCTCTGTAACAGGTAACTATTACCTATTAGTCCTCAGACCAAGGTATTCATCATATTTGATGTACAAGTATTTCACATGGCTTACAAAGCTCATTTAAACATCTTGTCACCTCTCACTAGGCAACAATTATTCACATGGCTCACAAGGTCCATTAAACATTTTGTCACCTCTCACTAGGCAACAATTATTTACATGGCTCACAAGGCCCATTTAAACATCTTGTCACCTCTCACTAGGCAACAATTATTCATATGGCTCACAAGGACCATTAAACATCTTGTCACCTCTCACTAGGAAACAATTATCTTTTAGGTCATCAAACCACATAAGCATTATACTTGTTATAAAAGTATTTAACATGTTTCACCAGGCTTATTCAATAAGCGAAATACATCCTTCCCATTATTAGGCTTAGGGTTTCTCTTTATAGCTGAATAGGGTTTCAAGTTCTTTAGTATTAATCCAAACCCTAATTCATTGCTCCACACATCTAGGATAATACATTGATATCATAAGTATTTAATCATACTTATTTATTCTCATCATTTATCATTGAATGATTATCAACACAAGGTATGAGTTTCTCTCTCATCCTTACTAGGATATTGATTACATCATATTTTTGGTTCAATCCTCCTCTTGAGGAACATTAGATCATCATTAACAATTCACATCATCTTTTATATAGCAATTAAAACAACCTACAACATATGTCACTCAATCAATCACATATGATTGAAGTTTCCCTACCATATCGTGTATCAAGATGTGTGTATGTTAACATATAATACTTTAAGATACATTCTTATTTCATGTAGTGTATCCATATCAGGCATGTGGTATAACCACATTACCATGTCATGTTTTAGGGTGTATCCCCTAATCATCATATCATGTACCCATATCAAATTGACTATCACTTAGTTCTTATCATCTCAAGATGACTTCATATCAGGTATGAGCTAGGTGCTTGACCCCATATCGGGTATACGCTATGTGCTTGGTGCCATATTGTGCACAAGGTGGTCACCATATTGGGTATAGCATATATGCTTCATCATGTATTGTTTAAGTGTATATAGATAACACCATATTAGTTTCTTGTCTTGGACTGCCCTATCAACTTTCCATCTTGGTTTATCATACCGGTTTTCCCTCTATTGGATTGTCATATCATGATCCCATATCAGGTATCATATCGGGTTATGTGTTGGATATCATATTGGGTTACCTATATTAGATAAACCCTTGAGCTCATACCATTTCATGCTTTCAATATTCCATTCATTCACTATGGTTACATGACAAGCTAGATACTTAGTTACTCATCAACCCATCACAAGGTGGTAGGGTATGTCAGATTTCAAAGACAATTCGGTTTAAAAGCATATCGGGTGTCCACTTCTCCATCTAGGGTTTTTCCCATATCGTGTAAGGTATAACTTAACCTTGTATTGTTATTAAGGTGCTAGGTATCACCTATATCATCCATAGGGCATGTATTATAACATACATGGGATATCACTCACTTTTATATTGAGTGAATCACCAGCTTGGGTTCCATATCATTTTTAAGGTATTTCAACCATATCGGGTTATACCATGTATTTGAATCCATGTCTTATACTGTGCACAAGTGTATGCTTAATCAATCATATCGTGTACAAGATGTGTGCTTCAAGATATTGTGTACAACATGATCATATCATGCAAGAAGTACTTGCTTATTTTTACTCACATCGGGTTACCCAAACTGGGTTTTAGCATATCAACTTTTAGAAGTGTATACTTGACACTATATCGTGCATGGAGTCCTTGCTTGACTTCCTATCATGAAAAAGGTGTATAATTAACACCATATCGTGTTCCAAGTGTGATCTTCATCTCCATATCATGCAAGGAGATATAATACTCTTAAACATATCGTGCAAGTGATGCTTGCACATACCCATTTCGGGTTAGAGGTACTTGTGTGTATGCTTGAACCCGATATCACTTTGTAAAGTGATACCATCTTATTCAAGCTCTAGACCATCATTCTAACTATTATAGTTCATGGGAAATAGTCTAAGGAACTACTAGAACTCATATTTTCATCAACTATTCAAGAAGATTTTAGAATTAAAATTAGATCATTAAGTATAACAAGTTAGGTGGTGAAGAATAATATGATTGAGTTCAAGTTATATAACCCGCCTTGTGAACAACTTCAAAGCTCCAATCTCCAAAGCTTTACATTCATAAGGTTGAAGATGAACTTCTACAAGGTATAAGGCTCGTTCACAACTCCTTCATAGACAAGAAATCACCATAGTTAAGCACTTGGTGAAGAATAAAAGAAAGGAATATCCATAACCTGATATCCTACTTCAACCAAGGTTGAAGATGGCCAAAGCCTTACCTTAAGCTTGGTGCTCGAGCTCTCCTTGATCCTTGAGCTAATTTGCATGATATCTAAAGGGCTATGAACGATATCTCCAAAAGGAGGAGCGTTGTGGGGATCGTAAACTTCCATAAGTGGGTGGAAGGTGAAGTATATATACTTGGGTTCATGAGATGAAGTGTATAAGAGATGTCTTCACCTCAAGATACTAAATGACACATGGCCATGAATGGTTGACACGTGTCCATGCATGCACACATATTTATATTGCTATATAAGAGTCTTGAGGATAAGCTATAGACAATATCTAGGCCATCCTTTATCTTGTTGGATATGTTATCTCATCTTTATCTCATTAATAAGGAAAACCAATACACTTTTTGCTAGGAGCTTGCAAATCATCATGGGCCACCCTTTTGAGGTGATCTACCCATCATGGACTTTGTCAAGGCTCAACAAACATATAGGAGACTCCTACTATGGATCCTTGGCCGATAGAGCTCCTATATCTAGTCTTCAACTCGATACAACACATATAAGGCTTTACCTTTAATTCTTTCTTGGTCTATTCATCACTAAGAGTATCATCATTCAAAGATGATTCAAACATATCGTCTCCTTCTTTATCTTTCCTCTAGAATATATATAGTGGGAGTCAGGACACTCTATAGGTAGTAATTTTGTATTTCAACCCCATATATTGGGTAAATTACAAATTGTACCAAGATTGGTGCGCAAAGTGCTAGCATTGTTCAGACAGGTTATAATTTGGGATTTAGGCTTTCCACAAGCCACCACTTAGCATCATGCTCTCCCTTATGATACTAAAACACTTAGAACACATTCAACATGTGACATTTTGCAATGTAACCCCTCATCTTGGGTAAATTGCACATTTCACTCAGATTATCAACTAAATGCACAAATAGTTTGCAATTAAGCTCAAACTTGACAATAAACTCCACAAGAAGCCTTAATTACTTTTCAAAAGATTAGAATTAGTTTGTAAGTAACTTACTTAAGCAAAAATCTTAGGTTTAAGTCATAACCCAGGTCAGGGGTATTACAAAAAATATGATAAAACAATAGGTATATGAATTCTAGAGTATAAGAGATGATATAAAAATAGCCCCCCCATGATGTAATATCAGAATACAAGTTATATTTACTCTAGATTATTGTAACATTTGTCAAGACACAAGTCAAAATTAGGTATTACTCCTTCTATGGTCTCTCTATTTCTTTGTTGATGCATCTTCACCCATACAATCTGGCTTGCATTCTCTAGAATAATTGTCAATCTTGTTCTTGGTTGTATGGGCGATGGATGAACCTTTTTTATTTTCCTTTAAACTGACTTTGAGGAGTCAGTACATCTTCAACTATACTAAAATGTGAACATGAACTAGATCATCATTTTCATTACGGTTGCCCGTAGTAAGTTAACCTTAGAGAAAAATAAACTAATCTCATTGTCTACCATTTGGTGAACATCATCATCCATGCAAACTGATGTGGCCAAATGGGCCATTTTACGGCATAGATGTTGATAGTGTTCCCCAAATTTGGATGGTTTATTAACATCAACACTGGAGTCAATTTTACTAATCCCACTTTTAGCAATTTTTGTCCAACGACATGCTATGTAATGTAGGGAAATTATTTACAAGTTGTGTTCTCTAAAAGATCCTAGAACATCCAAAACTTTGAGAATGTGTCTACTAAGCATTGCCATGCTTTCATACATATGATATAAACATTCAAACTTCATATCATATGGCTTGACTAACACGGTCTCATCTACTTTATTATCATTATCACTTTTGAAAACAATGTATGAAATCTTACATCCAATGTTATATTCTAGTGTGAACTTAATTACATACTACACCATTCTTTTGAACTCTGATTCGAAGATTGCAAACATATTAGGCGTATAAACCTCAACGACCCTTTTCCAATCAGGATGTAGGAAAATATATTGTTTGTAAATTTATATGTTTCTTGAAACTCTTGTTCTTTTTCTTTACTCCTACTTGCAACCATTCTATTAAAGTGTGTGAAGAACTGAACTATGACATCCAGACATGCCACAAATGAGATTACTCAAAACCAAAGTGCAGAATTATAACTAAGCATGCATATTACCAGAAAACACAGAAAATTAAAACCAATTTTGCAAAAGCACCATAAGCAAAAACTTATCACATAAAAGTCCACAAGCCTGCCACCTGCGTTAAATATCATATCATAAGGTGCTTACATCATTGAACACTATCCTTCATGTGTTCCATCTGTTACTTGAGCTACCTATTCCACATATATACATATACACATGCCATATATATACAACAATGGCACACAAGAAAAAAACCTCATATCGATAACATAACCACAAAACACATCGAGAACAACCCCAACGACATGAGTATACAAGGATGACATCTAGGACTCTATCACCAAAAGACTAACAACACATACAACCTTATCAACTACTGCTCTTGTTGATGCTCTTCCTCAGCTGCACGACCTCTATCTCTTCGTGCACGACTACCTAAAGGATGTGGAAACCCAAGAGGTTAGACCAAATCCCAATGAGAGATATAACTCTCCACCAATGATATTATAACATAGGTTTAAAGTAAAGAAGAGTAGAAGGTAAAACTATATCATGATAAATAGATCCAACTAAATGATGTATCTAAAGCAGATAGTACTAGAAAAGTAGTATAAGCAATTGCAACTGTATTATAGAACATCTTATAATTTACGAAGGAAGAACATGTATATATTCTATCAACTATATTGTACAAAAGAAAGGCAAGGGTCATCCAATGTTATTCGTGTTTAACCCTATGCATATATACTACACGGATGTATTACATCTTTTATTATGCCCTTAGGAGACGAGGTATACCACTCGTGCTCCAACTGAACACTAGTAAGTCAAAATCAGTGCCATATAAGATCATTGGAAGAGTCAGAATCCAATTATCTCTCCACACCCCTCAATCAGTCTGAGTCCAACACAATGACATATAGAGTCCAACTGCAAAACAACCTAGTATGCCTTGGTATATAGGCACAACACTAGTGAAACTGAGTTACGTCTGTAGTCGCACTCCAATCGAGGTATGACCACAACCATCCTCAAAATATCATGTATATATATCCATTATAGCACATCATTGAGATACGACCTCATCTCCTGATAGGGTATGACTGCAACCAATCCTATGAAATGCATATACTCAAAAGTATATGACTCTGAACTTCCACTAAGGGAGAACCCATTTCACCATCCATCAAGTACTGACACTGAAGATGGATCTATGGCATAGGATAACTACATGATTATGGTTCCATTGGATTAGTTATGTCGATTAGTGTCTTTTATTATCAATCAAGTTACAACGTACAAACCATAAATAAATCCTACAAGGATAAGGGCATAATACAACTTCAGAAAGTATAAAGTGTATAAGATGCAAGATTGTCATAGTATCACTTTTCATAATTGTCAATTTAAGGCTATCAACATAATCACCCTATTATGGGATATCAAACCCTTATATTGGAGGATAGCACCTCACACTAGGCATATAGACTCTTCCAGGTCATTGGACCCAAACACATAATCCCTACATGTACTTCATCACATCATGTCTCAACAAGGTGCATAATCACCATCATGTATAATATATAATTCACCATAACATTCACATAGAGATGACATTCATAACACCTATAAGATTAGGGATTCATAAAAAGGAGAGAGAAAACATCATAATATGATAGTCACTCCAAGTATGATAGGCAACACATCACATGAACCAAAACTGGGGTTAGGGTTTCACACATATAACCGATTAGGGTTCCATTACATCATGCAATCACCAAACCTTCGATTCCTCACCTCATTAGGATTAAGAATTACCATTATTGTGATTAGTTATGTATATCAACATCATTAGGTATCAAACATCAACTTCCTATACACGTGTAGCATTATGACTATGTCATATATATATATATATATATATATATATATATATATATATATATATATACATATATATATATATATCACCATTTATTTTATACATGCACGGGTAGCCTGGATTACGCTACCCGACAGCCAAACAAGTAACTGTTCTGACCAGAAAAGTAATTCTCCTATAAAAAAAAGTAACTATGTTGATCAAAAAGTAACTATACGACTAAAAAAGTAATCTCGTACAAAATACACAACAGATATATATGTAACCGTATTTTGAAATCTACTGTTACAAACGTAACTATCTATGCATGAAACTCAACAATTTGCGAGGTAAAGTAACCCTCTACATGTCAAAAGTAACCAACTTGAAAAAATTAACCGAAATGGGGGGCGGGTAGCTACCCACACGGGCATTAAAGATGGACCCTATATATATATATATATATATATATATATATATATATATATATATATATATATATATATATATATATATATATATATATATATATATATATATATATATATATATATATATATATATATATATAACCAAGTGTCTATGTTTGTATCAACCAACCATAACATATGCATCTCGACCCCCATCAAGGTTGGTCTTGAATGCTATACATTAGCACGGTCATGACCAAAACACACTGTGGTCACGACCGAAACACATCATGGTCATGAACAGATGTGATGACCCAACAAAAGCATGTCTTGAACACCTTTCCACATGGTGTCTCGACTGCCAAAAGACATGGTCGTGACCATCCAAACCCAAACAAAGGGTGTCGAATGCAACTAAAATTCTCAAGGTTGCAATCACACATCCAAAATAGGCCTCACGACCAACATAACACAAGGAACTAGGGTTTCAACTGAAACAAAACCATGTGTCTACCCAAGCACAAAACTAAGTTTAGCGACCAAAACTAAACAAGGTGTTACGAACACCAAGCTCAAGAAACCTTAGCAACACTTGGCCCTCATCAAAATAGAGATAAACCTCAATCCAAAATAGAAGATAAACCTCAAGGAAAACCATCATCATCATGAAGAAAAAGTTTGTACAAGGTCACCAAAGCCCTAACAATGCATTATGGAAATCATCATGGAGAACCTTATGTAGGGGATATAACTCATGTTCAACACCTCCAAAATAGAACTTAAACTCCAAATCATACTATGGTACACGAACCTCATACATGTGAACAAAATCCAAGATCAAAAGATAGGGGAAAAACCATCCATTTCACCAACATCTTCCATAACAGGTACCAAGAGTTAGGGTTTTAGATTCTAGACAAACCAAGAATGATAAATACCATCATTCAAGCTCTAGAACATCATAACATCAACTAGCATGTTAGGATTATGAATTAGAGAGAGAAACAACAACATGTATGTAAAGAAAAGTGCAATAATAGAGAGGGTGGAGTGTTATATAACCCACCTTAAGAGAAGGAACAAGCTCCAAGATCACGATCACCAAGGATGATGATGAAGCTCCACCTTCAGACATAAGAACATATCAAGAAGAAGATACCAATTTCAAAGATAGCTCAAGAAAAGAGGTCAAGAAACCCTAGGCTGAACCAAAAGAAAAAGGGAGAAAAGAGAAGAAAACTTCCTCTCACATGGGTACCACCTTGTTAATATATGGTATCTGACCCTTGTGAGTTTTCTCTCAAGATGGCCACAATAGATGATCCATGGTCTATGACTGAGAAAAATTAAGGATATGGGGTAGAAGATCAAAGGAAAATGCCACCAAAGAAAGGCAAACACTTACCAAGGTTGAAGATAAACAAGAGTCACCACAAGCACCAAGAGAAGGTTGGTCAGCCACCCAAGCTTCAAGGTCAGCTCTTTCCAGGCTTCTCAAGCTAGAAAACTCAAACAAAAGAAGGGAGAAAAGAAAGAGGGACAAAAAGAATGAATGTTTAAAGAGGAGAGGGGTTCTATACACAAAGGAGGAGGGAAGTAAGATGGAGATGATGTGTCAACACCTAAAGGCACCAAAAGGATACTTGTCTACTAAGAAAATAGCAATGCAACCACTATATGCATGCATGCACAAGATGGTGATACAACCAATGTTGGGTATTGACCAATTAAGGTCACAAACACATTGGTTTTGGTCGAGACACATCAAGGGGGGTCGAAACAACATCAAGGCACATGTCTAGGTCGAAACTAAACATACAAGGTCGAAACACACCTAAAGAAGACAACTATTTTGACCCAACTCCACCAAGACCATAATGGTCGAAACAAAACCACTCGAGGAAGGTGTATTGGTTGAGACACACCCAAAACACACCAACATGGTAAAAAAAAAGGTCACTACACTCCACTTTGCTCAACACGGTCGACACCAACAAAACCCTAGAAACCCTAATCACTTCTAGTGATGTCACTACTCATCCTAGGCTCAACCAAGGCACCCCAAAGCATCACACTCTCTCTCATGAAGCCACGAAAGAGAATGTACAATCTAGATGTGACAAATAGCAAGATAACATTCTTATATGAGTAAGTTGCAATTTGATCCAAAACAAGCATATAAAGCACAAATATCATCCAAACATGACCAAACGGGAAAGTTAATCTCTCCACAAGCTCTAAAAGAATACCAAAGGATTAGAGAAAGGTTATAAGCATCTAATAAATCCAAAACAAATAGGGTTCACTTAAAACACAAGTCAGGGGTCTTATAAGCCATAAACCCCTAACAAGGATTTCACCCCCAAAATCCTAAGAGAAAAGAGACATGTACTTCCTACACATCTTTTACTCAAGCTCCCACGTGGCTTCCTCAATGCCATGATGATGCCGAAACCTTCACAAGCACTATGTCCTTCTTCAACTTCTTGATCCTTATATCCATGATCAACACATGGTCTTCCACATAGGATATGTCCTCATCAAGCTCAACCTCCACTGAATGAAGCACTAACTCAGTATCAGGGTGGCACTTCCTTAGCATAGACACATGGAACATTGGATGCAACTTGTGCAACTCAAGTGGCAACTCCAACCTATAGGTCACCTTCCCAAATACGTGCTACCATAGTGTAAGGTCCCATAAACCTGACAACCAACTTACCTTTCTTCCCAAACCTTAAAACACCTTTCCAAGGAGAGACATGGATGTACACCTTGTCTCCCACTTAAGAACTCCAAGGGTCTGTGACCGTTGTTAACATATGACTCTTTTATGTCATGGGATGCCTTCAACTACTGTTGAATCACTTTGATCTTCTCTATTGTTTGTTGCATAAGCTCATGACCAAGAAGTTGATACTCACCTGACTCATACCAACACAACAGAGACCTACAACGTATCCCATACAATGCCTCATATGGTGCCATGTCGATGCTCCTTTGATAACTGTTATTATAAGAAAACTCTATTAGACTGAGGTGCACATCCCAACTGCCCAAATCTACAAGATGCAAGCTCTCAATAGAACTTCCAAAATTTGAGTAGTCCTCTCAGATTAACCATCCGTTTATAGCTGGAAGGCAATACTAAATTTTAACTATGTAACCAAAGTTTTATGAAAATTCTCCCAAAAGAGACTTTTAAACTGAGGACCTATATCTGATACAATAGTTTTCGAAACACTGTGCAAGCAGACTATCTCATCAACATATATCTGAGTGAACTTATCTACCGTATATGTTGTCTTCACAGGAAGGAAATGCACTGACTTGGTCAACCCGTCAATGATCACCTAAATGGAATCATGACCTTTGGCTGTCCTTGGGAGACCAACCAAAAAGTCCATTGTTGCATGATCCCATTCCCACTGTGGTATAGGCAATGGTTGCAACATCTCTGCAAACTTCTGATGCTTTACCTTGACCTGTTGATACACATGAAACTTTGCAAAGAACTTTGCCACATCACATTTCAAACTGGGCCACCAATATAGATCTTTAAGGTTGTGGTACATCTTGGTGATTCTTGGATGCATATTATAAATTGATGAGTGAGCCTCTTCTAGAACCATCTTCCTCAGATTATTAGCATTAGGAACCACAACTCTATTGTGGTAACAGACTATTCCATCCTCTTCCTTGTGGAATCCATCACACTTCTCGCTGCCAAAGTCAGATTGTATCTATTGTATCACAATATCATCCCATTGTGCCTCTCTAATATGCTACCTCAACATAGGTTTCACCTACAACTGTGCCAACAAACTTGCTAACATAGACACCTCTAGCTTCACATTCATCAAACACAAGTAGACCAACATGTTTCTCTTATGGCACACCAAGGAACACAAATGTTCCTTCTTCACAAATAATGACAAAGAAGATTTCCTATCCAGTGCATCTGCCATGATATTCACCCTTCCTGGATGGTAATTAATAGTGCAGTCATAGTCTTTGATTAACTCCATCCAGCGTCACTACCTCATGTTTATCTCTTGCTACAAAAAATATGTACTTCAAGTTCTTGCGATATGTGAAGATCTGACACTTCTCACCATAAAGGTAGTGTCTCCAGATCTTCTAGTTCAATCATCTCCAGGATATAGAGCTTGTGCTCCTATTTGAGAATAATTCTCAACATCCAAAACTAGTCATTGAAGGTTTTCCCATTAAGTTTGTCCTTCTCAAGGATCGATCATAGAGAAAAGTGATTGTTGTTTGTTGCAATTTGGTTCTACAAAAGAATTTGCAATTTTGTCAAAACTCATTTTTTATTTGATTTGATTTGAATTTTAGGAGATAATAATTAGGTCTTTAATCAATTATTTTTCTCATTTTATTGATCAAATTGATAACCCTCAAGTATCAATTTGGAAAAATTTAGCGAATCAATTTTCTAATGAGCAAGATCCAAGATAATTCAACTATGTCCCGACCAACGCCGTAAAACATAGTTAATGATCAAGGTAGCCAACTTTTGTCAATTGCATCACATGCAATTCTTGATAGATAATATGTGCAACTCTTTGCCATAATTATTTATAAGCTTCTGGGCTTAGACACTCTAAGAATCACTAGTTAATCCTAACCCAATAGCCAACACGATAGACTTGCACTATGTGAAGGAAAAACCTACATATCTACAATCACACTTCTATGAGGTAGAAGGCACACCACGTGAAGGTGTAACCTGCTCTTGGTCGAATGAGATTTTTATGTGTGTTGCAATGGAAATCATCTTAAACATAATATATTTGATTGATGGATTTATATATATAATATATATACATATATTGTATCCAATCACCCCATATATTTAATACATAACATATACATGCTATATCCCACAACGTAAACTTGCAACATAAAACAAAAAGCAATGGTTATGGCCATGTCTACTGTAATTCCTTAGAGACACAAGTAATTACTACCACCAAGGTCAATCACCACGTCATATGTATGAACATGTTGTTGGTGTAGTTCTATGCTTGTCAATATGGGTAGATCAGTTCAACCCTTGAACTGATTGTCTCACCTCTTGGCCGGTCGGTTGGTCTCCTTAAACAATCTTCTGGCCTCTTGTCCAATCAATGTTTGGACTCCATTCAAACAGTTAGTTGGGTCTACCAGGTGGTCATCTGGCTCCTCCATTTTGTCATTCATGGTCCTCCATATGGCCGACTCATCTCACAAAGTGGTCATCTCATCAGGCGGTGATCATCTTCTTCATTGTTGCATAAAAGGAAACTATCTTATTTCTATTGAACTTTTACATGGTATAATGGAAAACTCAAGTTACATTCGAGGGGAGCACAAGTAGGAAAGAATTCACTTAGCATTAGGAAGAGAAAGGTAGAAGCTCGGTACATAGACTGAGATAAATAGAAAAAAGCCAAGCCATCCAACCACACATAGATCTATGTTTATTTTTCATAACCATGCTACACATCCTTCATCAAAATTGCTTTTAGGGAGACACATGTAAATTGTATATATATTATATATGTATATTAGTTTGGGATTAAGTGGTATTTGATCGGAGACACATATGAGATAGTTTAAATATTCATATTATATGCAATAAATAAATGATAAAACCAAAAATTCGATCATATCGATTATCCTAAACATAGTAAATTGACATGACTCTGATACCACTATTGGGAAATACATGCACAGAGTATAGTAGGGAAAAAATATTGTATATCTACATTCTCCATAATAGCAAGATCATGTCAACTACTATGAAATAGTAAAGATGGTTTAAAGAGTTATACTTGGTCCTGGAGCAAGTCCAGCAAAAACAACTCGTTGCAGTGCAACTGGCTTCTAGTTTCTCTCGGATGGTAGTTGTGCAGCTTCTGGTCTTAACCACAAATAGCAGACACGACAACTTCTGCAGTCTCACCACGGACTGCAGGTTGATTTTTTCTCCTAGTTGTAGCCAAAAGACTCCTGCCTCTAGAGTAGTTCACACAGACCAACTAGAAATCATGTCGTTCAACTAAAACTGATAGGAAGGAGTTGTCCTTCCGTCGGTGTTCTAACCACCAAATTTCTCTCCCACCAAAAATGATCCTCAGTTGTTCTCTCCCTTCGCTATCCCTCCCTAGTCTGGTAGGACTTGCTTAGGCTCTCTTTGTTACCACAACAAGAGAGTGTTGGGTTTTAGGGGAGATAGAGAAGGTAGCGGAAATAAAAAAATTTCTTCTCCCAAACCTAGAACAAAGGAAACGCATCAACATATATATAATAGGAAGGATGGTTTGTAGAGGCGTACCTTTTCCCGAGGCTTGCTCGGAGACTTTACCTCGCGGCTTGCATGGTCTTCATCTCTGGTCTTGGATGGTGTCTGTGCAACTCCTAGTTTCATCGGGACTGTCAGGATTGACAGATGTCCTTTGAGTGGCAGAAGTCTCCCGCCTCTGAAGTAGTCCACACGGACCACCTGGAACTCCGATCTCCTTGTCCCATAAGGAATCAGAAGGAGTCGTACTCTCCTATCTACGTACTAGTCATCGACACACTCTCCTACCACCAGTCGCTTTCTGTAGTTGTCTTTCCCTTGCTATACCTCCCTTATCAGGTAGCACTTGCTCGGGCTATCTCTCAGTTACCAAAACCAGAGAGAGACAACTTTGCAGAGCAACTGGTGCACTGAGTTGTTGTCTTGAGAATCCCCCACTACCCCTATATATAGGAGGGTCATGGGACAGGGTTCTCTATCCCGCGTAATGCGGTATTAATGCAGGAGTAGAAGAGTTTGAGATTTTCCACAAAACAACCAACTGTGCCACCTGAACCGGTCATTTCATACATGAAACAGTCGGTTGGGGAGTTGAGCCGATCAGTTCATACCTCAACCGATCAGTTGGGGCACCTGAGCCGATCGGTTCACTTCTGAGCCGATCAGTTTGTGTTCCTAATCCAACTCAAATTGACTTTCAAATTTGTTTCCGATCAATCAAATATTAATCCTTGTCCAAATCAAATTTGTACAAGTGAAACAAATTGTATTTGCAAAATCAACTTTCCAAACGATCTCTGTTGGTCACATGAGCCGACCGGTTCAACAATTGAGTCGGTCGGTTCATTGATACATGAGTCGATCATCTCACCAGTTGAGCCGATCGGTTCACCAACCTGAGTCAATCAGTTCATCTCCTGAGCCGATCGGTTGGAATAGCAGACTTGTACAAATCAGTTAATTGTAGTTTCAATCAATCCGATACTCCGATCAATCGGTCCAATACCTTCAACACTATGATATTGAGCTATCAATCGATTGCGTGTTTAATTAAACTACTAAACTCCTTTAGTAATCAATTTAAACATCATTTGTGGATAAACTCCTCTTTCAGGTTAAATCCTATGTGTGAGACCCTGTAGGTCCATTTCACGTTGGCAGTGAAAGTCCATAACACTTATGACTTCACAAGCAAAGAGCGGTGCCTAGTCGCACATCAGTGCTACCCAAGTGAAATAGAAAGTTGGAGAACAACTTTCAATCCTACAATTTGTGAATGGTGTTACAGTGAATGTATAATTCATTTGTCACTGATATCTTGAATGAACTCAAGGCATGGAACAGTCATCCTGTCAATGTTCATTCATTTTCTTGATCTCAGAGTAGATTGGAGGATATATGTATGACTTCAATATCACATATTGATTCATACATGCGTGTGCATGCCTATCTCAATCCTACTCATCAAGTGGCCATGGATATCATACTCCCTTAGGAGGGACAAATCCCATATCTATCACTCACCCCTCAAAAGCCCCATGTGTCAAAACCACCCAATCATCACCTTTATAACAACCCATATTTTAGGACTGCATTTAATGATGTCAAAGTGTACCCAATGACATGTGTTGAGTGTAGTGATTTTAGGTCAAACAATCACACTTACCACCATTACTGTGAGAACTAACTGTGACTACCATGTCATGGTTCCATGTGTCAAAATCACGGTGGGTATGTCCGGTAAACTTGTTCTCTAACAAGTACCTATGTGTTTAGTTTGATATCTCCATATCATGACTAATGAGATTCTGTCATCAACCAACACCACAATCTAGTCTTGTGTGTCATTGTTGTCTATCTACCTTCCACAATGACATCTGACTAGGGACATAATAAGAATGTACAAACTCTTAGCATCCATATGATCTCATCGTTCAGGTCCTCAACCTGAAAGCATACGTCATTGAGTATTGTCATTCTCTAGACACTCAATCTGTTCTATCATTATCTCATATGACTGAACTAGAAAGAATTAGAAGCTTGCCTTTGATCTTTATCAAATCAATCTTAATGTTTCCCACTGATCATCCTATGATTGGCTCTCAGGGCATACATACCAACAGACTCCCACTTGCACTGCAAGCCAATCACCATTGAATCATATTCGTAGTGATCTTCAAACATGTCCCACATGTTACTGTACTCTAGTGCTAACATAGTGAGTTATGGCAACACCTTGCCAAAGTCAGTATTAAATGCATGTCTCTTATATCTTTGTTGTACGTCACACATATGAGATGGAGTTGCCAAAATATGTGATCTAGTATTCCTTTGCTAACCTTTAGCCACATTGTATGACCAAGTATTCCTTACTTGTCATCAATGATTGGAATATCTATAAGTTCATCTCTATGAACTTCTAGATCCATATAGTATCCACTAATGTTCTCTAACACATAGATACTCAACATTTCCTTTTAAACGACTTTATTGGAATGTTTCCAATTATCAACAAACATTCACTTTTATATATCCCATATATATATTGCAATTAATTTTCTATCCTTTTCCAGAAGTTCACATCAGTGTAACTCTTTACAATGAACCCTTCTTGTTTCCATAGAACTAGTACTTCTCAAGTACTTATCAAGTTCTTATGGTATTCCAGTAACCCTTACTGGAACTAGACAGACATCCACTCGTTATGTCCCACATACGAGTTATAAGGATGAGCACATCATATTATCATGTCCTACATACAAGATGATGAATGCATTTTTTTCTTACTATGTCCATACATGCAAGATAATGGAATGATTACATACATGATAGATCCATATCTATTCTTAATGTTCCCATTCTTCATAATAATTGGACACTTGGCCTTGGGATACTAACTCCATGTAACATGGATAAGTTTTCTCCCACTAAATCTATGCACACTGAACTCTTCAGTATAGATTGCCAATGTATGCTTTCCTTTTTCAGGTCAAGAGGTTTTCGAGAACTATCTCTATAGATCTCTATTCCTATCACATAGGAAATGTCTCTATCTTCCCTAAAGATAATTTCCACTTTGGATTTCCATTTTAGAACATTTCCATTTCACATCGACATGTGGAATGTGAATACACTCCCACTAAATCATAGATCCCTTCTTTATCTTTGACATATCAGTCAAATCCTTTGACTATATCATCAATGTAAAGATACAGCTCTGAGTTTCTTATACTTAATCAATCACATTGATTAGTCCATTGTAACTTATAGACTTCATTTGCATTAATGGATTCATAAACCTTGAAGGTTGTGTCACGTACACATCTTTGTTTTATTCCTCACAGGAATGCGGTTTTAGTATCCTTATGCCAAATATCTTAGTCATTAAGCTACAATTAACAAGCATCATCCTTCTCAAATGTTATCCATGTGTCTTAACACTTAAGACTCATTCACACTTATGGATTTCATCCCAATGGGTGCTACCATCAAGGTCATACCTTATGGTTCACATGGAAGTCATTTAGGATGTAATGGTCATGAACCATAACTCAAAATCTGGTTCCTCATTCTCATCTAGATAGTTGACTCATCACATGACCAACTCATCATATAGATAATCGAGGTGCATCTGTCAAGGAGATAAGAACTCACAACTCCTTGTGATTCTTAATGTCCTTTATTAGTGTAGGGTATTCTTTATTTAAGAAGAATTTAGTTATTTGACAATCATCCTCTAACTCCTTAGTGTATGACTCCTTTTAATTTAGACATCACCATGCCTTAATCATGAGTTCACTGTGATACACTATCATAATCACTCATAAGGTTCTCAAACATTTGGTTTAAGTATTTCATTCATTGATCTCATCAAGAATTAACACTTTACCAAATTCGTACTTCATCTATGATATTCTTGAACACTTCAAGATAATCATATTGGTAGTTCTCTAAACACCATTTGAAGTACTAGCATTAACTCCAATAGGTATGTAAATACATCACATGTATTATACCTAATAGGATAATCATTCTCCCACTACCACTAGTGAAGATTGATTAATCATGTCTAAGAGATTCATGTCTCTTATTGGTTCTTTAACCAAAAGAGTCTAGATTTATCCATCATATGGAAACTAGAAATGAATTTCTCATGATTTATGCTAATTTGATTGTTTGAGTTATCAATCACTTTTAGGTATCATTTTATCTTATGCATACCAAGTGCCACAAGATAAACAATGCATTGCCATAAAGATCATATCTTTGAGATTGAAACACCAACTTTATTAATTGCTATCATTGTCATACAATATGCAAAAAATAATGTGTTTCTATCCATTGGCAAATATGAAATAGCAGTTCATAACTCTATTACATGCCTTCATGGTTGAAAATAAACTAAAGTACTCCTATCTATGGCGGCAACACTTGCCCCATTTATTGAGTGACTTACATTTTATATCTTGGTATCATATACCTCAAAAAAATGTTACAAGTTTATTTCATGACACCTTCCAGTGGATACGTCTGTCGCCTCCTTCTTCTTTAGTTCTTCAAGATAGAGTGGGAAATTCCTTTTCCAATGTCTTGGCTTTTGACAATGGTGGCAATTGCCCCTCTTGGTCACGCCTCCTTTGGCCTTGAGATCTGAAGACGCCTTGGGTTGCTGGCTAGCATCAAAACCCTTCTTAGCTTTGCCCTTGCCCTTGCGCTTGGACTTGCCTTTCTTGATGATGATCATCATCACAGACTTAGGCTTGTCCTTCTTCATCTGTGCCTCAGCTATCCTCAACATGCCTAACAACTTTGTTAATGGCTTGTCAAAGTTGTTCATGTTGTAGTTCATCACAAACTGACTGTAGGATTCTGGCAACGATTGTAGTATCACATCAGTAGCCAACTCTTGGCTTAGTGGAAACACCAGTCTCGTCAGGTTCTCCACATACCCAATCATCTTGAGTGTGTGAGGACCAACTGGATCTCCTTCTGTCATGACACACTTGAACATCGCCCTGGAGACATCATATCTCTCTTGTCGTGCTTGATCTTCATACATGTTCTTGAGATGTTGAATCATCTCAATGACACCCATGTTCTCATGTTGTCTCTGCAACTCATGGTTCATGGAGCACAACATCAAGCACTTTGCATCAATGCCATCATCAGAATGCTTCTTATAAGCATCCCTTTCTGCCTTTGGTACAGTAGGAGCAGGTTCCTCTGGAACTGGAGTATCCAGGACATAGAGCTTTCGCTTTTGAGTGAGAAAAAATCTCAAAGTCCTAAACCAGTCGTGTAAGTTAGTCCCATTCAGCTTGTCCTTCTCAAGGACCGATTGCAATGATAAGTGATTGTTGTTTGTTTTCATTTGTTCTACAAAAATAAATATACGCAATTTAGTCAAAAACTCAATTTTGACTTATTTGATTGATTTGAAAGGTTGACGATATAATTAGGACTTTAATTAATTATCGCTCCCACTATTTTGTTCAAATTGATAGCCCTCGCCATCAATTTGAAAGATTGTAACGTACAATCTTCTAGTGGGTCAAGATCCGTATTTCATCAAGTCATGAGTCATTTTTGGTTGATCGCCCATAATCTTGACTATTTAGGTAGGCCATCATGCCAATTGCATCATATGAAACTCTTGATGAATGAACATATACAACACCTTGCCATGAACACTCTGTGCCTCTGGGCTTATACGCTCTAAGAATCACCAGTTAAGTCTAACCCAAAATCCGAAACGGTAAACATGCACCCTGCTTTGGCAAAACCTACATGTTTACCCTTCACACTTCCGCGAGATAGACGGCGCACCATGCTTTGGCGTAACCTACGCTTGGTCGATCAAGTTTTTCATGTGTACCGCTAATGGAAGGCGTATAAAACTTAATATTTAGATGAGAGATTTGGTTTTATAGGTACATATACATATCCAATCATCACAATACATAGTACATATCATATACATGTTATATCCCACATAAAACATGTGAAATGATAAAAGCGATGATTATGGCCATCCTAATGTGATTCCTCAAGCCAAGAGGAATCACAGTCATCTAGGTCTACATCACATACAAACTGTATAAGATGAAGTACTATAGTCGTCTGAGTTTATCAACTCATCACATGAATGACCTACTCGCACTGGCCGGTCGTCAGGGTGCCACCAGCCGATCAGTTTGCTCCTCCAACCGATCGGTTCGCCTGGTCGTCATACATCTCCTCATGGCCACCACCCGATCGTCTCACTCCTCAAACCAGTTGTCTGGATCACCAACCGATCGGTTCACGCCTTGAACCGATTGTCTCAGTTGCGTCAGGTTGTCCACCATTCTTCGACATAACAGGAAATAAAAGATCTATCCTATTTTACATTTGAATTGGGAAACCCTGAGTTACATTCGGGGGGGGAGGGCAAATGTAGGAAAGAAATCTCGATTTATCTCGAGTTACATCAGGAATAGGAGATAGGGAATCGGTGCACAGACTGAGATGCAAGCAACCACATACAACCAAGCACACATACATAGGGTTTATTGGCCATAACCACGCTATACATCCACCACAAAACTCATTTAAGGGAGACGCATATCGAGTGCATTTATATTACATATCATATATGTATATTGGGATTTTGTGGATTTAGGATTGGACATGCATAAAGCCAATTGTATTCACATCGTATGCAATAAATAAAGGCGACAAACTAAAATCAATCATATCAATAATCCTAAAGCATAGAGCAGTTGACGTGGCTCTGATACCACTGTTGGGTTTTAGAGGAGACAGAGAAGGTAGCGGAAACAAAAAAATTTATTCTCCCAAACCCAGAACAAAGGAAACGTGTCAACGTCTATATAATAGGAAGGACGGTTTGTAGAGGCGTACCTTATCCCGAGGCTTGCTCAGCGACTTTACCTGACGGCTTGTTCAGTCTTCACCTTGTCTGTGCAGCTCCTGGTCTCACTGGGACTGTCGAGATTGACAGTTGTCCTCCGAGCGGTAGAAGTCTCCCGCCTCTGAAGTAGTCCACACGGACCACCTGGAACTCCGATGTGACAAAGTAAGTTTTCTGGCTTAATTTCGAGGATGAAATATCTTTTAAGGTGTGTAGGATGTGATGGAGTGGACTTTTAGAATCCTAAATGTCCAATGACTTAAGTGAAAGTATATGTTTCAGTGAGATTGAGAGTTTCAAGCTTTTGATAAAGTAAGTGTGTTGATGTGAGGTTGATATCATGATTAAGATCTATCTTTTAATACCTTTTTGATGAATTTAATTGAATGGTCTAACGATTGATTTTTGGCACCAAATTCGTGTACAAGGTACCTTGAGTAGTGAGGAATCTATGGTTAAAATTTGGTGGCAATTGGATGTTTCTAGAGGGAGTTATTTAAGTTTGAATACCATGAAATAATGTGAATTTTGGTTTATGTGTTTACCAAAGTTTTGATTATGTAGCTTAGATCTCGTTTTGCTGTAGTGTCATGCGGCCTTACTCCTTGCTGCGGATTGGTGAAGTAGATAGACCCTAGCCCCGAATCCAAGCTGGTGGGGGCTCCATCTCAGTCGTGCATGAGGTGCTAATGGACATGTTTGTGCCATGTTCACGTACAGTTACCAGTTTGATTAATGTGGAAACTAAACGCATGGTCGTGGCTTTGAGAACGTGGGATGAGAAACGGGACGAGGGAGGAACTCCCACCTCCCCATCTGTACTAGTTATCCACTGTATTTCACAATTGGGGAGCATCGTGATCGGAAGCGGCATCGTGATCGGAAGCAGTTAGAGTAGAATACAGGAAGCGAGGAGGAGGTGGAGTTGTTTAATTACTCATCAGGATCAGCAACTACGGCAGTAGTCGACGTCGCCTAGTTGTCATACAACGTGAAGACTAGCAGTAGCAGGCGGCATCTGAGTCCTTGCCGACGGAGATTCATGGACATGGAGGCGGCATCAGAAGCAGTCTGCGAGGAGGAGCAGCGATGGAGCGAGGAACCAGACCGGTGACGTGCCGGGGAGGCTCAAACAAAGGCGTTGGGTAATGATCTCCTTCCGTGGATCTTCCCCATTGAGGCGGCGAGTTCCTGGAGCCCGTGGTGGCACTTGAGAGCAGGCGACGGTGAGCCTACGCAGGCGGCGCCCGGAGGTGTGGTCGATCTTCCAAGCAACCGCAAGAGGCAGGATGAAGCCAACGAGTTCCGTGGGCGCAGACCGGTGGAACCCATGCTGGAGAACTGCCACGCGCAGCATCGGTAGGAGACCAACCGCACGGTGGTGGCAGGACTCGCGAGTGAAGAGGAGCTCTGCTGAGCCTAGACTCGACGATCTCCGCTACTCGTTGTGGAGCCACGGCGGTTCTCATCTCAGGCGGAAGCTCAGTTTATGGACCTACGTGGACAGAACGCGTCACATCCTTCCGGTGAGAAGGGACGAACAGAGAGCTTCGGCGCCGAGATCCCTGGAGTCCCAGGCGGCAACGGCGTTGCGGAAGGAGAGCCCCGCTGGGGAATCGGTCGTGAGAGAGAGAGCGAGGGATCGCGTGGGAAAGAAGGAAGGAGTCGTTGCCCTATTGCCATGTGGCAGTCTGTGATTCGCCAGAAAAGGTATTTACATCAGAATTGTTCAGTTCTCAGATAAATCACAGTAATTAGCTCGGTTATCAGAAAAATACAAACAAGGTATCATTATTCTCAGAAAAAAATAGTAGAACAATATCCAACTATGATATCAGGCTTTTGATGCACTAATTTCAATAATTTTAAGTAAGATGCATATTACTTATATCATGTGTTATAAATAACAAATGATGGCCTAAAATTATGAGAATATGTTACTGAATCCATAATCATGTTCATAATGTATCTAAAATCAGATATTATAATGTTGATGCATGAAAGCATATAATTTGATTAATATGGCTAATTATGGCTAATAACACCAAAGATAATGCAATAAATACATGCATGCTCAATAAATGTTAAAATTTATAGAAAACTCTTATATCAGTAACATGAAAATAATATGTAAACCTGAGATCAATTTTATGCACGAAATTCATGTTATATGAAGAGCACCCTTAATACATGTGATGTAACCTTAATATGGTTAATGAAAGTGACATAATGTTAAATATGTTCATATAATAATATGACACATGAGTATATCCAGTTGATGAACTATAATCTGGAATATGACATCAGTAAGATAAATATAAGACAAGAATATAAGTAATCATGAGAATATCCTAATGAGCTAAGTGAATCATAAAATGAACACGAATAGGGTTAAAATGAGATATAGGATGATGGGAACATGATGATAGTGTATGATCTTGTCTTAATCAGGGTTGACCAAGGATATAGATGACATGAGGAATGTGATATGTGATGATTAGGTTTCTCTTGATCAAGGTACGCCATTACCTCTTACTTGGCTTATTATACAATATGCTTGTGTTATATGGTAGTACAAACTTGGCATATGATATTGATTGAAATGATTGTTCTTGTATGATATGTTGCATGATTTTCCATACTTATTGCTATGAACACATGAAACATAAGATATCTGGTCCATTATATGATAGCACTAAATCTCTTTGGTAGAATAGTGCATTGATGAAAGTACTAAATCTCTTTGGAAGAATAGTACATGTGAGCACTAAATCTCTTTGGCAGAATAGTGCATTTATGAAGTACTAAATCTCTTTGGCAGAATAGTACATGTGAGCACTAAATCTCTTTGGTAGAATAGTGCATGTGGTTGATCAAGTTTACATATAATGGAAATGTGCCTAGAATATGTGTTCTCTTCTGGTAACAAATATCTTTGTGCAAGTATACGCTTTTCTTATATTCTTATGTTACTGCCAAGTATTAGTTTTATCTTATTGCCAAGATATGATGAGAGGTATATAAAAGACACGTAGGCGTACTCAGTACAATATTCATGAAATATTGTGCTGACGTGTACCGCATGTAATCTTTTGTTTAGGTTGTGGTTATGCTCTTGAAGATCCAGGATAGTTGTGAGTTGTGTGGCGAGCTGATGTACAGGTGGACATGTTGTCTTAAGATCCTGTAGTTTAGTTGTAGTACATGTATATGTATAGGTTTGTTGTTCAATATGTAATATCAAATATTGTAACAATTCATGTTGAAATTATATGTTGAATGGTGAACATGTGTGTATGGTTTTATTATTGTTCATGTACATGTGCTACTGATTGTTTCCTTTTGACTTCCTCTGATATTCTTCTTCTTAGCCTAGTGTGGGATGTTTAAATTGAGATTCTCGCTGAGGTGAGGGTTTCAATTTGGACGTCGCACATCATATTAAGTTTTAGAAAATCCGGGGACGTCACATCCGATGTCCTTGTCCCACAAGGAATCAGAAGGAGTCATATCCTCCTGTCGGTGTACTAGTCACTGACACACTCTCCTTCCACCAGTCGCTTTTTGTAGTTGTCTTTCCCTTGCTATGCCTCCCTTATCGGGTAGCACTTGCTCGGGCTCTCTCTCGGTTACTAAAATAAGAGAGAACGACAACTTTGCAGAGCAACCAGTGCACTGAGTTATTGTCCTGAGAAGCCCCCACTACCCCTATATATAAGAGGGTCATGGGACAGTGTTCTCTATCCCGGGCAATGCGGGAATAATGCAGGAGTAGAAGGGTTTGAGATTTTCCACAAAACAACCAACTGTGCCACATGAACCGATCGTTTCATACATGAAACGGTCGGTTGGGGAGTTGAGTTGATCGGTTCATACCTCAACCAATCGGTTGGGGCACCTGAGCCGATCAGTTCACTTCTGAGCCGTTCGGTTCGTGGTCCTGATCCAACTCAAATTGACTTTCAAATTTATTTCCGATCAATCAAATATTAATCCTTGTCCAAATCGAATTTGTACAAGTGAAACAAATTGTATTTGCAAAATCGACTTTCCAACGATCTCTGTTGGTCACATGAGACGACCGGTTCAACAATTGAGTCGATCGGCTCATTGATACATGAGTCGATCGTCTCACCAGTTGAGCCGATCGGTTCACCAACCTGAGTCGATCAGTTCATCTCATGAGCCGATCGGTTGGAATAGTAGACTTGTGTAAATCAGTTAATTACAGTTTCAATCAATCTGATACTCTGATCAATCGGTCCAACACCTTGAACACTAAGATATTGAGCTATCAATCGATTGAGTGTTTAATTGAACTACTAAACTCCTTTAGTAATCAATCTAAACATCATTTGTGGATAAACTCCTCTTCTAGGTTAAATCCTATGTGTGTCACCCTGCAGATCCATTTCACGTTGGCAATGAAAGTCCATAACACTTATGACTTCATAAGCAAAGAGTGGTGCCTAGTCGCACATCAGTGCTACCCAAGTGAAATAGAAAGTTGGAGAACAACTTTCAATCCTACAATCCGTGAATGGTGTTACAGTGAATGTATAATTCCTTTGTCACTGATATCCCGAATGAACTCAAGGCATGAAACAGTCATCCTGTCAACATTCATTCACTTTCTTGATCTCAGAGTAGATTGGAGGATATATGTATGACTTCAATATCACATACTGATTCACACATGCATGTGCACACCTATCTCAATCCTACTCATCAAGTGGCCATGGATATCATACTCCCTCAGGAGGGACAAATCCCATATCTATCACTCACCCCTCAAAAGCCCTATGTGTCAAAGCCACCCAATCATCACCTTTATAACAACCCATATTTTAGGACTGCATTTGATGATGTCAAAGTGTACCCAATGACATGTGTTGAGTGTAGTGATTTCAGGTCAAAGAATCACACTTACCACCATGTCATGGTTCCATGTGTCAAACTCACGGTGGGTCTGTCCGATAAACTTGTTCTCTAACAAGTACCTATGTGTTTGGTTTGATATCTCCATATCATGACTAATGAGATTCTGTCATCAACCAACACCACAATCTAGTCTTGTGTGTCATTGTTGTCTATCTATGTTCCACAATGGCATCTGACTAGGGACATAATAAGAATGTAAAAACTCTTAACATCCATATGATCTCACCGTTCAGGTCCTCAACCTGAAAGCATACGTCATTGAGTACTGTCATTCTCTAGACACTCAATTTGTTCTATCATTATCTCATATGACTGAACCAGAAAGAATTGGAAGCTTGCCTTTGATCTTTATAAAATCAATCTTAATGTATCCCACCAATCATCCTATGATTGGCTCTCAGGGCATACATACCAACATAGAGGACAATAATTATCAGAGTAACTAATTCTTAATTGTATGTGTTGTGTTCTGGGAAGCCTCCAGTACCCTGTATTTATAGGTGGGGTTTTGGCCAGGGTTCCCTGTCTATTTGGAGATATGTGTGGGAGTGGTAGGGACTAGAAGATCTTAAATTTTTGCAACCTTAGACCACCAAAACAGTCGTTTGGAAACCCAAAAATCCATCTAGTATGACAAGATGATTGTTTTTCTATGCGAGACGGTCGTCTGGTAGTTCTTCAATCACACACAAAATTGTCAATTTGATTCCAATTAATATTAAACATTAATTCCTTGCATCACAAGAATTGTGCAATCATTTTTTCTCATGAATCTGGGAAGTTACTAGAACCTTCCCTCGGCCCTAAATGAGCTGATTGATTCACTAGGTGAACCGGTCATCTCGCTCACCTGAGTCGATCGGTTCATCTAGTGAGTCGATCAGTTGGGGCCTTATTCATGTAGAACTTCACCAATTCAGTTCCAATCAGCTTAACACTCCAAATAGTCATCTCAACATTTGAGCCGATCCTTTGGCACTCCAAATGGCCAACTCACTTTGTGATATGATCGGTTGGCAGAGCAGTCAGCTGATCTGTCACGTGAATTGGGTACCGAAACACTCTAGTAATCAATCCAATCACCATTCAAGATTGTACTCATCTTCTAGATGAGTTCCTATGTGTGTGACCCTATAGGTCCCATATCATCTTAAATGTGAATGTCCATAAATAGCTTATGACATCACAAGCAATGAGAAGTGCCTAGTCGCATATCAGTGCTACCCAAGTGAATAGAAAGTTAGAGAACAACTTCAACCTACAATCTATGTAAGGTGTTGTAGTGATTGTATAATTCCCTTGTCTCTGATATCCAGAGTGAACTCAAGGCATAAAATCATCATCCTCTCAACGTTCATCCCATGTTCCTTGAACTAAGAGCAGACTGTCTGAGATAATGTGACCTTGATATCATATATTGATTCACATGTGCATGTGCATGTGTTTCTCAACCTCACTTATCAAGTGGCTGAATTATGATATTCCAATAGGAGGGACAAATCCCATTTCTATCACTCACAATTAGGCTCTATGTGTCAAAGCTAGTCAATCATCACCTTTATGGAAACCCATATTTCAGGACTACGTTTGATGATGTCAAAGTACACCCAACAACATGTGATGAGTGTGGTGATTTCAGGTCTAAGAATCACAATCACCACCTTCCCTATGAGAGATGGCTATGACCACCAATGATGGTTTCCATGTGTCACTCTCAAAGTGGGCGTGTTTAATACACTGTTCCCTAACATGTATCTATGTGCTTGGTTTGATATTGCCATATCATGACTAATGATATTATATCATCAACCAACCCACACTCTAGTTTTATATGTTAGCGGTGTCTATCTACCTTCCACAGTAACAACTGACTAGGGACATAGTAAGAATGTACATACTCTTAACATTTGTATGATCTCATTCTTCAAGTCTCGTACTTGAAGATATACGTCATTGAGTATTGTCATTCTTTAGACATTCATAATATTTCCTCATTATCTCATTACTAGCTAAAATAGAATGAATCTGGAAGCTTGCCTTTATTATATTTATTACTAATCAAATCTTTTATGTAATATGCCATGTCAATCAACATATGATTAGCTCTCTGGGGATACCTTACCAACAATGTGGTACTTGAGAAACCATGATATTTTAAGTGAAAAAGGCGTAATGCTAGTCAAACTTAGAAATTCTGATAGTCAAATCATGTATAGATAGTTTAGATTTTCTTAAACCACTCTCCTACATGTAAATCTGTACATTTTTTACAATAATGAAAGGAGTCCCACACTTATGAGCAAAACAGATATTCAATACATGCACGATAAGAAAGGTTCATCTTTGATAATATAGTTCAGATAACAATAAAACTCACTAGAATTGTTGATGCCTTAGTAGAGCAACATAAAAAACTGCATAGGACTGTGTTTGCAGTCTACCACCGAGGGAGATAGTCATTTATCTAGATTCAAATTCTTGTTTATAGTGTAGATAATATTGGTTATGTAAGTAGTTCTGATTATGTAAGAAGCTCTTATTTTCCCTACAACTGGGAAGCATGAGAAATATGAAAATTCTCTAGCTTCTATAAATATAACTCAGTACAACAGATTTTTTATTCACCTAGTTTTTTTTATCAAAACATATTTATCTACATAATTTTAATTACATTTCTCCTTTACATACACACTGGCATACTGATTTGAATGGTGATCGACTCCTTTTCCTATACTGAAGGCACATGTTTAAATATGTCAGAAAGCGTGGTACGACAAGATGTAAATATTATACTAGAATCAATTGTAATCAATCTTTTAATCAAACATTTATTTAACTCACCTTTTTATTCTTTTTTCATTTTCACTACCATGGATCATCCTTATTAGTTTTTTTCCTTAATATCACTTCAACTTTTGGGTCTACCTATTATTTCACTCCCTATACTGACAATCAATAAATGCACCCATCTAGTATACAAAACAAAGTCTAAATTTCAAGAATATAATTAAATAGCAATAATATTATGTAAAACACCAAGTAAATGATACATTCACCATCTACATCATGATCTGTATATTTCTCTTTAGCATCCACATTGACAGACTAACTTGCATGATGTCTAATCCTTGATCTTCAAGGAACATCTTTAAAAATGATACAAAGAAAAGTCAGAAAGGAAGTGAATGTTGTATCAGCATCAATAGTAATGTTACATTAAATTAAAGTAATATATTACTTATAATTGCAAAGATCTTTTGACATTTGCATCAGAAAAAATAAGTTTAGTAAGGAAATATACATATAGTGGCTTAATGTTACAAATTATCAATATCTGCACAATATCCTTAATTTTTACCTTATATTTAATTTCCTTCTCATCTACATACTCAAAACAATTTTCAATCCCATATATTTTCTTCTCTACACCTAGCCAAAAAATCATCTTGCATTAAATAATTTACTACTTATATATTCTTATATATATCAATATACAATAGTGGCAGAGGAACCATTCTTATTATCTCTAAATGTCTAATATAGAACCACTTGTTGTTTCAAGCTTGTGCACTTTCATATCATTGATTCCTTAATCATGATGTCCATAAATTGATAATTACTGCCTTCTCAAAATCTTCCTTTCACAAGGGACTCCCAACTTCTATTTTGGATTTTGGTTCTATCTTGCATATTTCTCGTTCCTCACCCACCATACCCTCCATCTAAATTCTCTTCAATTTTCTTTGGTAGAAATAATAAATTTATTAAGGATACCATTTTTATGTAATAAAATTTTAACGCATAAATAACTACATTATATGTAGCATCATTTACAACTCCACAAGAATAAGATGCAACTAGTTTCATTTCATCATGAGTGTTTTTTTATTGTGCTACATCTAGCACTGCTTATTTTTCGTGTGTTTCTCTTGGTAGCCACTAATTGTCAACTGGACCTTTAATTCTTCTATTTATTTTATTGGCAAATCATTAATTTTCTTGGACAAATAACCTCCTACGTCAACCTTTTCACCTTCAACTACATCTTTATTCTATTAGAACATATTGGTATACAATGAACGGAAAATCAACACGCCTATTACACACAAGTACAAAGTAAATGTCACACTAGTACTTAGAATGTACATAACGGTACATGAAATCAATATCTAAATGTTTTGCGTATTGTTATGATTTGTTATGTGGAGTTTAGTTTTTTTGTCGTATGTGATATGAACTACTAAATTAATATCTCATTAAAACACTTTAGTATTTTCTGTTGGCAAAATTAGAACGCACATCTTTACTTCATATAAAAAATTAGGAAAACACAATTATTATCTTCTAAAATCATACTTAAACGGATAAGTAGAATTCATTAATATAACATCATTTAGGGTCGAGTACATCACAATCTACAATATTGAAATACAGACCATAAGAATCATAAATAATCATTTTAAATAAGCACTCTTCTTAGATAAAACGTTTGTCATAACCAAGTGAAGAGAAGTATATACAAAATCGCTCAGTTGTAAGTCGAAAGAACAACTGATTTAGCCACATCTTCAAACAAGTCTTGCTGATTGATAAAGGTGGCGAAAAAACTAGCAACACAACACCCATAGCTTGATAAAAACCTCAATGTTCTCCTTGTCGACCTTTGTTGAAAGTGTCTCCTGGACATTATGAAATGCTCCTCATACAACTCCCTTCTCAAGATACTTCTCTTTTATATTCATTTGCTAAGCGTTGTCGCTTAACTTGTGTCTTGTGAATAACTGCAACATTACTTGTCAAATATTACAGGGAAAGGTAAGATGAGATATAATCATATGTTGCAAGTTGATTAAAATTAGACACACGACAGTTTAAAAGATTCAAAAATTGATCCAACTTTCTAGGTTACTAGCTGTGACCATCCAGTCAGCAAGTTGAAAGTCTTTGATTCTCGTGAGTAACTATTTATTAAGTTAGTCTCACATTTCTTAGGACATTTCAAGCCCATAAAATGAAATATTTGGAAAAAACAAACATTTGAGGTCTAAGATTGCTATTTTCATAATTAAAAAAAATATACATCGTGTTATCAATCATCTCTTTGTAATTTTCTTAACCGAATATTCTAGGATTCCCCTTAAGAAATGGAAGACATGATTATAAATCCATATTCTCAAAAAATTTATACTGCTACGCAAACATAAAGGTAGTTAATAGGATCTAGCGTATAAAATCCGAGCATAAGAATCAACCTAATGGCGAATATAAGAACAACTATAAAGCAATATTAATATAAGAGCAACTATAAGCCTAGGCTGTGTTGCCTGGGATGATCGTCTCGGCTGGAATGACTCTCTAGCCCACATGAAGTTCCTTGACAAGCCATCAAGAATTAAGATCTATCGATAATGATGTTGTTCCTCCACTCCGCAGCAATCTGACATAAAAGCAGATTGCGTACCGGCAACAGACGCATTGATTCCCGAATTCTCAATGAAGACCATAGTCCGTTGATGCCATATAAATCGAAAGAAGAAGACATAGGGCACGTTTGGTTTGCCGTACTTGACCGGATTGAGTTGTAATTGGGAGTCCAGAATCATAAAAATTATGTTTGCTTTCATGGAGCGGGAGATTGGAAGGAATCCTGCACTTTTTAGCATACAATAAATGCTGGATTAACTTTTTCCATTTGAAAAGTGCCGGACGCCGAGAATACAGCAGCGACTATCGGCTGACCAACGCCAGCTGCCAGCTACTGAGCTACCAACTACTCACCACAGTCTGTGGCCCACGATTACCAAGCTGGCATTATAGAGTTGTCAACTACTCTCTCGGGTGCTATTTCCTCCGCAACATGGTAATATTGTCTTTGTACAGATGAAGCGAATAAAATGCTCGTCCCGATAAACAAACATATTGTCTTAAACTGCTGCATTGATCAAATCCAGCTGTTTGCGAAACCAGGATGAATCGAATCCAGCATATCTGATAATCCAACTAAATCCCGCTAAGCAAACATGCCCATAGTAGAACCAAGTTTTGAGGCGAGACAGAGCCAGAATGAGTCCGCACGTCTATATAGAGTGGTCTCTTTTAATTTTTTCGTGAGTAATTGTGAAAGATTGAATGGGCCGTTAGAAACAAACCTGGTCCAGTTCTAGATCTATGTCAGCGTTCTCAACAGCACCTGATGTAGTTATCTCCTACTTGTATGGTCTAATTAATATCTCCTCCGCTCTCACATGTATGGAAGTCCTTGCCATGAACACCGAGCTTCAGTACAACGCAACATCACAACATGTATGTTGGTAAATGGTGAGCAAGCTAATAATGTGAATTGATCGGTCCAACCGAACAGAGAGTGATTAATGATTCTGAGGCAAAATAGAATCACTTAAACAAAATCGGTGTCGTCTTTGAAGTAAAACACACCCAGGATTATTGTGGAAGCCCCACTCTCTTTGGATGACAGAATAACTGTACTTTTGGAAAAGTTCTAGCCACAGTCAACTGTCCACCCGCAGACATATATACCTGGAATATGGGGAAAATGGGATTTAATGCATCATAGAGTTATTCCACCTGCTGCCATTATTGTCCATACAATAGTTTAACGCATTAGAAAGTTATTGTAGTTGCAGCTGTTATTGTCCATGTAACAGTCATGCAAAGTGTAGTTATTGTATTCATTTCTCAAATAATTACACATGTAATATCTTAATTCCACCACAGATTACGAAAAGTATTTACAATTAATTTTGTGTATGTTTGTAATTTCTTCCAACTCTAGTGTAAATACACGTACTGTACAAACATTTTTTGATACTTTTTGTTATAATTTATTTCATATGTTGCGTATATATATACACAACAATATAGATTTTAAATTTTAATCTTATATACAGTACTTTACACAACGTTAACCTTAATTTTAACATACAGTACACAATTTACAGTAAAATACGTATAATACAAGACGTACAATATTAATAATAGTATATTACATGTAGCCCTCAAATCTTGTTACCACCATCACATCATATATTTGTATCTTTAATAGGTACGGTTAAAGATGTACAGTACGAGAGTACAATATTAATATCATTTGCCAATACATATAGACATACAGTACGCGACGTACAATATGAGCGTGTAATATTACAATACTATATTTTGCATACATTAGAATGTAATGTTTCTCAAAGTTACACACAAAAAGTACAATACTAACAACCACAATATTGTACAAAAATATAATATTAACATGCACATTTTGTATACATTCATAATGCAACGTTTGACAAAAGTGTACATAAAAAATACAATACTTTCAACCATATATTGTAAACGTACGTACTGTACTAGTGCAAGAACTTTAATGGGGTAGAATAAAGTTGGAGAGTGTAGTTGCAAGAGAGAGAAAATGAATTTTTAAAAATTGAAGCTTGAGAGGGGGGAGTGGAGAGATAATTTTGGAATTTTTCAACTTTTGTATATAATTAATTGGTGTGCAGTTAATGGGCATGAGAGAAAACAACCAAGTCATACTTTTGTAGGCTCTCAAAAATCGGGTGTGTAAACGGATATGTAGGTTACTGGATAGCGTAACTCTACTTTTGTAATAACAGTCTACAATGTAATAAATGCCCAGTTTGCTCGATAACTTTTGGGTCAGGGACGATCCACTGCTTGTGATGCACATCCCCGATTTGTCACTGTACTGCTACCTCTGTATGCATATATATTTAGTGTTAACGCGTCAGTATTTTCTGAGCTCACTATAATTAATGCGAAAAAAAAGTATCAACTACTGATTATGACGACGCGACAGCCGTCCCTGGTGTTGGCCGCGTGCAACACACCGTCTTTCAGCACCACCGTACGTGCTCCTTGGGATGATGTTCATCAGTTTCAGTTCTTCCTTCATCTGGATGCCCGCCGGTACGAATGAGATGATGCCGGTGGAATGAGGCTAGGAAGAGCACGGAAGCGGGCTAGTCATCACCTCCATTGATAAGCTCCGCTCTGTTCATCCGTGGTGTTGGAGCGAATGAACCAATCGTCCTAGATGCTACACGTACACTTGTCAAACTAGTTCAAAATTTGCGGGCGTCCATGGGTCGACCCGTTTAAGTTGAGTTTGGATTGCGAAATTTATCACCTGCTGAAAATCACTTAAACTCATACCCACCCGTTTATTTAACAGGTTTCACAGGTGATCAGCGGACACCCGTGTGTGACTCACTTAACTGAAGTAAATGTATTTATATACATAATATATGCATACACTTTTAAGAGATGTTACTTGTTTCATACAAGTCAAATCTTTACCTTTACCAACAATAATTGTATGTTCTTTACTTTGTGTTTGCAATAGGCAATAACAAGTACTTGTATTGTTAGAAATCTTTAATGTTATATGATAAAATTATGTGTTATTTTTGTGATATTTATCTATAAAAACCACATTAATTTTTCTATTTTACATCGATATACAACAACTAGCTGCTCTTTTTTCTTTAAATTTTCATAAACATATATCGACAACTAATCAAATGGTTTGACATCAAATATAGCAGTTGGTTTCTTCCTTTGCACTATATCTATACAACTATAAAAAGAGCGAGTTTGTTGTTTAAATTACATCCGATGCCATTTTCTTTTCCGAAAAATAATTCCAACCAATCAGAAGCAAGGATTCAAAATCCCTGCATTCTCCTTGACCTTCTCTCTTCTGACGTTTTTTCTCTATTTTGTTCCGTTTTTATCCTAATTTCTCTCTCCTTCCAAAACCACCTCACATTCCCTCCACCCAACAACTTCACGTTCTCCAACCCCATCTCTCTTCCTTCCTCAACTACCCCACCCCCCTCTATACACACGCTCTCCCCACTCCTCACCTTCAAACCACATACTCTCCTCCCACGCCAAAATTTACTCTATTTCTTAACAAACTCATTCCCTCTCTCCGAGTCAAACAAATCCACCCTAACTCCACGCTTCCCTTCCTCTCTCACCACGTATTCCTCCCAAATCTCAACTGACTACATCCATAACAAACCATTATGTCTTTTATATTTATTTAATTTTATATGTTTTTCTTTTATGATAAAAGGACCATTATCCTTTTTAGCAGTTATGAGATTATCATTATCTTTTTGGAAAGTTTTATTTTTTTAATTTAATAATGTAAAATAAATATGTTCAATGGGGCACGTACATATGCACGTGTGTGTTGCTAGTTTGACATAAAAATAATAGTTACAAGATGTTTTAAATGTTATTTTTAATATTAGGAAAAGCAACTAGCAACTTATTATTGATTGGACACATTTTAAATAGACACCCGCAGGCAACCCGCAACCCGTTGGGTCGAACATTAGAAGTGTATCTTTTTTATCTGTACCTGCCAGACCCGTACCCGCAATGACCCAACCCAAACTGAATCCAACCACCCCATTTGACAGGTCTAGCTAGACGGTAATGTGGTGGAGGACTTTGAGCTCATCAGGAGCATTACGACTTTTAAGGGAAATGTAAACAGTCCAAAAAAGAAAGCAACTTACAAATGCCGCAGCCGGTATAGACGTATAGTTAACCAAATGTGGGAGACGTCTTTCCAATTGTTGGTTAGTCATTGCCTTGCCTTCCGCAGATATTCACTGCTGAAATGCTGGGAAAGAATAAAGTGCCGGTAAATTCAAACGAACTAGTAAAAGGAGACTTCTGGAATGTGGGAGATGTCTTTCCAATCGGGGCCTCCGTCATTCATCGAATACCGCTTCCTCAATTCTCTTATTTTTCTGTGTCTCCCGCCCTCACCCGCCACAATTTCTTAATCACATTCTCCCTGCCGTCGTCGGCATCGACAACTGAACCACCTGCTCAACAACACCAGACGACGGAGGACCAGTCACTGCCACAGCAACAACCACGGCTCCAGCACCGTCGACACCACCCGCTGCCGCAGATTCTTCCATTGTGGTCTTTGCCCCTACCTGCTTCGCAAACGGCTTGGCGGCAAGCATCCTCCACATCGTCGCTGGCGCAAGGACCCTGTAAGATTCTGGAGTTTCACCCAATTTCTGGATAAGATATCCTTCTAGAGGAAATGTCCTTTCACAGAGTTCTACAAAGCTAAGGTAAGGTATACTTTCCGTAATCAATCCATTCCCCTAATCACGAGCAAGGGATTCCCCTAATCATGGGTAAGGGGTTTTTTTCTCCAGCGCTATCCATTCTCGAGGTGGTCGACCTCGCTCCTTGTCATACACGGGACCAATGTCGGCTCGGATGGGCCTGCTGATTGGCAGGCGGTGAATACATGTGATGATGAATGTCAAAGAAACCCAATTGATCAAAATCCCAATCTCTTATCCTTAGATCAGCTTTCATTGGGGAACAAAGTAGACCTGCTAGTCCAACAGCTAAGTTGTTCTGCAAGTGCATTACAAACAAGACCTGACTTCGCACCAAATTGGAAGAATAGTGTTGGTATATGCCCACAGAGCTAATCATAATTGTAATGACATTAATTATAAATGCTTTGATTAAATAATAAAAATAGTCTTCCATTTATTCGGTTTTATTCAGTTATGAGATAAGTATCTTACATAATAAATGTCTAAAGGATGATGTTACTTGATTACGTATGTATTTGGGTTTTGGGTTCAGGACCAGAGTAATGAGATCATACGGATGTAAAGAGTATATACATTCTTATTATGTCCCTAGTCGGTTGTTATTATAGAAGTTAGATAGACATCAATAATACATAGAACTAGAGTGTGTATTTTTTTATGATAAAAACTCATTAATCATGATATGCGTTACCCAATCAAACACATAGATACTTGTTAAAGAATAATGTATCAGACATACCCACTTTGAAAGTGAGACATGCAAAGCATTCAATGGTAGTTAGAATCATCTCTTATAATGATGGTGGTGATCATTGTTCTTAGACCTGAAATCACTACACTCTCATGTCGATCGATGTATTTTGACATCATCTATCGTGACCTTGAATAAGGGTTACCATAAATGTGGACTCGGGTGAATTGTGACACATGGGTATGGCTGTGAGTGATTTAGATTGAATTTATCCCTCCTATAGGAGTATGATATCCTGGCCACTTGATAAGCGAGACTGAGAAAAGTATGACCATGCGCATATGAATCAATATATGATATTGAGTTCACATATATATCAAAAGTCTACTCTGGTTCAAGGAACATGGATTGAATGTTGAAGAGGATGACGACTCCATACCTCGAGTTCAATCTAGATATCAGAGATAAAAGAACTCTACAACCACTCTAACAACAATCATGGATTGTAGGTTAAAGTTGTTCTACAATTTTATGAATTACTTGCATAGCAATGATGTCTTGCTAGATACCACTCATTGCTTGTGATGTCATAAATTTGTTATGAACATTCACTGCCAACGTATATAGGGTCACATACATAAGATGTACTTAGAATAGGAGTATATTCATCTAGGATGGTTTGAACATGATTATTAAAATGTTAGTTATTCAGTTCAAATAAGTATTGGTGATCTGCACTCTGAAATGATTGGTTCAGGCAGTGAACCGATCAGCTCAGATGTGTGAACCGATCGACTCAGTTTGTGAACCGGTTGTTTTGTTGAACACTGCGAGCGGATCAAGAATTGGTACTGACGTCATGATGTGCATCAATTGGACATAAATTTTCAATACAATTGCAATTGAGAAACATTCTGAAATGATCGGCTCAAGTGTTGAACCAATCGTCTCATGTGTGAACTGGCAGGTTTAGCCCTGAACCAACCAGTTCAGCGGTCACAAGTTTCAGAAAATTCATAAAGTGTGGTCTCTTTGACTCCCAGATGAATTGGGAACCCTGACCCTAAACCCTCTTATAAATAGAGAGGTATTGGGGTCCTCCCAGACATAAGAATAACCTCTCACAATTGTTGTCTTCTCTGGTTGTGGAAATCGAGAGAGCGTGAGAAGTTATACCCTTCAAAGGGAGGAGCAAGTAAAGGAGAAACAATTGAGAGAGCAAGCCGACGCTAGCACATTGACTAGAAGGAACAACTCCTTCTTGTCCATTATGTGAGAATGACAAAAGTTTCTAGTGATCCGCCTAGACTGCTATTGAGGTGAGGAGGCGGTTTCCACCCACTAAGAGGACAACGTCAACCACCGTCTATTGTGCCAGACTAGGAGGATGACGACGACAACCATCTAGTTGCTACTTGAGGAAGGAGTTGTAACTAACTGAATTCTATGTATATTCTTAATCTAGCCCTTTTCCAAAGCTTTTTTATCTTTTCTATCCTTTTTGGCCTTGATGTTGAATAATGGGAATTGTTAGTGGTTTGGAATATATTTGATCAATATTTATGCCAATGTATGGGTTTATGCCCAAATACCTCAGTTAGTATTTCAATCAGGGTCTAAAATATAAATTTACCACTTAAGTAATATACTATTAAAATAATTTCGTTCTAGAACAACTCTTGGCCTTATGGAGCAAGGAAGTAAAAAAGGTACTAATAGTGAAGCTATAAACATGATAATGTAGCATTAAATAATTTAATGTGACAAATAGTAATAATAATGTGTAAAGGAGATAAAACTCATAAAAGTAAAAGTCATTGGATAAAAATAACTTCAGATATGAATTCCTTGGGTATTAGTTGGCTTAATTCCAATTTTCACTTTATTTGCATAACAATAAATATTTTAATTTATTTTGGAAAAGAAAATAGGGGTAAAGCCAAAAATATAAAATAAGTCATTGCATGACTCTAAAAGTGGCAACTAGTCTTAGGTTCATAATCTACACATTACAACTTGCCTATGAGTAAATTTTCAACTAATTTGGATAATCTTTAATGGTCATGTGTAGATTTGGAGAGAGAAAGTGTGTAATAACCCAAAATTTTAATTAATGTGATAAATAACTTCAAGGATAAACTTTATGACAAATTCATGTTCCATATATTTTAATTTGCTTGAGGGTGAAGTTTCACATTAATTAGTATTTTCTAGATTTTTCACTCACCCCAAAACATCAACCCCTTTTTTTATCAACTAAGTTCATTGACCTCCCTAAAAGGGAGTTTTGGAATCTAAATCTAATACGATATTTTTTATCAATGTTTATTAACCTCCCTAAAAGGGAGTTTTGGAATGTAAATCTAATACGATAATATAATGTCTCTACTATGATAGAAAAGAGAAAATATGATTTATTTTAAAATAATAAAATGAAATATCAAATGTCTCCAAAAGGGAAAACTAATGCAAAAATTTCATTCTACACATCCTAATTAGGCTAGTTATCAAATTTCATTTAATTTGGACTTTGTTTGCACCCTCAATTGAAGAGAGAGAGAAAGAGATAAATGAATTAATGTGTCACTTTATTCCTAATCTTGTTTAGGCTAAGGTTTTCGCATTTATGTATGTCACACACTTACTCTGATTTTAAATTTGACGTGGACCGTTCGATCCATGATCTGACAGACTGTGGATAGTCTCCTACCTTGGGTAGGAGACCGAGTTCTTTGTGAACGTTGATCTCGATTTTCTCCACCATGAATCTCACTCGTTTCACAACTGTTTTACTCGATTTTTCCTCCGTTGGATTCATCTCTCTCTCCTAATTCTTCCTATTTAAATTTTTTCAGCTTTCCTTCATTAGCACGAAAATGCCTAAAAGTGGCATTGACCTTCAGTTTCACAAACACATGCTAACCTATAAAATCCCACACCTAACCACCCAGAAACCATCACCAGTCCTCGTCTTTCTGTCCTCCTCGCTCGATTTTCTCTCCAATGCCATGAAGATCCCCGACTTACTCGCTTTTACTTTCCAACAACCATTTATTCTCCATCATCCTTCTACCACCATGGGTGCAATTGGAAGCCTAGTAATCATCTATGAATCTCCACCTCAGTTTTCCCTACTCTTTACGCCCTGGTTTGCTTTGGGTTGTCATGCCCTATAGTCGAGATATAGCTTCTCGCCGACGATTGTTACCTTGTCTACCTAGTAGCCCTTAAATTATGGAAATGAAGTCCTTGTTTTTTCAGTACACCTATAATCATTTTTACGGCCTTGGTTTGTTGAGTTTCAATATTTCAGGCGACATGGACCCGGCCCTTGTTCCAGCCATGGAGGAGGCCGGGTTCTGGAGAGCTAAGGACGGAATTGCCCGTGCTGGGGCTAATGCATGTATAATATGATAATCTTAGATTTAACAAAAAAAAATTTGGTCTTTTGGACTTAGCCAAACAAGGTTGTGGATAGATCTAGATGAGGGTCAGTATAACCCTAATGAGCTAATAATGCATGTATAAATCATCCTAATGCAAACTAATGTTCTCACATTAGTCTTAGATCAATAATAGACATATAAAATATGTCACATGAGATAATAATGAATTATGTAAATTTTGTGCAAATAATCACACATAATTATTTTGGTGATAATGTTAACATAAATGGATGAGAAATAATGATGATAGTGAACTAATATGATAATCTAAGTAATAATATAATATTAATAGCCAAAAAATATTAATTGTGACATATTTCATTAAAAGAAATCTCAGAAGTGGAATCTAAGTTAAGAATCATGTTCCTTTGGTCTCATTTGTCTTGGGAGTCAAGTTTCACATTATTCACATAATAATAATTAATTGCTGTTGACTCAAGGTCAATAAGGTCAATGTTGACTCACGTCTAAATTGACTAAACCCTTGTTTTGATGATGACTAACCATTCCACATATTGGTGTCTAATGCTTCTACATTGAGTGATTTCAGATTAGGTTTAGACACACTCCAAATGCCCTAACTTGCGCATATCAAATTGGAGAAAAGACAAGTCAAAATAGCTACAAGTGTGCATTTTGGGATCTCTATGTAAATGACCTTAGAATTGCTTTGTAACCACTTGTAATGATTGTATGACTTGTAATTAAGCTTAGAAAAATCATTGGGACACAAAAATCCATCATTTGTATAGTCAAACGAAAATTCCAAAATACCCATAACAGGGATTTTGTCGGCCGAATTCCAAACTCGGCCAATCCATATATTCTGGAATTTTTGTTGCAATCGGCCGAGTTACAAACTCAGCCGATTCCCGTTCGGTCGAGTTTCTAGCTAGGAAACTCGGTCGATCCACTGATCGGTCCAAGATGAAAGTCGACCGATCGGCCGAGTTTCTTCAAAGGAACTCGGCCGACAGTCTAGCTTTCAGCCTTGTCTTTTAGTGGTTCGGCCGAGTTACCTTTATATAAACTCGGCCGATCAGACTGTACGAAAAAGTGCAGAAAAGTGATTCTAGCCGTTGTGGAGTTGCAACAAGTGAAAATATATCCGTTGCAAGCCACAAAACGGCTAGTTTTCGTTCTCAAGTGTTCCCAAAGGCTAAGAGGCATCCCAGCTATAAATAGGACCCCTTGGGCTTCATTCCAAGGTTGAGCATTCATTGCAAACTCTTTGTGAGGTTCCTATTCTATAGTTGAGTGCTTCCTACAGCCTCCTCTCTCTCTCTAAGCTTAATCACTTGCTACATCCATTAGAGTGAGTAGGAGATTTGTAAGAGAGCTAGTATTATTTGTATATCTTGTGAGGCTCTCACTTCCACCACCTCCCCATCTCTCATTTCCTATATTGAAGATGAAGGTTCTCTCTCTTGTCCAAGAGAGGTGAAGAAGAACAAGGGAAGGAGTCCCTTGGTGAAGATCAAGGCCGAAGACTTGGAGCTAGAGTGGGTAAGCCCTTGGAGAAGGCAGAAGACTCAAGCTCAAGTGGGTAAGTCCTTGGTGGAAAGCTTCTCCGAGTGAAGGTGAAGTCAAAGGCGGAAGATCCAATAAGAGTGGGTAATTCCTGCAAGGCCGAAGACTTGTGCAAGAATGGGTAAGTCCTTGGAGAAGGCCGAAGACTCTTGCAAAGTGGGTAAGTCCTTGATAAGGTTGAAGACTCTTTGTATTGGATAGGTAAGTCATTTGTTGGTCATGTATTGTATGTCTTATTAATGAATATAAGAGTGCAATTGGTTGAAGTCTTAGAGGTTGACCTCTCTAGGCAAGTGGACTGACACACTTCTAGTTTGAAGTGTGGAACCACTCTAAATAGCTTGTCTAATTGGTGCATGTTCAATCTCTCTTATCCTTGCTATGCATGCTTTAGTTGCACTCAAATTACCTATTTAGCAACCTTATCTTGTCATATAATTTGAAGGTTTAATGAATTTTGTTTAAGTGCTTTCAGCTCTATTCACCCCCCCTCTAGAGCATCTAATCACCCATCTAGGATCCAACAATTGCATTTCATTTGGAAAGAGAAAATCTATGTTTTCCCAGAATATGAAATACAATATTAAATGACTCCAAAAGAGGAAAATAATATGAGAATCATAATCTACATAATAAATATAGCCTTTGGGTGAATTTTCATCCAATTTGGGAAACATTTGATTAAAAGATGAAATCAGGAGAGAGAAAGTGTGTAGAACGTTCAAGGTATTAAATAATTGTACAAACAACTCTAACATGTAAAATTGATGGTAAATTCATATCCAACATATTAAATATGACCTATGGATGAAGTTACATAAACTTTGGAGAATCTTAAAGTCATTAATACACGAGGAAAGAGAAAATATCATTTGATTTATTTAACATAATAAAAGTTCTCAAAAAGAAAATCTAATTACATAATCAGAATATACATGCTTTAATTAGCCTCTATACACAATTTTACCTAATTTAGGATTCGTTTGCACCCTCAAATGAAGAGAGATAAAATAGGAAATTAATTAGATTCACACTTTATTCTATAATTCAATTTTGTAATATTCTCTGTCACGCGGCTATTTCTAGTTCATTTCCTTTTTATGTGTAAACACAGATTCTATCCCGACCATTGGATTTTGATCCAATGACAGATGTGTGTCTCCTACCTCTCATTTTTGGTTTTCCCTTACGAAGTGCAGACTCGTTTTCCTCTATTCTTTCTCGTCTTTCTCCCTCATCTTGCATTGATTCTCTCCGATTACTTTTCCTTTACCTCCGTTACTCCCTCTCAAATCCAAAACATATATATATGCTAGGGATCATGGATTTCTCCCCAAGTTTGCAACCCACTCTTGTTGTTACCATGTTCATCACATGTTTCATCTTTGCTTTCTATCTCCTTACCACCTATAGACTAACTTCCTCCCTCAGTTTCGGTCGATGATAGACCCTCTTTTTCCACCGTTGGTTTTGCCCTATCTAATCCCTAGTATGTTCCTCTCAACCACAATGGCTATCTCTGGCAACCGCGAGGTGAATGTACCTCCTGGCGACAGGAAAACGGAGTTCGGTTTGCAGAGAGGTTGATCAGTCTCTGGTGAGGCCTTCCTCAAAGCCTATTGTTTTGAGATGAGGTAAACCATATCTTCTCTGTTTTCCCCAAATCCATCAGGGTTTTGCTGTCTTGCAACCCGCAGCCATGGCACGGCAGTGGGAGGAGGAATGACTCCATACGTTTACTCCGTTTCACGCTCCTATTTTCCTTCTTATTTTCATTTTTCGAAGAAGGGTATATCAATCTTTTCATGCTCATTTTCTGCACTGAGGCACATAGTTGAGTTGGCAGTGGGGTCGGTCGAGTTGGCCAATGATGATTGGGCCAACTCAGCATGTGTGGTCCACTCAGCCTCTCTCTTCCTCTCTCGATGCAAATTGTTGATGTGGAATTATCTGATTGGTCGGTATTCAAAAATCCATAACTAATTATTTATGGCTCAGAAAAATAAAATAAAATATGATATGAAATCAAAAAAATAATGACTTTCTAATTGTACTAGTTTTGTCACCTGAATTTAATGTTTTATAAATGGTTTTTTCAATGGATTAATCTAATTAGATAATAACTTATAAAACTCATAACTATAAATATATAAGGCAGAAAAATATAATAAAATATGTTTTGGAATTCAAAAAATATAACCTATAAATGGCATGGTTTTGATAACCTAATTTACTAATAATAAAATGGCCATTTTTAGGGTTTATGAAATTAATGTAAACCTATCCCTAATTTCACATACATGATTAGTAGGTGCTTTGGAGATCTGGATCTAGATCTATCTTGGATTTGATTAGAATCTGGTTTGAGGTACATTTTGCATCTCCTATTCTTCTATGTTAAGCAATGAACCTATATTATTCTTTCTCTTGGTCCTATGGACATTAGCCTATACACAATGTCTTTTTCTTTTGAAATCATGCTTCATCTGAAGTACCCTACTTGTTATTGATCTTGTGATCATGGATATTCTTTTGGACTCTTATTTTATGCTTGGTTCATGATGGAACTTTATATGATGACATGTGATGTCCTTTTCCACTTATGAGGTGGATGTATATGTTGGTCACTTATGTGGTGACTAGTTTTTATAAGCTGACTATACTTTCTACTTGCCTCTGCATTTAACATGCTATGTGATTCAGTAGAACTAGAGTAGTGTAATTGCATTGGTTTTGGGTTATGTGCCCTTTATGATTTTGGGATGGAGGTTATGTGCCACATACCTGAGTTTCAAATTTATGAGGTTTGGCCCACACACTTTATTGAGAAGTTGGTTTATGTGCCAATCTCTATTAGGTTTCAAGTTTATGAGGCTTGGCCGCCATTATCTTTATATTGTTCTAGGGCTATGTTTATCTCACATGCATGCAGGATGATAATAATTGATTAAGGGTTATGTGCCCTAATCTCATTATATGTGCTTATGTGGCTCAACTTTATTATTTTGTTAGTGGAAAGTATTCTTTTATTATCATTAGTTGTAATTCGATTCTCCATTTGGGTAGTCCTTTTCTCTTTCATGGGAAGCCTTTTATTTTGATGTCCCTTATTCTTTATAAGTTGCTCAATTTGCTTTTTAGTATGCACATACCCGCTTTTGCTGATGTAATATATTTTTCTCTTCTTATTGGGGTACACTTACAATACTAGGAAAAGGACATGGAGGACATGGCATAAAGATATGGACCTAGCTTAATGAGTTAAAGCTGGAGACAAAGTTGTTATGGTTTAGATTTCCCTCTATCTTAGATCCTTATGTTGTAACTTTTATGTAAACCCTTTGTGAGAGATTATGATGTTCTTTTATAACCTTATGAGAAATTGAATATAGTCAATGTTTTCCTTCTATTGGTATACTTTGGTTGTTTTGAATACCATTAATAAGATTTGAAAATTTTACACCCACTCCAACATAGCTTTTGGGTGTGTTTGGACTGGAGGTTCTATTGTTCAAATTTTTAGTAGGGAGTGGTTCCCCTCTGGGACCCCACTCCTTACCGTCTTTGTGGTGACCTGTCAAAGATTTGTGGGGTGGTTCCTGGGCATTTCAGAGCATAGCTCGCCTACTAGCTACTCGACTAGAGAAGCTTCACAAGACATGGTGTGAATGCTAGGAAAGGATGAATCCCCTCTGTCGAAACCCTCTTATGCCCCTCCTATTTCTCGTGATGTTTAGTTTTCCAACAAGGGGCAAAAGCATCATTTAACCATTGTTTTGGATTTATTTTCCGCATATGTGAAGTTGCCCTATTGTCTATGAGTCTGAATGAGTTGTCCACTTCGGATTGGGCCAACTCAGTGAGTTTGACCCGCCGATTGGGTTTTTGCCGATGATGTGGATTTTCAGAATTTCCTGATTGGTCAGTTTGTAAAAATCATATCCTTTGCTTTATTTGTTCAATAATTTTAAATATATATGATTTAGAATTGGTAAAATGAGATCTTTCTAATAAAAATGTTTCTAGAGTTTGATTGTAATGTTTTCAAAAGCCAATTTTTGGGAATCTAATAGAGTACATACAAAGCCCTAAAAATGTAACTAATTCATATGAACTCCAAATAAAGCAATTAAATATGTTTTCTTGATCAGGAGAATATAAGAAATTATTTGGTTTAGGTTTGTGACCAAAATATGAGATTTTCCAAAAAAGTCTAAGATTAGGGTTTCTTTAGACTTATATACTTCATAAAACCCTAATACATGTGAATAAGTCATAATTAGGCAAAGGTGAACTTGGAATCTTCTAAGTTGGTGAAAAGTGGTTCGTAGGATTTGGGGTATGTGCATCTTACCCTTTAACTTGGGCATATTTGTTATCCAAACCCTAATTTCCCAATGAAGCATGGACTGAAACCTTTTATCCTATTATTGATCCTTTTGGTGCAATTACATCATTATTTGGTTGGGTTTTGACCCACTCACCATATCTCTATTATTTGATGTTAAATCTAACCTTGCCATAATATTTCTTTTAGCATGATGATTTTTTTGACTTATTTGATAATGTAGTGATACTTATGTACAAGTACCCATAGTTGGGAATGTGTTATTTCACCCTGGGAAATATGTTTACTCTCCCCCATATATAAATATTTTGTAGGTTACTGGGAATGTGCTTACTCTCCCCTCACCTATTGGTTGGGGTCCGGTAGGTGCCTCAACCCTACTTAGTTAATTTAGTCTAACTTAATCATTCATGTAGAATTTCTTATTATCTATTATGGCAAGATTCTTTTGATATGTGCCTCATACTTTGAACCCTCCTTATTCTTGGTCAAACTATACCCCTTATTTTCCTTGTCATATTATTTGTTGTTCTTGTTTCTTATTTGACACATACCTTGTTTTCTCCTCTTGCTGGGTGACCCAACCACCCAGGCCTAGGACAAGGAGTGGAATAAGATCAAGGAGGACCAACCCATGTTTAGGATAAGTAGTACATGGCTTCCAACATGGACCTACTCATGTAGATATTGCTTGGAGACAAACTTGACATGGTTTCGATTTCCCTCTACTAGACCCTTGTGATGTAATATCCATTTAAGCCCAATATGGGAGATGATGATGTACTTATATAAAATTGATTATAGTCATGTTTTATATTCCACTGCTATACTTCGGTCTTTTGTATACCATTATTTGAGATTTAAAATTTTTACACCTATTCCAACATACCTTTTGAGTGTGTTTGAAATGGATGTTTTACTCCTTAAATTTTAGTAGGTAGTGGATCCCCTCTCGGGTCCCACTCCTTACAACATGGTATTGAAGCCCATGATAGTCAGTATCTGACTATTTCAATTATGTCTCCCTAATTAGAACTCTTGCCTTATGTAGTCCCCCTCTAGTTAAGATGTTCACCCTAGATGTAAGACCCCTGGCCTAGATTTTTAGCTAATCTTGTTTTCTTTCCATGATAAGATGCTTATAACCATAAATTAATCTCTTGAGATGCTTGACGTCATGTGACATGCTTATGTTTTCAGTTTGTTTCTATTTGACTGATGTTTGAGCATGTTATGCTTGTTTTGGACCAATTAGCAATTTACCCATGTTGAGGGTTTAGATTGCATTTTTTCACATGTAGGTTGTGCTTCTTGTGCATTAGCTTGGTTGATGAAGTGGCATCATGTAGTGATGCTAGGGTTTCTAGGGTTTGCTTGATGGAACATGATGTCTACCATGTTGTTCTTTATTGAGTGTAGAGACCAGTGTTGCGACCTTGAGGTTTAATTTAAGAGTGCTTCAACTGATACACCTTCTTTAGGTGAGTTTGTTTTGACCTAGATGCTTTTGTCTTAGTTTTGGTCTCAAGGGTTTGGCCTTGGTGGTGTGTTGCGGTCGATACACATGTTCTGGTTTGTGTTGCGACTGATTTAGGTGCTTTATTTCAACCTAGTTGAGCTTGTGAACCAAGTGGTCACTATACCACTTTGGTTTTAACATTTCTCTTACATGTATGTATGCATGGCTGATCCTTTGAGGGACAAACGTCCTAGTGGTGCTCTAACATCTTGACACCTCATATCTTTCACCTCCCTCCTACCCATGTGTATATAAGCCCTCTCTTTTATAAGTAATAATTCATTTTAGCTCTCTCTTCTTCCTCTCTTCCTTGTATTTGACCTTGGATCTTGGTGGATCTTGAAGGTGATGTTAGTGCTTTGGTAGTCGATCATCCTTGCATGTGGTGATCTTGAGCTTGATCATCTTTTTTGTGGTGATTCTTGGTGACCGTTCTTCTTGCTAAGTGACTCTATCACAATGAACTCATTTCTTTTGTACCCTACCTCTTCCTTCTTGTCTGTGAGACTATGGATATACCATGGTGGCTATCTTTAGGATCTTCTCTTCATAAGGGTCGGAGACTATGGTTTGACCATGGTGGTACCCAAATGAGATGAAGCTTTCTTCCCTTTCTTTCTTCTTCTTCCTTTTTCAGCCTAGGGTTGAGTTTTCTTCACGTTGAACTATCCTTTGACCTTGGTATGTTTTCTTCTTCTTGAGGTGACCTTGTTTCTATGGAGTTGTTCTAAGTTGTTCTTCATATTCTTGGAGATCATGATGTTGGAGCTTAATCTTCTTTATAAGGCGGGTTATATAACTTTCCCCTCTTCTATTATTGCACCTTAAATCTTTCTTTCCTATTTTTTATTTCACTTCCAAAATGTCATCCTAATATTCTAGATGAAGTTATCAAGATCTAGGGTTTAATATTTTGTAGTATTCTCGAGTAGATTGGTATTTCTTTTAAACCCTAATTTCATGCACCCAATTTTGAAGTGATATTAGAGTTGTTAATTCTTGCATGCAGCTGATTCTTAGGTAATCTCTATGATCTGTTTTTTACTATTATGTGATGTTGGAGTTTTGATTCTGATTTCAAGAGTTGGGTGCTTGGTTTTCCTTTGATTAACATGGTTTCTCACAAGTACCTTGGTAAACATTCATTTAGGGTTATGGTGATCATATTTGCATGGAGTTTTTCCTCTCGATGATGCTTAGTTTCCTTGATGATTATCTTCTATTTTAAACGTGGTTTAGTTCTATTTTGAAGATGGTTATGTGTTCTTTGGAGTGGCTTGACCTTTGGGACGCTACACTTCACTTGTATGCCTGGGGTCGCTACATGTGGATGGGTTGTTGTGGGCGCAATAAATCCTAACCCTATGGGTGGTCGCTACCCATGTCGTGTTTGGTTTTTGGTGGCTACAAGTGTTATTGCCTTGATGTTTTTTGTTTCGTTTGAAGATTTTTTAGCAATGTATGGTGATGTTTTGCATTCAAAATGCATGCTCTAGTTGGTTGGGTCGAAACCCTAACCCTAGACCTTGTAGTGGTTGCTACACTTGGTTCTTGTTGTGGTCGCAAGGGTGATCTAGTCATCTATGGTTGATACACCTATCATTGTTGCGGTCACAACACCTAGTTTTGGCAATTTAATCGATACACATACATGGGTGTATGGTCTCTACACAATTATAAGTAAGTGATGGTTGATACATAGTGTTGACTGAATAATTGATGGATTAATCATTACCATGATGCTTAAACCTAATGTGCTCCAAGATTATGGGAGATGATCTACCTACAGTTTTGTGACAAGTATTGAAATGGAAACCCTAACTGGCTGCATGTAAAACCCTAACCCTAATTTTAGACATATGATGTAATTTCTTATCTTGCTTGAAGTGATTAGCATGTAATAATGTTTTATTTCTCCTACTTGTGCAACCTTAATCTTGCAGGTGGAATGAATGTCCTAGCTTTGTGAATGCTATGATGATCCTTATGTAATACAGGGTGGTGATTATGAGCTTTATTGAGGCATAATGAGATAATGAATATGCATGAGTTAAGTGATTAGGTCTAATGGCCTAACAAGTGCCTTGTCCCTAGCTGAGGTGAAATCCTCTAGAGATACGATTGAGGGATTGATATCCCATAGTGATGTGAAAATGGTTATAGCCTGGATAATGGTAGTGAGACAAGTATCATGAGATGATGTCACAAGTTTATACCTCACATGTTTTACATCTTATAAAATTGTTTCAGAGTTATGCTTGCTAGAAATAATTAGGGTTGTATGTCCACCTGTATGGTGAAGCCTTAATTCACCCAATTGGCATAACTAATAAAGTGAAAATCTAATCATGTAGTTGCCCTAAACCATAGATCCATCTTCAGTGTTAGTACTTTGTTGGATGGTGAAATGAGTAATTCCTATGAGGAACTCGAAGTGCATATTGTTGGATATATGGGGGCTCAAGTCGAGGGTATATTCTTCCATCCACAATTGTGGTTATATAGGATGACTGTGGTCATGCCTCAGATTTTGTGATATGTGATGGGCAGTAGTATAACTGCATTTATGGCTCTTTTTAGAATGGCCATGCGTGAGCTTGTTCTCTAGTGTCGTGTCATGTACCAAGGCGGGCTAGGTGTTTTTTGTAAGAAGGACCATGCATGAGCCAATTCTTCAGCTTGACTGGATGTCACTATGACATTTCACTTTTATGTCTCTCCAGTGTCTCTCACACTGACTAGAAGGATTTGAAGAGATTGTGGATCGCGGTTCCTCCATTGATCTTGTATGGTACTAAAATTGACTTTGCAGTGGTTGGTTGGATTTGAGTGATACACCTCAAACCTTCAGGGCATAATGAAATACGTAATACAACTATGTAGTGCATCTACTTAGGGTTGAACACAAATGACATTGGATGACCCTTTGCCTTGTTTCTTTTATTGTTTAGATTGATAACCATTATATATGTTCTTGATATTCCTTCTCAAAGTATAAAATGTTCCCCTAATCAGTTGTAGTTACTCCAAATTTCTCAATTATTATAATCAGTTTGCTTATATCATTCAATTGAATCTTCTCGTCTTGTTGTTAATGATACCATTCATGTTTTAGTATATATATATATGTTAATAATAGTTGTTTGCGGATAGTTATATCTCCCGTTGAGACATGGGTCTCACCCCATCAGTTTTCCACATCTTTTAGGTGGTCGTGCACAACGCGACAGAGATTGTGCGATTGAGGAAGAGCATCAAGGAGAGAAGTAGCCTTTGAAGGTTGGAAATATTGCTAGTCTTTGGGTAGTAGAGTCCTATGTGTCTCCCCTGTACCCTCAGGTCTTTGGGGTGTTTTGCAAAAATTATACATCGATATGAGGTTTTTGACAGTATGCGATGGTTGTACAGATATGGCTTGTATATGTGAACAAGTGATCATATGTGACAGGCTGTGGAAAGATGGCCAGTGAAATGTGATGTATACATCTTTATGATATGATATGTGATACAAGTGGCATAGTTTATAGACTCATATGTAATAATTTTCTACTTTTGTACTTATGTGAAATCATTTTTAATTTTCAGTGCTTTTTGGTAATCTAAATGTTTTGTATTAATTCCACACTTAGGTTTTGAGTAATCTTATTTTGTGTGGTGAAGGGACTCACACGAGAGGTTGATACTAGGGTGTCATACTAGAATTAACCTATGTTTTTGTCATGAGATGATGAAAGGCTGATTTAGGATCGTATGAGTTTCACATTAGAAACATGTTTACTTAACCATAATGTGATGTGGTTTTAGGTTATCTTGCCCTTCCATATAAGTTAATGGTGTCATGTATCTTTGGCTGCAATAAGTTGTGAATTGAGGACTAAATTAGGTTATAAGGATGAGGAAGTAAGGAGATCCTAGTATGAAAAATGGTGAGTTGTTTTCACATTGGTTTTGTAATGAAGAGATATGTGCGGTTTTAGTGGAGAAACCCTAGAATCATTGGGAATAACTATACTAAACCCTAATTTGGATTTGAAGAAGTGATTAGGAATATGTGGTTTAGTTGACCTATCCTATGACCTTTGGTTGTTAAAGAGAACCTTAGGGTTGTTAGGTTTGAGACACAATGACCTAAAGCTCAACCCTAGTTGGTTATGACTTTTTACTTGGATACATAAACAACATAAACCCCTGAAATACTCACAACAAAAAGATGCATAAGTAATCATGATACCTTGAGGTTGTTTAACTTGGCTGGTTAGGTTAACCTATTTATGGAGTGGAGAGTAGTGTGTTGGTGTTGTTTGGGTGATTAGATTTCAAGGAAGAAATCTTTTTAATGGGATGGAGTCATGTAGCATACCAAAATCTAGCTACTCAGACTCTACAAACCTTAATCCCATAAATAAGAGGTTAATGAGCTTAGATAATTAGAATTAACCACAACACATTATACTTGAAACCCCACATGTTTGTTTATATATTAAGGAACATATAATAGTCATCTAATGAATAGTTCATATGTTTGAACCCTAATAAATACCTAATGCACATAATATTAGTAACTCACATACTAATACTAATAGTGCACATGATGTTGATCATGTCATCAACCTATAAACCCTAATGATATGATGAGCAAGATAATTGGAACCTAACTCTAGACTTAATGCAAGGTAAGAAGATATATGTAAAGTATAACAATCATATTAACATGAATCCTAAGTTGTTATCGTCTAACTCTGATATATGCATCCTTGGAGACTTCAATGATACATTAGTGACATTAGGTGTCATAATCAGATAACATACATTGACACATATAAATGGTACATAATCACATAATCATAGTTCAATCAAGTTATCGGTATATAATGCATATCACTTTGTTCACTAATATACACCTAATTTAGTCACCTAATCATGACTTGGTATGAATATAAATAAGAAGTAAGTGGAATCATGTAAATGGGCATAATCAATAATTATAAGTGAATAAATATGACTAAATAATTTATGAGGACATTAATGTGAGTATGAAAGGTAATGTGGCAATGTATAGATGTTAATATAGGTAGAAGTAATTAATATGACATTATTTGGGCTAATTGTAAAACTAGTTAACAAGTTGGATAGAATTACCTATTTCATGCAAATAATTTGATATAATTTAATATGATGATAATATGAGGATAATGGGGTCTAAATCCAAGTTGTTAAGGATAACAGTCAAATATTAATATACATTGAGAGAATTGAGTAACCTCTAATTGTGTTAAAACTCTTATTGAGATAAATAAGAAATGTATAGGATTATGTATATAATGATGAGATATAACTCTTTTGGCAACAAAGTGAATATAATATGACATAAATAAAACAATAATAAGGATGATGTAATGTCATAATAAATGTAATGCTAATAAGCCTCAAATGTTAATTGTTTTATATCTAACAAAAGGAAATCTCAAAAGTGAAAACCTTAGTGATCCATGAGAACCTGACCTATGAGGAGTTGTCTGTGAAGATTCTAAAAGTACCATGGATTGGAGGAAATATCCTGGGAGTTTAGAGATGAGATGTTTCACACTCACCCTTCCCTCTTTGCTTCAGATTTTGGGGAAGGAATCCTTTTTAAGGGGTGGAGTGTTGCAACGAATTGAAATCTATGTATATTCCTAATCTAGCCCTTTCTGAAGCTTTTCCTATCTTTTCTATCCTTTCTGGGCTTCATGTTGAATAATGGGAATTATTAGTGGTTTGGAATATATTTGATCAATATTTATGCCAATGTATGTGTTTATGCACAAATACCTTAGTATTTCAATCAGGGTCTAAAATGCAAATTTACCACTTAAGAAATATACTATTAAAAGGAACAAATAATAAAGCTTTAAACATGATAATGTAGAATTAAATTATTTAATGTGAAAATTTGTGATAATAATGTGTAAAGGAGATAAAACTCATAAAAGGAAGACTTATTAGATAAAAATAACTTCAGATCTGAATTCCTAGGGTCTCAATTGACTTAAATGTCAAGTTTCACTTTGTTTTCATAAAAATAAATATTTTAGTTCATTATGGAAAAGAAAATATGAGACAAATCCAAAATATTTAATAAGTCTTAAATGACTCTAAAAGTGGCAACTAATCTTAGATTTGTTGTAACATCCCTGACCTGGGTTATGCTTTAACCCTAGGTGGTTTGCTTAATAAAGTTGATTAGATGCTTGCTCTTATCTTTTGAAAAGTAATTAAAGCTCAAGAGGAACTTATATTTCAATTTTAGTCCTTTTTGAATAATGTTGAATATAATGTTTTGCTTGTTTTGGACTAAAGTGCAAATTACCCAAATTGAGGGGTTAAATTGCAAATTGTAAATGATACTATGTTCCTCATGTGTTGAAGTATCAGTAGAATGAAGATGATGCAGAGGTATGGCTTGTGGAAGCCTGAGCACCAAGAAAGAGCTGGTAAAGCAATGTTTGTGCTTTAAAACCTAGTTTTGGGGTAAAGTGCAATTTACCCAAAACCTAGGGTTCAATATGCAAATTTTCACTTCAATGAGGTCCCTAATAATTCTTGGAATCTTGTAAAGGCAATAAAATGAGAGGGGCGTCTCATTTGAGCTACTTTGAAGGAGAGAAAATCTTGATATTAAAATAATCAAGATTTAAGCATAATTAAAAACCCTAATTCAATTTAATGCAAATAAATAAATAAAATAATTAAAGGTCCTTCAACCAAAAACGATATGGATGGATTTTCTCTAGTGTGAACATCCTTATGCCTTGAAAAGGCAACGAAATATCCTAAGGAGGTGAAGACTCCACTCACATTATTATAAGAAAAAGAAATATCCACTAACTTATGGATATTAATATTATAAGAGTTAAGGTGCTTAATTTGCTTTTCTTTAAATTGTGGATTATTTAAGGGAATAAGAGGCAAAGAGAATAGCCTCATCTCTAAGGAAGAGAAGGGGGTAAGTGGAAAGAGAAAGGAAGAGATAATTCCTACTTTCTCTCTCTTAACTGAATTCTAAATAAAAATGCATATATGCTCCTTTATCCCTAGAGAGAAAGGGGTAATTTCGAATCCACTTCTTCTATTTGCTTGAAAAACGACCAAGGAATCTTTGAAGGACCAGGAGGATGACCCCCAACATGTTGGTAAGCTTCTTGACTTCCTTTCACCTTGAATTCATGGTGGATATCACAAAACAATGCATGATTTCTTCTTATCTCGATCCCATCTTCAATTCTAACCATTCCTTTTCACTCAAATCTTGAAGACGAGCCTTGTAATAGTGAAAGGAGTTGCATACACCATTTTTGACGTGATATTGGAGCTTTGAAGCTCAATTGGAGGTGGGTTATATAACTTGAACCCCTTTACATTGTTATTCAACTATCAAATTTGCAATTTCGTTGATTCCTTCATCTTCTTGATTAATTGTTGGTTGAAATGGGTAATTCCATGAAATCATAAGTACTAAGATCTACATGGATGAAGGTAGATGATGATTCCATCATCTTGGAAACATTTTCCAAAGAATTTGTATTTCATTCGGTTTCAACAAACTTGCTCATTCGGTTTCAACAAAACCGTTTGAAAGCAAACAGTTTCATCAAACCGTTAGAAGCTAAACGGTTTCAAACCGTTTTGGAGAGTTGACCATAGTTGACCATTTGGAAATTTTGATGCTAATGATGATGATTGATGACCCACCAAATTTGATTGAATAATTCCAAAGGGTTCATCAGTTGAAGGTTAATCAATTAGCAAACCCTAATTGGGTTAAGTGCTGAAATTCAATTAGCTGGTTTAGATTTTTTTTGGGTTGATTAGCCCAAACGGTCTCAAGACCATTTGGAAGTCACCCAAACGGTATCAAGACCGTTTGGGGGTCACCCAAGACCGTTTGGAGGTCTAGGGTTAAGTATGGTTGAGTACCTGAAGGTCCAGAGACACCGGATTGAAATGCAATTGAGTGCTGATTTGATGATCAATCCAATGATCTAAACCCTAATGGAATTTCACAAATTCCAAGGATAGGATGAGGCAAACGGTATCAAGACCATTTGGAGGTCATCCAAACGACCTCAAGACCGTTTGAGGTCAGGTCATATAAAAATATGATGATAATTTATGAGTTGCAATTGAATCAATTCCACAATGTTGATCATTGATGGATACTCGATTCAAAGCCATAATTGAAGGTTCTTGAGTAAAAATCCTAGATCAATTGGGTTCAAAACCCTAATTTATGGTCTAATTGAAGGTTGATTTAATAGTTCAAGTGATAAAGAAATCAAGGACTCAATTGATAATTGGTTCATCCATTGAAATCATGAATCATGTAAGTGTTGAAAGGACTTTTGGTCCATTCAGTTTTGAGATGGTTTGGACCAAATGGTCTCAAGACCGTTTGGAACCAAATGGTCTCAAACTGTTTGGAGACCCAAAGTGCAAACGGTTTCAACACCTATTTTGTCCATTCGGTTTCAAGGACAATTGCTCAAATGGTTTTCTACCAATTGAATTTTGAGAACTAAGATCATTTAGGGCCTATGCAATCAAATCTTTTTGAGGTGCAACATGGTTGATCCATTAAGAACCTCATGTAATTGAAGGTCCAATAGGGCTTATTCAATTGAATGACTAATACAATTGAAGATTCAATTGGTTAATCCAATTGATCATCTAATGGAATTGAAGGTTCAATTGGTCAATTCATTTTGGAACCCTCATATAATTGAAGGTTCAATTGATCAAACCATTTGGAGACATGATGTACTTAGATGGTTGATACCCTTAGTGGGATTAATCATAGATGCATAATGATACAATAATTCAATACATCATGTTAACCCTAAATGCATGTATTTGAATAAAGAGTAGGCTCAATCTAATCAAGAATTGGGTAGTGAACATCCTGAGAAGGATGAGAGAAAAAGATTCATACATGAATGATAATCATGTACCAATTAAGTCTAAAACATTCAAAAGATGTGATGTACAATTAGGGTATGATCCTTATATAAGAGATCATAAAACCCTAATTGAGTTGATTAATGAACTCAAACTCTAATTTAGGGCAATTCTGAGTGAAACCCTAAACTAGTAGGATGATGTGATATGAAATTGGGGTAATGACATGAGTAACCCTAATTCAGGGTAAATTTGATGATAAACCCTAATTAGGATGAATAGTAAACCCTAATTGTGGGTTATTGAATGTAAACCCTAATCTAGGGTGATGTGATATGAACAGTAAACCCTAATTCTAAATTAGGGTGAAGGTATGTGAAAACCTAATTCTGGGTTATACCATATAACATGAAATCCTAATCTTGAACAATGATATGATGAATCATTGAACCTAATTGAACATAGGGAATGAATAAACCCGAATGATAAGAAATGGGAAACCCTAACCCTGGTAAGGGAATAGTGGTGTTACCCTTGATTAGCATGGAATTGAAATATGATTGATATATCTGTTATCATTTGTACTAACCATGCAGGAATCATGAGATGATGAACAGCCATGTATGAGCTATGATGTTTTATTTATTGAAATTGTTTATTGGGCCTTATGTACCATGCTATGCCTTGTTGCCTAGTAAGAGGTAATAAGGTAAGTAATGGGCCTTAAGTGCCATGAGAAGATGCTTATGTAACAAGTATCATATTTACCTTGGTCAGATGACCTGAAGGTGACAGTTACCTAAAAAAGTGGTAATAATGCTCAGTGATGAGCTAAGGGTTTGAATACCCAGAACCATATGATTATGGCATTGAGTTTGTGAAGGTATGAGTATTCCTAGTATTAAAATGAGGGACTAAGATTCCAATGTCTTATAAAGACTAATAAGTGATTAATGAAAATAGTACATGTTTTTCTTTGTAGCTTTTGTCTTATTAAGTTATGTTTGGAAACTTGGCTGATGCTAAAAGAATATGATAATGTACTTAATTAATCAAGTAATACCATAGAATGTAATTGCTCTGACCACATATCCATCAGCATCAGAATTAGCTGAATGGGGAAACGAGTTTTACTCAGAACACCTATTTTTGAATATGTGGGGGTAATTGGGCAAATATATCCTTATGCCCCATAGGAATGGCTGTGGACCATGTCCTACGTACAAGATTGGTTTCGGACCATACCCCAATAAGAGAATGGCTACGGGCCATAACTCCTCAATATAATACCAGGTATTGGCTACGGGCCATAACCTTGAAGAGAGTGTATGCTACGGGCTATAACTCTATAGCGAAGATGCCAATATACCCTGGCAAGCTAATTGCAGTTTGACACATGATGTCTCTACTAAAGCAGTCTCGTACTGACCGAGACAGATGAGGTCATGGAATCTGGCTCTCCCATTGACCTTATGTGGTACCGATGCTTTACGAAATTGTGGTCGGTTGGAGTATGAGCGGTATATCTCATCTCTTTAGGGCTTAAGAATGTTTGTAAAATGTAATCAACCATGTAGCGTATTTGCATAAGATTGAAATACGAGAATCACTGGTTGAAGTTATTCTACTTAGCATGTTCTAGATACATAAATGTTATATATGCTCTCAAGTCCTTATAGAATAAGAGACATGCTACTTTAACAAGTTTTATCTTAAATGCTTGAGTAGAAATGTGGCTCTAATCTGCATAGATATTGATCTATCTGTTGTTGAATTCATAATTCCATTATTCAGTTTATTTCTATTAAACTATTATAACAATGTTTTCGGCGAAGAATTATATCTCTCGCTGGGGCAATTTTACAATTATCTCACCCCCGTGGAATCCAATATTTTTAGGTGGACACAGACGAGGTAGAGGCAGAAGCCTCATAAAAAGGGAAGAACAACAGCAGCAGTAGCATCAGGGACAACAGTGAATCCTCAGGTGGAGACACTGATTGTCAAGTCTTGTATATGTGTAAATAGAGTCCTATGTGTCGTCTTTGTACTCTCAGGTCCTAGGAATCAGTGGTAGTGTTTTTATAGTCGATCTGAGATTTTGGCATGATGCTTCAAGGATTTTGTTACTTGAGCTTTTTGATAAAACAAATGATGTATATATATATATATATATATATATATATATATATATATTCCTCGAGAAGAAATGGTACAAAGAATGTACTATGTGAACCAGTATGTGAATGTAATATTATGGCTCTTGTTTAAAGAGTGTTCCTGAGAATGGATTTCTTTGTAATTTAATTTTTAGTGATTTTCAGTAATCCGCTGCTAATGATTACCTCCACAAATAGTTAATCTTGTTTTTGTGAATCGTTCTCCACAAAAATTAGTGGTATCAGAGCTCTAGGTTCGCTGAGTCTACATAAACATAGGATTAAGGTTTTTGAGTCTGTTCTAGTGTCTTCCAGTTTATCTGATAAGTATCTTCTGCTCATATAGGAGAAGAAGAACTTGAAGATGTCTGAAACACATGATGAACATGCTGCTAACAGTAGCGTTGCTGCACCAGGAGCAGGTGCAAGGGACCAGGATAGGGAGAAACCAATGCCTGAACAACCCCAGTTCAATCAAGCAGATATGGGGAAACCAGCCTTCCAAGCCATGTTTGGACAGTTTATGGCATCCATGACTCATATGACAGATAGGATGCCACTACCTGCACCTAGGGTACCAGCCCACGATGAGAGACATGGAGCTGGCAAGACCTTTAAACGGCTTCGCCGGGTGGGAGCCACAGAGTATGCTGGCACAGCTGATTCAACAGATGCTTATTTATGGTTAACCGAGCTGGAGAAAGCCTTTAGAATCCTTAATATCCCTGAGAATGAGAAGGTGAGGCATGATGTATACCTCCTTAAGGGGAGTGATGGTCACTGGTGGACCATAGAAGAGGGCAAAAGGCCAGGAGTTGAAGTCGGATGGAATGAATTCCGATGTGAATTTGTTGCTAGATACTTCCCTAAGACGTATCTAGATGAGAAGATCTCTCAGTTTGAGAGAATTAGACAAGGACATATGAACATTAGCAAATATGAAGCTATGTTCATGGAGCTTTTGCAGTTCTGTCCGTACATGGTAGCTACTGATGAAGAGAGGATTCGGCATTTCGAGAAGGGGTTGAACACTGAATTGACCACTCTTGTGTCTTCTCTGGAGAACAGGGAGAGATTTTCCACTATTGTGGAATCTGTTAGGGGGATAGAGAGGTCTGTGATCGAAAAGCGACATACCAGTGATACGAAAGTGTATTCTCAATTTCAAGGACAAAGGTCTGAGGGTTTCAAGAAACCAAGGTTTTCCGCACCGACAGTACCACAAAGGTTCAATACCCAGACGCAGTGGACGTCAAGTAGGGGTAGAGGGCATAATTTTCCTCCAAGTAGAACCCCTAGCATGGCAGCAACATTAGTGACTAGACCCTCTAGACCACATCAAGAGAATAGAACTTGTCATCAATGTGGACTAATAGGACATCTAGCAAGGGATTTCCCAATGGGGAATGCAGTGGTGAATCAACCCCCGAGACAGAGTCAGCAAGGCTCTCAGAGAAATCCATTTTCTAGTGGTATCTGAGGACGTGGACATGCGTCCCAGGCAGGATCTTTTGCATCTAACAATAGAGCATAGGGTCAACAGCAGGCAACAGCGAGATTCTATGCAATGAATCAGCCTGAAGCAGTGGTTAATCCACGAGTTGTGACAGGTCAGATGAAACTACTTCATTCTTATATGTCTTCATCCTATTTTATATCTATGTTAATTGACCCAGGTGCTATGCATTCCTTTATCACTCGAGAAGTGATTCATGACCGCAATATGATTGTCAGTCATAGAACGGATAGTTTGTTGTTAGAAACACCTTTGTTGGGATCTGTAGTGTTGCGGGAAGTATGTTTTCCCTGCATCCTTTCCTTTTCCGATCATTACATTCAGGTGGATGTTATACCACTTGAAATGCATGGGTTTGATATAATTCTTGGGATGGATACCATAGAGAAATATAAGGTTGTCTTGGATTGTGATTCCAAGCAGGCTATGTTCACAGACAACAGTGACACATGGATCTTTTAGGGAGACAGAAAGATTCTTCCAACCTGTTTAGTGTCAGCTATGGTAGTTGAGAAGTTGATGAGACAGGGATGCTTTGCATTCTTGGCCCATGTGGTAGACACCACAATGGAGAGTTCTAATCTTTCTAAAGTTCTGATAGTTAGAGAGTTTGAAGATGTATTCCTTGAGGAACTTCCAGGAGATCCACCACCCCGAGAGATTGATTTTGAGATTAATTTAATCCCGGGCACGCAACCAATAGCCCAAATGCCATATAGAATGGCACCTGCTGAAATGGCAGAGCTCAAGAAACAACTGCAGGAGTTGCTTGAGAAGGGTTTTATCCGACCGAGTACTTCACCATGGGGTGCTTCGGTCCTCTTTGTTAAGAAGAAGGATGGGTCTATGCGATAATGCATTGACTATAGGCAGTTGAATAAAGTAACAATAAAGAACAAGTATCCTCTACCAAGGATCGATGATTTGTTTGATCAGTTGTGTGGTGAAACTATCTTTTCTAAAATAGATCTGAGGTCGGGATATCATCAGTTGCATATTAAGGAGAGTGATATACCTAAGTCTGCCTTTAGGACCAGGTATGGTCACTATGAGTTCATAGTTATGTCGTTTGGACTAACTAATGCACCAGCTGCATTCATGGAACTCATGAATAGAATCTTTTGACCTTTTCTTGATCAGTGTGTAGTCGTCTTTATAGATGTTATCTTGATCTACAGTAGAGATTCTCAATAGCATGAGCAACACCTCCGTCAGGATTTGACTTTGCGAAGGGAGCATAAGTTATATGCTAAGTTTAGCAAATGTGAGTTCTGGTTACCAGAAGTTTCTTTTCTAGGACACATAATATCTACCTCAAGTATTTGTGTTGATCCTAAGAAGGTAGAATCTGTCCTGCTATGGGAACAGCCAAAGACACCGACGGAGATACACAATTTCCTAGGGCTGGCAGGCTATTACAGGAGGTTCATTAAGAACTTCAGTTCTATAGATTTACCCCTAACCAAGTTGACCAGGAAGGAAATTCCTTTTGTCTGGAATGAAAAGTGTCAACAATCTCTCCAGTTGCTGAAGGAAAGGTTAACAAGTGCACCTGTATTAGTGATACCTGAGCAAGGAAAGGGGTATATAGTCTTTTTTGATGCATCCAAGAATGGTCTAGGATGTGTGTTGATGCAAGATAAGCAAGTGATTTCTTTTTCTTCTCGACAGCTTAAGAAACACGAGGAGAATTATCCGATACACGATCTAGAGCTAGTTGTTGTGGTCCATGCCTTGAAGATCTGGAGACATTATCTCTATGGAGAGACATTCCAGATTTTCATAGACCATAAGAACTTAAAATATATCTTTTCTCAGCATGAACTAAACATGAGGCAACGCCGCTGGATGGAGTTAATCAAGGACTACGATTGTACAATTAATTATCATCTAGGGAAGGCTAATGTGGTTGCTGATGCTTTAAGCAGAAAATCAACAACACCAGCCTTAAACAAAGCACATTTGAACTCCTTAGTTTGCTCTAAGAGAGATATTCTTATCTCCTTAAGGCAAGACAATATCGAGCTTGAAGTATCGTTGTTAGCTGGGTTGTTAACTGAGATGCAAGTGAAACCTACTCTGAGGCAGCAGATTAAAGAAGAACAACAAGCTGATGTTGTAGTCCAACAGATCAGGTCAGAGTATGGTAGTGAAAAACGGGATGGCTTTCATGAGTCAGAGGATCATGTAGTCTGTTATCATGGTAGGATGATAGTACCTGATGTCAAGAACTTAAGAAAGTTAGTCCTAGAAGAAGCTCATTCTTCGATGTATGCTATGCATCCAGGGAGCACCAAGATGTATCATTACTTGAAAGATATGTATTAGTGGCCTGGTTTGAAGAAAGACATTGCTGAGTTTGTTATGCAGTGTCCAATGTGTCAGCATGTTAAAGCTGAACATCAAAAGCCCGCAGGAACAATGCAACCTCTTCCTATACCGCAGTGGAAATGGGATCATGTAATTATGGACTTTGTGGTTGGTTTGCCAAGAACAGCCAAAAGTGATGATTCCATTTGGGTGATAGTTGATAGGTTGACTAAGACAACACATTTCCTTCCTGTCAAAACAACCTATACTGCTGAGAAGTTTGCACAGATATACATAGATGAGATAGTGTGGCTGCATGGGGTTCCAGCCAATATTGTTTCTGATAGAGGTCCCCAGTTTATGAGTCATTTTTGGGAAAAGGCTTTGGGTATGCAATTAAGGTTTAGCACAACCTTTCAACCTCAGACAGATAGACAATCTGAAAGGACCATACAAACTTTGGAGGACTTGCTTAGGGCATGTGTCCTTCAATTTGTAGGAAGTTGCGATCTACACTTGAGCTTGATAGAATTTGCTTACAATAATAGCTATCAGCACAACATTGACATGGCACTATATGAAGCTTTATATGGTAGACGTTGTAGATCTCCTCTATGTTGGTATGAAACTAGAGAGTACCAACTTTTAGGTCTTGAGTTAGTGCAGCAAACAACTGATAAGATTAAAGTAATACAACAATAGTTGAAAGCGACTCAAGATAGATAGAAATCTTATGCTGATAAGCGTCGTAGACCTTTAGAATTCCAAGTTGGAGACAGAGTATACCTCAAGGTCTCACCTTGGAAAGGTATCCTTAGATTTGGAAAGAAGGGGAAGTTAGCTCCTAGATTTATGGGGCCTTATCCAATCATTGAGAGGATGGGAAAGGTAGCCTATAAGCTGGAGTTACCACTTGATTTGCATAGATTGCACCTAGTGTTCCATATCTCTATGTTGAGGAAGTGTCATCCTGACATAGAGTTAGTTCTGCAACCTATGGAGGTAGAACTAAATGATGATATATCATATGTTGAAGGACCTGTGTTGGTTCTTAATAGAAGAATCAAGAAGCTGAAAAAGAAAGACATATGTCTTGTGAAAGTTCTCTGGCATCACCGTGGCATTGAAGAGGCTACGTGGGAACTATAGGAAGAGATGAGGAGGAAGTACCCTACTCTTTTCTCTTAATGTTTTCATTGATGATTTCAGGGACGAAATCCTTGTAAGGGGTGGGTAACTTGTAACATCCCTAACCTGGGTTATGCTTTCACCCTACGTGTTTTGCTTAATAAATTTGATTATATGCTTTCTCTTATCTTTTGAAAAGTAATTAAGGCTCAAGAGGAACTTATATTTCAATTTTAGTCCTTTTTGAATAATGTTGAATATAATGTTTTGCTTGTTTTGGACTAAAGTGCAAATTACCTAAATTGAGGGGTTAAATTGCAAATTGTACATGATACTATGTTCCTCATGTGTTGAAGCATCATGAGAATGAATATGATGTAGAGTTATGGCTTGTGGAAGCCTGAGAACCAAGAAAGAGCTGGTAAAGCAATGTTTGTGCTTTAAAACCTAGTTTTGGGGTAAAGTGCAATTTACCCAAAACCTAGGGTTCAATATGCAAATTTTCAATTCAATGAGGTCGCTAATAATTCTTGGCATCTTGTAGAGGCAAGAAAATGAGAGGGGCATCTCATTTGAGCTACTTTGAATGAGAGAGAATCTTGATATTAAAATAATCAAGATTTAAGCATAATTGAAAACCCTAATTCAATTTAATGCAAAAAAATAAATAAAATAATTGAAGGACCTTCAACCAAAAATGAGATGGATGGATTTGCTCTAGTGTGAACATCCTTATGCCTTGCAAAGGCAACGAAATATCCTAAGGAGGTGAAGACTCCACTCACATTATTATAAGAAAACAAAAAAAAAGAAAACGAAATATCCACTAACTTATGGATATTAATATTATAAGAGTTAAGGTGCTTAATTTGCTTTTCTTAATAAGAGGAAAATAGGATAGCCTCATCTCTAAGGAAGAGAAGGGGGCAAGTGGCAAGAGAAAGGAATAGATAATTCCTACTTTCTCTCTCTTAATTGAATTCTAAATAAAAATGCATATATGCTCCTTTATCCATAGAGTGAAAGGGGTAATTTCAAATCCACTTCTTCTCTTTGCTTGAAAAATGACCAAGGAAGCTTTGAAGGACCAGGAGGAAGACCCCCAAACTGTTGGTAAGCTTCTTGACTTCCTTTCACCTTGAATTCATGGTGGAAATCACAAAACAATGCATGATTTCTTCTTATCTCGATCCCATCTTCAATTCTAACCATTCCTTTTCACTCAAAGCTTGAGGACAAGTGTAACTTCGGTCCCACTGCCCAAGGCTCTAGTAGAGTTTCAAGAATGACGACTGGCCCCACAGACCACTACTAGCCTTAATTGAACACTTTTTCCTCACTCACGCGCAATCCGGGGTCAACTTCCCGACTGGTCACCCATCCTAGTACTACTCCAAGTTGAGCACGCTTAACTATGGAGTTCTTTAGCGATGAGCTCCCAGAAAAGGAGGTGCACCTTGGTGATATGGGTAGTCCAATCATTCCTTATAAGATCTTTTTATCCGAGGCCTCAAATCCTGGGATGTTACAATCTCCCCCACTTAGACTCTTGACGTCCTCGTCAAGGCTCAACTATATGGCCTCATAATCTGACCCCATTTCAGTGCAGACCCACAATGGCCTATGGACACCCAGCTCCCGATCACGGAATACCAGCGCAAGGGTGGCTACGTCAACCATGGATAGCCCTTTCCTGCATGCCTGGACCGCACGGCTCAAGACTGGCATGTCATGCCCATGTGGGCCCCACCTACTAGAGGGGTTATGGCTCTGATACCATTTGTAACGCCTAGGCCCACTGCCCAAGGCTCTATTAGAGTTTCAGGAATGACGAATAGCTCCACAGACCACCACTAGCCTTAATTGCACGCTTTTTCCTCACTCATGCGCAAGCTGGGGTCAACTTCCCGACTGGTCACCCATCCTAGTACTACTCCTAGTTGAGCACGCTTAACTATGGAGTTCTTTAGCGATGGGCTCCTGAAAAAGGAGGTGCACCTTGGTGATATGGGTAGTCCAATCATTCCTTATAAGATCTTTTTATCCGAGGCCTCAAATTCTGGGATGTTACAATGAGCCTTGGAATAGTGAAACGAGTTGCATCCACCATTGTTGACGTGAGCTTGGAGCTTTGAAGCTGAATTGGAGGCAGGTTATATAATTAACTTGAACCCCTTTACATTGTTATTCAACTATCAATCTTGCAATTTCGTTGATTCCTTCATATTCTTGATTAATTGTTGGTTGAAATGGGTAATTCCATGAAATCGGAAGTACTAAGATCTATAGGGACGAAGATAGATGATGATGACATCATCTTGGACACATTTTCCAAAGAATTTGTATTTCATTCGGTTTCAACAAACTTGCTCATTTGGTTTCAACAAAACCGTTTGAAAGCAAATGATTTCATCAAACCGTTAGAAGCTAAACAATTTCAAACCATTTAGGAGAGTTGGCCATGGTTGACCGTTTGGAAATTTTGATGCTAATGATGATGATTGATGACCCACCAAATTTGATTGAATAATTCCAAAGGGTTCATCAGTTGAAGGTTAATCAATTAGCAAATCCTAATTGGGTTAAGTGCTGAAATTCAATTAGTTGATTTAATTTTTTTTGGGTTGATTAGCCCAAACGGTCTCAAGACCGTTTAGAAGTCACCCAAACGGTCTCAAGACCGTTTGGGGGTCACCCAAGACCATTTGGAGGTATAGGGTTAAATATGGTTGAGTAATTGAAGGTCCAGAGACACAAATTGAAATGCAATTGAGTGTTGATTTGATGATCAATCCAATGATCTAAACCCTAATGGAATTTCACAAATTCCAAGGATACGATGAGGCAAACGGTCTCAAGACCGTTTGAGGTTAGGTCATATCAAAAATCTGATGATAATTCATTAGTTGCAATTGAATCAATTCCACAATGTTGATCATTGATGGCTACTCGATTCAAAGCCATAATTGAAGGTTCTTGAGTAAAAATACTAGATCAATTAGGTTCAAAACCCTAATTGATGGTCTACTTGAATGTTGATTTAATAGTTCAAGTGATAAAGAAATCAAGGACTCAATTGATAATTGGTTCATCCATTGAAATCATGAATCATGTAAGTGTTGAAAGGACTTTTGGTCCATTCTATTTTGAGATGGTTTGGACCAAACGGTCTTTAGACCGTTTGACTCCAAATAGTCTCAAGACCGTTTGGGGCCAAATGGTCTCAAACCGTTTGGAGACCCAAAGTGCAAATGGTTTCAACACCTATTTTGTCCAATCGGTTTCAAGGACAATTGCTCAAATGGTTTTCTACCAATTGAATTTTGAGAACTAAGATCGTTTAGGGCCTATGTAATCAAATATTTTTGAGGTGCAAGATGGTTGATCCATTAAAAACCTCATGTAATTGAAGGTCCAATAGGGCTAATTCAATTGAATGACTAATACAATTGAAGATTCAATTGGTTAATCCAATAGATCATCTAATGGAATTGAAGGTTCAATTGGTCAATTCATTTTGGAACCCTCATATAATTGAAGGTTCAACTGATCAAACCATTTGGAGACATGATATACTTCGATGGTTGATATCCTTAGTAGGATTAATCATAGATGCATAATGATACAATAATTCAATACATCATGTTAACCCTAAATGCATGTATTTGAATAAAGAGTAGGCTCAATCTAATCAAGAATTGAGTAGTGGACATCCTGAGTAGGATGAGAGAGAAAGATTCATACATGAATGATAATCATGTAGCAATTAAGTTTAAAACATTCAAAATGATGTGATGTACAATTAGGGTATGATCCTTGAATAAGAGATCATAAAACCCTAATTGAGTTGATTAATGAACTCAAACTCTAATTTTGGGCAATTCTGAGTGAAACCCTAAACTAGTAGGATGATGTGATATGAAATTGGGGTAATGACATGAGTAACCCTAATTCAGGGTATTTTGATGATAAACCCTAATTAGGATGAATAGTAAACCCTAATTGTGGGTTATTGAATATAAACCCTAATCTAGGGTGATATGATATGAACAGTAAACCCTAATTCTAAATTACGATGAAGGTATGTGAAACCCTAATTCTGGGTTATACCATATAACATGAAATCCTAATCTTGGACAATGATATGATGAATCATTGGACCTAATTGAACATAGGGAATGAATAAACCCGATTGACAAGAAATGGGTAACCCTAACCCTGGTAAGGGAATAGTGGTGTTACCCTTGATTAGCATGGAATTGAAATATGATTGATATATCTGTTATCATTTGTACTAACCATGCAGGAATCATGAGATGATGAGCATAGCCAGGTATGAGCTATGATGTTTTATTTATTGAAATTATTTATTGGGCCTTATGTACCATGCTATGCCTTGTTGCCTAGTAAGAGGTAATAAGAGAAGTAATGGGCCTTAAGTGCCATGAGAAGATGCTTATGTAACAAGTATCATATTTACCTTGGTCAGATTACCTAAAGGTGACAGTTACCTGAAAAAGTGGTAATAATGCTCAGTGATGAGCTAAGGATTTGAATACCCAGAACCATATGATTATGACATTGAGTTTGTGAAGGGATGAGTATTCCTAGTATTAAAATGAGGGATTGAGATTCCAATGTCTTATAAAGACTAAGAAGTGATTAATGAAAATAGTACATATTTTTCTTTGTAGCTTTTGTCTTATTAAATTATGTTTGGAAACTTGGCTGATGCTAAAAGAATATGATAATGTACTTAATTAATCAAGTAATACCATAGAATGTAGTTGCCCTGACCACAGATCCATCAGCGTCAGAATTAGTTGAATGGTGAAACAAGTTTTACTCGGAATGCATATTTTTGAATATGTGGGGGTAATTGGGAAAATATATCCTTATTCCCCATAGGAATGGCTTCGGACCATGTCCTATGTACGAGATTGGTTTTGGACCATTCCCCAATAAGAGAATGGCTACGGGTCATAACTCCTCAATATAATACCATGCATTGGCTACGGGCCATAACCCTGAAGAGTGTATATGCTACGGGCTATAACTCTATAGAGAAGATGCCAATATACCCTGGCAAGCTAATTGCAGTTTGACACATGATGTCTCTGCTAAAGTAGTCTTGTACTGACCGAGACAGATGAGGTCATGGAATCCGGCTCTCCCATTGACCTCATGTGGTATCGATGCTTTACGAAATCGTGGTCGGTTGGAGTATGAGCGGTATATCTCATCTCTTCAGGGCATAAGAATTTTTGTAAAATGTAATCAGCTGTGTAGTGTATTTGCATAATATTGAAATACGAGAATCACTGGTTGAAGTTATTCTGCTTAGCATGTTCTAGATACATAAATGTTATATATGCTCTTCAAGTCCTTATAGAATAAGAGACATGTTGCTTTAACAAGTTTTAGCTTAAATGCTTGAGTAGAAATGTGGCTCTAATCTACATAGATATTGATCTATCTACTGTTGAATTCATAATTCCATTGTTTAGTTTATTTCTATTAAACTATTATAACAATGTTTTCGGCGAAGAGTTATATCTCTCACTGGGGCAATTTTACGATTGTTTCACCCCTGTGGAATCCAATATTTTTAGGTGGACACAGACGAGGTAGAGGCAGAAACCTCATAAAAAGGGAAGAACAGCAGCAGCAGTAGCATCAGGGACAACAATGAATCCTCAGGTGGAGACACTGACTGTCAAGTCTTATATATCTGTAAATAGAGTCCTATGTGTCATCTCTGTACTCTCAGGTCCTAGGAATCAGTGGTAGTGTTTTTATAATCGATCTGAGAGTTTGGCATGATGCTTCGAGGATTTTGTTACTTGAGCTTTTGATAAAGCAAATGATGTATATATATATTCCTCGAGAAGAAATGGTACAAAGAATGTACTATGTGAACCAGTATGTGAATGTAATATCATGGCTCTTATTTAAAGAGTGTTCCTGAGATTGGATTTCTTTGTAAAATGGTTTTAATTTTTAGTGATTTTCAGTAATCTGTTGCTAATGATCGCTTCCGCAATTAGTTAATCTTGTTTTTGTGAATCGTTCGCCACATTTGTAATCTACAAATTAAAGCCGGCCTACAGGTAAATTTTCAAATATTTTGGATAGTCTTTAATGTACATGTGTGGATTTGGAGGGAGAAAGTGTGTGATATCTGGATATGTTAAGTAATGTGATAAATAACTTCAAGAGATAAATTTATGGCAACTTGTGTTCCATATGTTTTTATTTTCTTGAGGGTGAAGTTACACATTAATTGGTGGTTTTTAGATATCTCTGCTGTGGTAGGAAAGAGAAAATATGAATTACTTTAAAAGACTTGAATAAAATACCAAAAGTCTTCAAAAGGGAAAACTAATGCCAAAGGATTCTAGACATCCTAATTAGGCTAGCTATCAAATTTCATTTAATTTGGAGTTTGTTTGCACCCACGATTGAAGAGAGAGAAAAAGGTAAATGAATTAATGTGTCACCTTACCTAATTTTGTTTAGGCTAAGGTTTCCACATTATGTATGTCATGAACTTTCTCTAATTTTAGATTTAACGTGAACCCTTCGATCCCTGATCAGACGGCCTATGGGTCGTCATCTACCTTGGGTAGGAGATCGAGTTCTATGTGAATAGTGATCCTGATTTTCTCCACCATGAATCTCACTCGTTTGGTAACCATTTTACTCTATTTTTCCTCTGGTGAATTCATCTCTTACCTAATTCTTCCTATACATAATTTGCTAGCTTTCCTTCATTAGCATGAAAATGCCAAAAAGTAGCATCAACCTTAGTTTTGCAGACACATGCTAACCTATAAAACCCCACACCTAACCACCCAGAAACCATCGCCAACCCTCATCTTTCTCTCCTCCTCGCAAAATTTGCTCTATAATGCCCTGAAGATCCCTGACCTACTCACCTTTGCTTTCTAGAAATTATCTCTTCTCCATCGTCCTTGCCTCCACCGTAGGTGCAATTGGAAGCCTGGTAAGCATCTATGAATCTCCATCTCAGTTTTCACCGCTTTTTACGCCTTGGTTTTCTTTGGGTGTGCCCTATAGCTGAGGTATAGCTTATCTCTGGCAGTCTCTACCGTGGCTATCTATTAACCCTTCAATTATGGGGAATGGTGTCCTTATTTTTGTAGTACACTAACAATCATTTTCCGGCCTTGGTTTGTTGAGTTTTGATGTTTTGGGCAACATTGACCTAGCCCCTTTTCCAGCCATGGTGGAGGACAGGTTCTGGACCCTGACGACGGATTTTCCCATATTGCGGCTCATTGTCTGCATGGTGACATATCGAAGATTTTAGGGGTGGTTCCTGGGCATTTTGGAGCCTAGAACACCTAAGGGCCACTCAAGTTGGAGCAGCTTCACAACCCATGGTAGGAGTGCCTGGAAGGGATGAATCTCGTATGTCAAATCCCTTTTCTGTCCCTCCTATTTCTTGTGATGTTTTGTTTTCCATCAAGGGGCAAAAGCATCATTTAACCGCTATTTGGATTTCTTTTCCTCATATGCGAAGTTGACATGTTGTCTATGAGTCCTTTTGAGTTGACCACTTCTGATTGGGCCAACTCAGTGAGTTTGACCTGTCGACTGGGTTTTCACTAATGATGTGGATTTTAGAATTTCCTGATTAGTCGATTTTGTAAAAATCACATCTTTTGCTCTGTTTCTCAAAAATTATAAATAAACATGATTTAGAATTAGAAAATTGAGATCTTTCTAATAAAAATGTTTCTATAGTTTTATTCTGATGTTTTCGAAAGGCGATTTTGGGAATCTAATAAGTATGAAAAAGCCCTAAAAATTGCAACTTATCCATATGAACTCCAAATAAAGCAAGTAAATATGTTTTCTTGATCAAGAGAATATAATGAATTGTTTAGTTTAGGTTTTTTGATCAAATCTGAGGTTTTCAAAAAAGGTTTAAAATTAGGGTTTCTTTACACTTATATGCTTTGTAAAACCCTAATACTTTTGAATAACTTATAATTAGGCAATGTGATCTTGGAACCTTCTAAGTTGGTGAAAAGTGATTAGTAGGGCTCTGAGTTGAGGTATGTGCATCTTACCCTTTAAGTTGGGCATATTTGTTATCCAAACCCTAATTTCCCAATGAGGCATGAACTAAAACCTTTAATCCTATTATTAATCCTTTTGGTGCAATTACTTCATTATTTTCTTGGGTTTTGACCCACTCACCATATCTCTATTATTTGATGTTAAATCTTGCCTTGCCAATTATTTCTTTTAGCATGATAATTTTTTTGAATTATTAGCTAATGTAGTGGTACTTATGTACAACCACCCATAGTTGGGCATGTGTTATTTTTCCCTTGGGAATGTGTTTAATATCCCCCATATATAAATATTTTGTAGGTGACTAGAAATGTGTTTAGTCTCCCCTCACCTATTGGTTGGGGTCTGGTAGGTGTCTCAACCCTACTTAGTTAATTTAGTTTAACTTGATCTTTCATGCAAAATTTCTTGTTGTTTGTTATGGCAAGATTCTTTTGATACGTGCCTCATACTTTTGACCCTCCTTATTCTTTTTTTTTATGACCGAGAGAGCCCGCCCTGAGAAAAGCTAACATGGTAAACTCTCAAGGTATGAGAGGGTGTTGTCTGGTCACACCCCTCCCACGCCTAATTAGCATGGCATTCACAAAGTGCCTCAGTGAGGTTCAAACCTAGGTCCTTCATTGGGACTTACCGAGCTCTTACCACATGGGCTACTATGGTCGGACACCTCCTTATTCTTGGTGAAACTATACCCTTTATTTTCCTTGTTATACTTTTCTTTGTTCTGGTTCCTTATTTGATACATACCTTATTTTCTCCTCTTGTTGGGTGATCCCAACCATCCAAGCCTAGGACAAGGAGTGGAATAAGATCAAGGAGGAATAACCCATGTTTAGGATAAGGAACCTAATCTAGCATACATTTTGAGCGTGTTTGAAATGGATGTTTTATTCCTCAAATTTTAGTAGGGAGTGGATCCCCTCTTGGGTCTCACTCCTTACAAAAGCACTCTACCACAAGAGATAGTTTGTAACACTTGGGTCTACTTCCTAAGGCTCTAGTAGAATTTCAAGAATGACAAATGGCTCCATAGATCAGCACTAGTCTTAACTGTGAACTTTGTCCTCACTCACATACAATCCAAGATAAACTTCCCGACTTGTCACTCTAACTAGTACTACTCCAAGCTAAGCTCGCTTAACTATAGAGTTCTTTAGTGACGGGCTCCCTGAAAATGAGGTGCACCTTTGTCATATGGGTACTCCAATCATTTTATCTAAGGCCTTAAATCTGGGGACGTTACAATCTCCCCCACTTAGACTCTTGACATCCTCATCAAGGCTCAATATATAGCCTCAAATCTTTTCCCCATTTCAGTGTAGATCCAGAATGGCTCATGGACACCTAGCTCCCATCCATAGCTACCCAGTGCAAGGATGGATCTATCTCATTTCAATGGATAGCCCTTTCCAATTTTCCAGCACCGCATGGCTTAAGACTAGCATGTCACATGCCCATGTGGTACCCACCAACAGGAGGGGAATTGCCTTTGATACCATTTGTAACACCTGGGCCCACTGCCTAAAGCTGTAGTAGAGTTTCAAGAATGATGACTGGCCCCACAGTGCACCACTAGCCTTAACTACACACTTTGTCCTCACTCATGTGCAAGCTAGGATAAACTTACCCACTAGTCACCCATCCTAGTACTACTCCAAGCTACAAACACTTAACTATGGAGTTATTTAGTGACAGGCTCCCTGAAAAGGAGGTGCACCTTGGTTATATGGGTAGTCCAATTATTCTTTTTAATATCATTTTATCTAAGGCTTCAAATCATGGGACGTTACATAGTCGCTGGACTTGCTCCAGGACCAAGTAAATACCTTACAATATCTTTCACATTACTTAATTGTTCACATGATCTACTGTTCATGAGGAGTATGGCAGTTAAATCTTTTATTTCCACTGTCTTATCTGATGTCATATTTCCCTATAGTGGTATAAGAGCCACATCAATTTACTGTGTCTTTAGATTTAAATCGATATGATCACATTTAGTTTTATCATTTATTTATTGCATACAATGCGATTGTAAAATGATTGATGTGCATATCCAATTAAACACCACAAGAAATTAAGATATATATATATATATATATATATATATATATATATATAAAGATGTGTCACCTTAAAATTGTTTTGATGGTGACTGGTACCATGGTTATGGCCTACACCTCTAGACCTTTTGTTCTTGGTTGATGGTTGTTCCTGTTTATATCTCAGTTTGCATACCAAGCCTCTCTCTTCTTTCCATATGTAAGGTTATTGTTTTCCCTCCCTTGCTCCCCTCGAATGTAACTCAAGGTTTCTCATTACCATGTAATATGTAATTTGGATTAGGATAGCTTTACTTTCTTATTATGGCAAAGAAGGTGTTATGTTTCAGACGAACTGGCCATCTCATCAAGAGAAATGACTGGTTCAGAGACAAATCAATCGACTGGAGGAACGAGGGGACGTTCATAGGAGACAATTGATCGACTAGTAGGCCAACCGACCATCTGGAGGAGTCCAAGACCAGAGTCTAGGTGAACAATTTGAGACACCAAGTGACCATCTTGGAGGGCAGTCGACCGGTTCGAGCGTTGAACTGATCAACTCAGACTGGATCCAGCACAGATTTTCATCAAAAATAGGTTGCTAAATATGATGTGGACCTTAGATGATAGCAACTCCTTTTGGCTCCAAGGAATTATAATAGGATGACCATAACCATTTCTTGTATCTAATATTGCATGTTTTCATTGTGATTGTATCATGTATACAATACATACTATAAATATGTGGTGATTGGATATGTGTATGTATTTATATAAAATCCCTCACTTAAAATATTAAGTCTAAGATGCTTTTCATAAGAACACACAAAAAACTTGATCGGCTAAAGCATGGACATGGCTCCTTGTGGTACGACATCCATCTAATGGAAGTGTGATAATATATATGTGGGTCTACCTCCCCAGGGTACAAATTCTATTGTGTTGGCTTTTGAGTCGACTTAACTTGGTGATCTTAATTCGATTAATCACCTAAAAGCATAAAGATGGATCATTACAAAGAGTTTTTCTTACCATCTATCAAGAGTTGCATATGATTCAATTGGAAAAATTTTCTTACATAAATAGTCAAGTTGTGAGCAGTCAATGTTAGTTGACTCATGAATTTTATGAAATATGGATCTTGACTCACTAGAAAGTCGTACGATGCAATCTTCTAAAATGATAGTGAGGGTTAACCATTTCAACAAAATAGTGGGAGCGATAGTTAATTAAAGCCCAACATAAATATAGTCAAATTTTGTTTAATCAAATGAAATTCAAATTATTTTGACAAAAATGCAAATTTTCTTATAGAATCTAATGATGTCCAACAATACATTTTCTTGCAATCGTGAGAAGGACAAATTGAATGAGAGAAATTTCCATGACTGATTCAGGATGTTGAGAATTGTTTCCACACATGAGTGAAATCTTTATGTCATGGAAACACCACAACCGCATGAACCTACTCCCGTTGTGCCTAGGGATGATAGGGATGCTTACAAGAAGCACTCTGAAGATTTTGTAGATGTCAAGTGCCTGATGATGTGCTCAATGAACTATGAGTTATAGAGACGACATGAGAACATGGATGTTATTATGATGGTCACACATCTTAAGAACATGTACCGAGATCAGCAAGACAGGAGTGATTTGATGTTTCCAAAGCGATGTTCAAATGCAAGATGACAGAAGAAGACCTAGTAGGTCCCCATGTGCTCAAGCTTATTGGGTATATGGAGAACCTTTCTAGATTGGGATTTCCCTTGGGTCAAGAGTTGGCTACATATGTGATTTTGCAATCACTACCAGAGTCATACAACCAGTTTTTTATAAACTAGAATATGAATTATTTTGATAAGTCGTTCTCAGAATTAATTGGAATTTTTAGATCAAATAAGGAACAAATGAAGAAAGACAAGCCCAAATTTGTGATTACGATTACCAGAGGAAAGGAGAATTCCAAGGGCAAAGGCAAAGCTAAGAAGATTTATAAAGCTGGATAGAAGCCTAAGTATTTTGCACTCAAAGCAAAGGAAGGGGTTACCAAGGTAGGGAATTGTCACCACTTTCACCATCCTGGACATTGGAACAAGAATTGCCCTCTCTACCCAGAGGAACTAAAGAAGAAGGAGGAGGGGCTAGATATCTTCACTTAAGGTATATATGTTATAGAGATAAATTTATCTACTTCTTCATCTTGGGTATTGGATCTCACATATGCTCAAATATGAAGGATCTAAAATGAAGTAAGCCTTTACAAAATGGTGAGGTCGAACTGCACATTAAAAATGGATCAAGAGTTGATGCCATTGTAGGCAGAACCTATGACTTATCTCTTCCCATGGGGCATGTAATAGAGTTAAAGAACTATTATTTTGTTCCTGTTATAAATAAGAACATTATTTCTGTATCTTGTATGGACAAGGATGGTTTTGAATTTCATATAAAGAATGGTCGATGTTCTATTAAAAAGATGAGATCTTTTGATGATAGTGCCCCAATGTCTTATGGTCTTTATTTATTATATTTTGAGACAAATGTCTATGATGTAAATACCAAAAGGATAAAACTCAACAACTCAAATAAAACATATCTTTGACATTGTTGTCTAGGGCACATTAATGAGAGCCACATTTCTAGACTCCATAAAGATGGTTATCTAGACACTTTTGACTTTGAATCAATTGAGATATATGAATCTTGTTTATTGGGAAAGATGACTAAAACACCTTTCATTGGTTACAGTGAGAGAACGTGTAATCTAGTAGGACTCATAAATATTGATGTATGCGGCCCTTTTAGAATAAAATGCTATATGTGGGTGTCAATACTTCATTACCTTCACTGATGATCTTAGTAGGTTCTACTATTAAACATAAGTAAAAAAGCCTTGAAAGGGTTCAAGAATTTCATGAATGAAATACATAAAACAACTTGATAAAACTATTTAGGAACTTTGATCTGATAGAGGTGGAGCATACTTAAGCCAAGAATTTTAGGACCTTCTACGACATTGTTGTATCGTATCACAATGAACTCCACCGGGAGAAACACAACAAGATGGTGTATCTTAAAGAAGAAACCTCACATTATTAGATATGGTGTGATGAATGATGAGTTTAATTCCCAAAATTACATCTACTTCTCCCATATCTTTCATTTCAAAATTAGAAGTCAAGAAAGTTTTCGTACTAATTATGATATCAATATTAGTGCCAAAAATAAGCATGGCATCCACATAAAGACATATAATACACAACCTTGGTTATTGACTTTTGAATATATATACATTTGTCTCCTTCATTTATATGGAACCCATACGATACATTGACTTTATCAAATTTCTCATTCCATTATTTAGATGCTTGTTTCAAGCCATAAAGGGATTTGATTAGTTTGCATACCATATGTTCTTTTCCTGGAACAACATAAAGCAGTTTTGACATCCATTTGATGTATAATTAATTTTTTAATAGGCGACAAAGCAATTAAAATCATCATTGAAGAGATTCTAATTATAGGAGAAAAAGTATCAAAATAAACAATGTCATATTGTTGTTTGTATCCCTTGGAAAATAACTGAGCTTTGTATTTATCTACAACCCCATAGATTTTTAATTTCCTTTTAAATATCCATTTACACCCTATGGGTTTGATACCTGGTGGAATATCCACTCATTTCCATGTGTGATTAGATAATATTGATTCAATCTCACTATTAATTGCTTCCTTCCATAAGGAGGAATCAGATGAATTAATTGTATTATGGTAAGATTGAGGGTCATTATCTACAATAAAGGAATAGAATTCATCATCGAGATTCTTTTCCTTCCTCATCCTAGTGGATCTCCTAGGTTCTACATCATTAGGTTCTAAGGCAACATTATTATTGGATGTACTTGGGATGTTCTCCAAAATTTCATTTGAAAAATTAGATAATTTTTCCAAAGGAGTTTTCATATAAAAAATATGCTCAAAATTTTTTGCATTTTTAGATTCAATAATAGTATTAGGTTCTATAACATTTTTGTTACTTCTAAGAATTAGGAATCTCTATGTGGTACTATTTTCAACATAACCTATAAAAACATCATCTAAAGTTCTAGATCCTAATTTTCATTTCTTAGGTTCTATTAATAATATTTTATCCAAACACAACCACGCTTTGAGATATTTAAAATTTGAAGGACATCCTTTCCATTATTCATATGGAGTCTTATTTGTCTTCCTACTAGGAATAGGATTTTAAGGAAAATAAGATGATAAAATTGCATACCCCACAAGTTGTTGGGTGCTCCTAAAATAATTAAAATAGAATTCATCATTTCTTTTAGAGTTCTATTTTTACATTCAACAATTCCATTTGATTGAATACAGAGGGGTGTATTCATTTATAATGCCATGGGTTAAACAAAAATCATTAAGAGAATAACAATCATATTCACTACTCCTCTCTGAGCAATGACGTTTTATTTTCTTATTGAGTTAATTTTATACTTCAGTTTTATATTTAACAAACATTTCAAAAGTTTCTTCCTTTTAATTTAATAAATATAACTTTGTATAGTGTGAGAAATCATATACAAAAATAATATAGAACCTTTTTCCACTTCTAGACAAATTTTATTTTAAATCTCCAACATCCGTGTGTAATAAATATACTAATTTAGAATTTCTATGTGAAATTTGAGGACATGGCTTCTTTCTAGATTTCGTTTCAGCATATACTTGACATTTATTATTTAAATAAACAACACCATCTATATCTTTTAGAAAATCTAAAAATTTCATGTGTTGTACATATTTAAAATTAATATATCAGTCTATTGTGCCACTTATCCAAAGATTCAATGATATAAGAAGAAGAGGAAATTTCAATTAGCAGAAGAGTTTGATACATTCAAAAGAAAGAGACAATTTGAATAATACCCCATACCAATGTAGTCCCCAGACTTAGAAAGAATGACCTTGTTTAATTCAAAGGACATCTTGACCCCAAACTTAACAAGTTGAGAGAAAGAAATCAAAGCAATCATAATGTCTAGAACATACAATATATCTTTGACCGATAGTTTTTTTCCATAAGTCATCTTGATCATGATATTATTCTTTACAGTCACAAGAGAAGCATTAGAGTTGCCCATGACAACCTTATTCTCATCTTGTCCTTCTTCTGAGTAGGTCACGAAGGAATCTCTGTTGCCACTAATGTGGCGAATAGCCCTTCCCATGATATTGAAATGATCCCATGTTAACCAGGTTGATGAATGTCACAAACATAATGTCACACCCACATCCCACGATTACCACCAATCATGAGATTAGGGCATGAGTTGAGAATTAAAATTAATACAAAGTTCACTCTTGATTATTATTATTTTTTCCTTTTATTTCAAACTCTTTATTTTCTTGCATCCAATCCAGAAACAAAATTTACAAGAGAATTAAACTTTATTACTCTAATATGATCTCAACATTAATGATACACATGCATACATTCATTCTGTTTCTCACACTTCCATGTACATATGACATGATAATCAGATACATTCTCTCTTATCAAGGAAACAAAGATACAAAACATCATTTACAACTCTCTCACATCTATACAAGGACCTAGAGTGATAGGGACCGACTAAATTCAACTAATCTCATACTTAACTCCAATGGTAGATCTACTCAGACGCTTTGACCTTCTTCAAGTCCATGTGGTTTTCCTAAAAATTGTGAGTAGAGGGGTGAGCCTACTCGCTCAGTGAATGAGTACTTCAAATAAACAGTCTAAAGCACTGATATAATTACAAATATACTTTTGAGCAACTGATATCAATTATAATAGTAGTAATCTTTAAAGAGTCTAATCATTGACAATCATAAATATGGCAGGATAATCTAGATATCAACAAGAGTAAATCAATATATGAACATTCTTGATTAATCTCAAAGAGAACTAATAACTCAAACACATACAAAGGATAATTGAATAAATGTGCACACTTGTTTAACCTCTCATTCATCTTATTATGCCCTGAACCCACATGAGGTGTACCACAACATGTGAAAGAATCACAGCAAGCTACGATCTCACTATACAAGGCTTAGAAGCATGCCCGGGTTCCTAAGCCTATGTCTTGAGTAAGACCTTGTCTGTAGTGGGCCTCGACACGTCTGCCTCTCGGTGGCTAATGCAAGCAGCCAGATATATCAGACTCCACCTATCAACCTGGGTACTCAGGTGGTGAGTCAAATCCCTCAGGCTTATTGGGCATCAGTGGACCTACTGACCACTGATCACTCAACATGTAACACATGTACCACCGACATCCCTAGTTGGTGTTGGGTACCACACAACTATAAGGAGTCTGCCCTACTGGTCAAGACCCCCACACTCTACTGTTGTGCTCTGTCTTACCTTGATCTAGAGTACCTCCTATTGAGAAACCATTTCCTCCTCATAGCGCAGGCCTCATCCTGTGAGGATTCTATAGTGTTCAGGGCATCTACATGTCTAATTCACTCTTTAAATTCACAATTCAATCATCACATCAACATATCTTTGTTAAGCTTTGTAAAATGTTCATTTCATAAATAATCTGATAACATATACCACAACTGAACTGTTAAGCATCATCACATCTCAAGCTGAGAAACATTGCAATCACAATACTTGTTTCACTAAACACCCTATCATTAGGGTTTCATTTACCTCATTCACTTATCACATAACTCGCATAAGGATTGAATACATCATAACATCATTCAATAAGATTTTCTCTCAACAGTTCACATATAATCAAATATATTTATATATATATATATATATATATATGGGCGTTCATTCATTGCCCGCGCGGGTAGCCTGGATTATCGCTACCCTGGAGCCAAAAAAGTAACTCTCCTGGATAAGAAAGTAACTATGCTGTAAAAAAAGTAACTATGGTGTCAAAAAAGTAACTCTGCTGGCCAAAAAAGTAACTTTGTACAAAATATACAGCATATATATAAGGACGGGTTTTTTTATTTTGGAGGGGCAAATGATATTATTTTTGGCTAATTTTTTTTGGAGAGCTAGACAAAATATTCCTCTACAATTGCAAATTTTTTTTTGAAAAAAAGTAGTAGGAAGGGTGGGCGGGTAGCTACCCACGCGGGCAATAAAGATGGGCCATATATATATATACATATATATATATATGAAACCATGTAATGATATGAACTAGAGTTTCCACCCTTCTTACTGCTATATCAAGCAAACATTATTATCATCGAATGAAATCCAAGATCTAATCTGACATATATGTAATAAGCACACAAATAAATAATCATTTGTATCTAAAGAGATTCAACTAGGCAAACTTCTTTATTCAATTATACAACAATTGAGTCGTAGCCGAAATCCCTAAATTTCAGTATATTCATGTAACTCTTACAATTACATTAAGAATTCTTATTTAGATGGACTGCAATAATTTCTAATGTGATTTCATAATCTGAAATTCATCATAATAGATAAATAATCCATTTCTTATCAACTTGCACAAGCTAGATCAAATAGACCATTTAGGGTTGTACTTGCATACTAAAATTATTAATGATTTAACTAATTTTTGTGCAATCTACTATTTAAAGGAAGTACCCACTCACCCTAAGGTGTGAAAACACCTTAAAACCTAGCCCATCTTTGAAGATCTCGAATCCATATCCAAATCCTAGCAAAATCTGTGGTTTCTTCTTCCTTTTAACCCTAAATGGGACCTGGTGTAGGTAGAAGACGAGATTAGAGGTTAAACCAAACCTCCAAATCGTTAGATCAAGGGTTTTGATCAAGGGGAAGTGAAGAGAAGAAGGAATCCACGGTTAAAACTACTTACAAAGTCGAATTTATAGCAACCCCTTTTGATTTCTGATGTTCTTCACGTTCTTCCCCAAAAATCGCCCCAGAAATTGCCCTCCAGGTCACCCCCTCATAGAGAATGATGTTTGAGATGATTGAGGATCGAATCCTAGTTCCAACACACTTCGTTTCATTGAAAACGGATAAGTATTTCTCAAAATAAGATCATTTTATGATTGGTTGTTCTTGGCAGCGTCGACTTGTAGTCTCAGTGTCGACACAACATCGGTCGTGGTTTATATCGTGGTCGTAGTGTCAACGCAGCGTCGGTCACAGTTTACACCACGGTCGCGGTGTCGACGCAGCGCCGCTCGTGGTTTTCAGTATATGCTTATTAAAAATAGCATAACTCACTCATTTTAATGCTGATTTGGTATATTCTTTTTTGTTGGATTTGTAATTGAATTCTCTACAATCCTACAATATTATTTTGATAATGAAAAATCATTTATTTATTATTTCCTCTAATTTTATTAACTCTCTTCTTGCACACATGTATGGGTCAATGCTATGTTAACCCCAACTCGAATCTTTATAATATGCTTAAGTCATGATTATGAGTTGCCAAATAAATATTTAAGGTCACTAAGGTTAATATAAAATACAACTTAGAATATTACTTGCAAAAACATGATAATCATTAAGATTATCTTAAATCTCTAGGCTTACTAGCAAAGCTAGGAACATGTCGTAACAATTCTCCCCCTCTAATAAAAATTTTGTCTCAAAATTTCTAAAAGAGGAAAAGATACTTGTTAAACATCTCTGATTCTACTTTCCAAGTAGCTTCTTCTACACCATGATTCTTCCAAAGAATCTTTACTAGGGGTATCTCTCTCATTTTAAGCTTTTAGATTCTAGAGTCTAGAATTTTATTTTCAACATTGAGTCATTATTTACTATTCAAATAACAATTTTGAAAGATATAAAACGTGCGAAACATAATTTCTCATCTTATGATCACAAGGTACTATTCACTTGCCATTCATGAGACAACACTAGTCATCATACTATCACAAGATATAAATCCTTTTTACAATATCACTGGGTATCAACCCTTATCAACACAAGAGGATTACACCTCATCCAGGGCTCAACCATGCCCAAAGGTCATTAAGACCATCATACTATTCCCTACAAGATCATTATTATCTTTGCATGCCTTATAACAAAGCTAAACAACATCACTTACATATAATACACTAGATCAACACAGTATTGCATTAATGAGCTAGGAGATCTTCATAAAAAATCATAGCAGGATTATATTAACATTAAGAACATTCCTTTATTACATCAGCATGTAAGGAATCTAGATATGATTAATCCTCATTATATTCATAATGCACATGTTTAGCATAAGAAAGTATCAACCATGTGGCTATGATAACCATCAATTAACATATTAGGGAGGTTATTACACCATCATTCCATCATATAAGAATGTTAAACATGAATACTCATCTTTATCTATTTGTATTAGAATTAGGTTCAACTTGATAAATTATATTAATGTTACTAATCAACACTTATACCCAAACCTTTACTCAGGGCATCCCCATTGGATCATGATAACATAATATTTATTATGATAACACAATCTAAATGTGTTTATGATCTCTCTACCATGGTGGTTATGCATCATATATGATTCATTTTCTTATCACTTCATTCCCACATTGCTCTAATTAAGGAAGATATGAAAGAGAAGATGATTCTGAGACTTAGAATTCTTATCTTAAAACATTCCCTTAATACCTTTGTAGTATGTAGGTTTAATTAGTTATCAACAAGGATACTTGACTAACTAGCACTTGATTGAATCTCCTAACCTCTTTCTTTTATAATCTATATTACTCCACCATGTTTCAAACCCTTCCTTACTTTCCATAATCCTCTTACCATATACTACTCTTCCACCTATCATCTTTAACTTCTATTTTTTTTTCTTATGATGCTTTAATGTTAGGGATAAATATTGTGGTCTACATGGATATTGTTTTAATGACCAGATTAGGTATGATCCATACATCATCATAATAGTTCCATACGATCATCCACTCCACTAGACTCATCTATAGTACAGTCATATTTGTTATTGACATATTGACCACATTAGGTTTAATGCAAATGTCCATTGTGTCATTTTCAAAGTTTATTATAGGATTATAAATATATAATTTACATTAGGTTGTTGATGCTATGAGGAAGGATAGAAACAAAATGGTATTTATACCACATAATCAAAATAGCAATATCATCTATGACCATGGTAACATCATTGCCCGGTCTGCTCCGTCTACAATGTCCATAATCCTCTTCCTTACTTCCACATGTCATCTTTAACCCTCTCCCTCTCCCTCTCCCTCTCCCTCTCCCTTGCGACTCTCACCCCTATCCCTCTGCAGTCTTCTCCTCCTTCTACGGTCTTTGCCTCCCACAGAGGTCGCCACTATGCCTCTGTGAAATAAATTCACGCTTCTTCCTAAAGAATGATATCTATCTCCTCTATCTCACAGTCAAAGGAATCAATTACGTCTGCCATCGTCGGGATACAAGAGATGACTATTCTTAAAAAAGAAAGGTTTGTCTGCTATGCCCCTGTCCTGTACTTTCCTTTGGCATGCCCCAAGACATTAACCCCCTCTTCCCCTCCATTTCTCAGTCTGCTCCATCTACAATGTGCTATCTTGTCAAAATTTTGCTCACATGATGCTAAACAAAATGCCCAAATACGGGATGAGTCCCGAACCAAATGAATCATATATCCATGCATAACCACATTGTAGAGCACAATATTTATTATGATGATGGTGATGCTTCAATTGAGTGTATGATGATTGTATAACACAACATTAGGGTAGCACATTTGGATTTTCTTCCTCCTTACTATGGTCATTAGAAGAATATGCATGTAAATCAGTATATTTATCCTTAACATAAATCTATGCTTGTTTTCATTAAAAAAATTTATGTATGCTTGTTTTTATATATTTATACCTGATCCGAGCATGTCTAATTTGGTGAGGGAATAGCCACATGCCATAAATTGATGAACCCTAATTTAGACAAACTCTAATCCACATGACCGTATTAATTTGTTGATGAGGTAATAACCACAAGCCCTACTCTTATCAGGCCTAAGTTGGACACACAATAATCCACAAAACAACATATATCTATAAAGAAATAATTATACAATATATATATGAATAAGAATCATGATATTTATTCTATAAAATAAAATGACCTCAATACCATACCATAAGTAAGTTTTGTAATGACAATATTTTGTTATGTAAATGGATAATTAGCTCAGTGATTATTATTTTCTGATTATTCAAAAATAGATTAAGGTATTTTTTGTAGTTTCTTCCTCAACATCGCATCTCATGTATGCAAAAAATATTTTAGACAACTATATTGCTCTAGAAAATATTTTGGTAATCAGCAATGGCCTAAATTGTCTATATTATTTCGATTATATGATTGTGGAGTTTGTGTGTAGATTGCAAAGGTGTTGTATATTTTTGATGTGTGGATTATCATGGCCATGGTCAACATCTTTTAGCCCATTTAATGCAACATCGTTTGAATATTTTGAACCATCATCTAAATATGCATCATCTAATATAGTTGTTCCTGGTTTTTGATTATTGATTGTTCATGTATTTGTAACCAACTTCCCATATATCATACACACCTAGGTTTAACATTTTTGACTAGATTTAAAATTATTTTACATTAATGTGTACTTCACATTAATTTAAATTTAATTTGCACTAACTTATAGGTTACACTAAGCATTTTCCCCTTTCATTTTACTATTATACTACTCATTACCCTCTGATATTGTTTTTTCTTCTCTGATATTTGTGGTGATAATATGGGTTCTGGATGTTGGTGGTTATTCTCCAATCATTTGGTGCTACCTTCTCCACAACCAGGTATTCTAGTATGTCACCATTATTCCTCAAACTCCTCCATGACCTTGCAATTCCCTTCACGATATGTTATTTTAATTTTAAAGAAATCGTTGTGTCATTGTTGTATAAGTATAAACATTTTCTGCACTTTCAATGAACATATTGCATGGTTGTGTTATAAAATTTATGTTACCATGGTCATAGATGATATTTCTATTTTGATTATGTGGTATAAATACCATTTTGTTTCTATCCTTCCTCATAGCATCAACAACCTAATGTAAATTATATATTTATAATCCTATAATAAGCTTTGAAAATGACACAATGGACATTTGCATTAAACCTAATGTGGTCAATATGTCAATAACAAATATGACTATACTATAGATGAGCCTAGTGGAGTGGATGATCGTATGGAACTATTATGATGATGTATGGATCATACCTAATCTGGTCATTACAACAATATCCATGTAGACCACAATATTTATCCCTAACATTAAAACATTATTCTTTCCATAAATTTTATAATTATGCAGTAAAAATATTGTTATGTGTGTATCCTTCCTAATGGGGTACAATCTGAATTATATAAACTAGAAACCATGCACGGGTATGAAATAACCCATATAGATATGGATCATACCTAATGTTGTCATAAAACATTTAATTAACATTTATCTCAGGCCTACATATGAGGAGGGAGTAATAACATGCCTTAATTTGAGCAGGTCTAATTTGGTGAGTGAATAACCACATGCCATAATTTGATGAACCCTAATTTGGACAAACCCTAATCCACATGACAATATTAATTTGTTGGTGAGATAATTACCACATGCCCTAATTTTAGTAGGCATAAGTTGGACAAACTGTAATCCACATGTTAGTAATATTTAAATAGCTATAAAGTAAGAACTGCATAATAAGTATGAATACAAATCCTGATATTTAATCTATAAAATAAATTGACCTCAATACCATACTAAAATTAGGTTTTGTAATGGCATAATATTGCCATATAAATGGATAATTAGCTCAATTATTAAGACTTCTTATTTATTAGGAAATTTATTAAGCTATTTTGTTGTAGTTTCTTCCTCAGGATTGCGTCTCATGCATGTAGAAAATATTTTAGACAACTATATTACTCCAGAAAATATTTTAGTAATTGAAGATGGTCTGAATTGTCTGTATTATGTAAATTATACTGTTGTAGAGTTTGTGTGTGGATTTCAAATGTGTTATATATTTTTGGTGTGTGGATTATCATGACCATGTTCAACATCTTTGGTCCCACTATATGCAACATTGTCTTAATATTTTTTCCCATCACCTATATACGCATCATGTGATTTAGTTGTTCTAGTTTTGACTGTTGATTGTTCACGTATTTGTAACCAACTTCCCCTAGGTTCAACATGGTTGACTGGATTTAAACTTATACATTAATGTGTAATTCACGTTAATATAAACTTAATTTGCATTAACACCTAGGTTGACAAATGTTTCATTTAAACACCCTCAGTGTCATGTTGTACTGCATCACCTATGTTAGTATGTCGTCTGTAGACCCCAAACTTCATAATGTATGGTCGAGCAAGTATGATGAGGCTTTAATTACAACATTGAGGATGTAGTATGGCATAGTAGTTGTAATGATTGATAGTTTACTAGGGAGGCTTGGAGGGAGACACTTTGTGACTAGCAAAATAGGATGGGTAGGCCAAACTATACATTGGAACATGTCAAAACCCAGTGGAAGAACCTCAAGAAGGAATTTGCAAAGTTGAAGCTTGTGACCAACAAGAGTGGTGTAGGATGGGATGAGATCAGGAAGAATCCTATACTGCTTGACACCTAGAAGTGGAGGGAGATACTTATGGTATGTAGAATAATACAATGACATAACATTCATTTGTTGCATTTAAATTTAACATGCTAATAGAAAATTTATGACAATAGGGATATAAGAATCTAGCAAGATTGATTAACCAACCCTTCTAGCATTACCACAACATTGAGTTGATGGGGGGAGGAACATTTCTAGAGGCCACCATGCAATGTCTTCTATAGACATACAACTTCCATCTGACGTCACCTCTGAGGATGATGTTGTTGTTGACTTAGATTCATCTAATACTCCTCTAAGGGTGATGTTGTTGTCGACTTAGATTCATCTAATACTCCCGTCAATGTAGATATCACCAGAGTTGAAGCAGACATGGGCTATTTTGCCACCCAGAGTGAGGGAGACAATGCTAGAATGGATAACCAAGGTGTTGGGCCAAGAACTCCTCCTAACCATAGGTGCAGGAAGTGAGCATCAATGACACTTGAATGATGTATGCTAACTAGTGATGTGGTATCTGAATTCATAAAGGTGTATGCAAAGGTGCACAAGTTAGGAACTGAGGTGGCCACCCGAGCTATTAAAAGGAAGAGTTTGCAATAATTTTACAACATTTCAATGACACTTTCCCTGATGCCCCTACCCCTATTTTTACAACTCTTGTGAACTCCATAAAGGAGTCGACAAACCACAATATCTATCTCAGCCTTCGAGATACCCTACTTAAAATTTAAATAAGGTTGCAAGGCCTATGGAAAAGGTCCCATGTCCTTCCATGCCACCCTCTTTTATGTCATCTCATTAGGGATTTTCTTTATAGTCCCCATGTTTGCCCTTCAACAACACATCAAGTTTGCCACTCGGTGTGGTATACTAGAAGTGATGATGTTGGCACAAGTGGGAATAACAAAGGCCCTACAGCATAGTGACAATGTAGTACCATTTACTTTGTTTTAGAACATTAGTCATATCTATTGTTGTGATATTTGCTATGTTTGGGAACATCAACACCTCTTTAATTGTTGTTGTAATATTTATTTCCCTAACAAATATTTGATGATCCTGGTATTGACTTTGTATCTAGTTTTGAGTAGTTTTGTTAGTGTAACCTCTTTCATATTATCTTAAGGTTTTTATCCTTTTAATTGCAGGCATCATGTCTGGTACTATCATACACAAACACCAGAGTTGATTACAAACATTTTGGGCATCGTTTCTGCTCCAGCAAGTCGCATTGTTGATGCAATAGATGAATCAATAGAAAACGCCATGATGGACAACAATTTCAAGGATGACGACATACAATATCCAATACCTAGGTCAATTAGTGTTAGAAGTGGCCACCAAAAGGTTCTAGAAATCATAATTGGCCATGAACAAAGGGCATATTACCTCTACCAAATGCGCCACATACTATATTATCCCTCATGGACAAGCTTGAGACTTGGGGTTTCTTACAAAGTAGTAGAGGTGTCTCATCAGTCGAGGTAGTATGCTACTTCCTACAAATGGTTGGCCATGTCCATATCAAACATGTTTTAGTTGAGGACTAGATTGACTCTGGTGAGACCACAAGTAGAAATTTCAACCAAGTATTGGACGAGGTGTATGCCTTGTGTCATTAATATGTTGTGATGCAAATCACTGTTGGGAAATCGGGCACAAATATAGGAAGCAAATAGGGCACAAATATAGGAAGCAAAAACAAAAAATTATTTTCCCGTTTCCCAAAAACCAAAAGAATCTCGTCAATAAAAATGTATCTAGGAAAGAATGACTGCAAGGTTATATCTGGTCTTGGAGCAAGTCCAATGACATCACCCTAGAATTACTATCTTAGACAGTGTTTGTGTAGCTCCTAGTCTTCACCAAAGATAGTAGACTTGAACAGCTCCTACAACGACTCTTGTGGGCTCACCACAGACTACATGTTGACATTGTCCTCCTAGTATCAGCCAAAGGACTCCTGCCTCTAGAGTGGTCTATGTGGACCATCAGGAACTCCGCGTTGTGCTTCTAGAGCCAACAGGAAGGAGTTTTCCCCTTCTATCAGCATACTAGTCTCCATCATTCTCTCCCACAAAAATTGAACTCAGCATACTAGTCGGGTAGAACTTGCTTGGGCTCTCATGTTACTACAACCAAAGAGGACAACAATTGTCAGGGCCACTGATCCCAATTGTGTGTGTTGGGAAGCCCCCAATACCTCTCTAATTATAGTAGAAGTCAGGGTTAGGGTTCCCAGTTGAAGTGGCACTAGAAGGGTTCAGAAACATGAATGTTTTGGAATCTACAGACTATGAGACAGTTGTCTCGCACTGTGAAATAGTCATCGTGTGCATGAGACAAACATTTCACAGTGCAATACGGTCTTCTCGTGCTTCTGTAGCTTCCTATTTGCACATAAATTTGGCAACTCGCTTCTAATCAATATTAAACATATATTTTCTTGCACAACAAGTATTGTGCAATCCAAACAAATTTGGGAAAGTATCTAGATCCTTCCCCGATGTAACTGAGCGAACTCGCACATGCGAGACGGTTTTCTGGTGAGCCGATCTGGTCAGTTCATCGGTATGAACCAGTTAGATCACCTCAGTTTGGGAAACCAATGTTGTTACATTCATCCTGACAGACTATATGCCCATCTCAACACTTGATACAGCCATTTTTCTATCCATACGATCGTCTCAATACTTGAGATGACCGTCTTGCACTATGGTTAGCTATTTGTGCTTGAATTGAATATCTAAACACTTTAAGTAATCAATTCCAATCAACCTGACACTCCAATCAGTCAATCCAACACTTGAACTTGATGATTCTGAGTCCAGTTAGTTGATCTATTGTTTAATTATATACCTAAACACCTTTAGCATTCAATCTAAACATCATTCATGAATATACTCCTTTAATCCAGTGTGAGAGACCCCTGACCTTGCTTAAAGTTTTGAACATAATTAATTATCATAATTGAATTCTTATAACTATAATCTAACCTTGTTATATGATTTGTAATCATAAGACAAGCTTAAATTTCAAGTTTGGTCCAATTTCAATAATGTTTATGCAAGTTATGCAATTTTATGTGCATTATGAACTTTTCTACAATTTACCCAATTGGGAGGTTTTTCTTGCAATATATCACTTACATGATTTTCTTTGGATGTTATATCTTTCTTCTTGAGATTTTTTATCCATGGGGAACCTAGTTGAACCTTGGTTTGGAGGTGTTTTCCTCAAGGGCATTTTAGGGTTTACCCCTTTATGGATGAGCTACCTTTAGGAGCTATCAAGCAAATGGTTTATTTGCTTTGCTTGCAAAATCAAGAAATGAGGGCTAAGAAGGTCTCCATGGATGGTGGTCCAGCTACTTGTGTGGCTACTTGTACATCCTTAATATAGTAAGGCCATGGATGCATGAAGACCTTTTAGACACCTCATGCTTCTTCTCTTTCCTTATCCTTCAAGCTTTATATATCTACCATTAATCTCCCAAACGAAAGTTTTTCTCTCTAAAACATCCCTCCTTCTAAGAACCTCATTCCCTCTCTATTTATCTATGGGGGAGCTGTCCTAGGTATAAGAAGAAGGCAAATTTCTTGGTGGAAGCATGTAGGGTTTTGTTTTGCTTCCTTTAGGGGTTCTAAAGTTCTTTCTTGGTGATCTTGACCTAACTTAGTAAGTTTCACCTTCTCTTTCCTATTTCTTTTGTTGTTATTCTTCCTCCTATATTTCTCCAGGTCAGAACCTTGATGTTCCATGGTAGAAGTTGTTCTAAAGCTCTAAAACCCTACCTTTCTTGCTCTTGATGCTTAGGGTTTGCTTCTTTGATGGAGAAAGGTGTTAGATGAACGAGTTTAGATCATATGCTTGGATTTTCTACCCTACCTGCTCGAGTTTTCTTCTATTTGATATTTTATGTTCTAATTAGAGTCAAGTTTTATAACTTTCTCCACATTTATTTCTTACCATAACCTTACTAGCTCATGTTCTTGCTTTGAGATCATGATCCATGCACTAAAAAGCTATGCTTGACTTCGATTTAGATTTTTATGATGATCCCTAATATGATTTCAGTTCTAGATGAACTTTTAATCATGTGTACATTCCTCCAAAGGTATAAGATGACTTTGATCAGGTTGGTTTGACAACCGATGGTGCTAAGCACCTATCAAACATGGTCAATTTTAGGGTTTAAAGTTGATTTCTTATATAAACACATGACCCAATGGTGGTACTTTTGTAAAAACTGATGATGTTGTCTTCATGATAAATGATCATGATTACCAAGGGTGTAAACTGATGTTCACCCCTTAGGTCAGGTTTTGGCCTAATTAGAAGCTTAATGGTCAACAACTACGTACCCTAATGATGCTATCAATCAATGGTGACATTACCTTGATATCCAGTGATGATTAATGAATATAGTGTTGATCTAACAACCTATGGTGACTTAATGGTCACTACTGATGGTGGATCAGGTCTCCACAACCTATGGTGAGTTAAGCATGTATTTGTAGCATCAATAGAGCATTATACCAATGGTTTCTTGGGTCACTTGATGCAATGGTCGGACCTAAACTCCAATTGATGGTTTTAACATATGAACTTGATCCAATGGTTAAGATCTAATGATTTTTTTCATCCATTAAATTGGAATAATGCCTAATGTAATATGTTGGTCCTAGTAAAGTTATTTATATGGTTTCCTTTATGAGATCAACTTAATAATCTCATTTATTGACGGCTTGTTTTAAATAAACAATCACTTGTGGGTTTTACTCTACTCTTAATGGAACTTTTTATGTTGTTAATCAAGGGATGTCTAGGTTTCTATATCACAACTCAATAAATTCATACATGGTTTATTCAAGGTGTTTACTTATGTAAACAACCAATAGTCATACCTTCTCAACAATCCAATGTTTTGGGATGATGCTTATGGTAAGTTTGTACAGTTTGAGTGATGTTGAAACCAAATAGAGGTTTACCTTAATAAGGTAGTATTACCTTTTCACTCATATGAATAGAAGGGATAATGACCATAATGAGAACTAGCTTGTTATACATAGTCTTAATATAACCAAATGATGGTAAGTAGTTATGAATAGTCCTTGAATGACGAATAAAATCATGTAGTACTCTCCTTTGTGATTGAACCCTAGTATGTTATAAACTGATGGTGTTAAATTATGTGTGGATCGATACGTGAGAATGGTATGGAATGTGATGGTGATGCTTCACCTTATGCATCCATGATCCAATTGGGATTGCATGAGTTAGGCTTTGGGTATGAGTGTTGATTAGTAATATTAAAATAATTTATCTTGTTGAACCTAACTCTAATGCAAATAGATAAATTTGAGTACTCATGTTTAACCTTCTAATATGATGGCATAATGGTGGAATAATATCCTTAATATGATCATAACCTTAATGTGTTAATTGGTGGTTATCATATCCACATGGTTGATACTTCCTTATTCTAAACCTATGCATTATGAATATGATGAAGGTAAATTATATCTAGATTCCTTGCATGTTCAAGTAATAAAGTAATATTCTTAATGTCAATATAACCTTGCTATGATTGTTTATGAATATCTCCCAGCCCATTAATGCAATATTGTGTTGTCCGATGTATTATATGTAAGTGATGTTGTTGAGCCTTGTTGTAAGGCATGGAAAGATAATGATGATCTTATAGGGAATAGTATGATGGTCTTAATGACCTTATGCATGGTTGATCCCTAAATGAGGTGTAATCCTATTATGTTTATAAGGATTGATACCCTGTGATATTGTGAAAAGGATTTATATCTTGTGATAGTATTATGACTAGTGTAGTCTTATGAATGGCAAGTGAATAGTACCATGTGATGATGAGATGATAAATTATGTTTCACACATTTTATATCGCTGGAAGTTGTGATACTCATATTCTTACTAGAAGTGAATTAGGGTTTGTATGTCCACTTGTTTGATGCAGCCTTAATTCACCCAATTGGCATAACTAATCAAGTGGAACTATAATCATATAGTGCTTTGTGCCATAGATCCATCTGAGTGTAACAACTTGCCAGATGGTGAAATGAGTATTCCTAAGAGAAACTCAGAGCACATACCGTTGAGTAGGTGGGGTGCTTGTCATCTTGAAATCAAGTATTTTGGGAGGATGAGTTTGGTCATACCTAGCCCTCAATTTGAGAACGGTTGCGGTCATGTCTTGGTGATTATATATGTTATAAGATTGAAGGACAACTTTGGTTGTACCTCATATGGCAAGGTATGCGTACCCATCTTCTTTCACTAGTGTCATGACCTATACCAAGGATGGACTAGGTTGTTAGCAGCTTGACCTTATGTGTCGTTGTGGCGGACCCATACTGACTGAGGGACAAGAAGATCATAGGAGTCTGGCTCTTCCTAGATCTTATATGGAACTAATTGCGACCAAGTGGTGGTCAGTTGGAACTTGAGTGATATTCTCAAATTCCTCAGGGATTAATAAAATATGTAATATAGATGTATAGCATATTTGTTAGGGTTATATACAATGCTTCACATTGGATGACAACCCTTGTTTGTTCTCTTTACATAAATAAGATACTTAGTGCAATTAAGTGATAGTAGATATACTTATGATGTTGATATGATTAAGATTGTAGATGCATACATATTGTAACCATTCTTATGTTGATAGATATACTTCTACTGTTGATTATAATTATGGTGCTAGCTATCTCATTTAGTTAGTTATGTTTAGCTTGCTAGCCATGCCTTTGTAGCTATAAATGCCTACACTGCTAATCATGCTTATGCAAATACTTGTTCTTATGTTGTTAGCTCTACTTATGATATTGATCTATTCAAACTTGTTAGACATGGTAATGTTGTTAGATATACTTATGATGCTAGACTTATTAATGTTAATAGAGATGATATGCTACTAGACTTGCTTATGCTAGTTGTTCATATGCTACTGAATCTCTTATACAGTTAACAAGGAAAATGACGATAGTCAACTTAATATTGATAATTGTTATCTGCTCCTTAATGAATATCAATCATCAGTGTTGATGAGCCTATTTGTTATATATGATTAAACTGCTTAGAATTATTTAATTATTTAAAATGCTGTTATCAATAAGCATTTTTGGAGGTTATATCTCTTGCTGGGACATGAGTCTCACGTTTGTGGTTCACTACATCTTTTTAGGTAATCGACAGAGACGACAAAAGAATTGTGGAAGTATAGAGGAACTATAGTAATGAATCTTTGAGAAAGTTGATTAGATGTCTAGTGTGTCCTAGAGTCATCCTTTTATTCTCAGGTTTGGGCAGGAAAAGTTTGTATATGGCATTTCAAATGAATCTTACTTCTGTTAGCATGTTAATGCTTGTTTGTGTGGGATATACGAATATTGTTCTCCTGTGTATATATGTGTGGCTAAAGCGATAAAAAAATTTGTATCAAATTTTTGGCATAGTATGGATACAAGAAAGATGTGGGGCTCTTATGCAAACGTTTCTAAGTGGGTGTTGATGTTGAAATCAGTTTTAATTTACCCATATTTTTGGGTATGTGATTAATTATGATCGATTGTATTTTATGTTTTGAGTAATATTGTTTAGTGTAATGGGTTAACACAACTTGGTATCAGAGCTTTAGGTTCACTGAGTTTCCACAGACACTAGGAATTAGGACTAGAATGATGTCTAAGTTAGGAATATGACATAAAAATATGGTGCATACTACCTAATCTCAGTATTTAGGTTCCCTAGATAGGTATTCAATTATTGAAGAAAAGGTAAGTATGGAACTCTTAGATTGTTATCTTTCTGATTACTCTAATCAAGTAGTCATTTTCAAACAATCTAAAGAGCATAACAAATCAGAAATCATGGTGCAGATAACTCAAAATTACCTCAAGAGAAGATGATAATTACATCATTATCTATCAAAACTTGAATATTGGGTAACTATAGGAGAAAGATACATCACCATGAAACCTAAATCTAAATATAGATAATCTAAAGAGGAGTTCTTGAAGATGTAATTAGAGAAGATAATAAAGTAAAAGACATATAAGTTGGTGCTAATAAAGTGCTTCAAGGTATGAAATTCACATAAGAAAGAGAGAGCTCATATTATAAGTATAATATGAGAAGATGAATGTGAACATGACATAGGAATCAACTAAAACATGAGTTAATCTCAAAACAACATGTGTGTGTAAGAATGCATTAATTTAATATATACATGGTATGTGAAAGAAATCAAGGGAGAAGTTCCTTATTTAACAAACAAAATATGGAATACGATGACTTATTCCTTGACCATTGGTTGAAAAACATGGAATCATGAGAGGACATATACAAGAATGATGAACATTTAATGAGAAAAGAGCAATGAGATATGATAATCTTAATAATTCCTATGCTAATGGTAAGGAACCCAAGTTGTAAAAGGATAACATGATGCATAAAAATTGTAGCTTTCACATGGAAGATAGAATTGTTTGCCTTTTGCTAGTGACCCCTGGACAATGTAATAGTGATGTCAGAAGTGTGTTTTACTTTGTGTTTCTTCTTTTTTAAGCATAACCTTTAAGTGGATATTATGACACTTGGTATGTGTGGATTCATTGAAATGCAGTTCATAGATATCTTGATATGATGTGTGGTTTCCATGGACTATAGTTCCAAAATCTTTATATTTTGTAACGAGCATGATTTTTGATCCCTCCATGAGTTAGGGGTATTCCTCTCATATGTTATTAGTCGGTTATGAGTTCTATATAGAACATGTAGTGGATACCAAGGTAATGAATCCTAGTACCCAGAGTGTATCAGTTATATATATGAGCTAAAGATATCTATTAGATGAGTTGTCCAATGTTCCTTTCCAATAGAGAGAGTTGATGTTGATCCTCCAAGAGAAGAAGAGTAATTCTATGATGTTGTGTATGGTGTGTTGAAGTTCATTGAGACCACTATCAATGATAGATAGTTTGTTAACCAACAGACATGTGCTACCGTGTTCCTTTAAAATAAACCTAGGATCAGAATATCAATTGATAAGAGTTACTAGAGTGGATGACATAAGTTACATGACCATGATGAGTTTAGGGTTATGTCGTTTAGACTAACTAATGTATTAATATAATTCATAAATAGGAGGAATAAAGTAATTAGGTTATGTCTCATATGTTGTGACAAGCTCTGAATGATGTCATCTCAAAGTATTTTAGAGATGGTCAGTAGCATGGTAAACATCTTTGCTAAATCTTAAGAATGTTGAAGCAACTATACTTACGTGTGACAATTTCAGTAAGAGTGAGTTGGGGGTTAGCTAGAGTACCCTCATGGAGTTATGGTAAATCTACTAAGTGGGTTGTGTGAATCCTAGTAAGATGAAGATAATGTCATTGCCCTACCTCTAACAAGGTCAATCAGGAAGTTATATTTGATTATGGTTGCAAACAAGTGTATGATTCTTCAACTAGATAGATGGCCAATCCATCATTGAGATGATTGAAGAATCTTCTAAGAACATATGCCTTATAGTTCTTGACAATTAGGGGACCCAACTGATTCATTGAGTTTCTAATTACAACAATCATTAAAGGAGCATCGAGATGAAACCTTGTAAAGTTACATATGATAAGAGAGACATGATGTTTCATGCTTGATAAGAACCATCAAGTATGACCTCTAAGTAATGTGTGTACAATCATATAGAATAGTTTAGGATGACAATTAGAGTACCAAGTTGAAAGGTACTACCAGACCAGTACAGTTGGAACAATAGTTCTTATGTTGAACCAAGGTGACACATGCAAGAGTTGAGGGAGAAGAAAATGTCTTCTATGAGAATGATGTGACATCACTGTGTGATGAAAGTAATCATGTGGAAGATTTAGGATGAGGTGCATGAGAAGTAACCATCTTTGTTTACCTAGGATTTTAGGGTAAAATCCATGTTAGGGGTTTATGGTTGAGAGACCCCTGACCTTTCTTAAAGTATTGAACATAATTAATTATCATAATTTAATTCTTAGAACTATAATCTAACCTAATTATATGATTTGTAATCATAAGACAAGCTTAAATTTCAAGTTTGGTCCAATTTGAACAATGTTTGTACAAGTTATGCAATTTTATATACATTATGGACTTTTATACACTTTACCCGATTGGGAGGTTTTTATTGCAATCTATCACTTGAATTATATTTCTTGGATGTTTTCTCATCATTCTGGAGCTTGTTTATCCATGGGGTGCCTATTTGAACCTTGGTTTGGAGGTGTTTTCCTCAAGGGTACTTTAGGGTTTAACCATTTATGGATGAGCTACCTTTGAGAGCTATCAAGCAAATGGTTTATTTTCTTTGCTTGAAAAATCAAGAAATGAGGGCTAAGAATTTCTCCATGGACAGTGGTCATCTGCTTGTGTGTCTGCTTGTATATCCTTAATAATTTAAGGTCATGGATGCATGGAGATTTTTTAGACACCTCATGCTTATTCTCTTTCCTTATCCTTCAAGCTTTATATATCTACTTTTAAGATCCCAAATAAAATTTTTACTCTCTACCACTCCCTTCCTTCTAAGAATCTCATTCCCTTTCTATCAATTTACGGAGTACATGTCCAAGGTACAAGAAGAAGGTGAATTTCTTGGTGGAAGCATGTAGGGTTTTGTTTTGCTTCCTTTAGGGTTTATAAAGTTCCTTCTTGGTGATATTGACCTAACTTAGTAAGTTTCACCTTCTCTTTCCCATTTCTTTTGCTGTTATTCTTCCTCCTATCTTTATCTAGGTCGTAACCTTGCTATTCCATGGTAAAAGATGTTCTAAAGCTCTAAAACCCTACCTTTCTTGCTCCTTATGCTTAGGGTTTGCTTCTTTGACGGAAAAAGGTGTTAGATGAACGAGTTCAGAGCTTATGCTAGGATTTTCTACCCTACCTGCTTGATTTTTGTTTTATTTGGAATTTTATCTTCTCAATAGAGGAAAGTTTTATAACTTGCTCCACATTTATTTCTTACCATAAGCTTGCTAGCTCATGTTCTTACTTTAAAATGATGATCCATGCACTAAAAAGCTATGTTTGACTTGGATTTCGATTTTTATGATTGTCCCAGTTCTGATTTCAGTTCTAGATGAACCTTTAATCATGTGTACATTCCTCCTAAGGTATAAAATGAATTTTATCAGGTTGGTTTGACAATAGATGGTGCTGAGCACCTATCAATCAATGGTCAATTTCAGGGTTTAAAGTTGATTTCTTCTATAACACATAACTAAATGGTGGTACTATTGCAACATTTGATGGTATTGTCTTCATGACAACTGATGGTGGTGACAAAGGGTGTCGACTGATGTTCACCCCTTAGGTCAAGTTTTTGCCTAATTAGAAGCATAATGATCAACAACTAAGTACCCTAATGATGCTATCAATCAATGGTAACGTTACATTGATATCTAATGATGATTAATGAAAATAGTGCTAATCTAACAACCTATGGTGACTTAATAGTCACTACTAATTGTGGGTCAGGTCTCCACAACCTATGGTGAGTTAAGCATGTATTTGTAGCATCAATTAAGCCTTAAACCAATGGTTCTTGGGTCACTTGATGCAATAGTCGGACCTATACTCCAATTGATGGTTTTAACATATGAACTTGACCCAATGGTTAAGATCTAATGCTTTTGTTTTCATCTAATAAATTGGAATGATGCCTAATGTAATATGTTGGTCCTAATAAAGAGATTTATATGGTTTCCTTTATGAGATCAACTTAAGAATCTCACTTATTGACAGATTGTTTTATATAAATAATCGCTTGTGAGTTTTATCCTACTCTCAATGGAACTTTTTATGTTGTTAATCAAGGGATGTCTAGGGTTAGATGGTGACTTTTCTAGATCACAACTCAATAGCATCATAGATAGTTTATTCAAGGTGTTTACTTATGTAAAGAACCAATATTCATACCTTCTCAACAATCTAATGTTTTAGGATGATGCTTATAGTAAGTTTGTACTGTTTGAGTGATGTTGAAACTTAATGAAGGTTTACCTTAATAAGGTAGTCTTACCTTTTCACTCATATGAATAGAAGGGATAATGACCATAATGAGGTATATCTTGTTATACCTAATCTTAATATAACCAAATACTGGTAAGTGGTTATGAATAGTCCTTGAATGGCAAATACAATCATGGAGTACTCTTCTTTGTGGTTGAACCCTAGTATGTTATAAATTGATGGTTACATCTTGAGTTATGTGTGGATCCATACATGTGAATGGTATGGAATGTGATGGTGATGATTAACCTTATGCATCCATGATCCAATTGGGGTTTCATGAGTTAGGGTTTGGGTATGAGTGTTGATTTGTAATATTAATATAATTTATCTTGTTGAACCTAACTCTAATGCAAATAGATAAATTTGAGTATTCATGTTTAACCTTCTTATATGATGGCATAATGGTGGAATAATATCCTTAATATGATCAAAACCTTAATGTGTTAATTAGTGGTTACAATAGACTCATGGTTGATACTTTCTTATGCTAAACATGTACGTTATGAATATGATGATGGTTAATCATATCTAGATTCCTTGCATATTGACGTAATAAAGAAATGTTCTTAATGTTAATATAACCTTTCTATGATTGTTTATGAATATCTTCTGGCCCATTAATGAATTATTGTGTTGTCCAGTGTATTATATGTAAGTGATGTTGTTGAGCCTTGTTATAAGGCATGGAAAGATAATGATGATCTTGCAAGGAATAGTATGATGGTCTTAATGACCCTTGGGCATGGTTGAGCCCTGAATGAGGTGTAATCCTCTTGTGTTCATAAGTATTGATAGCCTTTGATATTGTGAAAAGGATTTATATCTTGTGATAGTATGATGACTAGTGTAGTCTTATGAATGGCAAGTGAATAGTACCATGTGATGATGAGATGAGAAATTATGTTTTGCACATTTTATATCTTTTGAAGTTGTGATACTTATATGCTTACTAGAAGTGAATTAGGGTTTGTATGTTTACTTGTTTGATGCAGCCTTAATTCACCCAATTGGCTTAACTAATAAAGTAAAACTCTAATCATGTAGTGCCATGTGCCATAGATCCATTTGAGTGTCAGAACTTGCCAGATGGTGAAATGAGTATTCCTAAGGGAAACTCAGAGCGCATATTGTTGAGTATGTGGGGTGATTGTCATCCTAAAATCAAGTATTTAGGGAGGATGATTGCGGTCATACCTAGCCCTCAGTTTGAGAACGACTACGGTCGTGTCTTGGTGATTGTATATGTGATAAGATTGGAGGATAATTGTGGTTGTACCTCGGATGGTAGGGTATGCGTACCCACCTTCTTTCACTAGTGTTGTGACCTGTACCATAAACAAACTAGGCTGTTAGCAATTTGACATTATGTGTCGATGTGGCAGACCTGTACTGACTGGGGGATGAGAAGATCTTAGGAGTTCGGATCTTCCTAGATCTTGTATGGCACTGATTGCGACCAAGCGGTGGTCAGTTGGAAAAGTGGTATCCTCAAATTCCTCAGGGCTTAATAAAAGATGTAATATAGCTGTATAGCATATCTTTTAGGGTTATATACAATGCTTCACATTGGATGACAACCCTTATTTGTTCTCTTTACATAAAGATGATGCTGACTGCAATTAAGAGATGGTAGATATACTTATGATGTGTATATGCTTAAGATTGTAGATGCGCACGTACAGTAACCATTCTTATGTTGATAGCTAAACTACTACTGCTGATTATAATTGTGATGCTAGCTATCTCATGTTGTTAGTTATGGTTAGCATGCTAGCCATGCCTTTGTAACTAGAATTGCATTCACTGCTAATCATGCTTATGCAAATACTCATGCTTATATTGTTAGCTCTGCTTATCATATTGATCTGTTCAAATTTGTTAGACAGACTAATATTGTTAGATATGCTTATGATGCTAGACTTATTCATGTTAATAGATATGATATGCTACTAGACTTTCTTATGCTAGTTATGCATATGCTACTGAATCTCTTATACAGTTAACAAGGCAAATGACGATAGTCAGATTAATAATGATAATTGTTATCTGCTCCTTTATGTATTTTGTTAACCATCAATGTTGTCGAGCCTATTTGTTATATCTAATTAAACTTCTTAAAAGTATTTAATTATTTAAAATGTTGTAATCAATAAGCGTTGTTGGAGGTTATATCTCTTGCTGGGACATGGGTCTCACCCTTGTGGTTCACCACATCTTTTTAGGTAATTGGTAGTGATGACAACAAAACTGTGGAAGTAAAGAGGAACTACATGAGTGAATCTTTGAGAAAGTTGATTAGATGTATAATGTGTCCTAGAGTCATCCCTATACTCTCAGGTCCGGATAGGAAAAGTTTTTACATGGTGTTTTGAATGAATCAGACTTTTGTTAGCATGTTAATGCTTGTTTGTGTGGCATATACAAATATTGTTCTCCTGTGTATATATGTTGTGGCTAAGGCAATAGAACAATTTGTATCAATTTCTGGGCATAGTATGGATACAAGAAAGATGTTGGGCTCTTATGTAAACGTTCTAAGTGGGTGTTGATGTTGAAATCGATTTTAATTTACCCATATTTTTGGGTATGTGATTAATTATTGATTGATTGTGTTTTATGTTTTGAGTAATCTTGTTTAGTGTAATGGGTTCCCACAAAGTGTATCCTATGTGTGTGACCCTATAGGTCTAGAATTATGTTGGCAGTGAATGTCCATAATAACTTATGACATCACAAGTAAAGAGTGGTGCCTAGTCGCACATCATTGCTACCCAAGTAATTGGGAAAGTTGGAGAACAACTTCAACCTAGAATTCCTTAATAGTGTTATCATTATTGTATAGTTCCATTGTCTCTGATATCTGAATTGAACTTGAGGCATGGAATCATCATCCTCTCAAAATTCAATCCATGTTCCTTGAACTAGAGCAGACTGTTTGAGATGCATGTGAGTTCACATATCATATATTGAATCACATGGGTATAGTGTACATTCTCAGTCTCGCTTATCAAGGGGCCTTGGATATCAATCTCTAGTAGGAGGGACAAATCCCATATCTATCACTCATAGTCTATCCCCATGTGTCAAAGTCACCCAATCATCACCATTATAACAACCCATGTTTTAGGACGGTGTTTGATGATGTCAAAGTGTACCCAACAACATGTGATGGCTATAGTGATTTTAGGTCTAAGAATCACAATCACCACCATCACTATGAGAGATGATTCTGACTACCATTCCATGGTTTCCATGTAATACTCTCATGGTGGGTCTGTCTGATACATTGTTCACTAACATGTATCTATGTGCTTGACTTGATATCACATATCATGACTAGTGAGACTTTGTTATCAGTCAACACACACTCTAGTCTTTTTTTTTTGGTCGGTCAAAAAGCGTGTTACTATAAAGCCAAAAACTTTGGGTAAAGAGTACCCCATTACATGACAAGGAGCTAGAGAGCTCGACCAACTAACCATATACCCCACGTAGGGGGTATTACACAAAACCTAACGATAACAAGAACCGAGAAGAACATCAAACTAACAAGATAGAACCATACATTCCTACCAGGAGAATGATCAATTACAACCTACAGATACATACAATAAGCCCACCCACAAATAGTAACTATAGATTGCAACATAGCATCCACCAGGGAACCCTGCCAGGAGCAGCATCACCAGCATCTGATCTTCTCAGGTCACAGACCCATCGCATTCTACCAACAGAGATCAACTAGGCTTAGAGGCATGAAGCAACCTTACATTCCTGGCACGGAACCAGCTATCTAATAGGAGCACCCACAAAGTGTGGTCCTATGCCAACAATTTGGGTTCAACAGGCCCCCGAACCAAGCACCACTCTGTTAATGTCCTGCAGAAGGAGCAGCAGCCAACTTCTTGCGAAGGGGCTGTTCGTCAAACACCTTAGAGGTGTTCCAAAGCACAGCAAAGGAGGGGCGATCAGGAAGATTGAACCCAACACCTTGTTGTAGCCTAGACCAGGAGCGAATTCGGAACAGCTTCAAGTCAGACACCTTGAGGGTACCACCCTCGCAGCAGCAGAGACCAGCCACTCTAGAACCGCAGGGTCCATAATGCTGCTGTAAGCCAGCGGCATTTCAACAAACATCGTGAAGGTGTTCCTTTCCGCTCAGGGTAGCAGGGAACCGCAGGGCCGATATGGCAACCACTGAGTCAGCGCCCAAGAGACTCAAACAGAGTGGAACCGAAGTCGACTAGAGAAACCTGCTGCCGCCAAGCCTCCACCCGAGGCGGAACCATCAGGGGGGACCAAGGTCACCCTTACCTCCAACCCAACAGCCACGAAGGATCAGCGTCGAGGTCGAAGGTCCGCCACGACCTGGTTATCACCCATGTCCAGGACCTGGAAAGGTCATGGACCCGAGCCGCGGACAAGGACGCCGCCAGCACCAGCACTCGGAGAGGGGATGAGGGGAAGCCAGTGAGGAAAGGGGACGGACCCCCTTTCATCATTAGCGTGATGGAGGGGCAACAGTCACCGGAACTGAAGCGGAGTGGACCCAGCCCATTCTGACCGTCGCCCGCGCATCAACTGCCCTATCGCCACGGACACCCGAGATGGCACCAGCAAAGACGGCGCCCTATCACCCTGAGATCCACTATGACTCGCCCAAGGAACGACGCCCCTGGTAAGCCCACCTGCAAACGAGAGCCAACCGAAGACAGTGAAAGCCAGGGGGAGGGAAACGCTTGAGCAGCGCTCCCTCCCCTCAGCGGTAGCCGCCGGGGTTCTAGAGAGAGGGCAAAGGGGGAAGCCCTGAACACACACTCTAGTCTTATGTATTATTGTTGTCTATTTTGCTTCCACAGTAATATCCAACTAGGGACATAACAAGAATGTATGTACTCTTATCATACATATGATCTCATCGTTCAGGTCATCAACCTAAAGGCATATGTCATCGAGAAACATCATTCTTTAGACATCTACTTATGTCTCTGTCAACGTCTCACAACTGAGAAAAACATAATAGACAGAATTACCTTTATGATTATCAAATCAAGTATCTAATGCCTCACTCCAATCATCATATGATTGGATCTCTGGGCATACATACCAACAAACTCCCACTTTCACTTAGAGCCAATCACCCAAGAATCATATTCCAAGTGATCTTTACATGTCCATCATGGTTATTCTGCGCAGGCACTCTAGCATGTTTAGCAACATTTGCTTTTAGTCGGTATTTTGCAAATTTCACATCTCTTCATTGTACGACATCTCATATAAGAAGGAAGTGCAATATGATGCTATTTGAGATTCCTTGCCTATCATATAGCTCCATTTCTATCACATTATTTCTACTGAGTCATCAATGGTTGGAACCTCTCATAAGTTCACCCATATGAACCTCATACAATATCTTCTATTGTTCTCATAACACATAGTTACTTGGCTTTTAGTGTAGATTTAAACAACTATCATTAGAGCGGAACCCTTACATCTTACAATTCTTGTTTTAAGGTCAAACACAAAAATATATTTTGATTTATTTATTTTTCAGTTAGGAAGCTTGCTTTACACCCAACTCTTCTTTATTACCATGAAAAAGGAACGAATTATTTTAATGCTTCATAAGAACATAAAGATGTTCTTTTATGGTAGCCAGTGACTCTCATGGACATTTGACATATACCTTATCGTCATGTCCTATACATACGAGATTACTAGATGGGTATATATATCCTCTCATCATGTCTAATACATATGAGATGATTGGATATCCTCTTGTCATGTCCAATACATATGAGATTACAAGATATATTCTCATCATGTCCAATATATACAAGATAATGGGATGAGTACATATGTGATATATCCAATTGAGAATGCATATAACATCTATCCATGTGTTCCTATTCATCATAAGAATTGGGACACTTGGATCTTATGAGATTAAATCCATAGGACATGGTCAATATTTCTCTCAATGATTCATGCATGTTGAACCCTTCAACATCTTATAGTGTATGTTCTCTTTCTTAGGTCAAGAAGCTTTCCAAATCTATATGTATAGATCTCAATTCCTATCACATAGGATGCTTCTCCTAAGTACTTCACAGAGAAGGTAGTTTCCTTGCCATGTGTTAACATTTGTAGGATAAGGATGTTATTCTACATCATTATGTGGAATATAAGTATGCTCCCATGAAATCTTTTATAATCACATATTTCTTTTTTATTCTGACTCAAGTCAAACACTTTGACTTTCTTGTCAAATAGAATATTTCATCTCTGAGATGCTTGCTTCAATCAACGGATTAACCTTTGTAGATTATAGAATTCATTTGCATTAGTAGATTTATGAAACCATTAGGTTGTGTCACACACACATCGTATACAATTATTCCAGTTATGGAATGCAGTTTTAACATCCATATGCCAAATCTCACAGTCTTACTAAGTTGTAATTGAAAACATGACCCTGATGGATTTAACCATGGTAATTGGTGAAAGACTTCATCATGTTCAACAACTTGAACTTGTTTGAAGCTCATCATACCAAATCTATCCTTCCATGTTTGTCTTCTCTAAAAAAACCCAAATGCGTCCTATGTGTTTTACCCCATTAGGAGGATCCATCAAGGTCATACCTTGTTGGTGTACATGGAGCCCATCTTTGATCTTATGGCATAAAGCCACGCCTCTAACTCTGGTCCCTCAATAGCTTCTAGTCAGTTTGTTTGACTCATCATTAGGATCGACTCATAACCTTTATGATTTATAAGATATCATATATCCTTCAAACTCAAGGCAAGATCCACTAGAACTATAAGGTTTTTGTGTTACATAAGAAAGTTGATATTTCACAACACTTTGTGATTCTTATTGTTCCCACTGTACCACTTTTAGGTTCAAAGTTTTCTTATTTGTTTTGAACATTTTGTGTTCTACTTTTACTCCCACTGATTCATGTGGGACTAGGTTCCTCATCAGGAATATATCCATCCAGATCAACAAACAACTTTGTTGTGGGATTGGGATAAGAGTAGTATTTAACAAAATAACCTTTATGTGATTTGTGGACAAAGCCCCTTTATAAGAAATAACTAACTTATATAGGCATTCATCTTTATTCACTATCAAATACATATAGTAACAATTCCCATACCATACCACATATGGTGTCTTTTGAAGCATTTTAGATGGTACATTCTTTTAGTGTTTGACATGTACCCAAAGGAAATTGAAATTTTAGCTAGTTTTATTGATAATCATACCTTCAACAAGGTGTGATTCCTTCCTTTTGACACATCATCATGTTTAGGTGAAGTTCATTTTGATACACTATCACATTTCCCCAAAAAGTCCTCAAACTCTTGGTTTAAAATATTTCAACATCGGTCACATCGAAGTATCTTGATACTTTTACCAAGTTAGTTGTGTACTTCATTTATGATCTCCTTGAAAACTTCAAGAGATGCATACAATTTTCCATATCTACTAATAACATCAGTAAGTATAGTGAGGTACTACTAACTACCTCCATCATTCATTCTAAAAGGTCTTTTGTACATCAACATGTACTAGGCCTAATAGAAAACTTGTTCTCCCACTACATCTAGCGGAGATGGTTTTGTCATATTGCTCAATAAATAATACTTGCATGTCTCTATTGGTTCAATAACTAAAAGAGTCTAGACCAACGCCATTTGTGATCAATAAGTGTATTTCTCATTTATTTGTACTAGATGACAATGCTATAGGTATATTTGTTTGAGTCATCAAGTCATTCATTATATGTGTCATACATATTTATCTCTATAACTATCACATATAGTTTATGAGAAATAGGGAGTTGTCATACAAGATCATATCTTTTGAAATGAAACATAATGTTCTTGTCACATAAGACATATGATGTTTTTATTAATGGTAGGTACATAATAGAAATTCACCAATTCTATCATGTTCCCTTAAATGATAACTCTCAGTTGTATTGGCATCAACCCTGGCTTTGCACAGTTCTAGCTTATTTCTTCTTAGGTCCTAAAGTAGAGATCTCTATCTCTTTCTTCTTACTGAGATCAAAGAGGATAGTTCCTTTACCAATGTCCAACTGGTGATAATGGTGGCATCGTCTTTCGTTAATCATTTAAGTGAAAAGGATGATTCCTTTTACACTTATCCCTCTCCTAACTTGAGTGCAAAAGATTTGGATTTTAGCTTATCCCCAGAATACTTCTTACCCTTGCCTTCGTCCTTGGACTCACTTCCTCTGATCATCATCAGGGATCTATCCTTCTTCATTTAAGCTTTGGCATCAACATGCCCAATATTAATAAATTGGTTATATTATTCATATTACAACTTGTTGTTACGACCCCATCTGAGCTTAATCGGTAAACTAGGGTTTACCTGGATGATTGCATATTTTATTGGATTGATCATTGCTTAAATCTAATTAATGATGATATCTCAAATATAATATGTTAAACCTAATGAGAACCCCAAGCATGTTATCTCTTTGTATAATTAGGGTTTGAGGTGTATAAACTCTAGTCGGTTGAAATAAGGGTTTTCAACGAATGAGCTCATTTGGGAAGGAATAATAGAGTTAGGCATAGAAAAATAGAAATGATAGTTGGATGCTTGGGTAGCACGGCCATGGTGGGTAGCACGGCCGTGCTAGGTCTTTGGTGGCACGGGCATGCAAGGCCACACGGTCGTTTTGAAAGAATTAAACTATTAACCAACTTTTCTACTTAAATCTGCTGAAATCAATGCACCACGGCCGTGGTAGGCAGCACGGCCGTGCTGGGTCCATCTTGCACGGCCGTGGCAGCTAGCACGGCCGTTCTGAGGCATTTTTGCTTCAAATGACATTTCTGCAGATTTCTGGATAGCAGTGCACTGTTCTATTTTTAATTATTTATTGCTAACTCCAAATGATCTCAAATTTTAACTGAGGCTTTATAGATCAATTATAAACAACGTGCTAAATTCCCATAATTTTTGGAGAAGGTTTGATCTCTGAAATAAACGAATTACAGTAACTTTTGTATAACTGAATATTCAGCCAATATAATAAAAGTTGAGTGTGGGGTCAATATGCAATTGACCCAAGCAGCTCAAATGGTATATATGAGCAACCACACATACAAGCAGCTCTCATTCTTCGTCATTCACTCCAGAGAAACGAAAATCTAGAGAGAGAGGGAGAGTTAGGGTTTGAGTCGAGAAAGAGGAGGAATTGCTGAATTAGGGTTTTGCGGTTCCAGGAATGGTGAAATCAAGTAAGTTTGGATTCTTTGCATAGACTTTTATGGTGAATCTTCTCTCTCATGTCAAGATTCCGTCCATGCTCTGATTTGATCCAAGATGATGTCGAAATTCCCTCTTTTCTCACCCTTTCTTCATAATCCTTCATTTTCAAGGTTTCCGAGTTGAATGGAAGAAGAATTGGGAGATTTGCTAGGGATTTGATATGAGTTCGAGATCTCCTGAGTTGAGCTGCAGTTTTGAGGTGTTTTCACACCTTGGGGTGAGTGGGTTCTTCCTTCAAACAGTGTAATGCACGAAATTTGATTATAGCATCCAAATCCCTAATTGCTTAGTATGTGATTCTAAAACCTGAAATGTCCGTTTGATTTAAGTTGTTGCAAATTGATATGATATGGATTTCTTTCTCTATTTGAATGACTTTTAGATGGTAAATTCATATCAGAAACGTGTACAACACATCCTAGTAAGAATTCTTTTCAGATTTATACCGTATGATGTAATTAGGGTTTAACCTAATTGAGATCTCACTAGGGTTTTAATCCAATTGAAGAGATATCTAGACTTAAACCAAACCTAGGTCTAAATGCTCTTAATCAAGCTTAAGGCTATCATATTTCAATATCTAAACCCTTTGGGATCCGTCACTAAGTCCATGACTTTGATTTCACTAAGTTGAAGCTCAATCGAGCTGTGGCACGGCCGTGGTGGGTGACCACGACCGTGGTGAAGGGTCTATGCCACGGGCGTGCTAAGTAGCACGGCCGTACTAAATGCTTTTGAAACCCTGATCTCTATACACCACGACCGTGGGGGAAGAGCCACGACCGTGGTGAGGTGAATGTGCCACGGCCGTGGGGTGATACCACGACCGTGTTGAAGCAAACCCTAAATGAATACTTAAGAGTCAAAGTTAAATAAAGAAGACTGGTAATCCTATAAGTGGTTAGGATGTACCTCATGGGTTATCTTATTGAATTTTATTCTTGATACATGATATCTCAGTGAATGGTATGGAAACTCTAAATTTAGTTAAATTTCCATGGTTTCATGTCTATATTGATTGCATATGATTTGTTGGAAACAATCTTTATTTAGTGAATGCTTATATCCTATGAAATTCTTATGAGAGTCATGTGACAAGTGAATGAGGTAAATGAAAAGGTGAATGAGGCAAATGCAACCCTAAGAGTAGGGTGTTGGCATGTGATGAATGAATAAGGCAAATGAAACCCTAAGGATAGGGTGTTCAATGAGTCATGCTATGGTAATATGAAAGGTCTCGATATGAGATGTGGTGATGCTTAATTGTTGAATTGTATGTTTCTAGTGCATTTAACTTTATATGCTTGATCTCTCTAAGATGATATCTACATACTGCAGGGCTTCTTATATTTCAATACATATCTCGTAAATTGCAGGTGATGAGATATGACATGCCCTAGAAAGGGATATTACTGAGTCATGTTGAAGATGACAAATGATATATATGTGTTTTCAAGTGATACCCATAATGTGAAATAAGTATGAAATGTGATATTCCTGTTTAATTATTTATAGGTTAATCAGTTAATAGACTTAGGTGCCCTAACACCGTAGAACCCCTTTTGAGAGGTCTGCAACCAGGGGGTGAAACTCGTGTTGCAATAATAACTGTGCGGAGTCACAGGCACGAGGATAGAGAGAGGCAGTGTTCAACAACAACGCGTGCGATGTCACGGTGACACTAGAGTAAATAGGGGTTATTCAACATTAATCCGTGCTTGTGTCACGGTGGTAACCCCGTGAGACTCTCCGCCTATGTGCTCAGGTTAGAGGAGGAGTCTAGAGTTCACTCTTTTGAGAGTGTAGTGAGGCCTTGTGAGCCTGAGGCCTTGTGAGCCTGAGAGTCCTGCAGCAGACCAGGGCTGACAGTCAGACTTAGCACTTCCCGGGTGTGTCGCTAAGTGTTGTACAGTGGGATCATAGCTCGCTACGGATCTTTATATGCAGAGTACACTGCATATTATTAGGGCATAATAATAATAATCTAAAATATGATCATATAGGTTCACAGAGTTCCTTATAAATGAAAGAGTTATGGAAGACTAGAGCATAGTTTTCTAGTAGTTATTCTTTGGATGTAATATTTACATTCTTTGTTATTTCAGTTATATTGTTTTAGAACTGCTCAGTGTAGTATTTATTGTTGTTAAATGTCATATCGTTTACTTAAAATTATATCTGTAATCTCATTAGTGCATTAGTCTGTTTCCTTGAAGTACTCATTCACTGAGCGAGTAGGCTCACCCCTCTACTCAAACATTTTTAGGGTTAACCGCGTGGACTTGAAGATGGTCAAAGCATCAGTGTAGATCTGCTACAAGAGTTAAGCATAAGATTAGTTGAGTTAGTCGGTCCTTGTCACTCTAGGTCCTCAGTAAGAGTTAAGAGAGAGAGAGTTGTATTTACGATGTGTAATATTGTTCCCCTTTTTATATGTATGCTAATTAGCAAGTTTTATGTGCATAAGATGTGAGAGACATCATGAATGTTTATACATGTATCTTTTCTATTAAAGTCTGATTAGTAAAAGAAATGTTCAGATTTCCTTTGTTAAGATGTTATGTGGTTCAATGCGGGGAATCAAGAGTTTTAAAGAAAAGAAAAGAAAAAGTTAAGGATGTTCTTTGTGTCACATATAAATCTTATCTTATGCCCTAATCTCATGATTTGAGGAAATTGTGAGATCGGGGTGTAACAGCTTGGTATCAGAGCTTAGGGTGAGTTGTCAAGGACCATTAAGTTAGTAAGTTAGAGTCCTATGTGTGGCAGATAGGAATGTTTGATGTTAGCTTTGGGGATTTGAGTATTTGGATATCCTGGCCCGATATCTGAGTACATGGATCAGCCAGTACAAGCTACTCTGTCTATTCTCTCACGTATACCCTGGCCAGGTATACAGTGGAAGAATGGGCTAGAGAGGAACCCTAGAAATGTTAGGGTTAGAAAACGAGAAAAGAAACAAGAATTAAGAGCATAAATGTAAAAGGAGATAGAACTTACATTTCATAATGTTGTTTTTGTTGGAAATGTATAGAAATGCTCTTATATGTTTGAATTGAAATATTCAATACTTTGAAATATGGGTCTTTAATATTTGTTGTACACTATGCAGTTGTAGCATTTATTGATTTCATTCTTTGTAACAAGTAGACTAGAATTGACCTTTGAATGAGCTTTTGTTAGTGGATAAGTTTTCTTCCACACTTCTGAGATGAATAGGAGTTGAGTAATCCCTTGTAGTTCTTGGCTTCAGGACTTCAGGTTTGGCCTGGTCCGGCTGGCAGGATGCGTTACTGGGATCTAATGACTCCTATTAATAGTATAATAAGAATAGACTCTGGATAATTAGACCCACATCAGAGTAAGAATGTACATACAGTAAGATGTTGAAACAGATGGGCAAGATCAGAACAACTAAGAATCAGTTGAAATTGGTATCTGAGGTTCAATTTTGGGGCCTCATATGAGAAACCCTTAATTGGGAATAATAGAACATGATATGAAGTTCATAATCAGTTTATTGATTAATATTATATGAACTATACATATGAAATATAGAAAAGATATGTGAAATGTATGTATGGTTCAAGATAGCAAGAATCGATCATAAAGAATGGATCATATAATTGAGTATAATGCTTTTATGAAATCTAAAGCAAAGGCTAAGTAGAAGAATAGAGTTGAGCATTCAATAGGTCCATAGAAGTGAAGAGTCTTCAAAAGAGTAAAAGTGAAGAGAATTATATGATCATATAATTCATAAGACTAGAACAACAAACTAGTTCCTAAGTGAAGAACATAGGTGTAGTTTAATGAATGAATAAGTCATACAAAGGTAGACTGTATTCAGGAGAGAAAAACTTGATTGAAAGAGAAACTATGTTTGACTCGTGCATGATCCACTTGATTTAAAAATGAAGAATATGTAATGTATTCAACATGAGGAAAAACTAATAGAAGGACTATTAATTTAGAACGTTAACTTCACAATAGTATAAAGATAAAGGAGGAAATATGTGCAACATGGTATACATGACCATACATATGAATAAGCAACATGGTCATAAGAGAAAAATTTAGAATTAAATATGACGGGTTAAAGAGTAGTATATGGTAAGAGGACTATGAAACGTAAGATAGGGTTTGAAATATGATGGAGAAGTTATAAAATAAAGAGGTTGTGAGATTCAAGCAAGTGTTAATTAATCAAATATCTCTGTTGATAACTAAGTAAATCTACATACGAGAATGTATTAAGGGAATGTTTGAATACAAGTATTCCAAGTCTTAAAATCATCTTCTCTTTCATATATTCCTTAATGAGAGCAAGGTGGGAATGAAATGATAAGAGAAAATGAATCATATATGATGCATAACTACCTTGGTGGGGTCATCTAGTGAATGTAATAGTAACATTCAATATGATGAAGTGCGATAAGAAATAAATTCTTGTGTGATAACAAGAATGATGAATAATCTATTCCTATCTTAAATGCTTCAATGTTAATGATGTTTATTGTATATAATCATATGAAAATGATAGGTAGCAAAAAGTAAAGAAGTAATGAATGAGCAGAGAGATATGGGAAAACACTAGCTTTGTGTAATATGTGAATTTGTTTTTACATGTATGATTTGTTGAAGGCATATTAAGGTATGAAAGTTGGTTCTACATATGATTTCAGTGTATTTGTGCAAGCTATATGTAAAATTAAAGGCGTATGATAGTTGTAGTAATTCATACCTGATATGCATCTTACTATTGTGTATTTGTGATATGGTGATACGGTTTGGATGATGTCAGAACACATGGAGAATGACTTTTAGATGGTAAATTCATATCAGAAACGTGTACAACACATCCTAGTAAGAATGCTTTTCAGATTTATACTGTATGATGTAATTAGGGTTTAACCTAATTGAGATCTCACTAGGGTTTTAATCCAATTGAAGAGATATCTAGACTTAAACCAAACCTAGGTCTAAATGCTCTTAATCAAGCTTAAGGCTATCATATTTCAATATCTAAACCCTTTGGGATCCGTCACTAAGTCCATGACTTTGATTTCACTAAGTTGAAGCTCAATCGAGCTGTGGCACGGCCGTGGTGGGTGACCACGACCGTGGTGAAGGGTCTATGCCACAGGCGTGCTAAGTAGCACGGCCGTACTAAATGCTTTTGAAACCCTGATCTCTATACACCACGACCGTGGGGGAAGAGCCACGACCGTGGTGAGGTGAATGTGCCACGGCCATGGGGTGATACCACGACCGTGTTGAAGCAAACCCTAAATGAATACTTAAGAGTCAAAGTTAAATAAAGAAGACTGGTAATCCTATAAGTGGTTAGGATGTACCTCATGGGTTATCTTATTGAATTTTATTCTTGATACATGATATCTCAGTGAATGGTATGGAAACTCTAAATTTAGTTAAATTTCCATGGTTTCATGTCTATATTGATTGCATATGATTTGTTGGAAACAATCTTTATTTAGTGAATGCTTATATCCTATGAAATTCTTATGAGAGTCATGTGACAAGTGAATGAGGTAAATGAAAAGGTGAATGAGGCAAATGCAACCCTAAGAGTAGGGTGTTGGCATGTGATGAATGAATAAGGCAAATGAAACCCTAAGGATAGGGTGTTCAATGAGTCATGCTATGGTAATATGAAAGGTCTCGATATGAGATGTGGTGATGCTTAATTGTTGAATTGTATGTTTCTAGTGCATTTAACTTTATATGCTTGATCTCTCTGAGATGATATCTACATACTGCATGGCTTCTTATATTTCAATACATATCTCATAAATTGTAGGTGATGAGATATGACATGCCCTAGAAAGGGATGTTACTGAGTCATGTGATATATATGTGTTTTCAAGTGATACCCATAATGTGAAATAAGTATGGAATGTGATATTCTTGTTTAATTATTTATATGTTAATCAGTTAATAGACTTAGGTGCCCTAACACCGTAGAACCCCTTTTGAGAGGTCTGCAACCAGGGGGTGAAACTCGTGTTGCAACAATAACTGTGCAGAGTCACAGGCACGAGGATAGAGAGAGGCAGTGTTCAACAACAACGCGTGCGATGTCACGGTGACACTGGAGTAAATAGGGGTTATTCAACATTAATCCGTGCTTGTGTCACGGTGGTAACCCCGTGAGACTCTCCGCCTGTGTGCTCAGGTTAGAGGAGGAGTCTAGAGTTCACTCTTTTGAGAGTGTAGTGAGGCCTTGTGAGCCTGAGGCCTTGTGAGCCTGAGAGTCCTGCAGCAGACCAGGGCTGGCAGTCAGACTTAGCACTTCCCGGGTGTGTCACTAAGTCTTGTACGGTGGGATCGTAGCTCGCTACGGATCTTTATATGCAGAGTACACTGCATATGATTAGGGCATAATAATAATAATCTAAAATATGATCATATAGGTTCACAGAGTTCCTTATAAATGAAAGAGTTATGGAAGACTAGAGCATAGTTTTCTAGTAGTTATTCTTTGGATGTAATATTTACATTCTTTGTTATTTCAGTTATATTGTTTTAGAACTGCTCAGTGTAGTATTTATTGTTGTTAAATGTCATATCGTTTACTTAAAATTATATCTGTAATCTCATTAGTGCATTAGTCTGTTTCCTTGAAGTACTCATTCACTGAGCGAGTAGGCTCACCCCTCTACTCAAACATTTTTAGGGTTAACCGCGTGGACTTGAAGATGGTCAGAGCATCAATGTAGATCTGCTACAAGAGTTAAGCACAAGATTAGTTGAGTTAGTCAGTCCTTGTCACTCTAGGTCCTCAGTAAGAGTTAAGAGAGAGAGAGAGTTGTATTTACGATGTGTAATATTGTTCCCCTTTTTATATGTATGCTAATTAGCAAGTTTTATGTGCATAAGATGTGAGAGACATCATGAATTTTTATACATGTATCTTTTCTATTAAAGTCTGATTAGTAAAAGAAATGTTCAGATTTCCTTTGTTAAGATGTTATGTGGTTCAATGCGGGGAATCAAGAGTTTTAAAGAAAAGAAAAAAAAAAGTTAAGGATGTTCTTTGTGTCACATATAAATCTTATCTTATGCCCTAATCTCATGATTTGAGGAAATTGTGAGATCCGGGTGTAACACTTGTATAATCATATCCATGGTCAACTCTTGACCTAAGAGAAATTCCAATCATTCCACATGTCCAATCATATTGAGCATATGGGGTTTACTAGAACTCCCTTTACCAGTTTGCACTCAAACAACACTTTGTAAACATTATTCCTTGTTTGCTTTATATGAATATTAAGATATATTACCACTCAAGAATGTTCATGTTATCATGTTGTTCATGCAACTCATAGTTCATATACATATCATAAGGTGCTTAATGTCTATGACTTCATTGGCATGCTTCAAGTAAGCATCCAATTTAGTCCTTAGGTGCATTTGGAGTGGGTTCCTTTGGCTTTGATCTGTCAAGGACATCGAGATTTCGCTCATTGAGAACATTTCTCAAAGTCCTAACCAGATTCAAAAGTTCATCCCATTTGGTTTGTCCTATTTGAGGACTAATCACAACTATACCTTATTTTTTTTGTCTACAAAAGAAAATTGCAACTTTTCAAAACATTTTTTATTTGTTTGATTTGATCTTTTTACTATATTAATTAGGTTTTTAATTTATTATCACTCCCAATATTTTTTTCAAATTGATAACCCTCATGTATCAATTCAAAATATTCAACATATAATATTCTAGTAGGCCAAGATCCAAAATAATTCAACTATTATGCGGCCTACACCAACATCCATAGTCAACTATCAATGTAGGCAATCATGTCAATTGCATCATATGCAACTCTTGGATAGATGATATGCACAACTCTTTGTCATTGATCATCTGTATGCCTCTAAGTGCTTAATCCAATTAAGATAACCTAGTTAAGCCGGACCCATAAGCCAACATGATAAATATGTACCCTGCTAGGACAGACGCACATATCTACCATCACACTTCTACGAGATAGACGGTGCACCGTGCTAGGGCATGCCCACGCTTGGTCGATCAAGATTTTCATGTGTGCTTCTTATGGAAAACATTTAAGACATAATATTTTAATTGAGGAATTTTATAAATAAATACATATACATATCCAATCACCACATACTATAGTATGTATCAGATACATTCTATAACCACAATGTGAACATGCAATTATAAATATATGAGCGACAATTATGGCCAGTCTAATGTAATACCTTGGAGCCACAAGGAATTGTCACCCCCTAAGTTCCACATCACATGCAACATGTTGTTGATGAACATCCATTCTTGCTCCAATCTGGGTTGATCAGTTTAACACTTGAATCGATCGGATTGCCTCCTGGTTGCTCGATTGGGAACCTGAAATGGTTGTATGGTCTCCTCCAGTCAGACGTTGGGTCACCAGTCGATCAGTTTGCCTCTTGTCATCTGACCTCCCCAACTCTCCAAATAGTCAGTTTTTCTAATGCAGAAAAACTTCTCATGATGATGCATAAATTAAAACTATCCTATTACTTTACATTGTAAAAGGGAAATCTCGAGTTACATTTGAGGGGAAATAGGAAGAAGAGCATTAATTTAAATTTAGAAAGGGGAGAGGGGATTGGTACACAGACTGATTAACAATAGGAATAAACCACAACCATGCACATATAGATATGGGGTTTTGGCCATAACGACACTAACATCCACCATCTAGACATTTTATGGTAACGCTTATGGATTCCATATTGTATCATATCATATATATATTAGTTGTGATCATATGTGGTATTTAATTGGATATCATTTTAATATTCACATTGTATGCAATAATAAATGAAAAACTTAATTCGATCACATTGATTTTGATACCAAATACATCGTAGATTAACATGGCTCTGATACCACTGTTTGGAAATCGGGTGCAGATATAGGCAGCAAAAACAAAATTTTATTTGCATGTTTCCCAAAAACCAACAAAATCTCGTCAACAACAATGTATCTAGGAAGGAATGGTTTCAAGGTTATACCTAGTCCTGGAGTAGGTCCGGCGACATCACCCTGCAATTACTATCTTGAACGGTGTCTATGCAGCTCGTGGTCTTCACCATGGATAGCAGACTCGGCTCCCGTAGACTCACCACAGACTGCTGATTGACTTCGTCCTTCTAGCAGTAGCCAAAGGACTCCTGCCTCTAGAGTATTCCATGTAGACTATTGAGAACTCCACATTGCACTACTAGAGCCAACATGAAGGAGTTTTACCATTCTATCAGTGTGCTAGTGGCCGACATGCTCTCCCACAACAACTGATCTCTATTTCTCCCCCATGCTCTCCATCCCTAGTCGGGTAGGACTTGCTTGGGCTCTCATAGTTACCACAACCAGATAGAACAACAATTGCCAGGGCCAATGATCCCAATTGTCTGTGTTGAGAAGCCCCCAGTACCCCTCTATTTATAGTAGAGGGTAGGTGCAGGGTTCCTAATTAATGTGAGAGTAGAAGGGTCTGAAAACATGAATGTTATGGAATCTACGGGGTGAAAGACGGTCGTCTCGCACTGCAAAACGGCCGTCTCACACCATGAAACGGTCATCTTGTGCACGATCCGATCATTTTGCAGTGCAAAATGGTCATCTTGTGCACAAGATGGTCATTTTGTATTGCAAAACAGTCATCTCATGATTCTGCAGTTTCCTATTTGCACATGAAATTAGCAATTTGCTTCTAACATCGATTTTCTTACACAATAAGTATTGTGCAATCCAAATGAATTTGGGAAAGTATCTAGAATCTTCCACGGCCTAACTAAGAGATCTCGCACATGCGATATTGTCATCTCGCTCTCCCAGACGGTCATCTGGTGAGCCGAGTTGTCTGTTTATCAGTATGAACCGGTCAGTTCACCTCAATTTGGGTAGCCAATGTCATTCCATTCAAGCTGACAGACCAGACGCCCATCTCAACACCTGAGATTGTCGTTTGGCTGTCTATACGATTGTCTCAACACTTGAGATGGTTGTCTGGCAGTGCGGTCAGCTATTTGTGTGTGAATTGAATACCTAAACACTTTAGTAATCAATTCCAATCAACCTGGCACTCCAATCAGTCAGCCCAACACTTGAACTTGATTCTTTTGAGTCTAATCAGTTGATCTATTATTTAATTGAATACCTAAACACCTTTATCATTCAATCTAAACATCATTCATGAATATACTCCTTTAATCCAAGTGTATCCTATGCGTGTGACCCTATAGGTCCAAAATTACATTGGGAGCAAATGTCCATATAAACTTATGACATCGCAAGAAAAGAGTGGTGTCTAGTTGCACATCATTGTTATCCAAGTAATTCAGAAAGTTGGAGAACAACTTCAACCTATAATCCATGAATAGTGTTACTGTGATTGTATAGTTCCTTTGTCTATGATATCTGGATTGAACTCGAGGAACATGAGTGTCATCCTCTCAATGTTCAATCCATGTTCCTTGAACTAGAGAAGATTCTTTGAGATGCATGTGAGTTCACATATCATATATTGAATCACATGGGTACGACCGTACATTCTCAGTCTCACTTATCAAGGGCCCCTGGATATCAGTCTCTAGTAGGAGGGACAAATCCCATATCTAGCACCCACAGTCTATCCCCATGTGTCAAAGTCACCCAATCATCACTATTATAACAACCCATGTTTCTGGTCTGCGTTTGATGATGTCAAAGTGTACCCAACAACATGTGATGAGTGTAGTGATTTTATGTCTAAGAACCACAATCACCACCATCACTATGAGAGATGATTCTAACTATCATTCCATGGTTTCTATGTATCATTCTCATAGTGGGTTTGTCTGATACACTATTCACTAACATGCATCGGTGTGCTTGACTTGGTATCAAATATCATGACTAATGAGACTTTGTCATCAGTCAATGCACACTCTAGTGTTATGTATTACTATTGTCTATTTTGCTTCCATAGTAATATCCGACTAGGGACATAACAAGAATATATGTACTCTTATCATACATATGATCTCATCATTCAGGTCCTCAACTTGAAGGCATATGTCATTGAGTAACACCATTCTTTAGACATCTATTTACGTCTGTTTCAACATCACAAATGGAATTACCTTTATGATTATCAAATCAAGTTTCTAATGTCTCACTCCAATCATCAAATGATTGGCTCTCTGGGCATACATACCAACAACCACAACCACAACCACACATCGTCATATATTGGAGAGCCCAAGGATCTACACTTACTTCAAGATAATAGTTATACTCTAAAATTTGACATCATTCACAGTTATTTTGTATTGAACACCAGTTTTGGTGTTCTTGGATGCCATCGGGGAAATTGACGAGACACACATCCCAGTTTTAGTGAAACGCGGTAAGTAAAACCATTACTAAAACAAAAAAGGGACGATCTCTTTGAATGTCATAGCTGCAGTAGACTTCTCAATGGATTTTACATATCTCCTAATAGGGTAGGAGGGCTCAGCAGTAGACCAGAGGATCCTACAACCATCAATGGTTTCAAAGTACCCATTGGAAAGTTTTACCTGGTTGATGTAGGGTACACCAACACCCATTAGTTTCTTGAACCATATCACAACATAACTTACCATATATCTGAGCATAAAGGAAATATAAACTCATACAACTGCAAGAAGTATATGTTTAACCATCAACATTCACAATTACCTAATATTATAGAACGAGCATCTAGTGTGTTGAAGAGGAGGTTTTCTTACCTTAAAAAAGGGGCGACATATCCTATGCATTCCCAATGTCACCTAATATTGGGTTGTTGTATCCTCCACAATTTTATACTTTGCCAGAATGATGGTGACATAATGTTGGAGGAAACCTTAGTAGACAGTTCATCCTCTGGCCTGCTAGACAATGGGATTGAATCGAGCTCCCTACAACAAACAAGCTAGGACGATGCAAGGGAGGGTAATGTATTACGTGACAAAATTTCTAATTTTATTTCAAAAACTCAGTTACCTTTGTAATTGAAATTTATTATGTGTAACTTATAAACTCATCCTACACTTGACATGTTGTACAATGTTTTGAACTTATTCTCTTGTTATGCCTCCTAATTAAAAATGTTCCATTATGCTTCCTTAGGTTTTCTTACAATGGAGAATGGAATGCCCTCGTGTCCATGTGGCCTCCAATGCACCATATGAGTCTAGATGGATGCCACAAATGCGGCTAATGGATGGTTTGAAGACAACAACCCACACAAGCCGTATTTTACATGTGGTAGGGGTCTTGTTCAAACCAGATGTCGTATGATGATGCCTGTGCAGTGAGTACATCATATAGGGACCACCCTTAATGCAATTAGGGATGCACTGGTAACACAACTTACTTATGCACACAATGAATGCAAGCATTGGTCTAAATATTGTGACATTGTATGTTTCATGAGAGTAGACACCAATAAGTTACTGACTAAAATTACAACTCTCAGGAGGAGGAACCAATGTCTTCACAAATGACTTAACCTACTGACAGATAGTGGCTCTTTAACAGAGGATGAGGGGTATGATACAAAATAGTTGTATGTCAGAAAAATCATTTGTCCTATCGAAATAGACTTCAGTTGTATGTTAGTTATAATATACTTTGTCCTATCAAAAAAGACTTCATATTTGATTTTAAATCTATGGTGTTAATCCCACATTATGTTACTAATACACAATAAAATTATAGATGTCAATGGATGCATCTGATGTTCGGAGGTGTCTTTGTGGTCACATGCATCATTGTGGATTAACACAGAAGATGTGGGGTTATATGACTTTGGCATTCTTAGTGAAAGGCTGGGTAAAAAGTATTACATATGTTCTATCAGACAGGTGTGATAGTAAAACCATAAACAATAGGTTTCACCACTAAGTAGATTGCACATTCATTGTCATTAACTCAAAATTGGGATACATTTTAAGGAAAATACCAGTGCAAATACTTCCATTAGTAGTCGATATCCCCCCACCCCAACAACTATGTCTCTATAGGATAATATTAAGTTAATGACTAATGAGTGCAAGTCAGTGTGGGCCCAGAAAATGTACATGAAGGACTTTGTTGAAATCTATCACAACACGGAAGATGTTTACACCTCTAAAAAGTATAAGCATGGAGTTCTACGAACCATAGTTAATAAGTTGGAGGAAACTTGTAGTCTTCTTTTGGACATTCCTTCACCTCTGATGACTCCATAAGATTAAATGACAGTATTAGATATAGATGGATGATATTTAATTTATTCACTTGAAACCTTGAGATTGGATGTAGTTAGAGTTACATTATAAGCTTGTTGATTTTTATCATAATTTGTTGAATGTTTATGTTTGGACCAGATAGGAGGGTGTTTGTTGTTTGCACATTATATCTTTAAATTTAATTTATCATATTATACCCACATAATTTTAAAACACACCCTTACATTTGGAATATATTACATACAAAGTTTGTACTATGGTTGGGCAAGGCATGAGGTCGTATGGTATATGGTGTAGGGAGAACGATTAGATTCTACTTAATACGAGGAGAAACCAATATGACATGGGGAGATGTATCAACCACTAGTACAGAAATTATCTCTAGAGTTGGTTAAAAAACCCTTTCACATTGATTTAAAACTGACACCTAAGTGGTCGACACTATAGCCATAGGCCTAATACGTTAGTTCTTTGGGGAAGGCAAAATCAATGCTAGAAATCTAGTTGTCAGTTGTGTGGATAAAAGAAATTGACACCTATCATGATGTACCACGTCACATTTGTAACCAGTAAAGGACCCTGAATTGCCGGTTTGATACAAATCGACACCTATCATGATGTACAGTGTCAGTTACATCCCATATAATTGATGATTTCAATGTAAAGTGATGGTTATACCAAACAAACTGACACCTTTGACATGCTACCCAGTGAGGCCATGCTTTCCAACACAACCGTTTTGGTTTTGTCCTTTAATGTTAGTTATTTTACTAAAACCGATGAGTCAAGCATATAGTTTCATTTTTTTTTGACACAGCCATGACTAAGTTTTTCTTAAATGATAGGCCGACAGCCTACTGCCCAGCTGGTCAGCAATATGTAGAACCTACAGTTCAATTCTGAACTACAGGTTAACAACATCATATGATTTTAACTCAATAACATGCCACCAAACCTACAATAACAAACATAATATATATGCACATAATTTTATTCATTCTCCAATTCCATTTCATCACATGTGCAATCATAATTCATTCATATTCACCTTCATTCACACACATTCTACTTCATTTACATATATAACAATTTCATTCTCATGACAAGTAGAAACATATATTCATCTTCACATTCACACACGTATATATAGATCATCATTCACATATGCATGCATCAAATTTACAGTTGCCAATATGTACATCAAATTTAAAGTTTTCAATATATAGATCTTCACATGTATATAGATCATCATTAATAAGAACCACATGTATAATAGAGTTCAAAGTTCTTCTTCGTCTTCTTTATCCCAATAAAAATCAAATCTAACAACCTTTACAAAAGGCTTCTGCCCATTGTTCTCGTATTGCATCCAATTGTTCTCTAGTATAGGGCATGTGTATGTCGAGTAGCTTCCCTTTCATATCGAAGTATTTCATTTTAAATACCTATAAAGAGAATGACGTATATAATTAATAAGTTTGATATGTTCATATTATCTAGTGCCCCTTTATACTTATGATGATCAAGACTATATTATATATATATATATATATATATATGGATTACATTATATATCTCGTCGATGTCTGCTATCGCATATATGACAATCATGTCCATATAACGCATCACGTAGTATGTGCATGCCCAACTCTTATCTTGTACAAAACACTATAAATTTCAACATACAAAACATGAATAAATAAAAGTAAGCATAGTTGGCATAAATATGCATTGGAGTCAAAAAACTACCTCAACATTCTCCCAAACCATCATTTTCTTTTTTGTGTCCACCTTTCCTCCAACTTTTTTGAAACATGTTATATCCCTATACGTTAATGTAGCATTGAATTGTCATTAGGAAATAGTCATGTAATATATATATATATATATATATATATATATATATATATATATATATATATATATATATATATATATATATATATAGTCAGGCTAGTGTACACTCAAGTGTACCGGAGGCACCGTACACCTCAGTCATTTTTAAATATGCAATAACTTTTTGAAAAATATAAACCGTTGATCTTCTTAAACATCTTAAGAACATACCATATAATAAATTTTAGCTACACTTATAGGTCGTGCATCTAAATGATGCAAAAATCAGGCATTTCAAATTAGTTTTGTGTGTCGATTTTGTTGCCCTTGGATGAGTGACTTACACTCATCCAAATGAGCTCAAATTTTATATGTGGCATATTATTATTGTAACCATTAAAATCAATGGATTAGATTTTAGAAAAATAGGGTCTAGATAGGCAAACACCATTGGGGTGTATAGTGTAATCTGTACACTCGAGTGTATTCTAGCCTGACTATATATATATATATATATATATATATATATATATAATGGATATAAATATAGAAATTTACTCAAGTGACTAATGCCATTTTCAAATTGTGTCCCCCATTGTCTACTTTGTCACCCTTAGGATCTAGATAATAAACAGTTAGCGTCGCGGGGACAACAACCAATAAGACCCAATGCTAAATCCTGAGTGATAAGAAGGAAAAAAATATAACTCAAAATCCAAAAAGAAATGTGATTTCTTAATTTAAAATGATAAGCAAAGTAAGTAAACTTACCCAACATGATATGGATCTAACATCAATCTCTTTTTCTTTTTACCAAAATATTTAAATGTGCTAGAGCAGTATAGGGTAACAGATGCAAGGTCTTTAATTACATGGCTAATCAAGGATGAAAGAAAAAATCCCACATGGGTTGTTGAAAAATCTATACATACCCTATGTAAGTGGTTGTAAAACATATATCATGTATGCATTAATATATAATAAAATAGATCACTATATATATAAAATGAGATATATAGCTATACAAGTTCTCACCATATCCAAAGTTCTATCATAGAAACTGATGGCTTGAGAGTTCTACATTGTCCATATTTTTATAATGACTTAACCATTCCATTCCTATGTATCTAATATGTATGTTCAAGATTGATTTCAGGATTTAGGTACATGAAAAGGAACAAATTACACAAGCCCTAGCTTGTTCAAGTTCAAGTCAAAAGCAATGCAAGTGTATGTTTTGGAAATCACTCCAGATGACCATAGATGATTTTTGTAATCACTTGTATTGATGATATGACTTTTAACTAAGATGAGAGAAAATTAGGGACACTTAATTCCAATGTTTGATCACTCAAATGGCAATTTAGAAAATTTGTCACATGTTGTTTATCGACCAAGTTGGAAACTTGACCGATCCAGTGATGGATTTTCTGGAGAGACCAATCGGTCGAGTTTTACACTCACAAAACTCGACCGACTGAATCTATGAGAAAAACTTATTTTATCTCATCGGTCGAGTTTTCCAGATCAAACTCGATGGATAGCTTGAAAATTGGATTTGTCTCTTTGTGGATCCGAGTTACCTTTATTGAAAATTGACCAAATGTATTGTATGAAAAATAAAGAAAAAGTGATTATAATCGTTAGAGAGTTGTTTTGAATGAGAATAGATCCACTATAACTTGGAAAACATCTATATTTCTCCCATAAGTGATCCCAAACTCAAGGGAACACCCCTAGCTATAGGACCCCTTGAAGTTCATTCCAAGTTTTCTCATTCATGCTATTCTAAGTCCTTGCTATAGTTGAGTGTGTTGCAACTCCTTGAGCCCCTTTCTCTCTCTTATTTACACAACATTTTTTTATTATGAGTGAGTTAGTCCAGTTGTAAGAGAGCTACTTCCTTGTTCTTATGAAAGTCTCATTCCATTCCATCTTTCCTACCCCCTTTCTCAAAGAAGCAAAGGTGAAGCAAGATACTCTGAGTGAAGGGGAAGTTGTTGTTATTCTTCTTCAAGGTTGAAGAAGAGGTGAAGATCTTCTCAAAGTGAAGGAGAAGGCAAAGGATGAAGATCTAAGAAGAGTGGGTAATTCTTTGAAGGTTGAAGACTTATACAAGAGTAGGTACGTCCTTGGAAGAAGGTAGAAGACTCTTTGAAAAGTAGATAACTCCTTGTGCGTTGTAACTCTTATAAGTGAATATATAGAGTAAAAAACTTGCAAAGTCCTAGAGGTTGAACTCTCTAGGTAGTGGATTGACTCTCTGCTAGTTTAGAGAGTGGAACCACTCTAAACGACCTTGTCCAAGTGCATGTTTCATTTTATCTCATCCTTACTATGCTTGTTAGTTAGGACTTCAAATTGTACTTAAACTATTGGTTTTGATTGATATAATTTGAAGGTGTAATCTATCTTGTGATAATTGTTGAAGCTCTGTTCACCCCCTCTAGAGCCCTAGATCCAAAAAATGGTATTAGAGAAAAGGATCTTCTCCAACAATATCCCACAAGATGAGAAGATGGACGACAACCTACTTGGTTCATTCAACCTAGAGGGAGGCTTCTCCATACATCCTCTGATCTTTGACGACACCAACATCCTCTATTGGAAGAGATGTATGCAGTTCTACATTCAAGGCATAAACTTTGATATGTGGAAGGTGATGGTCACACCATACAAGGAGCCAACCAAATCTGTTGTAACATGGAGTGAAGCTGCAATTAAAAAATCCCAGCTCAATGCCAAAGCCATAAGCATCCTCTATGCAGCCCTTACCCCAACAGAGTTCAACCACATCTCATCTTGGGATACTGCCTATGAGATTTGGGAAAAATTTTGCATTACCTATGAGGGCACAAAGCAAGTCAAGGAGGCCAAGATTTACAAGTTGAATAGTCTTCTAGAGAACTACAAGATGGGCAAGAAAGAAGGGATTGTAGATATATGCTCTAGGCTCAATGTCATCATCAATGGCCTAGCTGCTTTGGGAAACACTTTGGATAGAGGTGTAATCAACTCCAAGTTCTTGAGGACTCTACAAAAGAGATGGGAGTCAAAGGTGACCTCCATTGAAGAAGTGAGGAGCCTTGGTGGCATCCCAACTAAAGAGCTCATTGGCATCCTCCAAGCTCATGAGCCAAGGCTTAACAAGCAAGAAGAAGAAGCCAAGCAAGAAGAGAAGGAAGCCAAGACGATCAAAGATAGTGCATTCAAAGCACAAGTGGAGGAAGTCATCCTTCAACAAAAACTTTCTTGTTGAACTTCTCCTTCCTCCTCTAGTGAAGATGATGGCCCAAGTGAGAATGAATTCAACTACATCGAGGGCAAATACTTCAAGGGAAAGCAAGCATCCTCCTCCACTCCTAGATGCTACAAGTGTGGACAAAAGGGACACTACAAGAGTGAATGTCCCAAGTCAAGAAAGTCACATCACAAGGGAAGATCTAAGAAGGAGGTAGGGTACAAGAAGGAGAGCAAGTATAAGAGGAAGGAGAAGAAAGATAAAAGACATAAGAATGCAACTCATGCAGCTTGGGAAGCATCATCCCCAAGTAGCTCAAGCTCCGAAGAAGATGGAGAGTTCCACCTTGCACTCATGGCCTCTACTAGTGAAGAAATTAGTGAGGTAAGTTAGGTAAGCTTGCATGAGTTATCTAAGAAATCTATTATTGATATGCTTGTTTCTACCCGTTCTTCTTTTGCTAAATGTAAATCTAAAAGAAAAAGGTTAGGAAAAGTTATTGATGATTTGTTTACTAAACTTGAAATTCTTGAACTTAATGAGAAAACTCATCTTGAGAGAATTGATAACTTGCAAGCACAATATCTTGATATTGAGCTCCAATACAATGGAGTTGAAGTAGAGAATGGTATCTACCTCAAGAACATTGAAATTCTTAAGGAAGATAACAAAAAGTGCCAAAATGAGCTTGAAACTCTTAAAACTAAAAAGGCTAAATTTAAGCTTATCGTTGATGCTTGTTGTAACATCCCTGACCTGGGTTATGAGTCAACCCTAGGTGTTTTGCCTAAATATGTAATTAAATCTTTGTGATTAACTCTGAGCATGTAATTAAGTTTCTCGGAAATGTATATTTCAGTATTTGCTCCTTTTTATTTAAAGTTGTAGCATTGTTTTGATATACAGGGACCTATGTGCAATTTACCCAGTTGAAAGGGTTAGCTTGCAATTTTCACATGATGAGATGTTCCTCTGATGTTGAGACATCATGAGAATCTCTTTGGCAAAGATTGAGGGATTTCCCAAGCTAGAGCACCAAGGTGCAGCTGTGGAAGCAATCCCAGGGCTTGAAACCCTAATTTGGGGTAAAATGCAATTTACCCAAATAAAGGGATGCAATTTGTGAAGAATGTCATCTAAAGTATCTTTTTAGACTCTTGCCATAATTTAGAGAAGAAATGATGAGGAATTCACCTCAATTGAGTTATCAAGTTAAGAAATAGGCTTTGTGATTGAATAATCAGGGTATATGTGCAATATCCCTTTAAGTATGAACTTTATTATTAGCTTGCTCCCCTTTACCTTCTTTTCCTAAGACCTTAAGAGAAGGTTTTTCCTTATAATAAAGAGGAAGGGACGATCAAGTAAAGAAGGAGGGACCTAGTTGGAATTATGGACAACTTATGTACTAATATTGAAAATCCTACCCCATGTATATAAGCTCTCCTTCCCTTAGTTGCAAGGGAACTCACCCTTCGTTCCCTTACTGTTTCATTTCACAAAGACGACCAAGGACTTCCTTGGAGCTAAGGAGGACGACCAAGGGGTGCAAGGTAGGTTTAAACCCCTCTTCTTGCCTAATTCCATGGTTAAAACTCGAATTCAAGGTCATCTTCATGGCTAACTCTTGAAACCCTACCTTTCTAGCCGTCACTTTTCATCCTTCCTTGGAGTTTTCACCTTGGCCAACCTGTAAGAACTCAAGGACGCCATTATAGCTTGGAGCTTGAAAGCTTGGAGCTCAAGAAGCAAGCTTTAGGCGGGTTTTATAACTCTAAACCCATGCTTTACTATATGCATCCTTTATATGCGGTTAGATGATAGTCCTTCATGTTCCTTACTGTTCTTTGCTATTTTACAAGCAAACCCATGGGATATTCGTACTGTTCTTGAGCTAGGAGATGAAGGCGTGATTTCCAAGAAAAACCCACCGCTTTTCTTTTCCTTAAACGGTCCTAACAGTTTGCTCTCTCGGACTCAAGACCGCGAGGTGAGCAAACGGTCTCGAGACCGCGACAGGGCAAACGGTCTCAAGACCGTTTGTCCCCATTGACCGAGCCTGTACCGTATAAGAAATCTGTTCCTAATTATATAGGATAATTACCCTCAAAATTTGGAAGACTAACTCCAAAGGAATCGGGAGATATGACCTTTTTAAGTCACAACTTTAAACTAATTAATTGCTGATTTTCAAACGGTCTGAAATTGCCTTTTTGGGCAAACGGTCTCAAGACCGTGTAAGGTCATTGACTAAGCGTTGACCGTATGAGATTACTGTTCAAAATTATGTTAATTAACAACTCACCAAGTTTGATGGTCTAATTCCAAACGGGCTAAGAGTTGAAGGGTGAATACTAGGGCTAACCCTAGATAAAATCAGTACTGAAATTATGGTGACCTAATTAGGGTTTTTTAGGGTTGATTGACCTAAACGGTCTCAAGACCGTTTGGGGGTCACCAAACGGTCTCAAGACCGTGAGGGAAATCAACGAAGACCGTTTGGAGGTCTGGGGTCAAGGATAGTTGACCAATTAAAGGTACAATTACACCGAATTACATTGCAATTAAATATTGACATGATCATCAACTCAATAGGTCAGATCTTGATGAATTTGCACTAGAATCCAAAATTTGATAGGCAAACGGTCTCAAGACCGTTTGGAACTCATCCAAACGGTCTCAAGACCGAGAGGACAATCACCAAGACCGTTTGAAGGTCTAGGGTTAAGTATTTTGACCAATTGAGGACCCAATTGCAAATAAGTTATCAATTTAATCAAAATTCTGTTTTGTGGTTCAATCATGGTTCAACCCCTATCAAATCACCTTAGACTTTGATGAAATCTTGGGCAAACGATCTTAAGACCATGTGGGGTCCACCCACATGACCTCAAGACCGTTTGGGCCAAGTTTGGGCCCAATTGGAGCTCAATTGAAGAGTTCAACCTTGTGTTGATGCACATTGTTGAGTGTTGATGGGTGAACATTGATAGATCCCAATTGAATCGATTTCAATCATAATTGGTCAACAATTGAGGGTCAATTGAATGACCAATTGGTTAAGCATAACCTTAATTAACCCAATCCATAGGTGGTCAACATAGATTGAACCTTTTGAAGGCTTCAACATTGTTTGACATTATTGGTTGCACCTTTGAGCCTTGTTGAAGGACCAAGCGGCTGAGACCATGAGAGCCTCGCGGTCTCAAGACCGTGAGAGGGCTCGCGGTCTCAAGACCGTGAGGGGGCTCGCGGTCTCAAGACCGTGAGAGGGATCACGGTCTCAAGACTGAGAGGAGGCTCGCGGTCTCAAGACCGCAAAGGGCCTCGCGGTCCTGAGGTCAAACTAGCTAAACGGTCTTCATGACCCTCGCGGTCTTAACCTCAATTGGATGCATGATGGCTCGCGGTCTTGAATGCATGATGGCTCGCGGTCTTGAAGCCTAAGGGGGGCTTGCGGTCTTGAGGTTAGAAGGAGGCTCGCGGTCTTGGAAAGTCAAAGTGGGCAAACGGTCAACACTTTCAACCGATCTCAACTCAATCGATGATTAATGATTGAAATCAATCAATGTGATTCAAGGTTGACCTCATTCAATCATTTGATGATGTAAATGGTTCAATGTTGCCCAAATCAAACCCTAATGATAATCTAGGATAGTAAGGGGTTAATTAACCAAGGTTTTGACCATAATGATGATCAATGGGGTGAATTACCAAAATACCCCTGAAGGGTCAATTGAGTTATACCTTGCTCAATTCAAACCCTAATTACATGAGAATGATGTTTTTAGTCATCATGACTATATCTAACCTGATCTAGTCTAATGTTATCATCAACCATTAGTATGATGAAAGAGAAAGTACTTCTAGAGAGAGAAAGTACCCTAGAGAGAGAAGGTAACTCTAAACACATAATGATGATGTTTTTGGCTATGTTAGCCTATGATGACTCAATCCAACCTGTTTTAGAGTGATGTTGACATCACCTAACATTATGATGAGAGAGAAAGTACTTCTAGAGAGAGAAAGTACTTCTAGAGAGAGAAAGTACCCTTTTTAAGTGGAAACTCAAGTAAAGCATCTCCAATGCACATAAGTGAGCATAATTAGGGTATGGTCCACCCGTGTGAGGTCATAGAAACCCTAATTATAATAAATGATGAACTCTTAACTAATCTGAGAGCATCAATGAAGATGTTACTCATACATGATGATGTTATGAGTTTAATTCACCTTGATGTGAATAGTAAACCCTAATGCAAGGGTAATGACATGTAATGTGAATAGTAAACCCTAATTCAAGGGTAATGGCATGCTTTTGAGCAATAAACTCTATTTGATTTAAATTAAAGATTTAACTCTTATGACAAGAGTAGGAAGTACATTCCTTATTGTTGCATTACCTTTATCAGATGTATTAACCATGCAGGTTCTGATATGAAGGTAATCATATCCAGGTATGGATGTTGATGTTATATTCATTAAAGGCATGTTGTTAGCCTTATGAATAAGTAAAGTAATCTGATGCCTTGCCAGTGGCATCCTATGCTGATAATGGGCTATGAGAGCCATGAATACCATCAAGGTCATGCCTTAGAGATGACTTGTGATGAGGATAATGAGAAATGATGATTGATATGAGTTAGGCCTGTTACATTTAGTATTCTCCTTTTATAGCTGCTATGCTACTGTTATTGTTTGAAGAACAATGTATGCTGTTAAAGAATACTGAATGTACCTAACTAATCAAGTATAATGTAGAGCCCTGATCATAGATCCATCATTGTCAGAAATTAAGTGATGGTGAAACAGGTTTTCCTCAGGGAACTCCTAGAGCACATACTTTTGAGTATGTGGGGTACATGGATGTGTAGAACCTTACATCCTAGTGTAGGAAAGTGATGTAGATGTGGAATCCATCCATCCTTCACTATATTTTTTCATACCGTATCAGTGGTAGGTAAACATGAAACCTCCTGATGACGAAGAAAGCACAGATATCTGTATCAGTGGTAGGTAAACATGAAACCTCCTGATGACGAAGAGAGTACAGAACGCCACTGTGACTCTAGAATAGCGAAGGACCAGTTTACCCTGGTGAGCTATAGTAGTAGAGACACGAGATGTCCTACAAGTGATCCTCTTACTGACTGAGGAAGGTGAAGGTCATGAGAATCCGGCTCTCTTAATGACCTATGTATGATACTGATGCGGCTTCTCAGCGATCAGTTGGAGTATGAGTGGTAAGCCTCATCTCCACAGGGCATAATGTTGTTTGTAAAACATAATCAACCATGTAGTATAACTTGTTAGAGATGACTCCAAGTTAGTTGATTGATGTTACATTGCAATAATATTGATATTCTCCATATCTCCTAAATTATAGAGATCTTGTTATACCTGCAACTGTTATAGAATACTTTGAAGGCTTTACTGTTTAAGATAATCTTTGATGTTATAATAAAGCTTCTGGTGAAGAGTTATAACTCTCGCTGGGACAATTATGTATAATTGTCTCACCCCGTAGGCTTCAACTTTTTAGGTGGACGTCGGAGACGAAGGAACCAGCCTACAGGTGATCAGTCTCAACAGCAGCAGCACCAGGGGCAGCAGTAATCTCAGGTGGAGATTTGTCCTGCCATGTGGTGTAGTTAGAGTCAGTCCTATGTGTCCTATGTACTCTCAGGTCTTGGAGTCTTTTGTATAGTAATCTTGAGATTTTGTATCTTGATGTATATAATTACTCAAGAAGTAATTATCCTGAGATGTAAACAGTTTACCTCACTTTATGAAAGAGGCTTCTACGGATTCAAGTTCTTGTCACGAAAAGTTTTAATTTCCCGTGATTTTTGTCTTCCGCTGATTACCGATTCGCTTCCGCTACGCTTTAATCGTGTTTATGTCATGGTTTGGAGATCAGACCCCACACTTGTAGAGATGAGAGAGATACTTATCTTAAGGGAATTGAAATGCTTAAATCTGAAAATGCTAGGTTACTTGGTCAAGTTAATGATTTATCTTCTAGACCTATCTTGCCTAGTCATGATATTGCTTCTATTTCTCTTGAGAAAGATTCATATTTGACTAAATCCCTCTCTATCTAGAGGCCAACCTTGTTCATGCTAGAGATGATATTGCTAGTTTGTCTTCTTCTATCATATCTATAAATGATGACAATCATAGACTTAGGGCCTCTCTACAGAAATCCCTCAAAGGGAAAACACCCTTAATGAAATCCTTGACCATTGTACCAAACAAAGTGGTACTAGTGGTTTGGGATATGAAGGGGGAGTACCAAAGGGCGAGAACAAAGCCAAAGGTAAGAAAAAGAGCAAGGAGACCTCTTTCTTTGTTGGAGAGTCTTCCAGCACTAAGAATCCTATGGTTTGTTCTTATTGCAAGTGTGATGATCATTATTCAACTTATTGTCCTTACAAGCCTAAGGGGACCAATCCAAGATGAAATGGGTCCCCAAGCTAAATCCGGATACCAATGTTTGAGTTGGGAACTGACACTCTCCTTTCTTGTAGGAAAAAGTGCACTAAGCATATGGCAGGTGATATAAGCCATTTCAACAGCTTCACTAAAAAGAATGGAGGTTCAGTTACCTTTGGGGACAACAAGAAAGGTAAGGTCAAAGGTGAGGGTGATGTAGGTGAATCCTTGTGTATCAAGAATGTTCTTTTTATGGATGGCTTACATCACAATTTATTTAGTGTAAGTCAATTATGTGATAATGGTTACCTTGTGTTGTGTACTTCTTTTAAATTCTTGATTATAGATTCCCTCACCTATAAAGTTATATAAGGGAATCAGAAGTGGTAATCTTTATGTAATGGTTCTTGACTCTATTAAGCCTATTTTTAGTATATTCCTAGTAGTCAATTTGAATGATATTTCTCTTTGGAATCGTCGACTTGGTCATGTAAATATGCACCAGTTGAAGAAGTTGACCAAAAAGGACATGGTCAAGGGACTTCCCAAATTGGATTTTAAAAAGGATGAGGAATGCGAACCTTGTACCCAAGGAAAGCAAACCAAGTCCTCCTTCAAATACAAAGGAGTCCTTAGTACCAAGAGACTCTTGAACTTCTTCACATTGATCTTTTTGGACCAAAGAGAACTCAATCGCTTTGTAGTTCCAAGTATTGCCTTGTTATTGTTGATGATTTCTCTAGATATACTTGGACCTTCTTTCTCGTTTCCAAGAGTGATACGCTTGATGTTTTCTCAAGCTTTTATAAATGACTTGAGAATGAATCCTCTTGCCACATCGTTTCCATCTGTAGTGATCATGGGGGAGAATTTGAAAATGATATTTTTGAACATTTTTGTCAAGAATCTGGTTATGCACATAACTTTTCTTCACCTCAAACACCTCAATAAAATGGGGTTGTAGAGAGGAATAATAGGTCACTATAGGAGATGGCTAGGACCATGCTTTTAGAGTATGACACTCCAAAGAAGTTTTGGGTTGAAGCTGTCAGTACCTCATGTTTTGTGCAAAACTGGGTTTTTACACATCGTTCTTTAAAGAAAATCCCCTATGAGCTATGGTGTAGTAGGAAGCCTTCTATTGAGTATTTTTATGTTTTTTTATGTCCTTGTTTTGTTTTGAATATGAAAAATTCTCTCAACAAGTTTGATCCGAAATCTTACAAGGCTTTCTTTCTTGGCTATAGCACTACTAATAAGACTTATAAAGTGTTTAATATTGATCTTGCTAAAGTAGAAGAATCTATAAATGTTAAATTTATTGAGACTAACCCCTCTATTCCCAAAGATTTTGTTCCAAATGATGATGTTGCAGGTGAAGTAATTTCTATTCTAAAAGAGCTTAACATCACCCAAAAGAGAAAAGAGGTGGTCACTCAAGAAGAAGAGAAAGATGAAGAGAAGAAGGATCCAACTCCCCAGTTTGCAAAGAATCATCCCAAAGAGCTGATTTTAGGTGATCCATTTAAAAGAGTGAATACATGGGTTGCATTCAACAAAGAACAAGCCAACAACACCTTCACCTCACAACTTGATCCAAAGAACGTCAAGGAAGCTCTTGGGGATGATGAGTGGATCCTAGATATGCAAGAAGAGATGGAGCAATTTAAAAGGAACAAAGTATGGACCCTAGTGTCAAGACCAAGTGATAGAAAGATCCATTGGCACCAAGTGGGTCTACCACAACAAGCTTGATGAAAGTGGAAAAGTGGTAAGGAACAAAGTAGGTTAGTGGCTCAAGGCTACAATCAATAGGAAGGTATAGATTTTGATGAAACATATGCACTTGTAGCTAGACTTGAGTCCATTAATAAGTTGCTTGCTTTTGCTAGTTATAAAAACTTTCTTCTGTATCAAATAGATGTTAAAAGTGTGCTTTTGAAAAGTACAATTGAGGAGGAAGTGTATGTTGCACAACCCCTTGTCTTTCAACATGATAGTTTACCTAACCATGTTTATTTGTTGCAAAAAGCTCTCTATGGACTCAAACAAGCACCTCAAGCTTGGTATGAGAAATTAAAGAACTTTTTTTGGATATTGGATATATCATGGGCAAAGTAGATTCTACCTTATTTCTAAAGAAAAATTCTAAAAAATTTCTTATCATTCAAATATATGATGATGATATCATTTTTGGCAGAACTAACCTTGATCTTTGCAAACAATTAGTGATCACATGTAGAGTGAATTAAAAATGAGTATGATGGCTGAACTCACATTCTTCGTCAGCTTTCAAATCAAGCAAACTAAAGATGGGAACTTCATCAACCAAAGAAAATACAAAAGTGAGTTGCTAAGAGTTTTGGGATGGAGAACACCAAGTCGATGGACACACCCATGTCAAATACCACCAAACTTGACAAAGACGAAGAAGGTGAGAAAGTAGATGAGAAGCTCTATAGAGGTATGATCAGAAGTTTACTTTACTTAACTGTGTCTAGAACTAATATAGTGTTTAGTGTTGGCTTGTGTGCTCACTTTCAATAAAATCCTAAGAAATCACATCTTATAGATGTTAAGAGGATTTTAAGGTACTTAGCCAAAACCCAAAATTTTGGACTATGGTTTCCTAAGTCAAGGGACTTTACTCTTACTGCATATAGTGATGTGGATTATGCAGGGTGCTTGATTGATAGAAAGTGCACAAGTGGAACTTATTTTCTCTTAGGACCATGCTTGGTGTCTTGATTTTCCAATAAATAGAGAACAGTGAAATTATCAACTACTGAGGCTAAATACATTGCAATCGGAAGTTGTTGTGCCCAGGTCCTATGGATGAAGCAAATGCTCCAAGACGTTAACATTCATTTTTATGCTTCTCCTATCCTTTGTGGTAATACTAGTTCAATTAAATTTTCATATAATCCTATCTTGCATAGTAGAGCTAAGCATATAGAGGTTCGTTGTCATTTTCTTTGTGATCACATTGCCAAAATGGATATCTATATCACGCATGTGGATACAGAAAATCAGTTGGTGGACATTTCACTAAACCTCTAGCTAGAGAGAAATTTGACTTTATTAGATCAAAACTACTCATAACTTCTTTGAATGAATTTAATATGCCTTCTAGCTAGTTGTCATCTATGATATATGCTTTGCCTATGTTTTGATCACCATTGCTTTCTAATTTGTTAAAAATCAGTTTTCATGTTCCTTAATGCCTTTTGTTCTCTTATTTTTGGGTATGTTTTTGCAAATGCTTATTTTATCACAAAATAGTACCCAATGATGAGTGATATGTGGCTAAGTATGTTCAAATGCAAAATGTAATGACCACATTTGTGCTTAATTGGAAAACTAGGGTTTACCTGAATGATTACATGCTTGATTAGATTGAACATCGTTTAGACTTGATTAACGATAGTAGATCAATTGTTATGTTTCAAACCTAAGAAGAAACTCTAACTATGATTTTAGTTTGAAGAATTAGGGTTTGAGAAATGTAAACCCTAATCGGAAAAAATTAAGGTTTTGATAGTACATGAATATGGAATTTGATCAAGATAGCAGTGTGGTAAATGATTTTTCATATTTTCTAAAAAAAATTATTTAATTGAATTTTGGATATGATATGGATAACTCAATCATGCATATTGGAGAAAAATTTCAGAATATTTGAGTTTTCGTTGAATGTGGTTCTCGGTCAAACTATACTTTGACCAAAATGCTGATAGAGTGTTTTTCAGCAGTGTAGTGTTTTATTTTTAATTATTTATTGGTAATTCCAAAAATCAGAAATTTTAACTTGAGATATGAAACTCAATCATAAACAACATGTAAAATTTTCATAATTTTTGGATGCGTTTAGACCTTATTAGTAGATGAATTACAATAATATTTTTATGACAGAAAATTCAGCTGAAATAAGAAAAAGTATAGTGAAAGGTCAATGTGCAATTGATCCAATAAGCTCAATTGCTCTATATGGTCAACCTAACACACAATTAGTTCTCATAATTCGATATTCAATCCAGAGAAATGAAATGCTAGAGAGAGAGGGAGAGTTAAGGTTTGAGAGGAGAAAGTGATGGAGATGCTGACCTAGGGTTTTGCAGTCTGAGGAATGATGAAATCATGTAATCTTAGCTTCTTTGCATAGACTTTAATGGTAAATCGTCTATCACATGTCAAGATTCCATCCTTCCTCTGATTTGATCCAAAATGGTAACAAAACTTCCACTTTTCTCACTCTTTCTTCATAATCCCTCATTTTTAGGGTTTCTGAGTTGAAAGGAAGAAGAATTGGGTGAATTTCTAGGGATTTGATATGAGATTGAGATTTTCAGGGATAAGCTGTGTTTTAAAGGTGTTTTCACACCTTAGGGTGAGTGGAAAATTCCTTTAAATAGTATATTTGTAACATCCCTGACCTGGGTTATGCTTTAACCCTAGGTGTTTTGATCAATAAAGTTGATTATATGTTTAATCTTATTTTGTGAAAAGTAATTAGGGCTCATGAGAAACTTATGTTTCAATTTTGGTCCTGTTTGAACAATGCTAAAGCAATGATTGCTTGTTTTGGACTAAAGTGCAAATTACCCAAGTTGAGGGGTCAACTTGCAAATGTTGCATGATAATATGTTCCTATGATGTTGAGACATCATAAGAATGAATATGATGTAGTAGTATGGTTTCTACAAGCTTGGACACCAAGATTAAGCTTGTAAAGCAATCCGTGTGCATTAAAACCTAGTTTTGGTGTAATGTGCAATTTACCCAAAACCAAGGGTTCAATATGCAATTTACCACTTCAATTAGGTCCCTAATATTTCTTGACATCATGTAGAGCAAATAAAATGAGAGGGGTGCCTCATTTGAATTAATTTGGAGGAGAGAGAATCTTGATATTAAAATAATCAAGATTTAATCCTAATTGAAACCTTAATTCAATTTAGAGAAAAAATGAATGTATTAATTAAAGGGCCTTCAACCAAAATGTTATTGGTTGATTTTGAATAAGGATGGACGTTCTTTTTCCAAGATAAGGAACGAAAATATCTTAAGGAGGTGAAATTCCACTCACCTTATTATAAAGAAAAGTAATTTCCACTCACATATGGGATATTAATATTATAAGCATTAAGGTGCTTAATTTGCTTTTCTTTAAATTGAGGATAATGAAGGAGAATTAAAGGCAAAGTAAGATGCCTCGTACCCAAGGAAGATGAGGTGGAAGAGGTAGCCACATTTTTGGGATTAATTGGATTTTTATAAGGCATTTTCTCTCTCATCAATTTCCTTATAAAAGTGCCTTTTCCAAATCAATTGAAAGGCTTTTTCGGCCCTTTCTTCTTCCTTTGCTTTGGGTGAGCTCAAGGGGACTTAGGAGCAACAGGAGGACTAGACCCAACCTGTTGGTAAGCTTCTTGACCCTCGTTCTTCATGATTTCATGGTGGAAATCGAAAATAAATTATGGATTCCTTCTTATTTCGATCTCCTCTTCAACCCTAGCCAACTTTTACAATCAAAAGCTTGAGGACGAGCCTAGGGGGAGTTGCAAGATCTTCATCCACCATTACTGGAGTGAGCTTGGAGCTTTGGAGCTCAATTGGAGGCGGGTTTTATAACTTAAACCCTATAACATTGCTATTGCATCAATTCTCTATGCTTTGTTGATTGATTTCTTCAATTTGATGCACTCTTGTTTCTTGCTGCAATTTCCATCAAGAACGGTTGCTGTTCTTAGTTGTTCGAAGGAAGGGGATGATTACATAATCCTAGATGCTTATCCAAAGAAAAGTACCAATCCAAAAGGTTTTGATAGCTACTCCAAATCGTTTTAATTTGATTGGCTATGCGGTTTTAGCAAACCATTTAAGGGCAAACGGTTTGAAACCGTTTGGGAGACAATGGTTTCAAACCCGTTTGAGATGGTTGACCAAGCGTTGACAGTTTGGGAATTTTGTTCCTAATTATGTATTCTAATGACCCACCAAATTTGAGGGGTTAACTCCAAAGAAATCGTAGGTTGAAGGCCAATCAATTAGGCAAATCGAATTGAATTAAATGCTGATTTTCAACCTGATTAACTTGACCTGTTTGGGAAAACGGTTTCAAGACCGTTTGAGTGAGTTGACCAAGCGTTTACCGTTTGGGATTCCTGTTCATAATTATGTTGGTTGATGACCCTCAAAATTTTAGGTATTAACTACCAAGGAATCGTGAGTTGAAGGCTAATCAATTAGGGAAACCTAATTGGATTAAGTGCTGATTATCAATCTGATTTAATTGAACTTTTTGGGAAAACGGTATCAAGACCATTTGCGTGCGTTGACCAAGGGTTTACCGTTTGGGATTAATGTTCCTAATGATGTGGTACAATGACTCACCAAATTTGAGGGATTAACTCCCAAGGAATCGTGAGTTGAAGGCTATTCAATTGGGCAAACCCTAATTGAAAACAGTGCTGAAATTCCAATGAGTTAATTGGAGATTTTGGGTTGATTAGCCCAAACGGTTTCAAGACCGTTTGGGGATCACCCAAACGGTCTCAATACCGTTTGGGGGTCACCCCAAGACCATTTGGAGGTCTGGGGTCAAGTATAGTTGATAAATTTAAGGACCAAATGTACCAATCATATTGCAATTAAGTGCTGAATTGTTGATCAACTCGATAGACCAATCCTTGATGATTTTCACTAGAATCCAAAGGTTGGATGGGCCAAACGGTCTCAAGACCATTTGGAGCTCATCCAAACAGTCTCAAGACCGTTTGGTGGACACCCAAGACCGTTTGGAGGTCTAGGGTTGAGTATGGTTAAGTATATGAAGGTCTAAAGATACCAAGTTGATATGCAATAAATTGTTGATTTGGTGATCAATCCAATGATCCAAACCTTAATTGGTTGACTTGGATTTTGATGATATGATGGGAAAACGGTCTAAAGACCGTTTGGAAGTCATCCAAACGAACTCAAGACCGTTTGGGGTCAGGTCATATCCAATTTGAATGATGGTTCAATGGTTTCAAAGTAACTAGTCTTATATTGATTAATATTGAAGGATCATCGATTCCAAACCCTAATTCAATTGGATACCTTAAGTAATGGAGGTCCAATGTGATTGAATCTCTTGAGAATAGAGATTATGAATCATCCATTGATCCAATGATGATTAGTAGTGATAATCAATGAAGGTACAAAGGTTGAAACCCTAATAGTACCTATGTGATTAGTGCCAATTAAGGGATGAACCCTAATTGCTTATAAGAACAATGTCTTAGTACACTATGTTAACCATAATTGTATATACTTGATTGAAGGGTTGATGTGACCTAATCAAGTTGATAGGATGATGGAAAGGAATTCATACATGAGTATTGATCATGTGATGAATAGGGTATGATCCTTAATATAGAGATCATGTGAACCCTAATTGAGGTTGATTCCATGTAAACCCTAATTGAGGGTGATGCCATGAGAAACCCATGTTGGGATGAATAGTAAACCCTAATTTTAGGCAATATTATGAGAAAGCCTAATGAAGGGTGATGTTATATGCAATCCTCACCCTAATGAAGTATGATAGTATGGGAAACCCTAATCCTAATAATGGAATGGTTACTAATATATTGATGGGGGAAATGCCTAAAGTGATTGATTGTGGATATCCTTATAGCAAGTAATGATTTAACTTGAGATGAGTCCATATTATTAAAGATAGTTGGACCATTCTTATGTGTGACCTATGCACTTCATGGTAAGGGTGATAGGTTAATGGATGAAAGGATTAAGATGGGAAATACCTTAATCCAAGATAAGCTGATAACTTAAAGAAGTTGAAAGTGATGAGGAAAGTGATATATCAATATGTGATAAATATCACTTTTAGCATTACAGGATTGATATAGTTCAATACTTGGAATAGTTTCACAGGATTAGCACAGTCTAATACCTGGAATAACATCTGCACAGGATTGGTTAAACTCCAATACCTGGAATAGTGTCACATGATTGGCTAACTCCCAATACCTGGAATGATAACACAGGATTGGCTAACTCCCAATACCTGGAATGCACAGGATTGGTTAAATCCCAATACCTAGAATGATCACACAGGATTGGCTAACTCCCAATACCTGGAATGCACAGGATTGGTTAAATCCCAATACCTGGTATAATAACACAGGATTGGCTAACTCCCAATATCTGGAATGCACAGGATTGGTTAAATCCCAATACCTGGAATAGTAACACAAGATTGGTTAAATCCCAATACCTGGAATGATAACACAGGATTGGCTAACTCCCGATACCTGGAATGCACAGGATTGGTTAAATCCCAATACCTGGAATAATAACACAGGATTGGATAACTCCCAATACCTAGAATGCACAGGATTGGTTAAATCCCAATACCTGGAATAATAACACAGGATTGGTTAAATCCCAATACCTGGAATGATAACACAGGATTGGCTAACTCCCAATACCTGGAATGCACAGGATTGGTTAAATCCCAATACCTAGAATAATAACACAGGATTGGCTAACTCCCAATACCTGGAATGCACAGGATTGGTTAAATCCCAATACCTGGAATAATAACACAGGATTGGCTAACTCCCAATACCTGGAATGCACATGATTGGTTAAATCCCAATACCTGGAATAATAACATAGGATTGGTTAAATCCCAATACCTGGAATGATAACACAGGATTGGCTAACTCCCAATACCTGGAATGCACATGATTGGTTAAATCCCAATACCTGGAATGATAACACAGTATTGCCTAACTCCTAATACCTGGAATGCACATGATTGGTTAAATCCCAATACCTAGAATAGTGTCACAAGATTGGCTAACTCCCAATACCTAGAATGATAACACATGATTGGCTAACTCCCAATACCTGGAATGCACAGGATTGGTTAAATCCCAATACCTGGAATGATAACACAGGATTGGCTAACTCCCAATACCTGGAATGCACAGGATTGGTTAAATCCCAATACCTGGAATAATAACACAGGATTGGCTAACTCCCAATACATGGAATGCACGGGATTGGTTAAATCCCAATACCTGGAATAATAACACAGGATTGGTTAAATCCCAATACCTGGAATGATAACACAGGATTGGCTAACTCCCAATACCTGGAATGCACAGGATTGGTTAAATCCCAATACCTGGAATAATAACACAGGATTGGCTAACTCCCAATACCTGGAATGCACAGTATTGGTTAAATCCCAATACCTAGAATAATAACACAGGATTGGCTAACTCCCAATACCTGGAATGCACATGATTGGTTAAATCCCAATACCTGGAATAATAACACAGGATTGGTTAAATCCCAATACCTGGAATGATAACACAGGATTGGCTAACTCCCAATACCTGGAATGCACACGATTGGTTAAATCCCAATACCTGGAATGAACAGGATTGGTTAAATCCCAATACCTGGAATAATAACACAAGATTGGTTAAATCCTAATACCTGGAATGATAACACAGGATTGGCTAACTCCCAATACCTGGAATGCACAAGATTGGCTAACTCCCAATACTTGGAATGTACAGGATTGGCTAAATCCCAATACCTGGAATAGTTGCACATGATTGACATAGATCAATACCTGGAATAGTTGCACAGGATTGGCATAGATCAATACCTGGAGTAGTTGCACAGGATTGACATAGATCAATACCTGGAGTGGTTACCCAGGATTGACATAGTTCAATACTTGGAATGGATACACAGGAATAATATAAGTCTAATGCTTGTACTAGTTGCACAGGATTGGTGTAATCCAATGCCTGGAATATTTATATAGGATTGGTATAGACCAATGCCTGAATAAGACATGATGATGTACACTCTCATGTCCAAAATAACCAAAAATCTGGTTAGCAGATTGGCTAAGGCCAATAAGTTGAAACAAGAATGTCTCATGGGTGACATATCAAGATAATGAGTGTCACAAGAGAAGTTTGACATGATGGTATAATATGGAGGATAGATGATATACATGTTTTTCCTATTCCTTATTAAGAGAATAGTTGTTCTATTGTTCTATCATGAATAGTTACAATGCTTTAAGGCGAGAATGCTTTAAATTGCTTATCCTCTGCCTATTTTTATATCATTAAAGTGCAATAACAATGTTTTGGCAGAGAGTTATATCTCCCGCTGGGGCAATTTACAGTTGTCTCACCCCTGTGGGATCCAACATTTTTAGGTGGACGCGGACAAAGAAGCAGATACTCTTTTGTAGGAAAAGGAAAGCTACAGCCTGGACAACAGTAAGATATCAGGTGGAGATATTGTCTGTCAAGTTATGTAGCTAGAAAGTCCTATGTGTTGTCTCTGTACTCTCAGGTGCTCAGAGTTTTTAGTCAGTGTTTTAATACATCAATCTAAGGTTTTGGCTTGATGCCCCGAGATTTGTACATTGTCTGTATATAATTTTTATAAGGCAGTTGATGATGTAGTCTCTGAAAAGAGATGGTACATGTTATGTACGTTTGAACTAGAATATAAATGTTATACAATGATTCTTGATAGAAAAGATTTCCTATGTGAGGATCTCTTGGCAAAAAGTTTTAAATTTTTAGTGATTTTCAGTAATCCGCTGGTGATGATCGCTTCCACATGTTTTATTATTGTTAATGACACTTGTTATCTTAATAATGTCGTGTGTCATTACAATTAGTGGTATCAGAGCTTTCGGTTCGTTGAGTCTACATAGACATAGGACTAAGTTGTTGAGTCTGTGTTAGTGTCCTCCAGTATACCCTATAATGATTTTTGCTTGTGCAGAGAAAGGGTAAAGTTTTAAAATGACTGGAAAGCACAAAGAACACATTGCTAAGGGCAATGTTGTTGCACCAAGAAGAGGTGCAAGGGATCATGCAATAATAGAATGAGTGGTTGAGAATCCCCATTAAGACCTAATCAAGATAGAGAATCCTATGATCATGCTCTTGTTGGGCAGATTAGGGCAATAGTAATGCATATAGAGGATTGGATACTAGCCTTACAACCTAGATTATCAGTCCTTAATACAGAAATCTTGAGCTTTAAAAGAGTTCCTGAATGACTTAGTCATGTTGGAACAAGGGAAAATATGGAAAAGATTAACTTATGGCAAGAAAGTAGACTCTGCCATGAGTTTAGTCAGATAATAAACCTATGATGGTAGTACTCAAGGAAGGGCAATAAGCTTAGAAGTAGGGAATGGTCTCTATAATTTTATAGACATTTGCCTAATGGTTCTAAAAAGCCAAGTTTTGGTACTAATAGTGCAATAAATGCCTAGTGTACCAGGGCAGTAGCCACTAAGTAAGTGCAAAGGTCTTAACCTTTCACCTGTAAGATTACATGGCTTAGTTCCTGCTTCAGTAATAAAACTAATAAGACCATGATGTGAGGACAAGGTATGTTATAAATGTGTACTTGTTGAGTACACTAAACCCTTTTTGTTATAAAAAGGAGGATTGTTGATTTTGTTTTCCCTATTGGTTGCTATATAGGGAAGAAATGATGAGAACTAGAATTTGAATTCTGTTCAATATTCTTTTAAATACTCTATATTGATCTTACCTCTAGGAAAGAGGAAGAGGTATAGAAGAGATGCCTGGATAAAATCCAAGAATGTTAAATCTTATGTTATGATAATATGAAAAGCAAGAAATATGATAGCATGTAAGTGCATACTACTTGATCTCAGTACTTGTAAACCCTGATCAGGTATACAACTATTGATGATAAAGTGAGTATGGAAACACTTAGATTGATATCTTTTTGTTGCCCTGATCAAGCAATCATTCTGATACAATCTAATGAGTATCATGAAATTGGAAATATGGTATGGATAAATGTATCATATCTTAAGTATAAGAAAGAGGGATCTGATATGAATTCATATCAGTATGTGTATATGAGGAAGTGGTCAACTATGAAATCAGTCTGATTATATAAAATGATATGAACATCATATGTTAGGGGTTTATGCTTTGCATAAACATAACAACTAAATATGTTTTTAAGATAAGTTCTCAATTGACTCTATGAGAATATTATGTGAAGGAACTTTGTGCTGATCAAAGTTCTATGATGTCTCCATAACAATGAGGTGTTATGAAGATACATGATGATATGATGAATGAATAATATATGTTCCCTTTATCTGGGATTTCGGGGACGAAATCCTTGTTAGGGGTTTATAATTTGTAACATCCCTGACCTGGGTTATGCTTTAACCCTAGGTGTTTTGATCAAGAAAGATGATTATATTCTTAATATTATCTTGTGAAAAGTAATTAGGGCTCATGAGAAACTTATGTTTCAATTTTGGTCATGTTTGAACAATGCTAAAGCAATGATTGCTTGTTTTGGACTAAAGTGCAAATTACCCAAGTTGAGGGGTCAACTTGCAAATGTTGCATGATAAGATGTTCCTATGATGTTGAGACATCATAAGAATGAATATGATGTAGTAGTATGGTTTCCACAAGCTTAGACACCAAGATTAAGCTTGTAAAGCAATCCTTGTGCATTAAAACCTAGTTTTGGTGTAATGTGCAATTTACCCAAAACCAAGGGTTCAATATGTAATTTACCACTTCAATTAGGTCCCTAATGTTTCTTGACATCATGTAGAGCAAATAAAATGAGAGGGGTGCCTCATTTGAATTAAGTTGGAGGAGAGAGAATCTTGATATTAAAATAATCAAGATTTAATCCTAATTGAAACCTTAATTCAATTTAGAGCAAAAATGAATGTATTAACTAAAGGGCCTTCAACCAAAATGTTATTGGTTGATTTTGAATAAGGATGGACGTTCTTTTTCCAAGATAAGTAACGAAAATATCTTAAGGAGGTGAAATTCCACTCACCTTATTATAAAGAAAAGTAATTTCCACTCACATATGGGATATTAATATTATAAGCATTAAGGTGCTTAATTTGCTTTTCTTTAAATTGAGGATAATGAAGGAGAATTAAAGGCAAAGTAAGATGCCTCGTACCCAAGGAAGATGAGGTGGAAGAGGTGGCCACATTTTTGGGATTAATTGGATTTTTATAAGGCATTTTCTCTCTCATCAATTTCCTTATAAAAGTGCCTTTTCCAAATCAATTGAAAGGCTTTTTCGGCCCTTTCTTCTTCCTTTGCTTTGGGTGAGCTCAAGGGGACTTAGGAGCAACAGGAGGACTAGACCCAACCTGTTGGTAAGCTTCTTGAACCTCGTTCTTCATGATTTCATGGTGGAAATCGAAAATAAATTATGGATTCCTTCTTATTTCGATCTCCTCTTCAACCCTAGCCAACTTTTATAATCAAAAGCTTGAGGACGAGCCTAGGGGGAGTTGCAAGAGCTTCATCCACCATTAATGGCGTGATCTTGGAGATTTGGAGCTCAATTGGAGGCGGGTTTTATAACTTAAACCCTTAAACATTGCTATTGCATCAATTCTCTATGCTTTGTTGATTGATTTCTTCAATTTGATGCACTCTTGTTTCTTGCTGCAATTTCCATCAAGAACGGTTTCTGTTCTTGGTTTTTCGAAGGAAGGGGATGATGATATCATCCTAGATGCTTATCCAAAGAAAAGTAACAAGCCAAACGGTTTTGATAGCTACTCCAAATCGTTTTAATTTGATTGGCTATGCAGTTTCAGCAAACCGCTTAAGGGCAAACGGTTTGAAACCGTTTGGGAGAAAACTGTTTCAAAACCGTTTGAGATGGTTGCCAAGCATTTACAGTTTGGTAATTTTGTTCCTAATTATGTAGGATAATGACCCACCAAATTTTATGGGTTAACTCCAAATAAATCGTAGGTTGAAGGCCAATCAATTAGGCAAATCAAATTGAATTAAATGCTGATTTTCAACCTGATTAACTTGACCTATTTGGGAAAATGGTTTCCAGACCATTTGAGTGAGTTGAACAAGCGTTGAACGTTTGGGATTCTTGTTCATAATTATGTTGGTTGATGACCCTCCAAATTTGAGGGATTAACTCCCACGGAATCGTGAGTTGAAGGCAAATCAATTACGGAAACCTAATTGGATTAAGTGCTGATTATCAATCTGATTTAATTGAACTTTTTGGGAAAACGGTCTCAAGACCGTTTGAGTGCGTTGACCAAGGGTTGACCGTTTTTTATTACTGTTCCTAATGATGTGGTATAATGACTCACCAAATTTGATGGATTAACTCCCAAGGAATCGTGAGTTGAAGTCTATTCAATTGGGCAAACCATAATTGAAAATAGTGCTGAAATTCCAATGAGTTAATTGGAGATTTTGGGTTGATTAGCCCAAACGGTTTCAAGACCGTTTGGGGATCACCCAAACGGTCTCAAGACCGTTTGGGGGTCACCCCAAGACCGTTTGGAGGTCTGGGGTCAAGTATAGTTGATCAATTGAAGGACCAAAGGTACCAATCATATTGCAATTAAGTGCGGAATTGTTGATCAACTCGATAGACCAATCCTCGATGATTTTTCACTAGAATCCAAAGGTTGGATGGGACAAACGGTCTCAAGACCGTTTGGAGCTCATCCAAATGGTCTCAAGACCGTTTGGTGGACACCCAAGACCGTTTGGAGGTCTAGGGTTGAGTATGGTTAACTATATGAAGGTCTAAAGATACCAAGTTGATTTGCAATAAATTGCTGATTTGGTGATCAATCCAATGATCCAAACCTTAATTGGTTGACTTGGATTTTGATGATATGATGGGCAAACGGTCTAAAGACCGTTTGGAGGTCATCCAAACGACCTCAAAACCGTTTGGGGTCAGGTCATATCCAATTTGGATGATGGTTCAATGGTTTCAAAGTAACTAGTCTTACATTGATTAGTATTGAAGGATCATCGATTCCAAACCCTAATTCAATTGGATACCTTAAGTAATGGAGGTCCAATGTGATTGAATCTCTTGAGAATAGAGATGATGAATCATCCATTGATCCAATGATGATTAGTAGTGATAATCAATGAAGGTACAAAGGTTGAAACCCTAATAGTACCTAAGTGATTAGTGCCAATTAAGGGATGAACCCTAATTGCTTATAAGAACAATGTCTTAGTACACTATGTTAACCATAGTTGTATATACTTGATTGAAGGGTTGATGTGACCTAATCAAGTTGATAGGATGATGGAAAGGAATTCATACATGAGTATTGATCTTGTGATGAATAGGGTATGATCCTTAATAAAGAGATCATGTGAACCCTAATTGAGGTTGATTCCATGTAAACCCTAATTGAGGGTGATGCCATGAGAAACCCATGTTGGGATGAATAGTAAACCCTAATTTTAGGCAATATGATGACAAAGCCTAATGAATGGTTATGTTATATGCAATCCTCACCCTAATGAAGTATGATAGTATGGGAAACCCTAATCCTAATAATGGAATGGTTACTAATATATTGATGGGGGAAATGCCTAAAGCGATTGATTGTGGATATTCTTATAGAAAGTAATGCTTTAACTTGAGATGAGTCCATATTATTAAAGATAGTTGGACCATTCTTATGTGTGACCTATGCACTTCATGGTAAGGGTGATAGGTTAATGGATGAAAGGATTAAGATGGGAAATACCTTAATCCAAGATAAGTTGATAACTTAAGGAAGTTGAAAGTGATGAGGAAAGTGATATATCAATATGTGATCAATATCACTTTTAGCATTACAGGATTGATATAGTTCAATACCTGGAATAGTTGCACAGGATTAGCATAGTCTAATACCTGGAATAACAGCTGCACAGGATTGGTTAAACTCCAATACCTGGAATAGTGTCACAGGATTAGCTAACTCCCAATACCTGGAATGATAACACAGGATTGGCTAACTCCCAATACCTGGAATGCACAGGATTGGTTAAATCCCAATACCTGGAATGATAACACAGGATTGGCTAACTCCCAATAAATGGAATGCACATGATTGGTTAAATCCCAATACCTGGAATAATTACAGAGGATTGGCTAACTCCCAATACTTGGAATGCACAGGATTGGTTAAATCCCAATACCTGTAATAATAACACAGGATTGGTTAAATCCCAATACCTGGAATGATAACACAGGATTGGATAACTCCCAATACCTAGAATGCACAAGATTGGTTAAATCCCAATACCTGGAATAATAACACAGGATTGGCTAACTCCCAATACTTGGAATGCACAGGATTGGTTAAATCCCAATACCTGGAATAATAACACAGGATTGGCTAACTCCCAATACCTAGAATGCACAGGATTGGTTAAATCCCAATACCTGGAATAATAACACGGGATTGGTTAAATCCCAATATCTTGAATGATAACACAGGATTGGCTAACTCCCAATACCTGGAATGCACAGGATTGGTTAAATCCCAATACTTGGAATGATAACACATGATTGGCTAACTCCCAATATCTGGAATGCACATGATTGGTTAAATCCCAATACCTGGAATAGTGTCACAGGATTGGCTAACTCCCAATACCTGGAATGATAACACAGGATTGGCTAACTCCCAATACCTGGAATGCATAGGATTGGTTAAATCCCAAAACCTGGAATGATAACACAGGATTGGCTAACTCCCAATACCAGGAATGCACAGGATTGGTGAAATCCCAATACTTGGAATAATAACACAGGATTGGCTAACTCCCAATACCTGGAATGCACAGGATTGGTTAAATCCCAATACCTGGAATAATAACACAAGATTGGTTAAGTCCCAATACCTGGAATGATAACACAGGATTGGCTAACTCCCAATACCTGGAATTCACAGGATTGGTTAAATCCCAATACCTGGAATAATAACACAGGATTGGCTAACTCCCAATACCTGGAATGCACAGGATTGGTTAAATCCCAATACTTGGAATAATAACACAGAATTGGCTAACTCCCAATACCCAGAATGCACATGATTGGTTAAATCCCAATACCTGGAATAAGAACACAAGATTGGTTAAATCCCAATACCTGGAATGATAACACAGGATTGGCTAACTCCCAATACCTGGAATGCACAGGATTGGTTAAATCCCAATACCTGGAATGATAACACATGATTGGCTAACTCCCAATACCTGGAATGCACATGATTGGTTAAATCCCAATACCTGGAATGCACAGGATTGGTTAAATCCCAATACCTGGAATAATAACACGGGATTGGTTAAATCCCAATACCTGGAATGATAACACAGGATTGGCTAACTCCCAATACCTGGAATGCACAAGATTGGCTAACACCCAATACCTGGAATGTACAGGATTGGCTAAATCCCAATACTTGGAAAGTTGCACAGGATTGACATAGATCAATACCTGGAATAGTTGCACAGGATTGACATAGATCAATACCTGGAGTAGTTGCACAGGATTGACATAGATCAATACCTGGAATGGTTACCCAGGATTGACATAGTTCAATACTTGGAATGGATACACAGGAATAATATAAGTCTAATGCTTGTACTAGTTGCACAGGATTGGTGTAATCCAATGCCTAGAATATTTATATAGGATTGGTATAGACCAATGCCTGAATAAGACATGATGATGTACACTCTCATGTCTAAAATAACCAAAAATCTGGTTAGTAGATTGGCTAAGGCCAATAAGTTGAAACAAGAATGTCTCATGGGTGACATATCAAGATAATGAGTGTCACGAGAGAAGTTTGACATGATGGTATAATATGGAGGATAAATGATATACATGTTTTTCCTATTCCTTATTAAGAGAATAGTTGTTCTATTGTTCTATCATGAATAGTTACAATGCTTTAAGACGAGAATGCTTTAAACTGCTTATCCTCTGCCTAGTTTTATATCATTAAACTGCAATAACAATGTTTTGGCGGAGAGTTATATCTCCCGCTGGGGCAATTTACAATTGTCTCACCCCTGTGGGATCCAACATTTTTAGGTGGACGCGGACAAAGAAGCAGATACTCTTTTGTAGGAAAAGGAAAGCTACAGCCTGGACAGCCATAAGATATCAGGTGGAGATACTGTCTGTCAAGTTATGTAGCTAGAAAGTCCTATGTGTCGTCTCTGTACACTCAGGTCCTCGGAGTTTTTATTCAGTGTTTTAATACATCAATCTAAGGTTTTGGCTTGATGCCTCGAGATTCGTACACTGTCTGTATATAATTTTTATAAGGCAGTTGATGATGTAGTCTCTGAAAAGAGATGGTACATGTTATGTACGTTTGAACTAGAATATAAATGTTATACAATGGTTCTTGATAGAAAAGATTTCCTATGTGAGGATCTCTTTGCAAAAAGTTTTAAATTTTTAGTGATTTTCAGTAATCCGCTGGTGATGATCGCTTCCGCATGTTTTATTATTGTTAATGACACTTGTTATCTTAATAATGCCGTGTGTCGTTACAATATTGCACGAAAAATGGTTAAATCATCCATAATCTTTAATTGCTTAGTATACGACTACAAACCCTAAATTGTTTGTTTGATCTAAGTTGTTGCAAAATGATATGAAATGGATTCTTCCTCTGTTTGGATGAATTTTGGATGATAAAATCATATTAGAAATGTATATAATACATCCTAATGAGAATTCCCTAAGTATTCACAGAGGTTATAAGAGTAAATTGAAATATAGGGAATTTGTCTATGACTGAAATTGCTGTATAATTAAATAGAGAAATTTGTTCATTTGGATCCCCTTGGTTATGAATGATTGTTTATCTGAATGCATAGTACATATATGTCAAATACTATCTTGGATTTTGTGTAAGGTGAATAGTGTTTGTTTGTTATCTCAGTAAAGAGGGTGAAACCCTAGATGCGAGGAAAGTTGGATATTTGCGAATAGATATCGTGAAATCCATTTCAACGGATTTTCTTGACATGATAGACTTTATTTATTCAATTTTATTATTGATGCATGTTATCTCAGTGAATGGCATGGAAACCCAAATTCATCTCCGTTCTAAGGTTTCATACATATATTGATTTTATATGATTTGTTGATAGTAGTATTTATTCAGTGAATGTTTATGTCGCATGAAATCCTTATGAGAGCCATGCGATAAGTGAATGAGGTAAATGAAACCCTAAGGATAGGGTGTTCAATGAATCAAGTATTTTGATATCAATATTCTCAATACGAGATGTGGTGATGCACAACTCAAAATTTGGGTTGAGATGCACGTTTTCCAAGAAAGTACAAATAATTTACAAGTGCAAATGATGATTACTCGTATGTCAAGTAATTAACTCTTATCAGTTTATTAAGAAGTTCAATTGCATGATTCTAGTGTATAAAGTATCAAGTGAATATGTATTCTATTATTTAAGAATTTTAGTCTGCCTGCAGATATAAAATGTTGATTTCTCAGTATATTAGAGTGTTTTGAGTATATTGCTCTGCCAAGCTTAGAATGATATACATGTTGTGTTATAAACTTCAAATAAATAGACACGGTACCATAGAGATACCAGAGTCAAGTATAAGTAAGGGAAAAGAAACAATATAGCAAGAGCTTTCCAAGAATAATAAAATAATAGACTTAAGAGCCCTAAACACCGTAGATTCCCTATGAGAGGTATGCACTGTAGGGATGAAATGGCCTAATCCTGGCAGTGTCCAATATACGGGGGTCAGAACGTACTAACAGGTGGTACGGGAGATGAAGCCCTAGTCGAAGTCTCCTTAAAATATAGAATGTAGTGTCGAAGATCAACCAGAGATCCTGGTGGCACTAGAGTACTAGAAAAGCCAATAGTTGGCTTAACTCTCTGCATGTGTGCTCAGGTTAGAGGAGGAGTCTAGTTTTTTACGGAATAATAGGTGTGCCGAGGCCAGAGAGACATTTTCCTTTTACAGACCAGTGACGTAGTCAGACTTAGAATTCCCGGGTGTGTCAGCTAAGTCTTGTACGGTGAGATCGTAGTTCGCTAAGAGTCTTTATATGTAGATTACACTGCATATTATCAGGGTATAAGCTAAAATATGATAATATAAGTTTTAAAGAGTTTCTTATAAGTAAGAAAGGCTAAGAAAGATCTGAGTACGGTTTCCTAGTAATTATTCTTTATATGTTTCTGAATTATTAGTTCTCTTTGAAATGAATCAAGCATGCTTATATATTAATTTACTCTTGTTGATATCTAGAGTATCCTACCATATTTATGATTGTAAATGATCAATCCCTTTAAAGCTTACTGTTGCTATAATTGATATCAGTTGCTTAAAAGTATATCTATAATTATATCAGTGCTTTAGACTATTTCTTTGAAGTACTCATTCAGTGAGCGAGTAGGCTCACCCCTCTACTCACATTTTTTAGGGAAACCACATGGACTTGAAGAAGGTCAAAGCATCAGAGTATATCTACCACATGAGTTAAGTATGAGATTAGTTAAGTTCAGTCGGTCCCTGTCACTCTAGTTCTTAGTATAGATGTGAGAGTGTTATAAGTGATGTTTTGTATCTTTGTTTTCTTAATAAGAGAGAATGTATCTGATTATCATGTCATATGTACCTGAGTATGAATGTATGGATGTATATCTTTTATGTTGAGATCATATTAAAGTAATCAAAGTTTGATTCTCTTGCAAAGTTGTTTACGTGATTGGATGCGAAAAAAAAGAGTTTGAAAAACAAGAAAAAGTTAAGGGTGATCTTTGTATCACATTAAATCCTCAATTTATGCCCTAATCTCATTATTAATGGTAATTGTGAGATCAGGGTGTAACAACTTGATATTAAAGCTTAGGTTGAGTTGTCACAGACCATTAAGTTAGTAAGTTAGAGTCATAAGTGTGGCAGATAGGAGATGTTATGATGTTAGCTCTGGAGATTTGAGTATTTGGATATCTTGGCCCGGTATCTGAGTACTTGGATCAACTAGTATCAAGCTACTATGTCTATTCTTTCATGTATACCCTGGTCAGGTATACAGTGGAAGGATAGTCTAGAGAGGAACCCTAGAAATATTAGGGTTAGAAACAAGATAAGTAACGTGAATTAAGAGCATAAATATAAAATGAGATAAAACTTTCATTTCATATTGTTGTTTTATTGGAGATGAATAGAAAAGTTCTTATATGTTTGAATTTAGATATTCAGTATTTTGAAATATATATGGGTCTTTAAGATTTATTGTACACTATGCATTTGTAGCATTTATTGATTACATTCTTTGTATCAAGTAGACTAGAAATGATCTTTGAATGAGCTTTCCTAAGTGGATAAGTTTTCTTCCACACATTTGATATGAATATGAGTTGAGTAATCCTGAGTAGCTCTTGGCTTCAGGACTGTAGGTTCGGCCTGGTCTGGCTGGCAGGATGCATTACTGGGATCTAATGACTCCTATTAGTAACATAACAAGAGTAAATTCTGGATAGATTAGATCCCAATTCTAGTATGAATGTATATACTCTAAGATTTTGAAGTATAAGGGAAAGACTGGGATAATTAAGAATCTGTTGGAACTGATATCTAAGATCCAACTTTGGGGCCCCATATGAGAAACCCTTAATTGGGAATAAAGGAACACGACATAAGGTTCAGATTAAGTTTAATTATTAGTATTATATGAACTCTAAAATATGAAATATGGAAAAGATATGAGAAAAATATGTAAGGGGCCAAGATAGTAAGAATCAATCATGAGGAATGGATTATATAACCGAGTACAATGTTTTTATGTACTCCAAAGCAAAGAGAAAATAGAACAAAAGAGCTAAGTATACAATAAGTACATAGAAGTGAAGAGTCTTCAGAAGAGTTAAAGTGAAGAGAACTAGATGAGCATGTAAATCATAAAACTAGGATAAGAAACTTAGTTAAAATAAAGAGAAATGTTGGAAATAATGAGCTTGATTAAGGAATGAGGGTTATGATATAATTGAGAGCATGGAATGTATACCTTTATTAATAAGTTTAATACATTCATCATTAATGCCATTGGATTTTAAGTCTCTATAGAACAACAAACTAGTTTCTAAAATAAGAACAAAAGTGTAGCTAAATGAATGAATAAGTCATACAAAGGTAGACTATATTCAGGAAGGAAAAACTTGATTGAAAGAGAAACTATGTTTCACCCATGCATGAGCCGTTTGATTTAAAATGAAGGATATGCAATGTATTAAACATGAGGTGATACTAGTAGAGAGATTATTGATTTAGAATTTCAACTTCACATTAGTAGAAGGATAAAAGGAAATATATGCAACATGGTATACATGATCATACACATAAAAGAAGCAACATAATCATAAGAGAAAACTAGAAGTTAAAGATGACATGTGGAATAATAGTATATGGTAAGGGGATTATCGAAAGTAAAGAAGGGTTTGAAACATAATGGAGTAATATAGATTATAAAAGAAAGAGGTTGCGAGATTCAAGAAAGTGCAAATTAGTCAAGTATCCTTGTTGATAATTAATTAAACCTACATATGAGAAATGTATTATTGAATGTTTTAAGATAAGAATTCTAAGTCTCAAAATCATCTTCTCTTTCATATATTCCTTAATCAGAGCAATGTGGGAATGAAGTGATAAGAAAATGAATCATATATGATGCATAACCACCGTGGTAGAGACATCTAGTGAATGTAATAATGACACATAATATGATGATGAAACCCTAGTAGGGTAATTGAGAATGCAATCTATTTGAATGGCCAAGTAAGAGAAAGGAAATTCAAACGATAAGATAAAGAAGACTTTGGTAAAACTTGTGAGATCTAAAGTTTGAATTTCAAATTTAGGGAGCAAAGTCACATGACAATAACACCATGCTTCTGATAAGGACCAAACCATAGAATATTTAGAGTTGTAGTAGTTCAAGGGATGTCAATAGTGATTTGACCTTGAATACTAGCATCTCTATAAATAAAGATCATGAGATTTGCACTATGAGAAGTAAACTAGCACTGATAGTAATCCAGGGTTAAAAGGTAGCTAATCTGAAAGGTAGATAAACAATATGGAAATGATTAAGAGTAAAGAGTAAGATATAAATTTGAAATGTAACAAGTGTGTTTTGAACAAAAGGAGAAATACAATATGAGTGAAGTGCGATATGAGATAAATTCTTGCAGTGATAGCAAGAATGATGAATAATCTATTTGTACCTTGTATGTTTCAATTTTAGGAATGTTTAATCTACATGATTAAAATGAGAAGAATAAGTAGCAAAAAGTAAGTAGTAGTGAATTAGGAGAGAGATAAGAGAAAACAATGGCTTTTAGTAATATGTGAATTTTTTTTAGAAGTATAATTTGTTGAAGGTATATTAAGGGATGTAAATTAGTTCTACATATGATTTCAGTGTACATGTGCAAGCAATATGTTAATTAAAGGTGTTTGAGAGTTGTTATTATTCATACCAATAATCCATCTTAGTAGTGTACAATTGTGGTATGGTGATATTGGTTGAATAATGATGGAACAAATGAAGGGTTACCCTGATTAAGGTAGTCTTACCTATTCACTCATATGAATAGAAGGGATGATAACCATATTGTAATGATATGTAACCCTAATGAGGTATAGCTTGTTATAGCTAGCTTTAATATAACTAAGTGATGGTAATTGGGTATGAATAGTCCTGGAATGACTAATACAATCATGGAGTACTTTGTTACTATTGTTGAAACCCTAGTATGCTATAACCCGATGGTTACACCTTGAATTATATGTGGGTTCATACTTGAGAATAATATGGAATGTGATGGTAATGATTCACCTTATGCATCCATGATGCAATGGGGATGTCGTGAGTAGTATTGTACAATTGTTGTTGAATCTAGTTTTTCAGCTCAAGACTATTTTTCTATCTGAGTAGCACAATAGTAAAATTCAAAAGAACATGGTGAACTCTCTTTTGTGACTTAGAGGTAACACAGAACAATAGTACATATTGAGCAGTATGAATTGAGATATTTGGATCAGATTATCAATGTTGAGGTAACACCTTAAGAGTATGAAAATATTGAAATGGTTGTTTCTCTCTCTATCCTATGATTGATTATGACATAGAGAATTTGTTGGATATCATTGGGAACTATTTCAAACATGGTGTGATTAGAAAAGAAATGAAGGAGTTAATGTTGAAAACTGCATTCAAGTATGAAATACAAGAATATAATGACATGTAAGATTTTAGAAGCTTAAAATAAACTCTGAATATACTTTGTTTGTGTATTTATGTTTACTTTTTAAGGGGGTGAGAATTGTAATGACCACATTTGTGCTTAATTGGTAAACTAGGGTTTACCTGAATGATTACATGCTTGATTAGATTGAACATCGTTTAGACTTGATTAATGATAGTAGATCAATTGTGATGTTTCAAACCTAAGAAGAAACTCTAACTATGATTTTAGTTTGAAGAATTAGGGTTTGAGAATTGTAAACCCTAATCGGCAAAAATTAGGGTTTTGATAGTACATGAATATGGAATTTGAACAGGGTAGCAGTGTGGTAAATGATTTTTCATATTTTCTAAAAAATATATTTAATTGAATTTTGGATATGATATGGATAACTCAATCATGCATATTGGAGAAAATTTTTAGAATATTTGAGTGTTCTTTGAATGTGGTTCTCGGTCGAACTATACTTTGACCAAAATGTTGACAGAGTGCTTTTCAGCAGTGTAGTGTTTTATTTTAATTTTTTATTGGTAAGTCCAAATGATCTAAAATTTTTACTTGAGATTTGAAACTCAATAATAAACAACATGTAAAATTTTCATAATTTTTGGATGTGTTTAGGATTTATCAGTAGATGAATTATAGTAATATTTTTATGATAGAAAATTCAGCTGAAATAAGAAAAAGTATAGTGAGGGGTCAATGTGCAATTGACCCAAGCAGCTCAATTGCTCTATATGGTCAACGTAACACACAAGGAGATCTCATAATTTATGATTCAATCCAGAGAAACGAAATCCTAGAGAGAGAGGGAGAGTTAGGGTCTGAGAGGAGAAAGTGATGGAGATGCTGACCTAGGGTTTTGCGGTCCGAGGAATGATGAAATCATGTAAGTTTAGCTTCTTTGCATAGACTTTAATGGTGAATCTTCTCTCACATGTCAAGATTCTATCCCTACTCTGATTTGATCCAAAATGGTATCAAAACTTCCCCTTTTCTCACTCTTTTGTCATACTCCCTCATTTTTAGGGTTTCCGAGTTGAAAGAAAGAAGAATCGGGTGAATTGCTAGGGATTTGATATGAGATCGATATTTTCAGGGATGAGCTGCGTTTTTAAGGTGTTTTCACACCTTAGGGTGAGTGTGAACTTCCTTTAAACAGTATATTGCACAAAAATTGGTTAAATCATCCATAATCTTTAATTTCTTAGTATGCGACTACAAACCCTGAATTGTCTGTTTGATCTAAGTTATTGCAAAATGATATGAAATGGATTCTTCCTCTGTTTGGATGAGTTTCATATGATAAAATCATATTATAAATGTATGCAATACATCCTAATGAGAATTCCCTAAGTATTCACAGAGGTTATAAGAGTAAACTGAAATATAGGGAATTTTTCTATGACTGAAATTGATGTATAATTAAATAGATAAATGTGTTCATCTAGATCCACTTGGTTATAAATGATTGTTTATCTAAATGCATAGCACATATATGTTAGATACTATCTTGGATTTCATTTAATATGAATAGTGTTTGTTTGATATCTCAGTAAAGAGGGTGAAACCATAGATGCGAGGAAAGTTGGATATTTGTGAATAGATATTGTGAAATCCATTTGAACAGATTTTCTTGACATGATAGACTTTATTTATTCAATTTTATTATTGATGCATGTTATCTCATTGAATGGAATGGAAACCCAAATTCAGATCAGTTCCAAGGTTTCATACATATATTGATTTTATATGATTTGTTGATAGTAGTCTTTATTCAGTGAATGTTTATGTCGCATGAAATCCTTATGAGAGCCATGTGATAAGTGAATAAAGTAAATGAAACCCTAAGGATAGGGTGTTCAATGAATCAAGTATTTTGATATCAATGTTCTCAGTATGAGATGTGGTGATGCACAACTCAAGATTTGGGTTGCGGTGCACGTTTTCCAACAAAGTACAAATAATTTATAGGTGCAAATGACGATTACTCATATGTCAAGTAATTAACTCTTATCAGTGTATTAAGAAGTTCAATTGCATGATTCTAGTGTATAAAGTATCAAGTGAACATGTATTCTGTTATTTAAGAATTTTAGTCTTCCTGTAGATATAAAATGTTGATTTCTCAGTATATTACAGTGTTTTGAGTATATTACTCTGCCAAGTTTAGAAGGATATACATGTTGTGTTATAAACTTCAAATAAATAGACATGGTACCATAGAGATACCAGAGTCAAGTATAAGTAAGGGAAAAGATACAATAAAGTAAGAGCTTTCCAAGAATAATAAAATAATAGACTTAAGATCCCTAACACTGTAGATTCCCTATGAGAGGTCTGTGTTGTAGGGATGCAATGACCTAACCCTAGCAATGTCTAGTATATGTGGGTTGGAACGTACTAATAGGTGGTACGGGGAACGAATCCCTAGTAGAAGTCTCCTTAAAATACAGAATGTAGTGTCCAACATCAACCAGATATCCTGGTGGAACTAGAGTACAGTAAAGCCAATAGGTGGCTTGACTCTCCACCTGTGTGCTCAAGTTAGAGGAGGAGTCCAATTTTTTACGGCATAATAGGTGTGCCGAGGCCAGAGAGCTATTTTCCTATTGCAGACCAGTGATGTAGTCATGCTTCTCATTCTCGGGTGTGTCAGCTAAGTCTTGTACGGTGAGATCGTAGTTCGCTACGAGTCTTCATATGTATAGTACACTGTATATGATCAAGGCATAAGCAAAAATATGATAATATAAGTTTTAAAGAGTTTCTTATAAGTAAGAAAGGATAAGAAATATTCGAGTATAGTTTCCCAGCAATTATTCTTTGTATGTTTCTAAATTATTAGTTCTCTTTGAAATTAATCAAGTATGCTCATATATTGATTTACTCTTGTTGATATCTAGAGTATCCTGCCATATTTATGATTGTAAATGATCAATCTCTTTAAAGCTTACTGCTTCTATAATTGATATCAGTTTCTTAAAAGTATATCTGTAATTATATCAGTGCTTTAGACTGTTTCTTTGAAGTACTCATTCACTCAGTGAGTAGGCTCACCCCTCTACTCACAATTTTTAGGGAAACCATGTGGACTTGAAGAAGGTCAAAGTATCAGAGTAGATCTACCACTGAGTTAAGTATGAGATTAGTTAAGTTTAGTCGGTCCCTGTCACTCTAGGTCCTAGTATAGATGTGAGAGTGTTATAAGTGATGTTTTGTATCTTTGTTTTCTTAATAAGAGAGAATGTATCTGGTTATCATGTCATATGTACCTGAGAATGAATGTATGGATGTGTATCATTTATGTTGAGATCATATTAAAGTAATCAAAGTTTGATTCTCTTGCAAAGTTGTTTACGTGATTAGATGCGAGAAAAACAAAGAGTTTGAAAAAGAAGAAAAAGTTAAGGGTGATCTTTGTATCATGTTAAATCCTCAATTTATGCCCTAATCTCATGATTAATGGTAATTGTGAGATCGGGGTGTAACACAAAATCTACTTGAAAAATAAATTTAATTAGCACTCTAATGGATAGAAATTTGAATTTCTAAAGTTGGTTCAAGTTGACCATCGCTCGAGTTGACAACTCAACCGATCAGTGGATGAGAGCTCTTTTAAAGAGCATATAGGTCGAGTTTTTGAGTCACAGAACTCGACTGATGGCCAGGCTAGAGCAAACTTAAGATAGGTTCGACCGACTTTTCTCCCTCTCAACTAGAGAAAAATCAAATGATTCAACCTCTAGCTCCCTCAAGCTCTCAACCCTAGCCTCGACCTTCCTCTCCCTAGCCCTAGCTCAACCTAGATAGACCTTCCTTGACCTCTTTCCTATCAATCCTAGATGTTTGGACGGGTTATGCTGGTGTTTCTCTAGTTTTTTCTCTCTTCATCCTCCCGAGATAGTGCACCTTCATCTTCCTCCAACTCTCGCTTGATTCCCTATGATGACACTTTATTTGTCTCAAATGAGGCTCTCAATAGGTACAAGGAGCTCCTTCCTAGGAACCCCTTTCCATTTCCTGCCCTATTTGAGCCATGCCCATGGAGACAAGATGTCATTGATCAAGTAGATGAGTTGTTGTACGATCACCATTTCTCAGCCTTGAGTGTTGAGCGTGTGTCATATAACATCCATCACAAGCACCAAAGTTTTTCATATATTCTATGCAAATTTGCATTAGAATTATGACACTCTCGTACCCCCGCCTAATACTCAAGTAGTCCTCACCTCTATGATCGTCGAGAAGAAATTCCAAGTCTCTAAAGATACCCTGAACATCTTCTTCTTGGGTACCGAAGTCATTGACACCTAGCATAAGGACTATCCCGAGTATTTTGACCTAGTTGAGCCTGAGGCCTTCTACAAGAAGTATGATCTTACTCTCCCTGATATTCATAATAATAAGCCTCAATTCCCATATAGGAAGAAGTGCACCCTTCCCTCCTCTACCTTAGACCTCAAGAGATGCATACTTGACTTAGTTGTTAACTATAATATTCATCCAAAGAAAAATTAGATTGAAATTGTAGAAAACACTACAGTCATTATAAATTGTCTCTTGAAGCACATAGGAGTCAAGTGGGTGAGATACGTTCTCCATCATATGACCTACTTTGACTCAGGGAAGAATACCAATGTCACCCACCCACCCTACCCAGACTTGATCTGTGGTTTTTTCTAGCTTGCCACTGGAAAATCTCTTTTCCATGACCTGCACTACAAACCTGCCCAGAAAGGAGTTTACATCAGTGAGACCACACTTTAGAAATCCATTCCTATCCCATCCTCTACCACACATGGTGCCTCTACCTCTACCTCTTCCAAGAACCTCCACCATCTTAGCCTACCTGACCTGTCCGCACCTCGTTCCATGTATCCTATGAAACCCTTATGGGCTACATGATGCATCAACAGGTGTACAACCTTCAGGTTCAGGAGCATCTACATCAGGACCTTTCTTCCATCATGTCAAATATGAACCTATCGTGTACACACCCTTATCCTGCCTACCACCCCTACCCAGGAGGTGACTATGCATCCTATGCATATGATCATTTTAACCCTGCCCCTCCACCTACATCTTCTGTTGCTACACCCTCTACTATTGATGGATCTACTCCTAGTGTGTTGCCTCTGATAGCTGGCCCCTTGGCCACTCTACTTGCTAATCTTGGTAGTTATGCTCCTTCCTTCCTACAGACCAATGAGATCCATGCTCTTGGTATCAACTGGGATGAGCAAAATGCTTGTTGGCCCGATTGTGGTTTTGGTTCTCTTATTGATGAGGAGATGCCAGATCAGTCTGATGAGGAGGTTGTTGCTGCTGATGAGGAGGCTAATGAGGATGATGATGATGGCTCTAATGGCTTCACTGGTGCCTCCAGTGAAGAAGGTGATGTTGTTCTCTCTACTGCACCTTCAGACAGAGATTATGACAATGAGCTAGATGCTTCTGATGATGGTGATTATGTTGTTGTAGACATAGATAGCTCAGATGTTTAGTTTTTCTAGTTTTTAGTCTAGATTCTAATCATATATATCTTTCTAGGCTATTTTGTACTACAAACATCTAGGCACATTTTTTGAGTTGTACTATTTTATCATATAGTTTTCATCGCTTTGGCTTGCAGTTATTTTCTGAGAACATGCTTTATGGGCTGTAATCTTAATCCTTTGTACACTTACTCTTTGATTTACTATATCTCATGAGTTGGTGCCATGTTCACCATATTTTGATTATGACTTAGATTGTTTTCTTCTCTCGTCTCTATTTGGTGTATGCTTTGTGATTGCATGTTGTGGATATATGTTTGGTTGCGCTTGGGTAAGACCTATTTCTGTGCTCTTCAACCCCTCTACCTTTTTGATAATGTAAAAAGGGGGAGAGAAGTTCAATGTTTTGAAGTTGAACCATATTGCTTTATTGCCTATGTGACCCTATTCTTGTTCATTATACGCTTTATCATGTGACTTGCTAAAGGATCATATAGTATATATGTCATATTTCTTTATGTAGATAGACTAACTATGTAGGTAAGAGAAAGCATAGATTGAGGGGGAGCAATTCACATTGTTCAAATCTTGAATCCCCTTGCAATTCACAAGGCAAAGGTATAATCTTACATATCCTTTTCAATATGATTGAGGAATGGTTTGTCATTGTTAAAAAGGGGGAGAATGTTGACTTGAGAGTTCTACATTGTCCATATTTTTATAATGACTTAACCATTCCATTCCTATGTATCTAATATGTTTGTTTAAGATTGATTTTAGGCTTTAGGTACATGAGAAGGATCAAATTACACAAGCCCTAGATTGTTCAAGTTCAAGTCAAAAGAGGGTCACTCGGGGAAAGAATAGCAATATGGAAGCTTTCTCGCTCTAGAATGGCTCTGTTCCATCTCTAGAGGGGGGCGTCGCCATGGCCGGTGTTAGCCGGGCCGGTGCCCTTGCTTCCACTTCCACCTCCACCTCCACCACCCCCACCCCCACCCCCACCCCCACCACCACCACCACCACCACCACCATAGCCAGTGCCTCCTTTCCCCCTCCTGCTGTGACCATCCCGTCCCTTACTGGTCCACCCCCCTGGCGGCGGATCGTTTGGGTGGTCGGACCCGCGCGCGGATGTGACGACGGGTAGAGCCTGGGCGGACACCGTTTCCCGGCCTTTGCCGGTGCAGAGGAATTGTCGACCGGTGGCTTTGCCCGAAGATCCCAAAGCCCCCTTCTTTCGGCCTGATGATGGGAGGCCCTGGACGAAATTCTCCCCCCCCCGGTGGTCAAAGATATGGACGACTTCCATAAGAGCTCTGCTATCATTCAAGTGATGGGGAAGAAGGTCTTCATTCAGCAAATCTATGGGTGGATGCTCCGCATGTGGAAGCCGAAGGGGGAGCTCCAAGTCTCTCCGCTCAAAGACAGTCTGTTCCTGGTGAGGTTTGCTACTGAGGCGGATATGCAGACCGCCCTTGAGCAAGGACCCTGGTTTTTCGACAACCAGCTGGTCCTCACTCGAAGGTGGACTCCGCAGGCGGATGTGCGTCATGCTGCTCTTACGTCGGCGCCGGTTTGGGTGACCTTCCCTGACTTGGGAAGACACTGGACTAGGCGGGCATTAACCATTATTGGGTATGCGATGGGCGTGCCGAAGGTGGTGGATTTCTGGCTCGATGGCAGGTACGCGGGCGCCCCTCATTTGTGCATTGAAGTCACGGCGGAGAGGGTGCCTTCTTCTGTTGTGATGGTGGAAATGCCTGAAGGTGAAGCGCTGGAAATCAAGGTGATTTACGATGCCTTACCGGAGCATTGTCATGAATGCAAGGTGTTCGGCCATATGTCGGGGGCTTGCCCCGGGGAGAGAGTGGCCCTTGCGGATCCACCTGTGATCAGGGGGAGGTCCAGAAGTAGGAGGGCTCAGAGAAGTAGTAGCAGGAGAGCTGCGAATGGTAAAGGCAAGGAGAAGGCTGGCGCCGTTCCTTCGGGTGAACAGAGAGTGGAGATTGCTGGTGGGAAGTCTGCCTCAGTCGTGACCCCTTCTGTGGTTACTGCTGTCTTACAGGTGGTGGACAGGGTGGCTGATCCGATCGTGGGCTCACGCCTAGACAAGGACCTGCCGAGCAATGAGGCTACTTCTCCAAACGGTGGTGAGATTCTGATCCCCACGTTTGAGGAAGCGGCTAGCGATAGAGCGGTTGCGGAAGAGGGAGAGATGGTTACCTTAGAAAATCCTTTCCGTATGCTGGTTGATCAGGATTTAGAGGGAATCATAGTGCCACCTGCCAAGACGGTTAACACCAGGAGAAAGGATCCTAGCTCCAGTGGGGGAAGGGGCAAAGGTCGGAGCACCCGCGGAAGGGGTGTTGCATCCAATTTGTCCAAATGAAGCTGATCACTTGGAACGTGAGGGGTGCTTCTCTGCCCGGCAAGCAAAGAACACTGCGTTAGGTGATCCAAGAGAGTAAGGCAAGCATAGTCATATGCTTGGAGACCAGAATAAAAAGAAACGTCGGCCATAGGATCAGTACTTTGTTCCCTAATGGTTGGGATGCGGTTTCGAATCTGGATGATATTGAAGGTGGGAAAATCATTATTGGGTGGAATCCTAGGATTTGGGATATCCAAAAGATACATAGCTCTGATCAGCTTGTTTTGATTAGTTGTATCAATGCTGGAGGTTGGCACTGTGTTATCTCGGCGGTCTATGGTTCCAATTCTGAACGAGAGAGAAGATTGTTGTGGGATACCATTGTCTCTTCAACTCAATATGATCTGCCTCAGCTTGTGATCGGTGACTTCAACCAAGTTCGCCGGGCCAGGGAGAAGAAGGGTGGGCTTCCTATCCTTGATTCTATTCTCAGCAGATTTAATGTCGCTGTGGATGCTGCTAAACTCATGGAGATCAGTACAAAAGGTGGAATCGTCACGTGGCACAACAAAAGGAAGCCGATTCGTAGGATTTCCAGCAACCTCGATCGTGCTCTGGTCAATGAGAAATGGTTGGATTCCTTTCCCAATGCTGCCATTAAACTGGGAGCACATCCTAATAGCGATCACTCCTGGATGGAGTTGGAGTTGGTCTATAAACCGGCCCTTAATAGACCTTTCCATTTCCTGAACCATTGGCTTTCTTGGCCTTCTTTTGAGGGAGTGGTTAGGGAAGCTTGGGAGAGTTTTGTTGATGGAAATCCGCTGTTCAGAATTATTAGTAAACTAAAAAAGGTCAAAGTGGCGTTGAAAAGCTGGTCGAAATCCTTGGTGGACTTGCCCAACCTGATTAAGGTGGCCAGGAGCAGTTTTGAGATTGCGGCTACTAATCTCAGGAGTGATCCGTTGTCAGAGGACTTGATGAATATTGAGGAGAATGCCAGCAAGCGTGTACTGCAGCTGGAAAAAGCTGAGGAGATCAGTTATTGGCAAAGAAGCAGACTTAAATGGATTCGTGATGGTGACTGCAATTCTAAAGTGTATCATGCTGTTGTTAAAAAGAACAACATGAGAGATCACATTCATAACCTTATTGATGAAGAGGGCAGATTGGTGGATGAGGAGACTAAAATCGCTTCCTTGGCGGTGGATTTCTTCCAAAACCTGTACAATCAGGGTCACCATAGTACTAGCAGGTCCCCTCTCCTGATCAAAGTAACTGAAGTTATGAATAGGGAGCTTCTTAAACTTGCTACAGATGAGGAGATCAAAGCGGCGACTTTCTCCATTGGTGCTTCCAAGGCACCGGGGCCTGATGGTTTCAATGCCAAGTTCTTCCAAGAGTGTTGGCCTATTGTAAGCGATGATGTGTGTCGTGCTGTGCGGTGGTTCCTTGTTGGTGGAAGGATGGTTCGACAAGCCAATCATGCTTTCATTAGGCTCATTCCTAAACATAAGGCGGCGGCTAATATGAATGATTTTCGGCCAATTGCTTGTTGCTCAGTGATCTATTTTATAGTGGCCAAAGTAATTGCTGGGAGATTGAAAGGTATACTACCTGATATAGTTTCGGTGAACCAATCGGCCTTTGTCAAGGGCAGAGCCATTTCTGACAATGCCCTCCTGGCTTCAGAGTTTCTGTTGGATTTTCAAGTAAAAAACCAGTCCAAAAAGACGTGTGTTAAAGTTGATATCTCCAAAGCTTATGATCATGTCAGTTGGTCGGGTTTGTGGAGCACTATGGAGGCGTTGGGGTTTGACAAGAAGTTTATTGATATAATCAAGCAATGTGTGATGACCACTTCATTTTCTGTTCTGGTCAATGGTGTGCCTAATGGGATGTTTCATGCATCCAATGGCTTGAGACAAGGTGACCCCCTGTCGCCCCTTCTTTTCTCTCTGGTCATGGAGAACCTTTCTTGCCTTACCTTGGCTGCGGAGGAGGCAGAATCTGTGCGAGCTTTCAAAGTGCAGGGTACGAAGGTTCTTAACCATATGATCTTCGCCGATGATGTGCTTTTCTTCATATCCGGGCATGCTAAATACCTTCGTGGGCTTAGAAGAGTCCTTGAGAGCTTCGGGAAAATCACCAAACTCTACATCAGCGATATCAAATCTCGTGTCTTCTTTTCTAAATCATGTGATAGTAGAAGAGGGAGACTCAGAGAGGCCATTGGTGTGTCAATTGGAAGATTCCCCACTAAATATTTGGGTGTGCCGATATCTAGTGGGGTGGGCAAAGGTGCTGATTATGGGAGTTGTGTTGACAGCCTCCGTAATGTGGTGGACAGCTGGGCCAGTATCCGTGTGTCGCTTGCGGGGAGAGCGGTCCTTATCAACACTGTTCTCATTAGCAAGGTCAGGTACTGGTGTAGGATGGCCGAGATTCCGAATTTCATGATGGAAAAATTTAGAACGGTCATCGCTGGTTTCTTATGGAGCGGCAGTGCTCATGCAATCTCGTGGGAGACGGTGGCTCAGCCGTATTTCTGTGGAGGTCTGAATTTGGCTGATCCTTTGCAGTTGGCCCGGGCAGCTTCAGCCTGCAGAGTTCACGATTTGTTGACTAAACCTGAATCCCTGTGGGCCGTGTGGATGACTAGCAGGTACACCAACCTGGACGCGCCCCTTCATGGGTGGCTGTCTTCTAGGTGCTGGAGAAAAATGATGGCGACTTGGCTGGTTGTCAAGGGCGAGTACACCTGCTGTTTGGGGCGGTGGAGGCTGATCACTTCTCACAAACCTTGGATCCAGCAGTGCTTCAATCCTCGGGTCGCTTGGGAGCCCTTCCTTTGGCACAAGATGCGGTGTCCCAAATGGAGCTTCTGCTCTTACAGGGCCATTTTGAAAAGATTGCCTACCAGAGACAGATTAGCCAGATGGGGGTTAAATTGCGTTCAGGATTGCTTGCTTTGCTCCGAGGCGAATGAAACACATGAACATCTCTTTTTTGGTTGTAGGTATTCCAAGTACCTTTGGTGTAGAATGGCCTTGAAGTGTGGGTGGGGTGGTTCCCCTCCGGATAATATGGATGATATCATCCCTTGGATGTTTGAGATAACCAGACACGGCATCAAAGCTAGACCCCTGGTGGGTGTAATCTTTACTAACATCATCTACTTTGTGTGGGCGGAAAGAAATAGTAGATTACACGGTAAGAGGGCCTGTGATAACATTTTGGGGTTTGAGACTGTTGTAAATAGGTTGAGATGGCATGTTAAAGCCATGCCTAACCTCTTGTTAGGGGTCAATACTCTTTTAGCTCAGAGATGGGATCTTGCCTAGATCTTGTATAGTATTTGGGTTTTTGTCTTTCCCTTATACGGTTTTTTGGTGTTTAATGATATTTTACCTTATCCAAAAAAAAAAGTTCAAGTCAAAAGCAATGCAAGTGTGCATTTTGGGAAATCACTCTAAATGACCTTAGATGATTTTTGTAATCACTTTTATTGATGATATGACTTGTAAATAAGATGAGAAAAAACCAGGTACACTTAATTCCAACATTTGATAACTCAAATGTTAATTTAGAAAAATTTTCACATGTTATTTATCGGTTGAGTTGGAAACTTGACCGATCCAGTGATGGATTTTCTGGGTCGAGTTGCACACTCATAGAACTCGACCAACTGACTCACTAAGAAAATTTTATTTTAGCTCATCGGTCAAGTTTCCCAGAACAAACTCGATCGATATCTTGAAAATTGTTTGTCTCTTAGTGGATTGGTCGAGTTACCTTTATTGAAACTCGACCAAATGTACTATATGGAAAACATAGAAAAAGTGAGTATAACTGTTGGAGAGTTGTTTTGAGCAAGAATAAATCTGTTGCAACTTGGAAAATGGATATATTTTTCCCTTAAGTGATCCCACACTCAAGAGAACAACCCCAACTATAAATAGGACCCCTTAGAGTTCATTCCAAGTTTGCTCATTCATGTTATTCTAAGTCCTTGCTATAGTTGAGTGTGTTGCAACTCCTTAAGCCCCTTTCTCTCTCTTATTTACACATCATTTTGAGATTATGAGTGAGTTAGGCTAGTTGTAAGAAAGATACTTCCTTGTTCTTGTAAAGCTCTCATTCTATTCCATCTTCCCTACCCCTTTCTCAAAGAAGCAAAGGTGAAGCAAGCTACTTTGAGTGAAGGTGAAGCTATTGTTGTTCTTCTTCAAGGTTGAAGAAGAGGTGAAGATCTTCTCCAGGTGAAGGAGAAGGCAAAGGCTGAAGATCTAAGAAGAGTGGGTAATTCTTTGAAGGCTGAAGACTTGTACAAGAGTAGGTAAGTCCTTGGAAGAAGGTGGAAGACTCTTTACAAAGTGGGTAAGTCCTTGGTAAGGTTGAAGACTCTTTGTATTGGATAGGTAAGTCCTTTGGTGGGCCTTGTGTTGTAACTCTTATTGGTAATATATAGAGGAAATCACTTGCAAAGTCTTAGAGGTTGACCTCTCTAGGTAGTGGACTGAACTCTCTCCTACATTGGAGAGTGGAACTAGTCTAAATGACCTTGTCCAAGTGCTTGTTTCATTTTCTTTCATCCTTGCTATGCTTGTTAGTTAGGACTTTAAATTGCACTCAAACTATTGGTTTTGATTGATATAATTTTAAGGTCTAATCTATCTTGTGAGAATTTTTGAATCTTTAGTCACCCCCCTCCAAAGCCCTAGATCTAATAGAACCATTGAACTAAGCATAATGAAACAACTCCAAAACATCTTGTAGAAATATACTACTATCATAATGTTGACCTATAGCATCCTCCTTAATATGAACCACCATAGGCGAATCTTCTTCATGTTCTCTTGTAAATATTGCCATACACCTGCATTGAGGACCTATCGAGTTGACTAGCTCCTGTGAAAGCTAACTAGGGATTTTAGGAGGAGGAGGATATGGAGGAGGACGAGTTGTAAGGGGTTTCTTAGGCCCTATGTCTTGCATATAAATAATTTCATATCAATTATCATGTATATACAAATACAAACATAATGTAAATTTACCATACATCATGATCAGTATGGACAACTCCTGCTTTGGGCCAGGTGACCACGCTGTTGCCTTCTACTTCACCTATCATCTCAACGTTGGGTTGGAAATATGGCAGTGGATATTTCTTCCAATTGTCGTAGACAAGCGTGAGGCACATCCGAGTTGCATTGGTGGGTAATGAAGCACCATGAAGTGTGGCACCTGCAAGGGGTGGGTAAGCCTCACCCACAACAACGACATAGTCTTGTAATTTCAGACGGTATGGCCTCAATTTCAACAAATTTGCGTAGAGTGTTATGTATATACCTATACATATCATCTTGAAAAGACTACTATGTCATAAAAATACTTACAACATATGTGCTAGGTTTTGGGTCCACAAGATTACTCCCAACCAACTCTACTGTAGGGGGGTCTAGCTCATATGAAGAGTGGGGTAGCACGACTGGTACCGTCTGGGTAGATGACTGAGAAGGAAACCAATGGTTGATTGCTTCTTCGATTCCCTTTGCAGTTAACTCTTTTACCTCCTATTTTGAGAATCTTCCTTTCTAGATAGATTTTCACCGTGATTGACCAAAGAACGCTCTTATACCCATACTAGCGCATGCAATCCTAGCACTTCCAAGATGCTCTAGGTTACCTAGAGCAACTTTCAATTCATCCCTTGTGCTGTCATGGATGAACTTGCCTTGTTTCCTTTACTCGTGGAGCTCCTGATAATCATCATCAATAGTAAATTGTAAGTAAAACATAACAAATATCAATACTAATTGTTAGAGAGTTGTATTTTACCATTTTTGCATCCACCTCAGTAATTGTGGGGTTGGTTATTTCTCTACATTTTAATTGCCTCCCAGCTATCCATATATCATGGCAAAGTAGAGGTTGAGTAGTAGTAGTAGAGGACTCAACAGTATCAGGAGTGGGTTGCTGAGAAGAAGATGCCTCTAGTAGCTTTTGGCAAAGACATGCATAGCCATCTGGACCCATCGTGTGGTTGTGCACATTCTTTGCACTCCTTTCTCTTTAAGCATCACTTGCATCCTGGTTAGTGACAATCATCAATAGTAATTGGTAAGTAAAAGATAACAATCAAAGTCAATGTATGTTTTATTCAAATTGGGGAATGAGGCTTAATACCTTGAATTCATCAATTTTTTTCATAGCAACAAACACCTCCCACGTCTCCAGATCAAGATAACTACATTGCTCAGTGGTTGACTTCTTCCTCTTATCAGCTTCCCATATGTATTGTCTTGTCAGATTTGTCCTATAATTCCTCAGTACCCTCCCACAGTGTTGCATCACCTTTTTGCGATGCAAATTTTCATCCTGGTCATATATGCTCTGTAAAAGTTCATATACTTAATGGAATATTCTTTAAAATAGAATTGTAAACAATTTTAAAAGAAAAATTACAAATGATAATATCTCACACATAGTTCTTTCCATATGAAGTCTTTCTTATTGTTATCAATTTTATGCCAAGATTATACTGCTTTACTACAATGTCTATGAGTAAGAACCCCTAGGCATGAGAAAAGAGAGATTATATTCTTTCCAACATGATTTCATGTATGATCAAAGTCAACAACCAACTTTGGTCCATTATCCCTTTGTTGTATCAACTTGTTCATCATAGTGATGCCCCTTAATTTTGTATTTTTTGTGCTTCTCATCAACTGGAACAAGATCCTTAGGACCTACATCCTCATCCTAAAATTGACACAAAAAACACATATAGGTCATAAACATACATAACTTATAAATGTGATCAAACAATACAACAAGATAGACATATTGTAAAATGCACAACTTACACCAATGTCAAGGTGCACATTGTGATGCTTCTCATCCTCACGGCATGGTCATCATATCCGTGGTCAGGCTCCATCTGAAAAAATGTCATATACAAAATAGTCAAACAATGAAATATAAGGTTATATAATGCACATCTAACATTCAAAAAAATAAAAAGATGGCTCTAATATTTAGATCTTTTATCAATTAGCATTCCCTCAGTTTGATCTCCACACACATACAAGTCAATCTCAGTTTCAATATTTGGTGTTGGGTGCAAGCCAACTGAGAAAAGACTGGAGTCATCATACTCGTCATAGTACTCCTCTTCATCTACAAGATATTGAATGAACTGTCTTTTACCATGAAGAACAACCGACTATTTTTCATTTGCAAGATCATCAACATAAAATACTTGCTTCGCTTGTGATGCCATTATGAATGATTCACCATTCTCACCAATCTTTTCAAAATTAACTAATGTGAACCCCAATTCATCCGCTACAACTCCTTTGGTATTATCGACCCAATTACACTTAAAGACTGGAATTTTGAAATCTACGTAATGAAACTCCCATACGTCTTTGATGACACTGTAATATGACATTTTAGCTTCATATGGACTCTTATCCTTTTCACTAGAAAAAAATAATGAAGACGCTTGAAGGGTGACCCCACTATTTTGGACGATGCTCTCATCATCTTGACGCTTTGTGTAATATGAGAACCCATCTATGTCAAACCCTTCATAAGACATAATATTCATTTTTGGTTTAAAGGTGAGGAATTCGATATTTTTAGTAACATTATTTAGTGTTTGAGATAGTTGACGTAAGACTTATCTTCAAACCATCTAATAAATGTCTTGTTATGCTCTCTATCAAGCCACATTGAATTGGCTCGAGGATATTGTTTGTTGATGAAATTGGTATGTTTGGTGATATAAACACTCACTTTGTTGATGTTGTGTAAAATATACAAGTGAAATTATTCCCACAGCTTATGATTGATTACTTGCACTCATGCTCCTAAAGTCCCTTTGACAGAATAGTCCTCAATATTTTTGTCATTTACAGGAGCTTCATTACAACTCAGAAAGTCACTGCAAAAGTCCATAACCTCCCTTGCCACATAACCCTTAATAATACTCCCTTCAAGCCGATAACAACTGGGAACATCTAAAACACTCATGTACCGTTCAAAAGGATACATCCAATGCAAGAAAATTGGTCCCAACATTTTCATTTCCCTAGTCAAATAGACAACAAGATGTACCATGATACCAAAGAATGAAGGAGGAAAATACATCTCAAGATGGCATAGGGTAACAACCACTTCTCTTTGCAACTTATCAAAATTCTAAAGATCAATAACTTTGCTGCATAGAGAGTTGAAGAAGAAACAAAGTCTGATGATTGCAAACCTTACATGCTTCGGCAGTATAGATCAAACTGCTACAAAAATATTTTTTGCATTAGAGTGTGACAATCATGAGAGTTTAGACCTATCAACTTTAGATCTTTCATTGATACTAGTCTATGAATACTGGAGGAGTATCCATGTGGTACTACAACATTAATCAAGCACTCGCAAAAAGTTTTCTTCTTCGTTCTAGACAATGTGTAACAAGCAGGAGGTAAATATGATTTTTGATCATTGCTAACTACTTCTATTTTTTTCCTTATTCCCGTTTCACATAGATCCATTCTGGATTTGATTCCATCTTTAGTCTTACCTGGTATATTCAACAGAGTACCAATTATGCTATCACATACATTTTTATCAACTGCATGACATCGAGACAATGCCTAACTACTAAAGAACTCCAACAAGGAAGATCTCGGAATATTGACCTCTTCTTGAATAAAGATTTATCACGTTGTATGGGAACAATACATTGTGATCTCTTACTCAATTCATTGACAAAATCTTTTAATCTTTCATAAACAACCTCCTATGATATAGGTTTAGGGGTACTGTGTTCCTCATTTGATCCATTGAACACTTTACGCAACCTTCAATAAGGATGGACTTTTGGAAGAAACCTTCGATGACCAAGATATACAGTCTTTCTGCCATGTTTCAGTCATATTGAATCAGTGTTTTCTTCACATATAGGGCATGCTTTGGATCCTTTTACATTGTATCCATACAAATTTCCATATGCTAGAAAGTCATTAATAGCGCAAAGCAACATAGCATGCAAAACAAATGTCTCTCTATGTGAAGCATCATAGCTCATCACACCTTCACCCCAGAGTTTCTTTAAGTCATCCATTAGAGGTTCAAGATAAACGTCAATATCATTTCTAGGTTGTTTAGGGCCCAATATCAACTACGGTAGCGTAATGTACATATTTTTCATACACAATCAGGGAGGAAGATTGTATATAATAAGCATAACAAGCTAAGTGCTATGTTGGCTACTCAATGTGCCGTATATGGATTCATACCATTGATACAAATCCCAAGTCTTTGAAATCTGACTTCTTCACCAAATTTAGGGTACAATAAATTAATCTTCTTCCACTGTGGGGAATCAGACGCATGTCATACGATCCCATTATTACTTTTCTTAACCTCTGCATTCCACCTTAAATTCTCCAGATCCATCAGATTGGCAACTAAAACCATAGTATTATAGGTAGATACCACATCATCTTGGTAGGAAAGTCAGTTTTGGACTTCCTCAAAGTCGTCATTTTATACCTTGATGCCCCACATTTTGGTTACTCTTTCAAATCAACATAGTCCTTTTGAAATAACACATAGTCATTCAGGAATGCATGTATCTTCTTAGCCTTCATTCCCATTCAGCATAACATTTTCTTTAATTTGTATGTTGAGATTGGAAACTGGTTGCCTTCAGGAAGAATTTCTTTCAATAAAGACAACAATGACATGAAGCTTTTGTCGATCTACATGTTGTTAGCCTTTAGATTATACAATCTCGACACAATGCTCAACTTCATAAAATTAGTACAACTTATGTATAATGGTCTCTCAACATCATGCACAATGTTCCTAAATAAGGGAGGTGAATCGGTGTGCTCTACCCCACAACTATCTAGCATCACATCAACCATGTGTATTGGATTCGGTGCGTTCACATCTACATTATTGGCGACAATTCCTTCTTCAATACAAGTATTTCTATCGACATCCACTGATCTCAATTTTAGAATCTCTCCATGCCAATACCGTTTTGTATATCAATATGTAAAGCTTTTGCACATGACATGACTTTTGGTTTCGTCACTAGTTTTGAATTTCAAGTTGTTACTGCGATGCCTATATGGACATTATTACCTATCTCTAGGTTGGTTCCTATGTACCTCTATAAATCTTATAAACTCATTAAGACTAGTAATAAACTCTGGGGTGCAGTGATTCAGAATGGACATCCATGATCTATCTATTATATGATCAAAGACAAAAACAAGTATTATAGTTTAGGGTTTACAAATTAGGTTAAGGATTTTAAGATAGATTAGGATTTATTGTTTTAGATTTAGGGATAATGGTTTATAGATTATGATTTAGGGTTTAAATATCAGGGTTTAGGGTTTAAATATTCGGGTTTAGGGTTCAATAATGAATGTGTATACCATCTATCCCATTTTTGAACACCTAATATCACTAATAAGTGTATACTGTGTATTCGGCTTTCAAGAAAATTTTGACAACATTTCCCAGCAGTTCTCCAAGTACACCAATGTAGATGGGCAAATGTCCATCAACATATGTACTTAGAGAACAAATAGAGAACTGCTGACGAAACATCTTGATAACCTAATATACATTGTACACTTACATCCTAAGTGAGATTAAGTGTTCAAGAATAGTCTAAAACCTAGGACTATCCAAGATTTACTCCTAATGAATAAATCTCTGACGAATTTCTAAGCCAACAAAATACATGTATGTTGTCATCCCTATACCTATGATCCTATTTTCATTGTTCATATCCTAAGTTTTATGCAACATCATCTAATTCAATACATTCTTCCATTTGGGTCAGTTCATTCATGCATCATTAACCCTAATTAATGTTCAATATTAATCAACTACAAAACTTAAAAAACAATTATTTAACTAAGTTAAATCAATCACTAATAAGAGAGAAAGAAAGCAATATTAATTAAGTAATATAACTAGCAATCACCATTAACAATATTAATTAATTAAGTCAGGTCAAAATTTTATTTGATTCAAATGTGATCATGCATGTACAGTAATAATTGTATCACATTCATGCATTGAGTGCTATCTATAAAAAATCTAGCAAAAGGAGTGATGATTTTTATGTCAAATATGGACACAAATTTACTAATTTAGGATTACATCAAGGTTTTATGTCAAATAAGAGTAATATTACAGTGCATATATGTACATTAGAATCCAAACAACACATAAATGTCCAAACACGAAGTAGCACAACCAATAAAAAAAATGTTCTTACCTTTAGAAGGTTGGAGATGACGACAATGACTGAAGGTTGGAGGAAGATCACTTGCCCAGACAAGAGTGGCGGTGTCCAACAGCAGCGGAGGCGAGCTCAGCAACAACAGCAAAAGCGGCAGAGGCGGTGGCTGGGATGGCAAACCGACAGAGGCAGCGACGGAGGCAACGGTGAGCTTAGCAGCAACAATGATGGCGGCGTCTAGCAGCAGTAGAGGCGGTGGCATCCAGCAATAGTATCGGCGGCAACAACATTCAGTAGAAGCAGCGGCAATAGTAGAGGCGGCGGAGAAACAGCAGCAGTAGTGGTGGCGGCGGCGACAAAAATGGCAGGGAATGCAAATCGCCAAAGAGAAGCATGTCAGACGCGATGAGACAAAGAATGGGGAGAAAGCCTGTATCACGCTCGTGGGGGCCATTAAGTTACCAATAGTCTTAGGTTCGAACAAAAATCTGACAATTAACTCCTAAACCAAATAAAACATAGACATCGGTTTGGGTTCATAATCGTCGGTTATGTCTGTAGAATCTGACGACTAACTACATATCCAAATAAAAAAATTAGCTCTCAAATTAGGGATATAGTTGTCAGTTTAGAAAGCAAAAATGATGACTACGAAGCAATTTGGGGGGGAAATAATTTCACAGGGACATCGCGTGAAAACACCTACTTGTCAGTTTCTTCTAAAAAATTGACAATTTAGACCCATTTTAAAACAAAATCGTGACTCACCGAGAGGTCTAAATTGTTACTTGTTTGGTAGAACTAACGACTAATGGGGGGATAATTTTTTTTCTGTGAGGACATGGGGTGAATATTTTGTCACCGGTTGTTTGGAAACCGATGTCTGACTGAAAATATCAGAGACAAAAAATTTCTTAAAAATTATATTTTGCTGGAAATTTAGACGTTAGTTTCTCTAAATAGAAACCAACGTTAAAGTTAAAGAGGTACCCCTATTATTTCTAAATCGGCAAGAGTTCAGATATAGAGACGGTTTGTATTAGAAACCGACATTGTTGATTAACTGGTGTCGATTTTTTTAAGGAACCAACGTCACCAAAAGTGACATGAAATGTTAGATATGTACTAGTGAATGGAGTATACTCTACAGAGGCTTGGAGGGAGACATTGCGTGACTTTTGAAACATTATGGGGGTACCTTACATATCTTTGAACAAGCTAAAAATTCTATTGAAGAGCCTAAAGAGAGAGTTTATTAAATAAAATTGTTTCCTTTTGGGAGATTTATTACCTACTCAGTCCTTAGACGTGCAACAGGTGATTCCACACAACTTTGTGATGACTCGTCTCACTTACCCCCGAGGACTTGCAAAATACCTTAACAATGATGATTAAATCAATGATGCAGCTACAAGAGTATGTGGTAAAGGCAATGAATGAAGTTGCAAGAAATTGCTCGCCAACTTTGGAGTGTACTTTGGATATTTTTTCTACATTTCAAATCGTACTTGGTCCAATGATTATGTAGAGTACATGTTGATGTTAATGTCAAATGCACTATCAATGTACTTAATTTTCTCTTAACTATTTTCATAGTTTGTGTTAACTGTTGTCATTCTTAGTTTGTTCTTATTATTATGTTCTCAAGTTTGTATTTATTAATGATGTCTAGATGTCAACGTCGTGTTCAAAGATGGAAGAATATGTGGAAAAAAAATTGTGCAAGTATTCCTAGCCTTCACAGTTTCATTCTCCATCTTCGCATGAAGATGCCACACAAGTGCTTCCTGAACAAAGCCCTAGCAGAGTTACTCACCATGTCCATCATTTGTCGTTGTTGTTTGATTGGCCAAAAGAAGACATCAAGAAAGAGGACAACATAGTGTTGCAGGAAGAATATGTCGTGTCATGGGACGAGTATGATGAGGCCCTAAAGTGGGCCAACTGGGATGAGCCTATCTGGGATCAGCAGAAACCTTCCTCCACACCAGACAAATGGGCAACACAGTGTTGGGTCGCCATCTTAAAATGTTTGTGGGTGTCTATATTTATGCAACCACCATGACCTTTTGCCTAGTGCACGACGCTTCTTTTTTGTCTTCTCTCCCTTAGACCATGCCAAATTTGCCCAATATCTTGACATGCTATTATCTTTTTTGTGGATAGTTTAATATTTGATCTAAAATATGTCATCTCTTTTTGTATGGAACAATTACTTCTACTCTCATTTAAACTACAATTTGAATTGGATAATGTTTGATTTATTTTTGGTATCGTTGGTTTTAAAAAAATACTTTTATGCCAATTTTAATGACAATTTGAATCAAAAATCATGTATGTCTACTAAAATTATATTTTCTACAATTGCTGGTTGGACATCTAGTAAAATATATGTTTGATTCTTTATTTAATTATCTTTGATATTATTTATTATGATAATATGAATTAGTATAATAATGTTATATCAAAAAATTTATTTTCATTGTTCTATAATTTTCATCATGTTATAGATGTTGCGGTACAACAAGAGGAATGATAAGTCGATAGAGGAAGTAATGGACTGGTCCAAAATTGAATGCAATGGTGAAGGGGTCCCCCTCACCTCCACTAGTTCATCTTCATCTGCTCAAAATAAACATAGCGTTGTTGACACGCTTAGGAAATGTGGGCCAACTATGAAATGGCCTCAAGTGGGATAGGTTGGATGGCCCAACTTGGGATCAGCACAAGCCTTTGCCAAAATAATAGAAGGGGAGGCATAGTGCTTGGTCCTCAAAGTAGGATGGATATCAATATATGGATCTAGGCATCCACCATGAGTTATTACATGGCGTGAAAGGCGTAAAAGGATGATTTTGTAGAAGAGTCTCACCTTTCTTCTACAATGAAGATGAGCCAGACTTTAACTGATTGGGGTTATGCAGTTCACCTTGGACTGACAAGGAAGAAACTTTACCTCTTTCTAAATTTAGTTGGGATGGTCACATGATGTAGTCTAATTTAGTTTGACAATCCGTCCATAATTGAGATTGCCAAAGATAATCAGATCGTATCTTGTTATTGTCTGAGCTTAATTTAGCAACAGGTATTGGTTCTTCATTATCAGTCTTTAGTGAACCATATGAATTTTATATCTCAAAGTCTCCTTATCTTTGTTGTTGAAGAAAGGCATACTTCTCAACCAGAACAATCCCTTGACTCCTTTGATCATGTGCAACGACTCACGGAGAATGTCCAACTTCAGTATTTTCTATATGGGGTCATCTTGTATTTGTCTAATATGTAGTCGACTATGTTAGTTTTTTTTTCATTTATGTTTGTGGAACAAGTTTCTTATACCTTACATCTAATTAAAATGTGTTACCATCTCTGGTTGGACATGTACTGTTAAATTTTGTTGTATCCTTTGTTGTGCATGTATCAAGTATCTATATTTTGTTAAGGTTATTTCTATCACCTAAGTTGTTATCAAATACATTGGTTTTAATAGTTATTAAACAATGCTACATATGTTCTCGCACATGATGAATCATTCTCAATGGGATGATGAGTCAGATGCCGCACTCGACACAGTGTTGGACTGTCAATACTACTTGCGTTGCTTGTGTCTCCTTCATAGATGTCAAAGTTGGCATGATGCCCTTGCAAAATTTCATACATTAACTGGGAGGAATGACATAAAAATGACTAAGTTTAAGGCAAGGTGAAAAATACTAAAAATTGTAGATGCAGTTTCACATACATTTTGGACCAGCACTGTACTTACACAACAGTAATACAACAAAAACTTGATCAAGTGGGAAGCTCTCAACCACGTGTAACAACTGATAACTAGGGAGACAGATAAAGAAAATAATTTATTGGAGCCAATAATGATGCAGACAACGAGTGAAGGGAATGCATATTAGTGCCTTTTTCTAAACTTTTGTACTGAAGGTTTCAGTTGGTAGTCGGTAAATTTTAGTTGTTTGTGGGTGATGGAATATTGTGTAACATACATAGTAGATTTGCAAACTAGTACCTAACGTCATATGAACTTTTTATATATCAAATTATGATGGTACATGTGTTTAATTTATATTGTTTTAACTTATATTGTTATTATTCTTTTTTTGTCAGTAAAAAATCTTGTTACTATTAAATGAAATCTAAAAACTTTGGGTGCATAAGTGCACCCCTTACAACCAGGATATAAATCTAGACATGTCAACAGAGGCCTAATGTAAGGACCTCCCGTGAAGCAGAAGGAGAATAAGATGAAAAATCACTATCCTATGCTAGCAACTATCACACAGTTGTAGAGCTGCTTACAAACGATTTAATAATCACTGATAGTATGACCACCTTCAATGTGTGACATCAAACCACCTGAAGCAGCCTTAGACTACTTGGGAAGATAGCATCATCAAAGGGGTCAGCCATCGACATACTCGATTCTACAACCAGACGGACAACCGAATAGAAGAGACAGTACCAAAGAGCACATCCAATGGTCATGACAAACGACTTATGTCCATGGAGAGGAAGCCCCCCTGTCCTCCATATGCATTCTTCTTATCTGTCCGAAAGAATGGATTTCAAGAGCGCTTTCAATCATCTTCATCAGTCGTCATCACACCCATCTTAGGAGCCTTTTGACAGCAATCTACAACCATCCAGGAAACATGCGACTCAGGCCTTGCAAGTCTGATGAGCGCAGTTAGCACTCAACCAGTTTCTTTCTACCTGACTTCTACTTTCTCTTTGACCAGACTTGATCGTAGTCCATAGAGAACGAGCCCCAGTGTTCTGATTCGTAGTGGGAGGTGTTGGACGCCTCATCTTCACCGAACAGATTCTCTTTATAGTGGCTCGAGAAGCCACAGATGTTCCAGATTTTGTTCAACTAAAAAGAACTAGAACCAGCGGCTTCTTCACCCCTCTTACCGATTTCCAATTCCCAATCGAAATTCAAACTACCTGCATTGTAAAAAAGGTGTACCCCCAAACATATCAGGTCCCTCCATTTGACTATTGGAAGTAGAGTGATGGGCTTGGTGAATCTCTCATTCACTGTCAATGACAGTGTCTTTAACTTGTTGGAAGATCAGGTCGCCTAGGTTGTCGTTCACATTTGAGTAGATTTCACAAGCACTGCTCGATGGTTGCTTCGCATACTTATTAGCCTCCTTGGCATTATGTCGAATAGCTAGCTTGCCTAGCTTGACTTGAACAACATTTTTAGGTGGAGGTTTCCTTGTCTTCAGAGGGCACGACATCCCCCCTATGCCTGAAGTTCTTGCAGCTGGGGCAGATCACGGGACGTGCAATCAGCTCCACCTTCAGGGCCTTCAGTGACGAGTCGACCTCCACCTTCGTGGCTCTAGGGAGCCTATGTTCACAGCTGACTTCAATACAAGTGAGTGCATCTCCAAGGCAACCAGCAGCAATGGATTGCTCATCGAGATCGACTGGAATGCCAATGGTGTTGACGACACAGGCAACGTGTCGTCTGGTCCACGGCAGACCAGGATTCACGATCTTGAACCAAATCAGAACCCGCGGGAAGGAGAGGGGATGGAGAGGCGATCCTGGCTGCCACGCGTGGACGATGATTAGTGATCTATCCATGAACCACGACGCCTCGTCTAGCACACGGTCCTTCTCACTTTCGGTCGGCATCTTCACAATGAACCCATCACGCTCCTCAGCGATTACTTCGACAGGGCTGCTAGGTCGCCAAATTCGCCGCATCCAACCACTTAGCTGGCCGCTAAATGGTTTCCTACCCACAAATCTCACTGAGAGGTACTCGTTCTAGTTAGGGATTGAGCAATCTTGGCTAGAGATTGTAGCACACTTCTCCCCATTACGTAGATTAGGCTCGAAGTAATCTATCTCCACTTCGATTTCTGCCCTATCCAGCCTACTGGCGGCGAACCAGTCTACAAGGCAGACAGGACTCGAAGCCTCCATGGATTTGCCCGAAATCTACTTCGAGGGGCTGGCGGCGGCGCTTTCAGCCCTAGGCGATTGAGGAGGGACCGGTTTTTTCCTGCTTCTTTCTCGATCTGCCTCTGATTGGCAGTGTGGAGGAGCAGATGAATGCTCTACAGCAGTGTTCTCCCTTCCCCTTCCCCCTCTCGCGCTAGGAATACGCCCACGCCCACGCCCACGCCCTCGCCCCCTTCCGCCTCCTCCTTGCGGCATCGCCGACATCTCTATCCATTGTTATTATTCTTGTTATTTCTACAACAATATATTGTGACAATTTCAATTGTTTAGTTAATTATAAATTTATACAAAAATGTATAAGTATGCATATTTACAACAAGACATATGCTATGTATTCTCACAGTAGTGGGTAAAGTAATATTTATATTTAATCATACATATAAAAGTAATCATACTCAACTCATAGTAATCATACTCAACTCATATTCATAACAGAAAAATAATAAACAGAATCACCCAGATCCTGTAAAAAAATGATGCATTTATTATAAATTTTTATTCTGTATTATTGTCGTTTTGTATTTTTCAAATTGTTCTATATTAACAAAATCACCAAGATATTGACTTGGTTGCCTAACAGGATCAGATTGAATCTTGACTGGTTGGCAAACACAATCAAACTGAATCTTGACCAGTTGACCATAATTGGTTGTAAATAAAATCAAATTGGATCCAGACTAATCTAATCCAGATCTATTGACTACAAAATCCTACTCCCGGACCAAAACGAAACAGGGGCCAAGAAATAGTAGTTTTTTGGTGGAAGAAATACTTATGAATTGTCTAGCAGTCCAATTACGTTACGTCAACACATTTCCCCCGTAGACGGTGCTATGAGAGATCCCGTGTTGACTTATCAAATACTCAAGCACTTGCAGATAAGCATGAGAAAACCCGTCCACTAAAAAATTAGTGACGGCGAAGCATGGCCATGGGATTCGTTGGATCTGTTTTCAACAAGAAACCTAATCACAACCACTTTGTTTGACTTTTATATCCTAGACTTGGAGGAGCCTCCTGTATAGATCTTTGAAGCAACAGTGTGCAGTCTGTTTTTGAGCAGTCTGCTTCCGAGCATCTTTCACAAAGGGGAGCGCACTGAATATGACGTGGCTGACTTAATTGTACGTATCACACGAGCATCTTAACAAGAAATTAACAGCACCCGTCCCAAATGCTTTTCCCTGGCGTACTGATTTGCAAACAGCTAATGTTAGTCTGTCTACCTGTTTCAATGAGCAAGGCTGTCTGTTTTTCTTTTTTTTCGTCTGTTTTTGTATTATTTTGTTGTCAAATAATCCCGAGAAATAACTAATGTTAGTCTGTCTTAGAGCTGGTAAAAGCTAACCCGACTCGAGAAACCCAACCCGTCCTATCCGTAACCCGACCCGATTAAACCCAAAGAAAATATAAACTCGAAGTCAACCCGACCCGACCCGATGTTTATCTGAAACTCAATATGACCCAGAATTGTCAGACCCAAACCTGACCCGACACCCGACCCGATGATATCGCGTAACCCAAACTTGAAAAAATCACAACCGACTTGACCCGACTTGATATCAACCTGACCTGGAATTGACCCGACCCGACGTCAACCCACCTAACACCAACACAACTCAATGTCAACCCGATCCAACACCAAACCGACCCTATATCAACCCGACATGATGTCAAACCGACCCTACACCGAGCAACCCAATGTCAACTCGGCCCGAAATCAATCCAATAGAACACCGACCCGACCCAATGTCAACCTGACTGAGTACTAGCGAGTAGCAACTAGTGATAAGCCGAGAAGTCAAGTTTTAGTTTTACAATAGATTTTTGTATAGCCTTTATCAGTATATTATTTATAAGAAATAGTTTGCTTGATGATTTGATGGTAAAAGGAAGAAGGAATGTATGAGTTAATAGATAGTAAAAGAAAAAAATAACAAGTAAAAATATATTTTCTTTATTTTTTAATTAATGCAACATATTAGTCATTACTCATTATCACAACTCACAATGTGACCTAAATGAGGTCCAACTCAAAATAACTTGATTATACAAATATACAACCCAAGCGAACCCAACTTGATAACTACCCAATTCAAAATGACTAGATTCAAACTCGAGTTAGCCCTTGGAAATAGTGTAAATTGAAACGACCTGAAGTGATTTAATGTGAACCCAAACCAACCCAATAAATGAATATGAATAAACTTGTACCAAAATTGACCCGATCCGAACACGAGTTGACCCAAAAAAAAAATAAACAGAAGGGACCAAACAAATACTAACCCGACTCGACATGAAAGGATAAAATAACCTCAATTATCTTCAACCCGTAATGACTATGGCCAAACCTGAACTGACCTGTTTGAATGCCAACTCTCTAATCTAAACAGACTGAGACTCAACCCAAAACAACTAGACCCGAACAAAAAAACACAACCCAAGAAGACCTGATCGGATTACTACCCAACCTGAAAATGACTCGACCCAAAACTTAGGTAGACGGAGGAAATAGTTCATATTGACCTGACTCGATAATAAGACAACTCAAAATTATTTGACTTGAACCCGACCCGACCCGATAAAGTAACCTGAAAAAGTCTATACCTAAATTGACCTGACCTGAACCCGAGTTGACCTGAAATTACAAAATGAACGGAAGGGACCCAACCTGATACTAACCCGACCCAAACTCGACCGACCCAAAAGAATAAAATAACCTAAATTATCTCTGATTTGTAATGACCCGACCCACCCGATTGCCATCTCTAGTTTGTCTACCTATTCCAATGAGCAAGGTTGTGTTTGTTCTTTTTGCATCGGCTCTTGTATTATTTTTTTGTCAGTGAATAGACACCCGAAAATGATCCCGACAAACAGCTAATGTTAGTCTGTTTACCTGTTCTAATGAGTGAGACTGTGTTTTTTTTTTGTTTTGCGTCTGCTCTTGTATTTTTTTGTCATTGAATACACACCTGAAAATAATTCTATCACACACAATTATGCGTAAGGAGACGGGTGGTTTTCCAAAAATTGAGAAGTTTTACTTTTTTGATAGTGGTATTGGCATGCTGATGGTGAGGTGGTAATGGCATTACATGAAAATTTTGGGGTGACGTGGTAGGAGACATTAATTGGGTGAGAGAGAAACTTATTTTGCATATAATTTTTAATTTGTGATAATTTTTTGACAAAAAAATTGTTGGACTCCTTGTAAATTTTTTCTTCTAACAAGACTAATGTTGATACACTTTTGAGAAAAAATGATATAAAATACAAAAATATTATTGTTGGGTTGTAGGTGGAGGTCATGCAATGAGAGAAATTTGTTTTGTTTATAACTTTTGTTCTGTGCTGATATTTTGACAAATTAAAAACGTTAGATTCTTTGCAAAAAATACATTTCAACAAGACTAATTTTGATATACTATTGAGAAAATATGATATAAAATATAAAAATAAGTATTATATATTGATGATAATGTTTATTTTCTCACTAACACACTACTCAAAAATTAATATATAAAAGAAAAAAGATGAGGGAAGTAAAAAGAAGAGAGGAGGGAAGTAATGATGGAAGATCAAAAGTGAGATTGAAAAGGAGGAGACGAGTGAAGTGAGGAGAGAAGAAAAAGAAGAGAGGAGGGAAGTGATGATTTGCCACTTACCCATGCACTGGTGAAACAAAGTTGATTAAGTTCATTAAGTTTTAGGCATCTTTAACTTGTTTTGGTTGTCCATTACCTATGTTAGGGTGCACTTACCCATTCACTAGACGCCATTTTATGTCCCACTGGTTGTTAAGTTCATTAAATTTTGGGATCATTATCTTATTTTGGGTGTCAATTACTCATATTTGGACGCACTTACCCATTCATTAGGCGTCATTTCATGTGCCACAGAGCATTGATTAAGTTTATTAAGTCTTAAGTACAATTATCATGTGTTGGGTGTCTATTACTAACATTTGGGTGCACTTACCCATTCAACATATGTCATTTCATGTTCCACTAGGCGTTGATTAATTTCACTAAGTTTTGGGCATTAATAACTAACCTTGGGCTTCCTTTACTCGTGTATGGGCACACTTACGCATTCATTGGATGTCATTTCATGTGCTATTAGGCGTTGATTAATTTCATTAAGTTTTGGGCATCATTATCTTATTTTGGATGTCACTTACCCATTTTTATCACAGTTGCCCATTCATCAAGCATCATTTCTCGCGCTATTGGGCGTTGATTAAGTTCATGAAGTATTGAGCACCATTAACTTATTTTAGGTGTCAATTATCCATGTTTGGGGTGTCAACTATCCATTTTGGAGTGTAATAACTCATTCACTAAGAATCATTTCATCGGGTGTTGATGAAGTTCATCATGTTTGGATGTCATCAAGTGCTTTTGAGTGTCAAGTACCCATTTTTTGACACAGTTACCCATTCACCCTATATCTTGTTTTGGGTGTCAATTACTCAATTTTGAGCGCAGTTACCCATTCTTTAGGCATCATTTCATACACTATAGGGTGTTGAATAAGTTTATTATGTTTTGGGCCCTATTAACTTATTTTGGGTGTCAATTAACCATATTTGGGGTGTCAACTATCCATTTTTTGACGCATGTTGGGCATCATTTCTTGAGGCGTTAAATAAGTTCATCATGTTTGGTCATCATTAAGTACTTTTGGGTGTCAAGTACCTATTTTACTCATTCATTAGATATCATTTCATGGGGGCATTGATTAAGTTCATCATGTTTGAGCGTCATTAAGTGATTTTGGGTGTCAATTACCCATTTTTTAGCACGCTTACTCATTCACTGCGTGTCAAAGGGATAAAAGCGCTAAAAAATAGCTAAAATGCCCAAAAGTGATTAATAGATGCCAAGAAACGGATTAAATATGCCTAATCATTACTCCCCTCATATCTCCTCATACTTTTTTCCTATTTAACCATACTTCCCTAATCTTTCTCCATTGTTTCCCTCCTCTCCTCTTCTTATTACTTCCCTCACCCCCTCTAGTTACACTCCTCTTCCCTCATCATTTCCCTTTGCTTCCCCTTTTCTTCCTCTCTTCTTATTACTTCTCGTTGGTATGTATGCCCTGAGAGCCAATCATATGATGATTGGATTGGAATACGTCATGATTGATTTCATAAATATCAACGGCAAGCTTCCAATTTATTCTAGCTCAATCGATTATGAGATAAATGATGGAGCATTATGAATGTCTAAAGAATGACAATACTCAATGACGTATGTCTTCAAGTACGTGACTTGAATAATGAGATCATATAGATGCTAAGAGTATGTACATTCTTGTTATGTCCCTAGTTAGATGTCATTGTGGAAGGTTGATAGACAAAAATGACACATCAAGACTAGAGTATGTGTTGGTTGATGATAGTGTCTCATTAGTCATGATATATGATATCAAAACAAGCACATAGATACATATTATAAAATAGTGTATCAGAAAGACCACCATGAGAGTGATACATGGAACCATGACATGGTAGTCAGAATCATCTCTCATAGTGATGGTGGTGATTTTGATTATTAGACATGAAATCACTGCACTTGTTGAATGTGATTGGGTACATTTTGACATTATCAAACACAGTCCTGAAACATGGGTTGTTATAACAATGATGATTGGGTGGCTTTGACGCATGAGACAGTCTATGAGTGATAAATATGGGATTTGTCCCTCCTAAGGGAGTATGATGTCCAGGCCACTTGATAAGCGAGACTGAGAAAGACATGTACATGCACATGTGAATCAATATATGATATTGATGTCACACATATCTCATACAGTCTGCTCTAGTTTAAGAAATATGAATGATCATTGAAAGGATGACAAGTCCATGCCTTGAGTTCATTCAGGATATCAGAGACAAAGGAATTATACTTTCGCTGGAACACCAATCAAAGACTATAGGATTCAAAGTTGTTCTCCAACTTTCCTTTTCACTTAGGTAGCACTGATGTGCGACTAGGAACCACTCTTTGCTTGTGATGTCAAAAGCTAGTTATGGACAATCACTACCAATGTGAAATGGGACCTATAGGGTCACACACAAAGGATTAACCTGGAAGAGGAGTTTATCCATGAATGATGTTTGGACTGATTACTAAAGTGTTTAGGTACTCAATCAAACATTCAATCAATAGACTTGAGTTAGAATCATCAAGTTCAAGTGTTGAACCAACTGATTTGAGTGTCAGATTGATTGAGAACTGAATTGACTGTGTTCTACACAACCTAGACCACCAACCGACCGGTTCACTGGGTGAACCGATCGGCTCATGGCCAGTGAGAAGACCATCTCACTCTGGTGAATTGATTGGTTCATGTGTTCAAACGAGCAGTGTTGGATTTTCCTAGTTTGTGAGAAAAAAGTTTTTTGTTTCACTTGTTCAATTCGATTGGGACATGAATAAGGAAAGTCAATTATGGGAAAATCTGGGAAGTGAAATGACTGGTTCACTAAGTGAACCAACCGGTTCACACTCCCAATCGAGCAGTTCATTATTGAACCGATCGGCTCACCTTGCCAAACAACCATTTTAGTTGTGAAACGACCGGTTTGCCTGCCGAAGTGCATATTGTTCATGGAAATTCTAGACCCTTCTACTCCTACATACTGGGAACCCTGACCCTGCTCTCTACTATAAATAGAGGGGTACAGGGGGCCGGCTTCTCCAGTGACACAACTCAAAACATTAGTTGCTCTATAAGTTGTTGTCCTCTCTTGTTGTGGTAACTGAGAGAGCCCAAGCAAGTTCTACCCATTCAGGGAAGAACAACACGGGAAAGACAACTACAGAAAAACAATTGATTGTGGGATAGTGTGTTAGTGACTATTACACCAACAGAAGGGGACAACTCCTTCTAATACATTCTTCAGGACAACTAGAGTTCCTGGTGGTCTGTGTGGATTATCTATACAGGCGGGAGACTTCTGCCGCTCAAGAGGATGATAGTCAATTGTAGTTCACGTCAAGATCAGGATCTGCACAGACGCCATCAAAGACAGGTGGTTGAAGACCGCACTTCTTGCAAGACATTGTCACTGAGCAAGCCTCAGGACTAGGTATGACTCACTAAAACCATCCTTCACATTACATAGATATTGATGTGATCTACTCATTATGGGTTTATGGACAAGTAAAAATTTTGTTTTCACTTCCTACTCCAACCATGTAAAACCCAACAGTGGTATCAGAGCCACGTCAGTACTCTATGTTTTGGGATAATCTATATGATCATATTTTGGTTATACTGTCTTTTATTTATTGCGTACGATACAAATATATAAATGACTAAAGTGAATATTCGATTAATACAACATGATCACAAACTAATATATACATATATAATATGGTATATATGCAATCAATATGCATCGCCTTAAAACGGTTTTGATGGTAGATGTATAGCAAGATGATGGCCTATAAATCCTATATGCATGTGTGTGGTTGGTTATGGTTATTTGTATCTCAGTCTGCGGCACTAAGCCATCTTCTTCTATTCTAATTGTAACTCGAGATAACTCGACATTCTCTTCGACCTTTACTCCCCACGAATGTAACTCGAGGTTTCAAAAAGATTATGTAAAAGTAGGACAATTTTATTTCTTGTTATGACGAAGACTAAAGATGATCGCTTGATGGACTGAGATGACCGACTGAGGAGCAGTTGGTGGCCTGATGAGGAGCCCAACAACCCAAACAACCGACCATCTGGAGGATCTAGAAAGTCGGTTGGTGACAGCCAACCGACTGGCCAGGAGGCAATTCGATCAGTTATAGGATGAGTTGATCAACCCGGAACGGCCCAGGCACATATCTTTATCAACAACAGGTTGTATGTGATGTAGACCTTATATGACCGTAGTTCCTTGTGGCTCCAAGGAACTATAATGGGATGGCCATAATCATTGCTTTATTGTTATTTCATGTTTTCATTTGTGGGATACAACATGTATATGATACGTACCATATATGTGGTGATTGGATACTTATATGCATATATAAGCATATTAAAACCCCTCAACAAAATATTAAGTTTAAGATACCTTCTAAAAGTAGCACACATAAAAAGCTTGATCGACTAAGTGTGGGCACACCCTATCATGGTACACTGTCTATCTCGTGGAAGTGTGATGGTGAATATGTGGGTCTGCCTTAGTAGGGTGCAGATTCATTGTGTTGATGTTTGGGTCAGACTTAACAAGGTGACCTTGATCGGATCAAGCACCTTACGGCATAAAGATGAACATGGAAAGGAGTTGTGCATGACATTTATCAAGAGTTGCATATGATGCAATTGGTAAAGGTTGCCTACCTGAAAGATTCTAGTTGTGGGTGACAGCCCTAGCTGGTCCATAGCTTAGATGAAATCAGGATCTTGCCCACTAGAAGGTCGTACACTGCAATCTTCTGAAATGATGGTGCGGTCTATCAATTTGATCAAAATTGTGGGAGCGATAATTAATTAAAGACCTAATTATAGCGTCAAATTTCAAATCAAATCAAATCAAAAGAGTTTTGGACTAAAATTACAAAATTCCTTTTTGTAGAATAAATGGCTACAAACAACAATCACTTTTCATTGTGATCGGTCCTTGAGAAGGACAAGCTGAATGGGAACAACTTCCACGACTGGTTCAGGACGTTGAGAATTGTTCTCACTCAAGAGAAAAAGCTCTATGTCCTAGATACACCAAAGCCAGAGGAACCTGCTCCCACTGCACCAAAGGCTAAAAGGGATGCTTATAGGAAGCATATTGAGGATGTCATTGATGTGAAGTGATTGATGTTGCGGTCGATAAACTATGAGTTGTAGAGACAACATGAGAACATGGACGTCATTAAGATGGTTCAACATCTCAAGAACATGTATCAAGACCAAGCATGACAAGATAGATATGATGTCTCTAAGGCATTGTTCGAGTGTGTCATGACAGAAGGAGATCCAGTAGGCCCTCACACACTCAAGATGATGGGGTATGTGGAGAACCTAACTCGACTGGGATTCCCTCTGAGCCAAGAGTTGGTTACTGATGTGATACTGCAATCTTTGCCAGAATCCTACAGTCAGTTTGTAATGAACTACAACATGAACAACTTTGATAGGTCACTGAAAGAGTTGTTGGGCATGTTGAGGATAGCTAAAGCACAGATGAAGAAACACAAACCCAAATATATGATGATGATCAGTAGAAATAAGGGAAAATATAAAGATAAGGGCAAGGGCAAAGCAAAGAAAGGTTTTGATGCTAGCCATCAGCCCAAGTCATCTTCAACTCTCAAAGCCAAGGGAGGGGTGAACAAGGGAGGCAAATGTCACCATTGTTATGAGCCAGGACATTAGAAGAGAAATTACCCTCTCTATATAGATGAACTAAAGAAGGGGGAGGAGGGGATGGAAGTCTCCACTTCAGGTATTATGAAATAAACTTTAAAATTCTTCTTTATCTTTGGTATATGATACCAAGATATAGATCTAACATATATGATGTGCAAGATCTAAAAAAATGTGATGGCCTTTATGAAAGAACCAAGAAGGAACACTCATCAACATTGGAACAAGTGTTGCTTCCATAGATAGTAGTGCCTTGTAGTTTATTTCATCCCAAAGGGCATGTAATAGAGTTATGAACTACTATTTTATTTTTACAATAAATAGAAACATTTTATTTCTACATCTTGTAATGACAAGGATGTCTATCAATAAAGTTCATGTTTCAATTTCAAAGATATGATCTTTTATGACAATGCCTTATTTATCTTGTGGCACTTGGTATGCATGAGATAAAATAATAATACATAAAATTTATTGATGACTCAAACAATAAATTAGCATTATCATCTAAACAAATGAATGATAAATTCATATCTAGGTTCCATGTTGATCAATAAACTAGACTCTCTTGGTTAAAGAACCATTAAGAGATATGAATGTCTTGTTTATTGAGCATGATGACAAGTCAATCTTCACTAGATGTAGTGGGAGAATGACTATTTTGTTAGGTATAATACATATTTATGTACATACATACCTATTGGAGTAAATTATAATACTTCATTAAAAGTGTTTAGTGAAACACTAATATGAATATCTAGAAGTGTTCAAGAGGATCATAAATGAAGTACAAACTTGGTAAAAGTATTAATACTTTGATATGATCAAACTATGAGATACTTAAACCAAATGTTTGAGGACCTTGAGAGTAACTATGATAGTGTATCATAGAGAACTCATGATTAAGGAATAATGATGTCTAAATCAAATAAGGAATCATACTCTAAATAGCAAGATCATGATAATCAAACAAATAACTAATCTTCTAGAATTCTTCTAAAGAACATGATTTACACTAAATAAATGTACAAAAGGAGATTGAGAATCACAAGTGTTGTGGAATCTCAAATTCCTTATGTAACAGACACACCTCATATATCTAGTATATAACACCTTGAGCTTGATGGACAATGATATCCTACAAACTCAAAGGTGATGAATTGGTCATATGATGAGCCAATAATCTATCTAGATGGTGTTGAGGAACCAGATTTTGAGTTATGGCTTGAAGCCATAAAGATCCAAAATGGCTTCCATGTGAACCAAATAAGGTATGACCTTAACGGTAGAACTTATAGGGATAAAACTCATAAGGACAATTAGGTCTTAAGAGTTAAGACTGACATGGATGACATTTGAAGAGCCGATTGGTTGATCGAGTTCAAGGTGGTGAACTTGATGAATTTATTTAACTATTTACAGTGGCTATAGGATCATGCTTGCTACTGGGACTTGAAGACTATGAAATTTGGCATATGGATATTAAAACCACATTCCTAGTAGGAATAACATGATGTTGTGTACATGACACAACCTGAAGGGTTTTATAATTCTGTTAATGCAAATACAATCTATAAGTTATAAGAGATTAATCAATATGATTGATTAAATAAAAGCACCTCAGAACTGGAGTCTTTACTTTGATGTTATAGTTAAGAGGTTTACTGATATATAGAAATAAAGAAGGGATCTGTGATTACAAAGATTTAGTGGGAGCGTATTCATATTCCAGATGATGAGGAATAAATAGAAACTGGTGTGGAAATACCTTCTTTAAGGGGATAAAGAGAAATGTCCTATGTGATAGGAATAGAGATCTATAGAGATAGTTCTAGAAAGTCTCTTGACCTGATAAAGAGAGAGCATACATTGGCAGTATGTATTGAAGGGTTCAGTATGCAAATATTCAGTGGGAGAAAACTTGTCCATATTACATGGAGTTAGTCTCTTAGATGCCTAGTATCCCAAATTCTTATGAAGAATAGGAACACATGGATAGATGCCTTATTCATTTGCAATTGGATCTATCATGTATGTAATCATCCCATTATCTTGTATGTACTAGACATGACAAGAAAATATATATGCATTCATCATCTTGTATGTATTAGACATGACAATATGATATGCTCATCCAGTTATCTCGTATGTAATGGACATGATGAGTGGATGTCTATCTACTTCTAGTGAGAGTCATTGGAATACCATAAAGAACTTATTTGAGTACTTATGAAGTATTAAAGGATTATTTATATGGTTATCAAAGGAAAAGTTGAGTGTAAATGAGTTACACTGATGCAAGCTTCCAAAATGATAGAAAATGATCGCAAAATGCAAATATAAAAGTTATATTCAATTGTAAAGTGAAAAAGAGTTGTTAAATGGAAATGTTCCAAGTAAAATTAAAAGCCATTTTATTCTAAAAGGGAATGTTGAGTATCCTTGTGTTATGAGCAATAGAGGATACTATATGGATCTAGAAGTTCACACAGATGAACTTGTAGATATTCCAACCATTGATGACAAAGTAGAAATACTAAGCCAAACAATGGAGCTAAATGTTAGGCAAGAAATATCAGATAGCATATTATGACAACTCCATCTCATATGAAATGTCGTACAGTGAGGAGATGTGAAACATGCAATATACCAACTAAAGCAAAGTGTTGCTAACTCAGTAGATTAGCACTAGCACAGTAGAAACATGTGAGACATGTTTAGAGATCACTGAGAATATGATTCAAAGATGATTAGCTCTAAGTGCAAGTGGGAGTTTGTTGGTATGTATGCCTTGAGAACCAATCATATGATGATTGGATTGGCATACGTCATGATTTATTTGATAAATATAAAAGGTAACATTCCAATTTATTCTAGCTCAGTCAATTATGAGATAAATGATGGAGCAGAATGGATGTCTAAAAAAAGACAACATTCAACAACATATGTCTTCAAGTACGTGACTTGAACAATGAGATCATACAGATGCTAAGAGTATGTGCATGCTTGTTATGTCCCTAGTCAGATGTCATTGTGGAAGGTTGATAGACAACATGACACATCAAGACTAGAGTGTGTTTTGGTTGATGATAGTGTCTCATTAGTAATGATATATGATATCAAACCAAGCACATAGATACATATTAGAGAACAGTGTATCAGACAGACCCGCCATGGGAATGATACATGGAACCATGACATGGTAGTCAAAATCATCTCTCATAGTGATGGTGGTGATTGTGATTCTTAGACTTGAAATCACTGTACTCGTCGAATGTGATTGGGTATACTTTGACATCATCAAACGCAGCCCTAAAACATGGGTTGTTATAATGGTGATTATTGGGTGACTTTGACGCATGATATAGACTGTGAGTGATAGATATGGGATTTGTCCCTCCTAAGGGAGTATGATGTCCAAGATACTTGATAAGAGAGACTGAGAAAGGCATGCGGAAACCATCATACTAATGAATCAACAAGCATGCAATGTAGAAGCACATATAGTGTGGTCACGGTATTAAACAATATTGTCCAACTAAAAGTGGAACATCATATCATATAAATCTATCTTGAGCAAACTAGGGATTCACTGTACAAATAGCACAATATAGATCAAATCCACAAACTAGGGGTCTTGCCATTAACAAAATTAAAAATCTTAGATGCCAAAGAGAAATAACAACTGAGTAGTGTTAATATACAACTGATTTTAATATTAGAGTCACACAAGAATTTAAATAAATCTCAAAGGAGAGATTTCACATATATCCTTCATATTAGGTCAAAAGAGAGAGAAAATAGAAGTATTACTCAATATAGACTTAGAGGTATGCAACATACATCAATGATGTGTGTAACATGTCAAGTCCAAATCCTAGATCCAAATTATGCACTTCACCTAATAACACATTGAGTGTATGAGTCATTAATTAAAGTGTATATTATACACCCTAAAATATTGGCTTTTCCTATGAGTCAATTTACGAGATGAAAGTGACACCATTGGATGGATATGATTTTTCTAATTTTACACACACAGATATATATATATATATATATATATATATATATATATATATGTATGTATATGTATATATACATATATATTTGACCTATAAATGAATAATTATGATTTTTCAAATTGTAGGTTTATTTAAATAAAATGTGAAATACCAATGGTGCGGCCATGTAGAGACCAAAAATGGATTTTTGTTCAAGAATGAAATCTTTCTAAATTCACAATTAAAATCATGATTATGCCCAATCCCCCCCCGCTAAGGTCACAATGACCTAGCTAAAGACCAATTGTGGATCTCCCACCCAAACCACGATGAAAGTATGATTTTACCCGTAGTGGGCATGACAAAATCCAAATCCAAATCGGTGTAATTCAGTAGTAATGCAATGCGTCACATGAGGATCCAGAGCTTTAGGACTCAAATCTTCCAAATCATATAAGATATTCACAGATAAAAACTAGACAACACAAAGAAAATCATAGCCCTTGCATCCTCACATATTCAACCACCTCAAGAACTAAGTAGTGTGGGATTTCCTACCATGAGTAGCCTGCTCAGCCATGGTCGCCGAGAAAGTCGTGGAGATCAGAAAACACTAGAGCCAACCAAAGGAAACATGCCCAATGTGTTAATATTCCTTGGTAGAGGCAACCACATTGCAAATAATGCAAAAGCACAATTGAAACATGAGATCAACAATCAAATTCTAGAGCAGTAGATTAGGAATCAAAAAGGGGAAAATGGGTGGTAATATTGGTTAGACTATTTTGAAGAAAGGAAAAACTTCAAGGGATCACCCTAAGCAACACTGAGGGTTTGAGGTGACTCTGATAATCAAGAACTTGTCGCCAAAGTTGATATAGGTGTTGCCTTCGATGGGAGATGGGTACATGAGGGCAAGAGAGGCGATCAATATAGTGCAAATCCATCACAAGGTGTTGTGTAGAGGTTTGTGGATAGCTACTTATAGGCCACCAGACCTACGATGGTCGGGAGTCCCACTAGGAATGGAAGACATGGGAGAGTAGAAACACATTGTCAACTGGGATATGGGATTGGCAGAAATCAATGGAGTCTCATCTATGTGTGATTGGAAATCACAAACAAGGCTTATTTATTATATAAAACTTCTTTTAATTCAAATTACAAAGTCAAATGTTATCCAATTAAGTTGTAAATATGCACCTACACTAGTTAGGACCTGAAGAATCCGATATTAGACTTAGATTTAGGTTTACATATTATCTTGAATGGGTTCTAATACAATTAGTGTTTAAGTCAATTGTCTCATTATCTATTATTTTATTTTGCCATCATCATCAATCTTCTGAATTTAGTCTTCATTATCCCCATATTATCACCATATGGAGTTATATTAGACTATCTTGCACGATATACATTATTTTGTTTGATTTCTGATTATGTAAATTAATGTCACATTAACTAAATAATGTCACATTAACTACTTCCATTTATATTAAACATCCAGACCTCATTAAGCATATTTATGTCATTATATGTGTATTAGTGAACATTGTGACATATGTTTTATATACCCATTAAGTCATGGTTAGGTTATTGGATAAATATGAGTGTCTTATGATATGTGATGTGATTATGTAACACAATATCACTTAATGTATCATGGATATCACCAAAGGCACACATATATTAGGGTTGGTCATTAACTGTGCATTAGGGTACGAACAAGCATGTCAGGGAATATTGCAACCCTTTTTTGGTCAACTCTAAAGATCAAGCATACTCATATCTTGTACTAGGAATTAGGGTCTAAAAGTCAGGATAGCCAAAACGCAATATGGTAAAGGTTTCCACCCCTAAAAAGGACTTTGTCTTCGAGCTCACTATATCCATAATCTAACAAACTATTACACCCACCATGTATAACGTGTAACTGAATAAGTAATACAAGACCAAGGCACAAAGACTAGTCCACCTAAAAGATATAATGTGAAGGTAAAAACATAACTATATCGAAAAGTTGACTAAGAGAATAAGGATTACCTTCAACATGTCCTTCTTCATGTCCATATAAAGCAAAGACACGTCATGCATGCTTTTTAATAAGCTTTCCTTCATTATTGTTGTGGCCATTGTTTCTTAGAGGATCTTGAGGTTGTTGTTGTTGAGCTAGTGCACGTCCCTCATGAAGCTTAGGGAATCTAGATCTAATATGTCCAGGCTCCCCACAATGATGGCATATAACTTGGAAGTCTAAATTGGGAGTAGTTGGTTTCCCGTAGAGGGACACTTCCCAGGAGGATGATGTCAATGACACTTGAAACACTTATCCCTCTTTTGTTCTTCTCTTAGGAACTTCCTCTTATTGTTTTGAACTTGGGGTTGGTAACTAGGGTAAGCCTCAAGTTCCATAGATTTATCCAGCATTTGTTTAAATGTTTGTGGAAGTTGAGGCACTAGGGCATGATACGATGTTGTATTTGCATCCTTTAAGAAACATGTTAGCTTACCTCTCCTCAACCAAATCCTTGGAGTAACTTTCTAAAAGGGTGAATGTCTATATTTACTCCACCAAAGACATGGAGTGCTACTTTAGTTTGTAGAACTCTACTTACTTCTTCTACAATGTTGCAGATGAGATGTACTCCTCGCGGAAGACCACCAAGAATTGCATCTAAGAAATAGAGGATATGTCTCGGGTCCTTGCAACACTATTCCAACAATATCGAGCAGGTCCATAAAGTACATAGGTGGAAAACCTAACCTTCAGGTGCTCAGGGCATGCCATACCATGAAAAGTGCTCTCCAAGGAAAGCACCCAATCATTAGCCTTATCCACCATATTGAGCTCGCTCTCACCTTTGAGATATGTGGGATGCATCTTCATGAACTCTACAAGAGAGTATTCCCTAATATCCTCTGGAGTCAAACCCAGGGTAACCTTCCCTACTAGACATGTGGAAATCAACTGTCATAGGAAGGATAACTCTTTCTCAGGAGAGATGCCCAAACTTGAGTCGGTTGTTGTTGATTACATGGTAGGTTGGTTCACTACATGTTGACCAATAATTGTCTCCTGACCTTGAAATGTTGGAGTAGTGAAAGGAGGATCCATCCTTGGCATCATATACTTTGAGTTCTTGGGTGTCTTAAATCCAACTAGGTTATCAATGGATAACCTGACTCCAGCCATCTATGTGTTCTTGCACAAGGCAAGGGGATAGGGTATAAGATGCCTAAGGGGAAAACTAAGAAACCTAAGGGAGATAGTGTTAGAATAGTCAGATCAACCGATTGCACTGGATCTGATACCATACTTGCAAGGAGTGGGGACCGATAGGGGATCCGCTAACTTACTAGATAAGAAATAATAGAAAATCATCCAATGCCAAATTTGAGAATAACTTTTTGTAAAGGACGATATACTATCATTCAATTATGTAGTGTATCATTCACCACAAAGTGTATAAGTGGAAGATAAACATCTAATTATAATAACATTTATGTATATCATTGTTCTTCACTACACAGGGTGTACATAAAAGAAAACTATAGGATATAAGTCACATAGGGTAAACCAATTACTTCAATCTACCTCTCAAACAAGATCAATTAATGTTGGATAGTCCTCGTCAGCATAGATCAACACCTCCTTTCTCTCCACCTAGGGGTTGGAAGCGTACCCCATGATAGAAGACAAAGTAGATGTTGTCAGCATAAAATGTTGATATGTGCACATAATAGAGATTGAGCAACTTATAGAGAAAGGGACAACAAATATATCAAGGCTTCCCAAAGAAAGAGAAAAGGAACCAACCAAGTGGATATCAAAAGAAAACATTCCAATAATATGAAAATAAATAGATGTATTTTCCATGAGTTAAAATAATATACACCTCATGAGAATACACAAAGAAATCAGAAAACATGACCCATCACCATAAATGAAATAATCCACATGCACTTAGGATAAGCATATTACTAGTGAAATATAATAAAACAATGGTAACTAGAGTACATAACCCTAACCTAATATATTATAGCACATAACCATACTCCCAAATATATAAATGTTGGCACAAAACTAGGGAATGGGGCACATAATCTCCATCCTAAAAGAATAACAATCACATAGCCTATACCATACTAGATCTTGGATCCTACCCTATAACGTTGACCTTTTAGACTTAGCCAAACAAGTTTGAGGTTAGATATAAAGATTTTTAGTATCACCCTAGTGTAACCTAATGTCTTCACATTAGACTTAGGACAATAATTGATACATGAAATGTGTCACATATGATAGATAAAATAATACATAAGAATTCGTGCTTAATAATTTTACATAACTCTTCCGTGCTAACATGAAGATATGTAACTTAATTAGATGGATAACTGACCACTCATGGTACATATAACATATCTTATAATAAGAAAACCCAAAAGTGGAAACAAACTTCAAAACAGTAATCTAAATATCAAAATTAGACTACATATCAATTTTCATCTAATTTGGACCACCTTGAAATATTAGGGTAAGTTTCAGAGAGAGAAAATGAGTAAAAGCCCTAAAATAACCAATAATGTGATAAATGAATAAAAGATGGAATTGATGGCAAATTCATAATCAACACACTTAAGATAACTTGTGGATAAAGTTTCATCAAAATTTGTATAATCCTAATGTTATTAAATGCATGAGTAAAGAGAAACTATGGCTTGCTTAATTAATACATCACAAGTCTTCAAAATGAAAATATAAGTGCATAATCAGAATCTACATGTCGTAATTGGCCTCTGTGCAATATTTCATGTAATTTGGATAATGTTTGGACCCTCTATTGGTAATAAATAGTAAAGGAAAATAATACACATAATTCAATTTATTTGAATTCTATTTTGGATAAGGTTTCCCCATTTTCCCTGTCACACTATGATTATTCAATTCCCAGATTTTAGTTAATGTGTTATCTTTCTCTACCTTTAGATTCTGATCTGATGGCTAGCAAGTCATCTCCTACCTTGGGTAGGAGACAGACTCGTAATGTACATTAATCATAGTTTTCTCACAAGCTTCTCTCGTGGATCAGACCATATTTCCTCAAGGTTTCTTTTTCTTTGGTTTTGTCTTGTCTTCCAAGTGCCATAGACCCTATATTGTCTAGGGTTTTACTCAATTGATCTCCACATCGACCTCTACGGCCGTCGTCACCCCAATTCTTCCTCTATTTTTCCACTCCTCACCTCCCTTCACCACCGAACCACTGAAAAGTGAACCCTTGACCTCTGTCAAGGTCCCAGGCCTTTCCCATGATGGTTTGGTCTTTTTGGACTTTGCTTAAGGTTCCCCTACTATGACTGCTTACACCAGCTACTGACTAGTACGCATGGAGTTTGGGACCTTTTCAGTCGTTGGAAAAGATCTGTTTTTGATGTGGGTGTCCCCTCAAAGCTTATGACCCAACCAATTGGGTTCTGAGGTGAGTAACTTGTGTTTCCCTCTTTTGCTTGGATTCTATTGATGGAGTTAAATTTGTGTCTTCCTGCCAGGCTTTTGAAGTTCTTTTGGATCATGTGGATTCCTTAGGTATCTACGGACATCTCAAAAACATCTTTTGTTACTTGGCTTCTTGCTTTCTCTAGTTTCACACTTTTCTTTCTCTTGATTGGTCATGGCGAGAGACCCTTACTAGTCTTTGATGCTTTGTCTGGCCCGAACTGGAGCTCGTTGGGTCCGCACAAGCTTCTAGAACTCAGATTTGAGGTTGGTTCCTCAAGTTTTCATTTGGATTTCAAACTCAGTAAGTTTGTATGTAGGTATAGGAAGAAGTTCTCTTGAGGAGTTTAACTTCTTGGATTGCCCTTCTGTTCTTCCTTGATTTTGCTTTTTCTTTTAGGGTAGAATTGTCTTTTTACCTGGGTTTAGTTTTGTTTCTGCACTAGGGCAACTTGTTCAACTGTCTGTGGGCCTGAACGAGTTGGCTGGCTTTAACTGGGCCAAATCGATCCACGTGGCCCTCTCCCTCTCTTTCTCCCTCTCTTGATTGATAACTTTGATGTGGAATTATCTGATTCGTCGATTTTTGAAAATTCATAGTAATTGATTTACAACTCAAAAAAAAAGTAAAATATGTTTTGAATTTAGAAAAATGTAAGCTTACAAATGATGTTAGTTTTGTTGCCTAAATTCAATATTTAGCGATAGGTGATTTTAATGGATTAATCTAAATAGATAATAACTTGAAAATTTCATAACAAAATATTTATAAGTAATAAAAATATAATAAAATATGTTTTGAACTCATAATAATATAAACTAAACTATGGCATGGTTTTCATAACCTAATTCATATAAAAGGAAAAAGGTGGTTTTTAGGGTTTGATTAATCAATGTGAAATTGACTCTTAATCTACCTATATGCTTAATAGGTTCTTTGGAGGCCCAGGCTTAGACCTAGTTTGGAATTCATACTTCTTAGACTCTGAAGAGAGGTATGTTTGCATCTCCTATCATTCCTTTTCAACAATTAACCTATTTTCTTCTTTCTCTTGGTCCTATGGACAATAATAGACGACACAATATTCTTTCTTTTGAAAATTATGGTTCATGTGAACTGCTTATTTGGTATTGATCTTGTGATCATATTTAAACATTCTCTTGGTCTCTTTCTTATGCTCTGCTCATTGTGGAACATTCTTTGGTGATATGTGCTTCTTTGTCCACCTTTGTAGTGGATGTTTATATGGCACATTATGTGATGGCATGGATGCTCTTATCCCACTTTATTTTGTTTGATGTTCTCATCTTTCTTATCCTCTTATTCTTTTATTATGTATCATGTGGTGATTGCTTGAATAATATAACATGTTATTTTATGTGGATGTGAACATTCCCACACATGAATGCAAATGTTAAAAATTCCTATATACGAAAATATTTTGAGTAGATGTGTATTTCCTACTCAGGGTGGATGTATAGAGTTCCTACCCACTCCATATTTAAAGTGGATGTGTATAGTTTCATCTCACCCCATATTTTTGGTAGATGTGTTGTTTACTACCTACATGTTTATATTGTCTAGTATTATCACAGCTGAAACACATTGATGTCTTGTTTTTATACTCTGCCCTTATTTGGCTCTTTTATTGTGAATTATTTCTTTTATGATTGATTGGGTAGTTCTTTACTTTTCTATGGGAATTTTTTTATTTTGATGTCCTTTATTTCATACATCCCTCAATTTCCTATTTTGTATGCACATATCAGCCTTTGTTGATGTTATCTTTTTTTCTCTTCTTGCTGGGGTATGCTTCTAACCCTAGGTGAAGGACTTGAATGATATGGCATGAAGACTTGGACTTAGCTTAAGGATTTAAAGCTTGGAGACAATCTTGATATGGTTTAGATTTCCCACTACTAGATCATTATGATAAAATATCCATGTAAACCCTTATGGTAGATTTGATGTATTTTTTTTAATCTTAATGAAAAATTGAATATAGTCTTTATTTTTATTGTGGTGTTATACTTTGGTTGTTTTGAATACCATTGTATAAGATTTGAAAATTTTACACACTTGTTCCAGCATACATTTAGAGTGTTTTTGGAATGGATGTTATATCTTTAAAATTTTAGTAGGGAGTGGATCCCCTCTATGTCCCACTCCTTACATAACCTCAAAACCAAAGAATATTATAAAATCTGAGTACTACTGAATCAAAAAGCATGCAATGAAGAGGAGAGTAAAGTGTAGTCGTGGTATTAAACAAAATTGTCCAACAAAAAGTGGAACATCAAATCATATAAATCCATCTTGAGCACATTAGGGTTTTGATATACAAATAGCACAACATATATCAGATCCACCAATTAGGGTTCAACAAGAGATAGCATAAACAAGATTACAAATCTTAGATGCCAAAAAGCATTTCAACTGAGCAATGCTAATATATAACTCATTTCAATATGAGAGACACAAAATAATTTAAATAAATCTCAAATGAGATATTTCACATATATCCTTCAAATTAGGTGACATGAAAGAGATATTAAAACTATTGCTCAATATATACTCAAAAGAATGCAACATATCCTTCAAATTAGGTAACATGTTAGGGTCCAAATCCTAGGTCCAAATTATGTACTTTCACCTAATAATACATTAGGTATATGAATCATTAATTAGAGTTTATATTATACATCTTGAAATATTGACTTTTACTACAAGTTGATTTAGGTGATGACAAAAACATTGGATAGATCTCATTTTTCTAATTATATATATATATATATATATATATATATTCAACTTACAAATGAATTACTATGATTTTCCTAAGGAAACTCAAATTACTTGTGTGTTTCAATAAAATGTGAATACTAGTAGTGCATACCACAATCAAGATGACCTAAATAAAGGCCAATCGTGGGGTGCCCACCCAAGCCACAGAGGAAGTATGATTGTGCCCCTAGTAGACATGATAAAATCAAAATCTGAATCAGGGCAATTCAGTATTAATGCAAGACATCATATTCTTCCTCTTGCATGAGGATTTAGAAATTTAGAACTCAAATCTTCCTAATCATACTAGACAGTCACCAATCAAAACCACAAAACATAGACAAATTCAATAGCCCTTTCATCCTCACGGATTCAGCAACCCCGAGAATCGAACTATGAGGGATTTCGTGCCATGAGTACCCTGCTCAGCCATGGCCTTCTATAGAGCAAGCCATGGAGATTGAAAAACACTAGAATAATCTAAGGCAAACATGCCCAATGCGTATAAGACATCAAGCATCAAATTCCAGAGCGGTATATTAGAATTAAAAAGGGGGAAATGAGTAGTGATACATGTAAATGAAATTGAAGAAAGAAAAAGCTTTGAGGGATCACTCTAAGTAAGATTGAGTGGTTTGGAGTGACTGTGAGGATCCAGAACTCATTATTAGAGTTGATATAGGTTCCACCTAAGATTAGAATTGGGTCGGTGTACATGAAGGTGAGAGAGATGATCAAGATGACACAAATCCATTCATGGGTGTTGTGTGGAGGTTTGTGGACATCTACTTATAGGCCACTAGCCCTGGGATGGCTGGGAGTCCCACTGGAGATGGGAAACATGGGAGAGCAGAAATGTTTTGTTAACTGGGATACAGGGGTGGTGAAAACCAATCTAGACTGGACTCTGTCATATTGGAAACGCACAAGGAACACGAAGGAAGGAAGAACCAACGTCAAGGTGGAGAGCAAAGAAGGAATAAGGGAATGTATAACATGTGTGGACTATGGAGAGTAGCTCAGAGGGGTAGCTGTATGACAAAGATTCTGAGTGTGACTCAATATCAGAAGTGTGCCCCAAAAACCTTAGGTAAGAAATCAAAAGCGAATATATATGTGTCACAATCCTAGAAATTAAATGATTAAAACAAAGTCTAACACAACTAAGGCTTATTTATTTTACACAACTTCTTTTAATAAATTAGGAACTCAAACATTATACAATTAAGTTTAAAATATGCATCTAAACTAATTAGGCCCCATAGAATCTAATTTTAGGCTTAGATTTATGTTTTTGATATTATCTTGAACTAGTTTTAATACAATTGGGGTCTAAGTCAATTATCTCATTATCTATTATTATATTTTACCATCATCCTCAATATTTTGGATTTATACTTCATTATCCTCATATTATCACCATATGGAGTTATATTAGATTATTTTGCACAAAATAGGTTATCTTATTCAATTTCTCATTAATTTCACTAATGTCACATCAACTTATTAAATAACTTCACATCAACAACTTCCATTTATATTAAACATCCAAACCTTATTAAGCATATTTAGGTCATTATATGTGTATTAGTGAACAATGTAACATATGTTTTATACACTCATTCACATATTGAGACTTGGTTAGGTTATTTGATAAATATGAGTATCTTATGATATGTGATGTGATTATGAAACCTAATGTCACTTAATATATCATTAATATCATTAGAGGGATACATATATTAGGGTTGGTCACTAAATATGAATTATGGTATTAACAAGCATGTCAGGGCATATTGCTAACCTTGTTTGGTCAACTCTAAAGATCAAACATACTAATTTCCTATTATAGGAATTAGGTTTTAAAAGTCACGATAGACATAACTCGGTATGTTACAATTATATTAGAAAAATAATAATGCTACTTTGAATTAAAGTAGTATATTATTAATAATTGCAAAGGTCACATGTAACATTTGCATCAGGATCACCATACACATGGTTATAAGTGTCTTAATTTAAATGAATTGAAGCTTCTACAATTAGAAAATAAAATAAAGAATACAATTATCCATGACTATTATACCTTGCTTATGTTTGAATTTAATTGTACATGATACATACATAGTGGCTTGATGTTACAAATTATCAATGTTTGCGCAGTGTTCTTACATTTTACCTCAACTTTAACTTCCTTCACATCTACAACTCAAACAATTTTTCAGCCCATCTAGTGTTTAAAACATGTGGATCTTCCTAAACCACACATCCAAGTTGTGGGTGCGTGTAATACAGGAAAAATACACCAAAGATGGAACTCTGTTAGGCTTGGGCCTTCATTAGAAAACATGTAGAAGCGGTCAAGTTGTCTTAGAACAAGGTGATTACCAACAATTCTTGTTGTGCATGCACCCATACGGCCCAAGCCTAGATGTTCCGCTTTTTTTAGTGGGTCCCACTTCTTCCATTTCTATTTTCAAGAATATGCTAAGTTCGTTAGAATGTTATGTCAAAACTTTATTTATTCTTAAGTTTTGAATAGAAACTAAAATTTCAGCACTTTATAGATTGCCTACTACTTCATGACTGATGGCCACTATTAACTGAAAATACAATATCATGCTTTATATTTACAATATCAAGTAATACAATTTAAATTCTGACCCGTCGATAGCGCCTATCAATGCAATTTGAAGTTCTTGTTCCCGATGATGGTAGCGGACTCGCCATTGTCGTCGAAGAAGTTAGATCTGATCCATCCATATTTGGCGACTTCTCCCTGCCTGCTATCGTTGTCGGCTTCCATGCCATCCCGCTGTCTCATGTGTGTGCCTCCGCCTCCAATGAGGATCTCATGGATTCGATCCTCTCTCAGGCCTTCCAACAACTTGATTGATTGATTTGTGTAATTTGTTAAAATTCTTGAAGGTGTATTACTTTATCAATCATCTCTTTCTTGTGATTTTCTTAATCTAATATTCTAGGCTTATCCTTAAGAAATTGAAGACATGATTCGAAATGCATATTCTCAAAATTTCATAACTTCTTAATTTCTATGTACACAAATGACTACACAACAGTAGTTAACAAGATCTAGTGCATAAAATTCGAGCATAAGAACATAAGAAGTTACCTATTGGCTAATATATAAACAACTATAAAACAATAATCAATATATGATTTGCAAGCCCATAACATTGTAAGATGCATGGGGATTTGTATTAATTAAGAAGAAGAATACCTAAAATTATTTTTCAAAAGCTGTAGTAAGATGAGACAAGAGCAGAATTTAAGCATATAATCATAGAAAGAATAATGAGTGATCATATTTGTACATTTCACAAATATCATATTTTTGCAAATCATAATTGTTCATGATTAATTCTAGTATGGACAACGTAAAAGAACTAAAAAACCATGGATTGACACAACAAACCAACAAAGCATTTCCTCTCTTTTGATTATTTGAGACATAACACAATATATCTTCTCTTTCTTTAGATATTTTGATTCATGAGAAAATTTGCATGCTTTAATCATCTTATCTCACAATGAAATCCTAATTGTGAAATCTAAACCAAGTTGTTTCTTAGTGTGAGATGGAACCCTAATTTTGTCTACTTTTTTGTAGATGTTTTATTGTCCATTTATGTAATGGCAACCTCACTTATATGAATGAAGTTTCACTTGCCTCTATATTTTGCATGTTTTTGTGATATAATAGTCCTAGAGGCATAGAACTACTTTGGTTTCATGGGGTTATGTACAATTTATGTTTGGGATGGAGGTTATGTGCCCCATACCAAAGTTATGTGCCCATTTTATTTTGGGATGGAGGTTATGTTCCTCAAACCTGGATTTTGTACCCACTTTATATATTGGGAGTTTGGTTATGTGTTACTCTATCTGGTTACGGGTGATGTGCCCTATCGATATTGTTTATTTTTTTCTAGTCTACGTTTATCTCACATGCACGCAGGTTGAATCTTGTTGATGAAGGGTCATGTGCCCTAATATCATTATGTGTGCCTTTGTGGCACATCTTACTTTTAATTAATGGTGAGTGTAACTCTTGATTATCATTTTATTAAAATTCATATTCTCTTCACTATCCACTTGGATGATATTTTTTCTCTTGGATGGGAAGCCTTGTCATATTTGATGGCTTTTTTCCTAAAGTTGCTCAATTCATATTTATATGTACATGTCGACTTTTATCTGACAACGTCCACTTTGACTTGTATTGTGGGGTATGCTTCCAAGCCCTAGATAAAGGACATGGTGGAACCGATGTGATGATTTGGACTTGGATAAGAGAAGCTGACTTTTGATAGATAGACTTGAGATAGTTCAGATTCCCTCTTCTTAGATCCTAATGTTGTTACTTTCATATAAGCCCCTTAATGGGAGATTATGATATACTTTGTAAAATTGAATATAGACATTATATTTATTTTCTATGCTATATTTTAGCAGTGGTTTCGTATACCATTATTTCATTTGAGAGAAAAATATACACCTATTCTAGCATACTTTTTATTGTGTTTGGATTAGATGGATTTATTCCTCAAACTAAGTAGGGAGTGAATCCCACGTCATGTCTCACTCCTTATAATATATGTTGGAAGTTGATTAAAAGTAGACATTCCATGGTTTATAAAGATCCAAAATCTCTTCAATTAGTAGTTGACCATCTTGTCACCAAGTGAGTAAGTGTTTATAAAGTTTAACATAACCTAGTCTCACATTTCTTTGGACATTATAAACCAAAAAATGAAATAATGGTAGAAAATATACATTTGAGGTCTACATTTGCTATTTGTGTAATTTATTAAAATTGTTGAAGGTGCATCACTTTATCAATCATCTCTTTCTTGTAATTTTTCTTAATCTAATATTATAGGCTTATCCTTAAAAAATTGAAGACATGATTCTAAATCCATATCCTCAAAATTTCATCTTAAGAAATTGAAGACATGATTCTAAATCCATATCCTCAAAATTTCATAACTTCTTACTTTTTATGTACACAAATGACAATACAACAACATGAAAGTAGTTAACAAGATCTAGTGTATAAAATTCGAGCATAAGAAGCTACCTATTGGCGAGTATATAAATAACTTTAAAACAATAGTCATTATACGATTTGCAAACCCATAACATTGTAAGACGCATGGGGATTTGTCTTAATTAACAAGAAGAATACTTAAAATTATTTTTCAAAAGCTACAGTAAGCTGAGACAAATATAGAGCAAAATTCAAGCATATAATCAGAGGAAGAATAATGAGTTATCACAGTTGTACATTTCACAAATATCATCTTTTTTGCAAATCTCAATTGTTCATGATTAATTTTAGTATGGACAGTGTAAAAGAACTAAAAATCCATGGATTGACACAACAAACCAACAAAGAAACAAAAATATAGGAAAACACAATAGATACATTGAGAGGTATACGACTTATGTTAAATTGGTAGACAAATTAATTATTACACTGCAGTGTGCATAAATCCACACAAATAAAACAAGAGTGTCCGCCACATGTTCATATCCAAAAGGAACAAGTCTATAACGAAAATAATTAAATGTTCAAATCAAATAAAACATATGTATGAGTAGAGACATTTTACCTTGCGCACCTAGGCTGTCTTGCCAAGGGTTGATTGTCTTGGCTGGAGTGATTGTCTTGCCTAGAAGCACTGTAGTGTGCAGGTACCCCATGAAGTTCCTTGATGCTTCCACATTAATGAAGCCATCAAGAATTAAGGTTTCTCGATATTGATGTTGTTCTATAACTCCTCAGCAAGTTAAACCCCCCTGAATCTGACATGGATTCAGATTTCGTACCTTGAAAACTGTGTTCAGCAGAGCCGGCTAGAGATACATTGATGCTCAAAATTGTCAATGAAGACAACAGTTCTTTCATGCCCTATAAATCCTAAGAAGATGTTGTCGACGAAATTTTTTAGATCAGCCAAGAGTAGGAATGAGAGTCCTCCGCATGTCTGTATGGAATGTCTCCTAGAATTAATTCTGAATAATTGTGAAAGATTGAATGGGACGCTACAACCAAACATGGTCGTTGTTGGGCTATTTACCAAGGTCCAGTTCTGCATCTAGATCAGAGTTCTCTTCCCGCGTGGTGGTTGTTCGTGAGCCGCTCCTGCTGATGACGACGCGGCAGTTCTCGGCGTTGGCCGCGTGTAGAACGCCGTCGCCACACAAATTCTCCCTAAGAATAAGTCAAACCAAATACTATTCATTAAATAAATCCGATCCAGCTACAAGGAGCCAGCGGATTTGCCGTTCCTCTATAAACAAGCCCCAAGGAAGGGAATACTCGGTATCAAATGCATTTTCCTTCTGAGACGACAGCTAGGATCTCGCCAGGGGATGTGTAATGCAAGAAAAGTACACCAAAGACGCACTCTGTTAGGCTTGGGCCTTCATCTATATCTATACTACTATGAGTTCTCCGAACAGTTCAAAAACACCCGCCCAAACTTATCGTGACCAATCACACAACACCATTTTGCCAACGTGTCAAAACGTTGCACTCTCTTTCACTCAATCTGCTCTTACGTTTTTTCAGCTTTTTTTACTTTAAAAAAACGATTTAATTTGAATTTCCCGAGCACACTCTTTTTGAACTGTCTCACATTTGAATTTGAATTTCCCGTGTCCTTCTCTCTCTCACCCATACCCATCGGTCAAACACAATTTCCGCCAAGGCAAAATCTAAAAAAGGTGGGTTGCGAAGTAGTTATCTCCATGCTTTTGCATTGAGATGGTCTTCAACAACTGTCGCAGAACGTGCCATGCCGCTCTCAATTGTTATGGGGCTAGTACACAATTTTTTTTTAAAGTCAGGAGGACCTCTTATTCATCCCACCATCCTCGTGTAGGTGAAGTCACCATAAAAATACAACTCCTGCTTATAGAAACGCAGGTATATAACCCAGAGAAAAAAAAACAACCCCCATAGCAAAACCAAAAAATCACACAAAGGAAACGCCCACTAAAAACAACTGGGAGCCAGACCAGCTTCAAACCTCCTCCAAAACTGTCTGAATATAGGGTATGTTACTATTTTCCATCTTCAGCATGCCCCTTATCTTCTGAGGAAGGGTCTCCTAGAAAGAGTTGATAAAAATGTCATCCAAATGACTGCCCCAAGTACCTATCTCCCTCGGGACTGAATTAATCACTTTATGCACCAAAGATCCACTAATGTCGTCCTCCATAATCTTCTTTTTCAGCTCCCTGAACATAGGAGTGATCTTCCATGGCGCCGAACTATCCCCCATCATCGGGAATAAGAGGTCCTCCTGACTTTTAAAAAAAAAAATTGACCCGTGGATAGCGCCTATCAATGCAATTCGAAGTTCTTATTCCCGATGATGGTAGCGGACACGCCATTGCCGTAGAAGAAGTGAGTGTTGTTTATGTTGGTTATTGTCGTTCATGCAACAACGACAGATGCAATTTAATTAACAATTCAGGCATATGCAAAATAAGAATCAAAGAACAAACGAAGCAGGAGAACAGAAAATAGGAGTTAGATTCGCAAACCAGATCGTTCGTTGAGAAACGAACGTGTTACTTAAAGAAATCAGTTCCCGGCAATCCTCGCGGATAGGCACCGTTCTTCCAGTCATGATCTGGCACGAACCTGGATTGTTGCATGTCTTGCTCGCGCACCTTGCATTGCTACCAGTGCAGCACAGCAACCGCAGGATCCACCGCCTGACAGTTGCGTCTTGAGGACAGGAAGGAGGAGTCGCACTTTGCTCAGGAGGACAACTCCACAAAGCAACTATGGGACGAAGCTCTCGCACTCAGTTTTAGGGCTCACAAAACACACGGCGGCAGAAGACTATTTTCGGTGTGTTTAACCCTAATGACCGGATGTATATATATAGCCACACACGTCCCTAATCCTATTCCCAGTAAGACGCAAACACTCGGTTGTTCTTGTACACAATACAGAATAAACCGTAAAAGAGAAACACTTTCTAATTAGGATTTAAGAAATTCGAATAAGAAAGTAACAATTAATTACACGAGTAATTAATTACTTAGTTGTATCCTAGTACAAAAATAAGACGGAAGACATTCTCCACAATCCACAATCCACAAGCCCGAGCCCGAGCCCGGCCAGGCCAGGTGAGGCGTGGTGTGGCGCGCGCGCGTGCGTGCGTGCGTTGTGATGTGGTAACCCCACCCACCAAGGAGGTGAGCATACCTCCTTCCTAGGACTCCTTTGGATACTAGTGCCCCATTTGATCCTACATATGAGGACCACAAAAGTTCTAGGTGTGAGCAATATGGGATAAAACTTCTTTGCCATTTGCACTAGAAACAACACAACATTCTCACATGTACTTGCTGCACTACATTGAGCTTAACCCATGCTAAATAAATGACTTGCTACAGTAACAATGCTACAGTAATTACGTGAAGCTACAGTAACCATCATTTATCTAACAATCCCCCACAAAGTCCAATGTGTAGTGTGTTCTACCATTCAGTCCTCCATACTGTGCTTTCAGCAGATACCTTTCGGTTTGAATCTACCTGAGTTATCCAACTGTGACTCCTGTAGGAACTAGGTGAACAAAAGTCTTGAACCTGAACCTTGGGTACAAGAGAATAGGTTGGTAACAACACAATAAAGACATGGTAGTAAAGAAAAACAATGCATTAAGGCCTTGCATACAAAATTTTATATCATGATTGATAACAGAGAATAACCCGCCAATTCTCCTGTTGCGGCCTACACAACATCAATCACTTAGCTGGAGTCTCCAAGGATGTACTGCTAACATCCTGTCCTAAGACTTGACACCATTAAGAGACTACTCTCTTACTACCTTGCAGTCATGACACTAACATGTTTCCAGGAGATAGACACACAGATGCTAGAAGCATCAAACAAGAATACATAGTGTCATCCGATTTACCCGACAGCTTGTTATTACCACATTGAACCCAATTTGTGGGATCTCCACTCTTTTGGGTTGGGTTGCTACTGTCTGCAAATCTATAGGGGTTTCAGTCCCATCCCCAACCTGGATTTTTCCACTAAAGCTAAGGTAAGACCTTTAGTGAAAGGATCAGTTGTATCATCTTTGGTACCGACGTAGTCCACAGCCACGACCCCATTAGACACTAACTCCCTTACAGATTTTAATCTGACTTGGATGTGTCTACGCTGTTTTTGATTGTACTTGGAACTTTTTTTCTTAGCAATAGTTGTAGTGCTGTCACAGTGAACTGAAATTGCAGGAAGCAGCTTCATTACCATAGGTAAACTAGACATAAGTCCATGCGGCCATTCAGCTTCCAATCCGGTTTCATCTAAAGCACACAAATCTGCCTCAAAAGTGGACTGAGACAATATGGTCTGTTTCTTAGACCTCCAGGAAACATCTCCTCCTCCCAACAGGAATACATATCCTGAGACACCATTACTCCCAGAATTCACGGCAATCCAGCTTGCATCACTATATCCTTCGACTACGGAAGGATGTTTACCATAATTCAGCCCAAGGGAACGTGTTCCCTTGATATACCTCAGAACTCTGTCAAGAGCTTCCCAATGGGTCATGTCGGGACAACTGGTGTATCTACTTAACTTGTTCACGGCAAACGCAATGTCTGGACGTGTACAGTTCATAAGATACATCAAACTTCCGATGATCTGAGAGTATCGTAATTGAGACACTGGAACCTCAGTCTCATTCTTGAACAAGGGCTTGTATGAATCATATGGAGTCTTAACAGGTTTACGTGATGTGTACTCAAACCTCTCCAATATCTTCTCAACATAGTGAGACTGAGAGAGAGTTATACCATCAGTAGACCTTATGATTTTAAGCCCTAAAATCATATCATCTACACCCATATCTTTCATCTCAAACTTGCTACACAAGAATGACTTTGTCTCTTTTACTACTTTCATATTGGAACCAAAAGGCAGGATATCATCGATGTATAAGCATAACAAAATGAATCCATTATCGACAATCTTGCAGTAGAGACACTTATCAAATTCATTAGAAATAAAGCCAAACGATGATATCACAGAATCAAACTTCTCATGCCATTGCTTAGGGGCTTGTTTCAAGCCATATAATGACTTAACAAGTTTACACACTTTGGACTCATTCCCACGACCCACAAATCCCTCAAGTTATTCTATATATATCTCTTCTTGAAGATCACTGTGTAAGAATGCGGTCTTCACATTTATCTGGTGGATATAGAGATTATAAATGGAAGCCAATGCTAAAAGCACTCGGATTGTGGTCATACGGGAAACAGGTGAATAGGTATCAAAATAATCCATTCCTTCCCTTTGTATGTAACCCTTAGCAACTAACCTAGCCTTATACTTATTGATTGTCCCGTCTGCATTAAGTTTCTTCTTAAAAATCCATTTGCAACCAACTACAGAACAACCAGGAGGCAAATCCACCAATTCCCAAGTTCCATTCGAGAGAATTGATTGGATTTCATCATTAACAGCTTCTTTCCAAAACTTAGCTTCTGGAGATTCCATAGCTTGTTTGAAAGTAACAGGATCATCCTCAACATTGTAAGTAAGAAACTCACTTCCAAAGTCTTTGGATGTCCTAGGCCGTTTACTTCTCCTTGGTTCAACTATTTCTTCAGAATCATCAGATTCAGAAATAACATGTTCTGAGTCACCCCCCACATTTGTCATCCTTTCCACGTGCTCAGGAATGGAACCTGTGGTAAATGAATCTTCTTGAGAAACTTCATTGGGCACAACAGTTTTCATAGGAAACACATCCTCAAAGAATGTTGCATCACGTAATTCCACAATTGTATTGACCTCAATGCCAGAGATATCTAATTTTACAATCAGGAATCTATAAGCATAACTTGTCTCTACATAACCTAAGAATATGGCATCAACCGTTTTTGGTCCTAATTTCTTCCTTTTGTGTTCAGGGACAAGTACCTTTGCAAGGCACCCCCACACTCAAAGATATTTAAGACTCGGTTTCCTTCCTCTCCACAACTCAAACGGACTACTCTCTGGATGTTTATGGGGAACTCTATTCAGAATATGGCAAGCCGTATTCAAAGCTTCCCCCCACATAAAGTTGGGTAATCCAGATGTTTGGAGTAAGGTATTTACCATATCTATTAAGGTTCGGTTTTTATGTTCAGCTATTCCATTTGATTGTGGTGAATAAGGAGCAGTTACCTCATGAACTATACCATGTAATTGGCAAAATTCCAAAAACAAATTCGAGGTATACTCTCCTCCCCTATCAGACCTTAATCGCTTAAATACTTTACCGGTTTGAGTTTCAGATTCTTTCTTATAAATTTGAAATTTATCCAATGCCTCATCTTTACTTCTAAGTAAATAGACATAACAGTATCTACTTGCATCGTCAATAAAGGTTATAAAATAACGTTTTTTATCTCTCGTAGCAACACCATTAAATTCACAGATATCTGTATAAACTAAATCCAAAATTTCCGAATTCCTATTCACTGAATGAAAAGGCTTCCTAGGCAATTTAGCTTGTACACAGATTTCACATTTATTGTTGCTAACTTCAGATTTAGGGATCAAATCTAGATTCATCATACGCTTCATTGAGGCAACATTAACATGTCCCAAACGTGAATGCCATACATCGAATGAAACAAGATTCATTCAAACAGAACTATAATCATTCAAATTTAAAACGGAATTTGAAACAGGTTCAACATGAATCTTAAACAAGTTCTCCACATCACATAAGTACCCCTTGCCAAAAAACAAAGAATCACGAAGGCATGTAATAATAGCCTTATTACATTTACAGTCTACTCTATAACCTTCTCTAACTAATATGACGCCACTAAGGATATTGCGTCGAATGGTTGGAACATGTCTGACCCTGTTAAGAGTCAAAACCTTTCCCGAAGGGAACTTCAAGTCCACCCGTCCTTCGCCTTTAACTTCTGCAGAGCTGGAATCGCTCAAAGTCACGGACCGACCTCGAGAGCCCTGATAAGACACAAACAGGGATTTATCAGCACACACATGTACATTAGCCCCAGTGTCAATTATCCAATAAAGTGGTTCAAAAATAGAAAGAATTTCTAGTTTAATAGACACGTACCCATCATTGAGGTTCAAGGATGCAGTCATCATATTGACTACAGCCTCCTCAGTTGCAGATGCGGTAGCTTTCTTTGCCTTCTTAGTAGGACAATCCTTGTTCCAGTGGCCAACCTGTCCACAAATCCAACAAGGTTTGTTCTTCAGTTTCTTTTGGATCTTTGCCTTGGGTTTATGTGCATTCTTAGATTTCTTATCTTTGGTGTTTTTCGTAGAAGTAAGATTAACAGTTGGATTTGCATCAGTAGGCACCTTGACCCCTTTCTCCTTTAAGTGTTCTTCTTGTATATTAATATCCATCATTAATTCATCCATGGTGTGTGTCCCTTTGCGATGCTTCAGAGACATACCAAACGATTCCCAAGACTTAGGGAATTTTTCTATGATAGACATAACAACAAATTTCTCAGGCAACACCATCTTGGCATCTGAGAGTTCATGAACTAGGAGTTGTAGATCGTGTGTTTGATCAGAAACTGACTTACCCTCAACCATCTGAAACTTAAGAAATTTAGACACGCAGTATTTTTCAACACCTTGATTTTCAGTGCTAAAATTCTTAATTAACAATTCCCATAAAACCTTGGACGTAGTGACTGGAGGCTTTGAGTAAGAATCATACAGTTTGTTATTTAAACCAAATAGAATCAAACCACGGCACGTTTTATCACCCTTCTTCCAATTAGCAATGATGTTTGCATTATCAGGAATTGTTTCATCAGATACAGGTTCAGTTTCAATTAAATACTGATCATAACCTGCAATATTCAGCCAAATTTCCATACGACTCTGCCAACGGGCAAAGTTCGTACCAGTAATTTTTTCAGGCATATTAGTTGTATCAATCTTACATCCCGAACCACCCTGACCGGCCATAGTTAATTAACGACAGATAATGATTTCTTTAAGACTGTTGTTTATGTTGGTTATTGTCGTTCATGCAACAGCGACAGGTGCATTTTAATTAACAATTCAGGCAGATCCAAAATAAGAATCAAAGAACAAACAAAGCAGGAGAACAGAAAACAGGAGTTAGATTCGCAAACCAGATCGTTCGTTGAGAAACGAACGTGTTACTTAAAGAAATCAGTGCCCGACAATCCTCGCGGATAGGCACCATTCTTCCAGTCACGATCCGACATGAACCTGGATTGTTGCACGTCTTGCTCGCGCACCTTGCATTGCTACCAGTGCAGCACAGCAACCACAGGATCCACCGCCTGACAGTTGCGTCTTGAGGACAGGAAGGAGGAGTCGCACTTTTCTCAGGAGGACAACTCTACAAAGAAACTCCGGGACGAAGCTCTCGCACTCAGTTTTAGGGCTCACAAAACACATGGCGGCAGCAGACTGTTTTCGGTGTGTTTAACCCTAATGACCGGATGTATATATATCCACGCACGTCCCTAATCCTATTCCCAGTAAGACGCAAACACTCGGTTGCTCTTGTACACAATACAGAATAAACCGTAAAAGAGAAACACTTTATAATTAGGATTTAAGAAATCCGAATAAGAAAGCAACAATTAATTACACGAGTAATTAATTACTTAGTTGTATCCTAGTGCAAAAAGAAGACGGAAGACAGAAGACATTCTCCACAATCCACAATCCACAAGCCCGAGCCCGACCCGGCCAGGCTAGGCCAGGCGAGGCAAGGCGTGGCGTGGCGTGCGCCCGCGTGCGTGCGTGCGTTGTGATCTGGTAACCCCACCCACCAAGGAGGTGAGCATACCTCCTTCTTAAGATTCCTTTGGACACTAGTGCCCCATGTGATCCTACATATGAGGACCACAAAAGTTCTAGGTGTGAGCAATATGGGATAAAACTTCTTTGCCATTTGCACTAGAAACAACGCAACATTCTCACATGTACTTGCTGCACTACATTGGGCTTAACCCATGCTAAATAAATGACTTGCTACAGTGACGACGCTACAGTAATTATGTGAAGCTACAGTAACCATCATTTATTTAACAGTGAGAGTCGATCCATCCATCTTCGGCGACTTCTCCCTGCCTCCTATCGCTGTCGGCTCCATTGCCGTAGAAGAAGTGAGAGTCGATCCATCCATCTTCGGTGACTTCTCCCTGCCTCCTATCGCTGTCGGCTGTGATGCCATCCCGCTGTCTCATGCGTGTGTCTCCTCTCCAATGAGGATCTCGTGGATTCGATCCTCTCTCAGGCCTTCCAATAACTTGATTGATCGGCACGGAGGGTATACGAGAGGCAGGGTTGGCGTATGCTGGACATCTCCTCTCTCTCCCTCATATGTAATATAATGGAAGTTGTTGCCATAAACACTGAGCTTCACTGCACATCATGAATTATGAACATATGACCAATACATCAGCCATCATACCTACAAAGTACTCTAGATTTCACATATTTTTTGTGAGGTGTTGTATGCCGACCATCATAAGTTATGCACGTGCTTAGCACATGCACACTGCTAGTATCTACTATCCTATAATAAAAGCAAGTGTCCTGCCTGTTTATCGTTCCTACTTGCTTGCCTGTTTGCTTGCTTGCTTACAGTCAGTTGCTTTTCTCACCTCTGTTCTGAAATTTAGTTCCCGTGATACTATCTGCCACCTATCACCACCACCCATATTCATCAGGTGACGGTACTAAGACACTTCCTCATCGTCCGACAGTAAAGTCTCTGCCACTTATTTGACTCTGTGTGCCATGCATTTCTTGCGCTCAGCTGACTTGACAACAAATAGTAAAATAATCTGTTGATGCATTCTCTCACTGCCTGACTCAAGTAATCACGTAATCATGTGTAAGACCCTCCTCATGTATGCATATTAATCAATGATGTGCATTCCTATGTAAGACCCGCCAATTGAAAGGAAATGGACATTCCCCATTTAATTAAGTAAAGGTGACGTGTGTTATTTATTATGTGACCAGCTTTCGACTTATACGCCCGTATGCTTCATTTTTTATTTTTTATTTTCAGAAATCCAAGGAAGGAGTGTATATCCATGCTAATCAACATTTTGTTCCTTTTATTTATTTATTTAGTCAGGTGACATGCTTGCTCTTTGTAGCTGTACACCAGGCTATTTTCCGTGTCTGCCTGGGAGCTTCTTATTTCGTAATTCATATCTTTTGGCAGTTGCTTGAGAAATTGCTTTTCCTATTTGTCTATCTATATATATCTATCTGCTTGGTGTCGGTTGCTTTTCTCATCCAGCTGTGAACTTGCTTTTTGCATTTATCTTATATATATAACCACATAAATAAGTACAACTTGCTTTTAGTAGCTTAGTTTGGATAGACTTGCCCGTTTACATGCTTTGGCGGTGGTAAAAAGATTGTACTTCATGCAGCTGTCACGTTATAAATGTCTTTCAATCACCTTTTCCCATCAAATTATAAATTCCACCTCCTACTACTATCACGAAAAATACAATAGCTAATTAGCTATATAGCCTTGGAGGGAAGATGCTTTGCAATGATTACGAACTAAGTACTAGATCTCAGATGAAAGGTACCCAACTATGTGCTATTTGTAGCTCTCTATGTGTTAGCTTCACGATACCATGCTTTGGAAATACTTTGTTTCCAGGCGTGTTTATCTGCTATATCTTCTATATATACCATATAAAGAAGAGTGAGTTACATACTTGCTATTTCTAGCAATGTATCTGTCTGCTTCTTTTTATATTCTTTGGTTGTTGTTTTTACTAGCACACTCATATTTTTTTTTTGATGTGTCGGTTACTTTGTCTCTCTGTTAATTCTTCTCAATTCATTAATCTATACTATTAATGAGAGTCTGTAGAGGGGGCGGGTTGTAATATTTTTCATAATTTTTTATACAAATTGGTCCTTGTGAGTGTATACTGTATCTATATTATATATGAGAGTCCGTAGAGGGGGCGGGTTGTAATATTTTTCATAATTTTTTGTAATACAGATTGGTCCATGTGAGTGCATAATGTATCTATACTATATATGAGAGTCCGTAGAGGGGGCGGGCTGCAATATTTTTCATAATTTTTTGTAATACAAATTAGTCCATGTGAGTGCATACTGTACTTTTGTCTTATATTTTTTTAACGTTATATTATGTCAGGAGACTCATCTATACTATATAATTAAGCCTGTAGAGGGGGTTAGATGTAATTTTCTCCATTTTTTTGTAATATGAATTGGTCAATGTCAGTGCACATTGCACTTCTGTCTTTTATTTTATAAATGATACATTATGTGAGGTGACTCATCTATACTATATATGAAAGCTCGTAGAAGAGGTTGGTTGCAAGTTTTTTCATTATTTTTTGTAATTACGAATTGGTCTCTGTGAGTGCATGTTGCATTTTTTCTTTTATTTTTTAAATGATATATTATGTGAGGAGACTCATCTATATTATATAAGAAAGCCCACTGAGGGAGATGGTTGCAATTTTCTCCATTATTTGTTGGAATTACAAATTGGCCCATGTGAGTGCACATTGCACTTTTGTCTTTTATTTTTTAAATGATATATTGTGTGAGTAGATTCACTGATACTGTATAAGAAAGCCCGTGGAGGGGGCTGGTTGTAAATTTCTCTATTATATTTTATTATTAGCAATTGGTCCCTCAGAGTGTAAATTACACTTTTGTCTTTTATTTTTTAAATGATATATTATGTGAGGAGACTCATCGAGAATGTATAAGAAAGCCCGTAGAGGGGGCTGGTTAAATTTTTCTACATTATTTTTTGTAATTATGAATTGATTCCTATGAGTGTATACTGCACTTTTGTCTTTTACTTTTGAATTATATATTATGTGAGGAAACTAACCTATACTATAAAAAAAAGCCCGTTGCAATTTTCTTCATTATTATTTATAATTACAAATTGGTCCCTACGAGTACACACTGCACTTCTGTCTTTTATTTTTTAAATTATTTATTATGCGAGGAGAATCATCAATATTGTATAAGAAAGCCCACAGAGTGAATTGGTTGCAATTTTCTCCATTATTCGATAGCTACCCGGTTTGTAGTTCTATTGTGCAGTTAGATTCAGGCTTCAATTGTTGTAATTTGGACCATGTTTCACTAGGAAAAAACTCCAGACAAGGCGACGTCGATGTGAATGGAGGCACCAGACTGGTACCAACGTGATTCCTCTGGCCTTACGACGGAAGGAGAGTCTCTCTCATCAGCTCTTTTATGAGGTTTTGATCCTTTCCCATCTCCTTCATAGGGAGTTGTTGCATGTGATTTTCTCCATTATTTTTTTAATTACGAATTTGTCCCTGTGAGTGCACACTCCACTTTTGTCTTTTATGTTTTAAATTATATATCATGTGAGAAGACTCATATATATTCTAAATTATGAATTGGCCCCGCTGAGTGAACATTGCACTTTTGTCTTTATTTTTTAAATGATATATTAGGTGAGGAGATTCATCGATATTGTATCAAAAAGCCGGGAGAGGGCGCTGGTTGTAATTTTCTCCATTACTTTTTGTAATTATGAATTGGACCCTGTGAGTGCACACTGCACTTTTGTCTTTTATTTTTTAAAGGATAATATTATGTGAGGAGACTCATCTATACTATATATAAGAAAGCCCGCAAAGGGGGTTGGTTGAAACTTTCTCCTTTATATTTTATAATTACAAATTGGTCCCCATGAGTGCACACTGCACTTTTGTCTTTTTTTTTAGAATCATAAATTATGTGAGGAGAATCAATCGATACTATATAAGAAAACTCATAGAGGAGCTTGTTGTAATTTTCTCTATTTGGTCCCTATGAGTGTGCGTTGTACTTTTGTCTTTTTTTAAATGATATTTTATGTGAGGAGACTCATCCACAATGTATAAGAAAACCCATAGAGGGAGTTGGTTGCAATTCTTTTATTACTTTTTATAATTATGAATTGGTCAATGTGAGTGTACACTACACTTCTGTCTTTTAAAGAGAATAATGATAATGACCATTGATACTCCAACAACATGGTTCGATTAACTTTTTCCCATTCTCTTTTTATAAAAGAGAGGTCAGATGTTGTTGCCGGTGTTATTCAAACAAATTAGTTAGTGAAATCTGCTTCTACTTTTTGTCAATGCGTATTTTTTTTTAACGAAGAAAGTAGAGCTAACTTTTATTTAATCCGCGCTCTACAGCAGATAAAACAGGAATAATGTTCACATGGCTCATAGGAATGAACCAGTGGGGTACAACAAAAGTAAAGCTAAAAGAATTTTTGGAGTGGATGGCATGTTTGGCGAGACTGTCCGCAGGACCGTTGAAGCCCCTAGGGACATGGTGAAGGAGATCAGCTAATGATCCCTTCAAGAGTCTTCTAACAGTCCTCACGTAAGGCAAGAACTGAGGAAGAGGATTGGTTTTGGTGAGGTGCCCGACAGCTTCCAGTGAATTTGTGAGGATGTAGCAGTCATCCCAGCCGTGGTGCCTACAAAGCTGTGCTCCAGCCATGATGGCCTGGATCTCACTGACGATCGAAGAAATAGACTGAAAAGTCTGGCAGGAACCCAGAACATGGGAGCCATCAGTGCGCACAACGTGGACACCTATAGCTGCAGCGTTCAGTCCTTGATGATGAGCTGCGTCAACGAAAAGATAGAAGGCCTTTGCTGTGATCTTCCAAGTTGGTCGTTGGGTAGCATTATGGAATTTGCCTGTCTCCTCATAGATTTTGGTGATGGTATCTGTTCTTTGCTTGATAAATGCTGCTTTGCTACCGACAGGAGTAGCTTTCTGTTGATGAACTTGTTCATTACGGCATGCCCAGATATGCCAACATGCTACAGCTCTTAAGATGAAATTGCCATCCGTATTAGTAGTGCACCGTTGAGTCCAATCGCTCGGATTGAGGGCAGACTGATCCTCGTTAGGAAGGAGACGATTCCATACCTCCCAACTTGATATACAGTCACGGAGGGCATGGGTTAAGGTGTCTTGACTACTATTGCAGATGGGGCATTCCTCTGAGACCTCCATATGCCTGTGTCGCTTTTCCATATTAGTCATGAGAGCTCCATGGAGCATGAGCCAAAGGAACATTTTGATACGTTCCAGAAGCTTGGCCTACCAAATACCTTTCCAATTGCCGATAGTGGTGACTTCTTTCCCCCTCCTAAGCCACCTATAAGCGGAGCGAGTGGTGAACAGACCATTCCTTTCGAGAGGCCAGAGAAAGGCATCATCCCCAGAGTGGGAACTCGGGGCAGGAGTAGAAGCAATGGTAGACCACACCGATTCGGGGAAGAAATTGTAGATGAAGTCCCAGTCCCACTCCCCGTCAGAAAGCATCATGGAGTTAACTGTAAGGTCATGTATGTCCTGAGGAATAGGCCAGTTTGGGTGTAGCTCCAGCACAGATCGCCCAGCAATCCACCGTCCATCCCAAGCATTAGTAAGCTCTCCATTATTTATAGCAATGTGGCACAAATCAGTAACTTTACCAATGTTCTTCTTTATAAAGCTCCAGGCCGGCGAGCAGGGAACAGACTTGAGTCTTCCTTCTTTCATGTATTTATCCTTCATAATCTTAACCCAGACCTTGGACGGGTCGGTGAGAAAGGCCCAGACATTCTTCAACATAAGCGCATTGTTTTGGTCCCTGGCATCCCTGATGGCAAGACCACCAATGTCCTTACTGGAGGTGACCTTCTTCCAAGGGACAATAGAGGACTTTCGATGAGGAGAGGCCCCTGACCAGATAAACCTGCGGATGTGCCTACTAATGTCATCACACAGACGTGGAGATAACTTGACAGTCTGCATAGTGTAGGAGGGGATGGCCTGCAATGTGGACTTAGCCAAAGTCACACGACCAGCAAGAGACAGACTCTTAAGAGCCCAGCTATTCATCCTCCTCTGAATGGAAAGAAGGATATCCCCATGGGTCTCCTTATTGACACGATTGTGCAGGACGGGCACACCTAGGTACTTCCCTAGATCACCGGTCCAGGGGAAGCCTAGTTTCCCGCTAATGGATCGTCTTAGCGGTTGGGAAACAGTCCTACTGAAGAAGCTCCGAGACTTGGTCTTGGAAATCAATTGACCTGACGCCTTCGAAAAAGCATCAAGGATGTTGGTGATAATGCGGGCTTGTCGAACATAAGCTTCACCAAGCAGAAGGATGTCGTCGGCGAAGAACACGTGGGACAGCTTAAGACCCCCCCTCGAAAGAGTAAGCAGTTTCCAATGTTCGGCTTCCACAGAGAGAGCAATAGCTTGACTCAGCCTCTCCATACACAACACAAAGACATAAGGACTGATCGGGTCACCCTGCCTGACCCCCTGTGTGGCTTTGAAGGGAGGTAAGGTCTCCCCCTCCCAAAGAATGGAGGTCGATCCCTTACTTATAATCTCCATGATGATAGTAGACAGCTTGGTAGGCATGCCAGTACGCTTCAAGGTATCATGGATAAATTCCCAATTCATCCTATCGAAGGCCTTGGCGAGGTCCAGCTTGATGCACATCCAGGGTTTCTTGTTAGCTTTGGACTTCATAGAGTGAATTATCTCTTGAACGAGAAGTATGTTGTCACCAATGCGCCTACCGGGAATGAAACTCGACTGAACAGGATTAATCCACTCGTTCATAAAAGGCTTCAATCTTTCCACTATGATCTTAGAAATGACCTTGAGGCAGCCGTTATTGAGAGATATTGGCCGCAGATCGCTGCAGCGCTGGGGTGCAGGCACTTTAGGAATTAACACCATAAAAGAGTCTGCAAGAGGTTTACTGATCGTCTCCGAGTTGAAGACCTCATGGACAGTCTGGGCAATGTGAGGACAGACCTGCTCCCAATGATGTTGGATGAAGCCGGTATGGACCCCGTCAGGGCCCAGTGCTTTTAAAGGGGCCATGGAAAAAGTGACCGCTTTGATCTCCACCATGTCCGAGATCGTCGATAAGCTAACGATGGAAGCATCGGCTACCGCAGGGAAGACACCCGAGTATGCACTGATCCGGTCCACGTTCGTTGGGGCAGCTTGGGACAGGAGAGAAGCGAAGAAGCTCTGGACCAGCAACTTCGTTTCTTCGCTCGAAGAGGTCCACGTCCCGTCATCTTTGTGAAGGCGAGTGATCTTGTTGAAGTGGTGCCTGGTACGCACGAAAGACTGGTAGAAACTGGTGTTGAGGTCACCAAACTTCAACCAGTCAGAGTGGGTCCGTTGCTGCCAATCCGCCTCCTCCGTGAGGAGGATATGGTGTAGCTGCTCCTGAAGCGGAATGGACAGGTCCGTTAGCGGAGTTGGGTTTAGAGTTTGAGAATGTACCTGGATGTTGCTGATGCGGGAGAGAAGTTGTTGCTTCTCCTTGCACTGATGGGAGGAGTTCGCAGCATCCTAGCGGACCGCCTTGTCTTTAATGACAGCAAGGGCGTCCTGGAAATTACCAGCAATAGGCCAGTGGCACATGACGGCCTCCTTGAAGCTAGAAGACAGGTCCAAATACGCTTATGGATGTTCTTTGCATTGTTTTTCAGGTACTTGGACCATGCTTAGATGGACGAGAGAGAGGGAGGAACCCAAAGAAGGCCCCAAACTCTCCCTCAACCTACCTCCAGTGGCCAAGAATCATCCCCGAGCAAAGACATCCGAAATTGACAAAGTAAGAAGCAAAATCAAGAAGTCAAGCCTCACCACGGCCGTGGCCCCAATGCCACCGTCGTGGCTTTATTGCCAAATTCCAACAGGTTGTAACAGGGAAATCCACAGAATCCCACGGACATGGCCACCTGCCACGACTGTGGCCCTTGAAGACACCACGTCCGTGGCCATCAGAACGGTCGTGGTCAGTAGAAGAAAACACGGCCGTGGCACCCTGCCACGGTCGTGGGAATTAAATTGCGAAAAATCAGTTTCCAACAGGGAAGTTTCCGAGAAAGCCACGACCGTGGCCAAGTCGCCACGACCGTGGCCGATGCTGATCAAGACGCCCGTGGCCCCTCCCCACGGTCAGCTCCAACTCCTCCAAAACGGCAGTGTTACCCAACACGGCCGTGGTGCATGCTACACACCACGACCGTGGCACTCCGCCACGGCCGTGGCCACCACCCTACTTTGCTTTTTCACCACTGCCTTCACCCCACAACCGTGTTCACCACCCCACGGTCGTCCCCCACTACCCTCACCACGGCCGTGGCACACCCACCACGACCGTGGTGATCACATACCCTACATAACTTTCCACTATTATTCCTATTCTACCCCCACTTAACCCTAGCTCCTATATAAGCACTAGTTGCTTCTAGGGCTCGAGGTTAAGCACTCCTAGCCGACCCTAGCTGTTGTCATTGCATCCTTTGCTCCAATCCACCCATTTCCTTGCAATCTACCCCATTTCCATCCATTTTCCACTCATTTCCACCATAGAAACCTAGTTTCTTTATGTTTCTATCCATCCATTTCGCCATTTCCATGCACCCCTGCACCTTTGGAGGAGGGAGGTCGTCCATAGCTGCTTGGAGGTGAAGAAGGAGGCCACTACATCGAGCTTCATGGCGTTTTCCCTTCTACTACCCCTTTCTTTTCCTGTTTTCATGATCATGTATAGCTAAGCCCCCTTGTGGTGGGCTGTTTGGGATTAAAATGTTACTTTGATACCATGTTGGGGGATAAATTCTTGTAATGAACTCAATTCATATTTATGATGATTACTTCTTGCTTCCATATCTTTTCCTATCTTATTGCATGTGGTTTGTGCTTCTTGTATGAATTGCTTGTTTTGAGGTTTTTGATGACACTTCATTTCTAGGAGGAATTGGGGTGTATGTGGCAATCTTAGGAATGGCTCCTAGGTCCAGTTAGTGGATCCCTAGCTAGCCCCCTTTGTTCCTACATACACACCCCTCCCCCTACAAATGAGTGTGAGATTTAAGTGGCTAGTGCAAGTGAGAGTGATGCAATTGCATAGGGCCTTCTAAAGGCTAGAGTGGCTAGTGGCATGAGATTAAACCCCTTCATCTCCACTCCCATCTCTACCCTCAACCCTCAATTGTCCACTATCACTTACCCTAGAAACCTAGATTTGGCCATTCTCACTAGAACTACACCTAACCCTAGTCTTCTACTAGTAGTATAGGGTATGTTCTAATGGCATTGCCCTTGTTGTTTGGTTTGGTAATCTAGATATGAATTGAGCACCATGCATGTTTAATGAACTCCCCCAACTAAAATCAAAGTGACATTTCCCAAATGGCCCACCCACCTTAATCATCTTGCTTAAAACCCTAATCGCTTAGCCTGCTTGTTAATGTTAGTGTAGTTCAAGTTGCTTTAGTTACTTTAGTCAATTGCCTAGTTCTGCTAGCTAGTGTTAATTTAGGTCTTTGATCTTGTTTAGTAGTTAATTCAATTCCTTAGTTGTTAATTGCTTGCTTAGTCTAGTCCATCTTGCCCTTGCCTTAGTGTAGCTAGTTTGTCACCTAGATTTCTAGTTTAGTCTTTTGATAACTTAGTTTCATTTTGCTTTTCATACTCGCTCTCTTAGTTTAATCAACCAACAATTAACCTTAAAACCCTAAAACTTTACTCTTCGCACTAGGAACGTAGCTCACGCCATATAACTCTAGCGCCCCCTCTATCTTCGAGGTTCGACCCCGTACTTGCCGCCTCACCTATACTACGACACGACCCCGTGCGCTTGCAGGCGTAGTGTCTTAGTAGACGTAGGTAGTTAGTCTGGGACCTTACAAATTTCGAAAGCTAAAGATCCCATCTCATCCCGTGCCTCCCGACCTCGTGGATTGCACTCGTTGCAAGCCTCTAGCGGGAGAGCACCAGGGGCTAGGTATTAAAAATGCGAGACATTAAAATATGCACCTAATGCTTAAAACACGCGGATCTTCCTAAACCACACATCCAAGTTGTGGGAGCGTGTAATGCAAGAAAATTACACCAAAGATGCACTCTGTTAGGCTTGGGCCTTCATTAGAAAACAAGTAGAAGCGGTCAAGTTGTCTTAGAACAATTCTTGTTGTGCATGCACCCATACGGCCCAAACTTAGATGTTTCACTTTTTTTTAGTGGGTCCCTCCCACTTCTTCCATTTCTATTTCCAAGTATCTTCTGAATCCATTTTAGTTCACGACATTCATGAATGTTGAATTTACTATTGCAATGATCCATCACTTTCCATTTCTTCTGATTAGTATTTTATATGCTGAGTTCGTTAGAATATAATGTCAAAACTTGTATATTCTTAAGTTTTGAATGGAAATTGAAATTTGAGCACTTTATAGATTGCCTACTACTTCATGACTGATGGCCACTATTAACTGAAAATACAGTATCATGCTTTATATTTACAATATCATGTAATACAATATAAATTTTGGCCCGTCGATAGAGCCTATCAATGCAATTTGAAGTTCTTGTGCCGTAGAAGAAGTGAGAGCTGATCCATCCATCTTCGGCGACTTCTCCCTGCCTGCTATCCTTGTCGGCTGCGATGCCCATCCCTTTGTCTCATGCGTGTGTCTCCTGTTAGATACGTGATTAATGTAGCCGTTGTTACTGTAGCAGCTGGTTACTGTACTGCATTTAATGTAGTAATCGCTTATTTAGCATGGGTTAAGCCCAATGTAGTGCAGCAAGTACATGAGAGAATGCAGTTTTGTTTCTAGTGCAAATGACAAAGAAGTTTTATCACATATTACTCACTCCTAGAACTTTTGTGGTCCTCATATGTTGGATCACATGGGGCATTGGTGTCTAAAGGAGTCATAGGAGGGAGGTATGCTCACCTCCTTGGTGGGTGGGTTCCCACATCACAATGCATGCATGCGCGCGCACGCCACGCCACGCCTCGCCTGGCCTGGCCGGGCTGGGCCGGGTTTGGGCTTGTGGCTTGTGGCTTGTGGATTGTGGAGATTGTCTTCCGTCTTCCGTCTTCTTTTTATACTAGGATACAACTAAGTAATTAATTACTCGTGTAATTAATTGTTGCTTTCTTATTCGGATTTCTTAATCCTAATTAGAAAGTGTTTCTCTTTTACAGATTATTTTGTATTGTGTACATGAGCAACCGAGTGTTTGCGTCTTACTGGGAATAGGATTAGGGACGTGCGTGGCTATATATACGCATCCGGTCATTAGGGTTAAACACACCGAAAACAATCTTCTGTCGTCGTGTGTTTTGAGAGCCCTAATCCTGAGTGCAATAGTGGTCGTCCCCGGAGTCACTTTGTGGAGTTGTCCTCTTGTGTGAAGCGCGACTCCTCCTTCCTGTCGTCAAGACGTAGCTGTCAGGCGGTGGTTCCTGCGGTTGCTGTGCTACACTGGTAGCAGTACAACACAACTACGTCGAGCGCGAGCGAGACATGCAAGTTCCAAGTTCGTGCCGGATCGCGACTGGGAGAACGGTGTCTATCCGCAAGGATTGTCGGGCGCTGATTTATTTAAGTAACACATTCGTTTCTCAACAAACGATCTGGTTTGCGAATCTAACTCTTTTTTTTTATTCTCCTGCTTCGTTTGTTCTTCGATTCTTATTTTTGGATCTGCCTGGACTGTTAATTACATTGCACATGTCGCTGTTGCATGAACGACAATAACTAATATTATCAACAGTCTTAAAGAAATCAAATTTCTATCGTTAATTAACTATGGCCGGTCAGGGTGGTTCGGGATGTAAAATTGATACAACCAATATGCCTGAAAAGTTTACTGGTACGAACTTTGCCCGTTGGCAGAGTCGTATGGAAATCTGGTTGAATATTGCGGGTTATGATCAGTATTTAGTTGAAATTGAACATGTATCTGATGAAACAATTCCTGATAATGCAAACATTATTGCTAATTGGAAGAAGGGTGATAAAACGTGCCGCGGTTTGATTCTGTTTGGTTTAAATAACAAACTGTATGATTCTTACTCAAAGCCGACAGTCACTACGTCCAAGGTTTTATGGGAATTGTTAATTAAGAATTTTAGCAATGAAAATCAAGGTGTTGAAAAATACTGTGTGTCTAAATTTCTTAAGTTTCAGATGGTTGAGGGTAAGTCAGTTTCTAATCAAACACACGATCTACAACTCCTAGTTCATGAACTCTCAGATGCCAAGATGGTGTTGCCTGATAAATTGGTTGTTATGTCTATCATAGAAAAATTCCCTAAGTCATGGGAGTCATTTGGTATGTCTCTGAAGCATCACAAAGGGACACACACCATGGATGAATTAATGATGGATATTAATATACAAGAAGAACACTTAAAGGAGAAAGGGGTCAAGGTGCCTACTGATGCAAATCCAACTGTTAATCTTACTTCTACGAAAAACACCAAAGATAAGAAATCTAAGAATGCACATAAACCCAAGGCAAAGATCCAAAAGAAACCGAAGAACAAACCTTGTTGGACTTGTGGACAGGTTGGCCACTGGAACAAGGATTGTCCTACTAAGAAGGCAAAGAAAGCTACCGCATCTGCAACTGAGGAGGCTGTGGTCAACATGATGACTACATCCTTGAACCTCAATGATGGGTATGTGTCTATGAAACCTGAAATTCTTTCTATTTTTGAACCACTTTATTGGATAATTGACACTGGGGCTAATGTACATGTGTGTGCTGATAAATCCCTGTTTGTGTCTTATCAGGCCTCTCGAGGTCGGTCTGTGACTTTGGGCGATTCCAGCTCTGCAGAAGTCAAAGGCGAAGGACGGGTGGACTTGAAGTTCCCTTCGGGGAAGGTTTTGACTCTTAACAGGGTCAAACATGTTCCAACCATTCGACGCAATATCCTTAGTGGTGTCATATTAGTTAGAGAAGGTTATAGAATAGACTGTAAATGTAATAAGGCTATTATTACACGCCTTCGTGATTCTTTGTTTTTTGGCAAGGGGTACTTATGTGATGTGGAGAACTTGTTTAAGATTCATGTTGAACCTATTTCAAATTCTGCTTTAAATTTGAATGATTATAGTTCTGTTTGCATGAATCTTGTTTCATTCGATGTATGGCATTCACGTTTGGGACATGTTAATGTTGCCTCAATGAAGCGTATGATGAATCTAGATTTGATCCCTAAATCTAAAATTAGCAAAAATAAATGTGAAATCGGTGTACAAGCTAAATTGCCTAGGAAGCCTTTTCATTCTGTGAATAGGAATTCGAAAATTTTGGATTTAGTTCATACAGATATCTATGAATTTAATGGTGTTGCTACGAGAGATCAAAAGCGTTATTTTATAACTTTAATTGACGATGCGAGTAGATACTGTTATGTCTTTTTACTTAGAAGTAAAGATGAGGCATTGGATAAATTTCAAATTTATAAGAAAGAAGCTGAAACTCAAACCGGTAAAGTACTTAAGAGATTAAGGTCTGATAGGGGAGGAGAGTATACCTCGAACTTGTTTTTGGAATTTTGCCAATTACATGGTATAGTTCATGAGGTCACTGCTCCTTATTCACTACAATCAAATGGGATAGCTGAACGTAAAAACAGAACCTTAATAGATATGGTAAATACCTTACTCCAAACATCTGGATTACCCAACTTTATGTGGGGGGAAGCTTTAAATACGGCTTGCCATATTCTGAATAGAGTTCCCCATAAACATTCATAAAGTAGTCTATTTGAGTTGTGGAGATGAAGGAAACCGAGTCTTAAATATCTTCGAGTGTGGGGTGCCTTGCAAAGGTACTTGTCCCTGAACACAAAAGGAAGAAATTAGGACCGAAAACGGTTGATGCCATTGATCCAACCCTATTCTAGGGCTGTATCTTGTGTCATTTTGTACTTTTATCACATTCAAATGCATTAGAATTACAGGTTATTCTCCCCAATATGAGTATCATTGCAAATACGCTTATGGATGTTCTTTGCACTATTTTTCAGGTACTTGGACCATGCTTAGATGGACGAGAGAGAGGGAGGAACCCAAAGAAGGCCCCAAACTCTCCCTCAACCTACCTCTAGTGGCCAAGAATCATCCCTGAGCAAAGACATCCGAAATTGACAAAGTAAGAAGCAAAATCAAGAAGTCAAGCCTCACCACGGCCGTGGCCCCAATGCCACGGTCGTGGCTTTATTGCCAAATTCCAACATGCTGCAACAGGGAAATCCACAGAATCCCACAGCCGTGGCCACCTGCCACGACCGTGGCCCTTGAAGACACCACGACCGTGGCCATCAGAACGGTTGTGGTCAGTAGAAGAGAACACGGCCGTGGCACCCTGCCACGGTCGTGGGAATTAAATTGCGAAAAATCATTTTCCAACAGGGAAGTTGCCCAGAAAGCCACGACTGTGGCCAAGTCACCATGACTGTGGCCGATGCTGATCAAGACGCCCGTGGCCCCTCCCCACGGTCAGCTCCAACTCCTCCAAAACGGCCGTGTTACCCAACACGGCCGTGGTGCATGCTACACACCACGACCGTGGCACTCCGCCACGGCCGTGGCCACCACCCTACTTTACTTTTTCACCACTGCCTTCACCCCATGATCGTGTTCACCACCCCACGGTCGTCCCCCACTACCCTCACCACGGCCGTGGCACACCCACCACGACCGTGGTGATCACATACCCTACATAACTTTCCACTATTATTCCTATTCTACCCCCACTTAACCCTAGCTCCTATATAAGCACTAGTTGCTTCTAGGGCTCGAGGTTAATCACTCCTAGCCGACCCTAGCTGCTGCCATTGCATCCTTTGCTCCAATCCACCCATTTCCTTGCAATCTACCCCATTTCCATCCATTTTCCACTCATTTCCACCATAGAAACCTAGTTTCTCTAGGTTTCTATCCATCCATTTCGCCATTTCCATGCACCCCTGCACCTTTGGAGGAGGGAGGTCATCCACAGCTGCTTGGAGGTGAAGAAGGAGGCCACTACATCGAGCTTCATGGCGTTTTCCCTTCTTCTACCCCTTTCTTTTCTTGTTTTCATGATCATGTATAGCTAAGCCCCCTTGTGGTGGGCTATTTGGGATTAAAATGTTACTTTGATACCATGTTGGGGGATAAATTCTTGTAATGAACTCAATTCATATTTATGATGATTACTTCTTGCTTCCATCTCTTTTCCTATCTTATTGCATGTGGTTTGTGCTTCTTGTATGAATTGCTTGTTTTGAGGTTTTTGATGACACTTCATTTCTAGGAGGAATTGGGGTGTATGTGGCAATCTTAGGAATGGCTCCTAGGTCCAGTTACTGGATCCCTAGCTAGCCCCCTTTGTTCCTACATACACACCCCTCCCCCTACAAATGAGTGTGAGATTTAAGTGGCTAGTGCAAGTGAGAGTGATGCAATTGCATAGGGCCTTCTAAAGGCTAGAGTGGCTAGTGGCATGAGGTTAAACCCCTTCATCTCCACTCCCATCTCTACCCTCAACCCTCAATTGTCCACTATCACTTACCCTAGAAACCTAGATTTGGCCAATCTCACTAGAACTACACCTAACCCTAGTCTTCTACTAGTAGTATAGGGTATGTTCTAATGGCATTGCCCTTGTTGTTTGGTTTGGTAATCTAGATATGAATTGAGCACCATGCATGTTTAATGAACTCCCCCAACTAAAATCAAAGTGACATTTCCCAAACGGCCCACCCACCTTAATCATCTTGCTTAAAACCCTAATCGCTTAGCCTGCTTGTTAATGTTAGTGTAGTTCAAGTTGCTTTAGTTACTTTAGTCAATTGCCTAGTTCTGCTAGCTAGTGTTAATTTAGGTCTTTGATCTTGTTTAGTAGTTAATTCAATTCCTTAGTTGTTAATTGCTTGCTTAGTCTAGTCCATCTTGCCCTTGCCTTAGTGTAGCTAGTTTGTCACCTAGATTGCTAGTTTAGTCTTTTGATAACTTAGTTTCATTTTGCTTTTCATACTCGCTCTCTTAGTTTAATCAACCAACAATCAACCTTAAAACCCTAAAACTTTACTCTCCGCACTAGGAACGTAGCTCACGCCATATAACTCTAGCGCCCCCTCTATCTTCGAGGTTCGACCCCGTACTTGCCGCCTCACCTATACTACGACACGACCCCGTGCGCTTGCGGGCGTAGTGTCTTAGTAGACGTAGGTAGTTAGTCTGGGACCTTACAAATTTCGAAAGCTAAAGATCCCATCTCATCCCGTGCCTCCCAACCTCATGGATTTCACTCGTTGCAAGCCTCTAGCGGGAGAGCACCAAGCTTTCTGGCGCCGTTGTCGGGGATAGAGGCGCTTGACCTAGTTAGATAGTGTAGCTTAGCCTTTCCTTTTGCCCTCACCATTGCTATTCTTTATTTTTTGTGTTACTCTTGCATATTGGTTCACTAACTTGGCTCTTTGTTGTTTGTTTGTGATTTGTGCAGGTGACAGATGTGCATGCGCAGCACGCGTTCGACTTGCACCGACTTGGTGGTTTACGACCCCGAGATTGGGAGAAGAAGACGTCAAGCGCGCCGCAATCTACACCGAGGGGCCGAGATGGCCGATAACAACCCGCCACCGAAAGTTCCTCCACCACCGCACCGCCCGCTTCATGAGTATTTCACGCCGGGGAACTACAATTCCCCCATCGCCACGCTAGTTGATCAAATGCCTGGACAGCAGTTTTCCATCCCACCGGCACTCTTGGGGCTTCTTCCCACGTACTACGGAATGGAGAACGAAAATCCTTATCACCATATAGATGCATTCTTGGAAACGTGCTCCACATTCCGTACGCCTGCGGCCACAGACGACTCGATTAGGAGGACGCTTTTTCCCTTCTCTCTCAAAGAGAAGGCCAAGGAGTGGTATGTTTCGAGGCCCGAGCTCGTCACATGGAATGAAATAAAGAATGAGTTTATGAAGAAGTTCTTTCCGATAGCCAAGTTATCCTACATGAGAAGGTGCATCACATCCTTCTCCCAAAAAGAGAACGAACCTTTCCACGAGGCATGGGAGAGGTTCCAGAAGTTGCTTCGTGACTGCCCTCACCATGAGGTCCCGCTTTGGCAGCTGGTTCAAGCCTTCTACACCGGGATTGAGGAGCAGAGCCAAAACAATGTAGATTCTTCTTGCAGGGGCACGTTCATGGCCAAGCCGCCCGAGGACTCATGGCCACTGTTTGAAAATCTCGCCGAGAATTCTCGCCACTGAGCTTCCACTAAGGGGGGGCATTGCGGCCGGAACTACACTCCTCCGCCTTCCTCCGTGGCTCTCGCACGCAATGCCACCGACCCCGACATGATGAAAATGATGGCAGATATGATGCAGATGATGAAGAATCAAGTGGGTGGCTCTTCTAACCAGCCCACAAGGGCAGTTGATGCTGTAGACGAGGAGGTCAATGCTCTATATTCCTTTGGTAGCCGCAACAACCAGGGTCTGATGTCCCAATCCTACACTCCCGAGTGGAGGAACCACCCAAATTTCTCTTGGAAACAACAGAATGAGGATGGGCAAGGACAGGGGCAGCAAAAGCCACGCTACAACTCAAAGTTTGAAGAGGAAGTACTCGGGAGACTGAGGAATCTAGATGAGGTAAAGAGAGAAGTGTCTTCTCAAGGACAGAACATCAGCCGTCTTGAGCAAAGGCTCGATCAAATTTCTATCTCACTTGCTCGCCGTGAAGAGGGGAGACTGCCATCTCAACCTATGACAAATCCTAACAGTGATGGTAGTTGTGTGACTGCCACCCAATGCGCATACATCCCACCACGTGGCCAAGCAACCTCACTTCCATAATACCAAAGGCCACCACACCCATATGCTCCGCCATACCACCAACCCCCGCTAAACTACCAATACCCGCCACCACCTCCACATACTTACCAACCCCCACCTCCACCACAACCAACTTGCATACTCCAAAATCCTAATCCTCCCCAGCAAAGACCACCACCACCTCCATCCTCACAAGCTCCCTCTTCTTCACATGAGCAAGTGAATCTAGTCACTGTCGTATGGAGTGAAGAAACTGCTCAAGGTTGCAGAAAAAGGGAAAAGAAAGTGACTGAGGTTGGAAACAAAGTCCCGATGCTTGAGGGATCTAGCAAAGATAAAGAATACTCTGAAGAAAGTGCCACCCAAGTACCACCAGGGAAGGATAAGTGCACCCGGATTGCTATTGCGCCTGACGCGAATGTAGAGGCACTCTCATTGGTTCCACTCTCACTCGGGGTGCGGAAATTACCATAGACATAACAGCGCTCGAGGCCATATCCTTATGGGAACCAAGACCTTTACATGAGACAAGCGCCACCATCACCCCTCCGCAAGTTCCAGCCAGTACAGTGGAGATAGTTGATGAAGACGGGAAGCAACCCCATGAAGGTTCGACTCTCCAAAAAAGGGGCGGAAATGTCATGAATCTCCTAGGAAACTTGAAGCGGGGAACAATAGACATTACATCACTCTTCTCATTAATGAAGGACATATGCATGGGAAGGATAAAGTTAGTGCTACTGCCGACCGAGGAGATTGTTGCCTCAAAATCTGTGAACTTCATCTATGACAATGGCTTCCCGGAAAAGAGAGGTGATCCGGGAGTACCTCTGATTTCTTGCTTCATTGGCACACAACCCGTCCAGCACGCTCTCATCGACTTAGGTGCAGGGACAAGCCTCATGCCATGGAGCATGTACCTACGGCTTGGCCTAAACAAAATGAAACCAGTGGAGTGTGCCATTATCTTGGGTGACGGAACCAAGAGGAAGCCCTTGGGAATCATGCAGAACACAATAGTGTCGATGGATGAAAGGGTGAACATTGCATATGTGACCGATTTCTTGATAGTGGATACCTCACCGATTGATGGAGAAGAGTACCTCATATTGGGTAGGCCCTTCCTATCCTCCACATGCGCAGAAATCAACATCCGCAAGGGCACGCTGACGGTTACTTACAAAAAGAAAAAGTTTGACTTCTTCATGTTCACCAAAGAAGAGAGAGACGAGCTGGCCAATGAAGACTTCGGTGAGAGTTTGTCCTATCGTTACCCTCTAGAGCTGTGGAGATCGAGCCCATACTTCTATTCCATGTACACTCCTTGGGACGAAGCACATGTCGTCAAAGCGCTCGACAGGATCACCGTAGAAGAGAAAGAGGGCACCGTGGGTGTCAATACATGATGAAAAAGAGCAACAAGCCCGCCTGAAGGCTATAAATTTAGCGCTAGTGGGAGGCAACCCACGTGGTTTGAGATTCTCGAACCTTGTTTTTACCATACTTTCTTTTGGTTTCCAAGAAACACACACACACTATACTTGATAGTTTTTCTGTTTGTGAATCATTTTAGAACAGGCACAAGAAAGGAAAGATGATAATGAAGGGTTTAGCCGAGACGGAGGTCAAAGGGAGAAAAAAAAAGATTGCAACTCAATGGAGGAGCTACACGAAGAAAGCCAGAACGACCGTGCTGCTCAGCACGGCCGTGGTGGCCCTGTCCTGCTCACCTAAAAGTTACTTTGACCGCTCCAGCTCTCGCCGGTTGCCTTTCGCAACCCCACACATTTTTATCCTACTAGTCTAAACTTCTATTTCATGATGAGGACATCATGAGTTAAAAGTTTGGGGTGGTAGGGCGGTAAGCCTTCTTTCGCCACATTTTTCTCTATGTACCTTGTGCTGAATTTTTATAAGATGATCAAACAGTTTGACTGACTTACCATACTCGATTACCTTGACCTTGTGTGCCTGCTTGCATTCACGCATTCATGTAGTTAATTTCTGCATTTTTGAGTATTTTTTTAAAAAAAATTTGCTTCTTCAGCCATGCATTGCATCTCATGTAGGTTTTTGCTAATTTTTGCATGTTTTATCTAGGATTTACTTGCTTTTTACCTAAAATTGTGTTTGAATGTGATTTAGTACAATGTGACACATTTTTGGCCAATTTTGCCTAGATTTGATGTTTCTTGTCCAAAAAGCGTGTTTTGACTCAATCTTTACCATATTGAATGAAATTGCTCATCTTTGACAAATACAAGATGATATGCTATGATAAAGTGCTATGTGGTATCAACGAGTGACTTCTTACATGCTCGTCACCTCCCTTGGGAATGTGTTGGTTTGATTGAATTATGATCCGAGCAAGCATAGAACGTTTAATGTTTGTGGAGTTACTTGATTGATATATGGATTTCATTTGGTTCATTCATGTCATGTGATATCTATGGTGAAGTGTCGGACTAGTTTCCATGCAGGAGACCTTATGTGGAAGATTATGCCAAGTGACCCCTCTTTGACCCGACCACTCTTTCATCATCTTCATACCTCTCCGCCTCATTAAAAGATGCCAAAGTGCACATATTAGCTGTGGCCACCTCCAAAAGTTTGGGGTGGCCACATCTTTATCTCCCCGCTTCACTCTATCCACCATATGCCCTATCTACACCAAGGGCAAGAAAAAGAAAAGAAAAAGAAAAACAAAATAAAATAAAAGGATGCTCCTGTTTAAGAGCATTCAAATAAAGAAAAGATGAGTGTGTAAAAGCACTCCAAATCTTACCGCAACCCTTTCTTCTCTTTTCATACCCATGGAGCTAGGAAACATTAAACCTAGCTCACTTTATCCCTTTTCCGCAGCCATGTGGGTCATTTGGCATAACTTGAAGCATAAGGTTGAAGGCATGAAGGTGAAACAACACTCCTAGTCATCGGCGATTAACATCATCATGAAACGGTCTACCCGGAACCTTATGGATGAGATATTGATAACTTGTACAATCCATGCATTATATGCGAAGTTCTTGTGCTCTGTGCTCCCTTCATGGTTGGTTTGTGAAAGTAGAAGAGGAGGGAAGTGATTTGCATTTACCTAGTCACCATTGATCCCATTTAGCATTTGTCGCCCATCATATTGTATTTGTCATATCTTTTGATTATGAAAAATGGAAAAGAGATTGAGTTGGAGCATACTTGAGGACAAGTATGTTTCAAGTTTGGGGTGGTGATCCAACCCTATTCTAGGGCTGTATCTCGTGTCATTTTGTACTTTTATCACATTCAAATGCATTAGAATTACAGGTTATTCTCCCCAATATGAGTATCATTGCAAATACGCTTATGGATGTTCTTTGCACTGTTTTTCAGGTACTTGGACCATGCTTAGATGGACGAGAGAGAGGGAGGAACCCAAAGAATGCCCCAAACTCTCCCTCAACCTACCTCCAGTGACCAAGAATCATCCCCGAGCAAAGACATCCGAAATTCACAAAGTAAGAAGCAAAATCAAGAAGTCAAGCCTCACCACGGCCGTGGCCCCAATGCCACGGTCGTGGCTTTATTGCCAAATTCCAACAGGCTGCAATAGGGAAATCCACAGAATCCCACGGCCGTGGCCACCTGCCACGACCGTGGCCCTTGAAGACACCACGGTCGTGGCCATCAGAACGGTCGTGGTCAGTAGAAGAGAACACGGCCGTGGCACCCTGCCACGGTCGTGGGAATTAAATTGCGAAAAATCAGTTTCCAACAGGGAAGTTTCCCAGAAAGCCACGACCGTGGCCAAGTCGCCACGATCGTGGCCGATGCTGATCAAGACGCCCATGGCCCCTCCCCACGGTCAGCTCCAACTCCTCCAAAATGGCCGTGTTACCCAACACAGCCGTGGTGCATGCTACACACCACGACCGTGGCACTCCGCCACGGCCGTGGCCACCACCCTACTTTGCTTTTTCACCACTACCTTCACCCCTCGACCGTGTTCACCACCCCACGGTCGTCCCCCACTACCCTCACCACGGCCGTGGCAAACCCACCACGACCGTGGTGATCACATACCCTACATAACTTTCCACTGTTATTCCTATTCTACCCCCACTTAACCCTAGCTCCTATATAAGCACTAGTTGCTTCTAGGGCTCGAGGTTAAGCACTCCTAGCCGACCCTAGCTGCTGCCATTGCATCCTTTGGTCCAATCCACCCATTTCCTTGCAATCTACCCCATTTCCATCCATTTTCCACTCATTTCCACCATAGAAACCTAGTTTCTCTAGGTTTCTATCCATCCATTTCGCCATTTCCATGCACCCCTGCACCTTTGGAGGAGGGAGGTCGTCCATATCTGCTTGGAGGTGAAGAAGGAGGCCACTACATCGAGCTTCATGGCGTTTTCCCTTCTTCTACCCCTTTCTTTTCATGTTTTCATGATCATGTATAGCTAAGCCCCCTTGTGGTGGGCTGTTTGGGATTAAAATGTTACTTTGATACCATGTTGGGGGATAAATTCTTGTAATGAACTCAATTCATATTTATGATGATTACTTCTTGCTTCCATATCTTTTCCTATCTTATTGCATGTGGTTTGTGCTTCTTGTATGAATTACTTGTTTTGAGGTTTTTGATGACACTTCATTTCTAGGAGGAATTGGGGTGTATGTGGCAATCTTAGGAATGGCTCCTAGGTCCAGTTAGTGGATCCCTAGCTAGCCCCCTTTGTTCCTACATACACACCCCTCCCCCTACAAATGAGTGTGAGATTTAAGTGGCTAGTGCAAGTGAGAGTGATGCAATTGCATAGGGTCTTCTAAAGGCTAGAGTGGCTAGTGGCATGAGGTTAAACCCCTTCATCTCCACTCCCATCTCTACCCTCAACCCTCAATTGTCCACTATCACTTACCCTAGAAACCTAGATTTGGCCAATCTCACTAGAACTACACCTAACCCTAGTCTTCTACTAGTAGTATAGGGTATGTTCTAATGGCATTGCCCTTGTTGTTTGGTTTGGTAATCTAGATATGAATTGAGCACCATGCATGTTTAATGAACTCCCCCAACTAAAATCAAAGTGACATTTCCCAAACGGCCCACCCACCTTAATCATCTTGCTTAAAACCCTAATTGCTTAGCCTGCTTGTTAATGTTAGTGTAGTTCAAGTTGCTTTAGTTACTTTAGTCAATTGCCTAGTTCTGCTAGCTAGTGTTAATTTAGGTCTTTGATCTTGTTTAGTAGTTAATTCAATTCCTTAGTTGTTAATTGCTTGCTTAGTCTAGTCCATCTTGCCCTTGCCTTAGTGTAGCTAGTTTGTCACCTAGATTGCTAGTTTAGTCTTTTGATAACTTAGTTTCATTTTGCTTTTCATACTCACTCTCTTATTTTAATCAACCAACAATCAACCTTAAAACCCTAAAACTTTACTCTACGCACTAGGAACGTAGCTCACGCCATATAACTCTAGCGCCCCCTCTATCTCCGAGGTTCGACCCCGTACTTGCCGCCTCACCTATACACGACACGACCCTGTGCGCTTGCGGGCGTAGTGTCTTAGTAGACGTAGGTAGTTAGTCTGGGACCTTACAAATTTCGAAATCTAAAGATCCCATCTCATCCCGTGCCTCCCGACCTCGTGGATTACACTCGTTGCAAGCCTCTAGCGGGAGAGCGCCAGCCATATTCTGGGGTTATGTAGAGACAAGCTATTCTTACAGATTCCTGATTGTAAAATCAGATATCTCTGGCATTGAGGTCAATACAATTGTGGAATTATGTGATGCAACATTCTTTGAGGATGTGTTTCCTATGAAAGCTGGTGTGCCCAATGAAGTTTCTCAAGAAGATTCATTCACCACAAGTTCCATTCCTGAGCATGTGGAAAGGATGACAAATGTGGGGGGCGACTCAGAAGATGCTATTTCTGAATCTGATGATTCTGAAGAAATAGTTGAACCAAGGAGAAGTAAACGGCTTAGGACATCCAAAGACTTTGAAAGTGAGTTTCTTACTTACAATGTTGAGGATGATCATGTTACTTTCAAACAAGCTATGGAATCTCCAGAAGCTAAGTTTTGGAAAGAAACTGTTAATGATGAAATCTGATCAATTCTCTCGAATGGAACTTGGGAATTGGTGGATTTGCCTCCTGGTTGTTCTGCAGTTGGTTGCAAATGGATTTTTAAGAAGAACCTTAATGCAGACGGGACAATCAATAAGTATAAGGCTAGGTTAGTTGCTAAGGGTTACACACAAAGGGAAGGAATAGATTATTTTGATACATATTCACTTGTTTCTCGTATGACCACAATCCGAGTGCTTTTAGTATTGGCTTCCATTTATAATCTCTATATCCATCAGATGGATGTGAAGACCGTGTTTTTACATGGTGATCTTCAAGAAGAGATATATATGGAACAACCCGAGGGATTTGTGGGTCGTGGGAATGAGTCCAAAGTGTGTAAAATTTTTAAGTCGTTATATGGCTTGAAACAAGCCCCTAAGCAATGGCATGAGAAGTTTGATTCTGTGATATCATCGTTTGGCTTTATTTATAATTAATTTGATAAGTGTCTCTACTGCAAGATTGTCAATAATGGATTCATTTTGTTATGTTTATACGTCGATGTTATCCTGCTTTTGGTTCCGATATGAAAGTAGTAAATGAGACAAAGTCATTCTTGTGTAGCAAGTTTGAGATGAAGGATATGGGTGTCGCTGATGTGATTTTAGGGCTTAAAATCATAAGGTCTACTGATGGTATAACTCTCTCTCAGTCTCACTATGTTGAGAAGATATTGGAGAGGTTTGAGTACACATCACGTAAACCTGTTAAGACTCCATATGATTCATCCAAGCCCTTATTCAAGAATGAGACTGGGGTTCCAGTGTCTCAATTACGATACTCTCAGATTATCAGAAGTTTGATGTATCTTATGAACTGTACACGTCCAGACATTGCGTTTGCCGTGAACAAGTTAAATAGATACACCAGTTGTCCCGACAAGACCCATTGGGAAGCTCTTGACAGAGTTCTGAGGTATATCAAGGGAACACGTTCCCTTGGGCTGCATTATGGTAAACATCCTTCCGTAGTCGAAGGATATAGTGATGCAAGCTGGATTGCCGTGAATTCTGGGAGTAATGGTGTCTCAGGATATGTATTCATGTTGGGAGGAGGAGTTGTTTCCTGGAGGTCTAAGAAACAGACCATATTGTCTCGGTCCACTTTTGAAGTAGAGTTGTGTGCTTTAGATGAAACTGGATTGGAAGCTGAATGGCTACATGGACTTATGTCTAGTTTACCTATGGTAATGAAGTCGCTTCCTGCAATTTCAGTTCACTGTGACAGCACTACAACTATTGCTAAGATAAAGAGTTCCAAGTACAATAAAAAATAGCGTAGACACATCCAAGTCAGATTGAAATCTGTAAGGGAGTTAGTATCTAATGGGGTCGTGGCTGTGGACTACGTCGGTACCAAAGATAATACAACTGATCCTTTCACTAAAGGTCTTACCTTGGCTTTAGTAGAAAAATCTAGGTTGGGGATGGGACTAAAACCCCTATAGATTTGCAGGCAGTAGCAACCCAACCCAAAAGAGTGGAGATCCCACAAATTGGGTTCAATGTGGTAATAACAAGCTGTCAGGTAAATCGGATGACACTATGTATTCTTGTTTGATGCTTCTAGCATCTGTGTGTCTATCTCTTGGAAACATGTTAGTGTCATGACTGCAAGTTAGTAAGAGAGTAGTCTCCTAATGGTGTCAAGTCTTAGGATAGGATGTTAGCAGTACATCCTTGGAGACTCCAGCTAAGTGATTGATGTTGTGTAGGCCGCAACAGGAGAATTGGGTTGTTCTCTGTTATCAATCATGATATAAAATTTTGTATGCATGGCCTTAATGCATTGTTTTCTTTTCTACCATGTCTTTATTGTGTTGTTACCAACCTATACTCTTGTACCTAAGGTTCAGGTTCAAGACTTTTGTTCACCTAGTTCCTACAGGGGCCACAGTTGGATAACTCAGGTAGATTCAAATTGAAAGGTATCTGCTGAAAGCACAGTATGGAGGACTGAATGGTAGAGCACACTACACATTGGACTTTGTGGGGGATTGTTAGATACGTGATTTCTGTAGCAGCTGGTTACTTTAATGCATTTAATGTAGTAATTACTTATTTAGCATGGGTTAAGTCCAATGTAGTGCAGCAAGTACATGAGAGAATGTAGTGTTGTTTCTAGTGCAAATGACAAAGAAGTTTTATCCCATATTGCTCACTCCTAGAACTTTTGTGGTCCTCATATGTAGGATCAAATGGGGCACTAGTGTCTAAAGGAGTCCTAGGAGGGAGGTATGCTCACCTCCTTGGTGGGTGGGGTTACCACATCACAACGCACGCACGCGCGCGTACGTCACGCCACGCCTCGCCTCGCCTGGCCTGGCCGGGCCGGGCTCGGGCTTGGGCTTGTGGATTGTGGAGATTGTCTTCCGTCTTCCGTCTTCTTTTTGCACTAAGATACAACTAAGTAATTAATTACTCATGTAATTAATTGTTACTTTCTTATTCGGATTTCTTAATCCTAATTAGAAAGTGTTTCTCTTTTATGGATTATTCTGTATTGTGTACAAGAACAACTGAGTGTTTGCGTCTTACTGGGAATAGGATTAGGGACGTGCGTGGCTATATATACGTATTCGGTCATTAGGGTTAAACACACCGAAAACAATCTTCTGCCACCGTGTGTTTTGAGAGCCCTAATCCCGAGTGCAATAGTGGTCGTCCTCGGAGTCTCTTTGTGGAGTTGTCCTCCTGTGTGAAGCGCGACTCCTCCTTCATGTCGTCAAGACGCAGCTGTCAAGCGGTGGTTCCTGCGGTTGTTGTGTTGCACTGGTAGCAGTGCAACACAACTACGTCGATCGCGAGCGAGACGTGTAAGTTCTAAGTTCGTGCCGGATCGCGACTGGGAGAACGGTGTCTATCTGCGAGGATTGTCGGGCACTGATTTCTTTAAGTAACACGTTCGTTTCTCAACAACGAACGATATGGTTTGCGAATCTAACTCTTTTTTTTTTGTTCTCATGCTTCGTTTGTTCTTCGATTCTTATTTTTGGATCAGGACTTTAATTACATTGCACTTGTCATTGTACAATAACTAATATTATCAACATCTCCACCTCCAATGAGGATCTCGTGGATTCGATCCTCTCTCAGGCCTTCCAATAACTTGATTGATCGGCACGTAGAGTATTCGAGAGGCAGGCTTGGCGTATGCCGGACATCTCCTCTCTCTCTCTCTCTCTCATATGTAATATAATTGAAGTTCTTGCCATGAAACACTAGCCTTCACCGCACATCAGGGATGTTCTGTTTAGTAAATGGTAAGGAAACGTATGATAGTGGTTGATCGATCCATTTATCTTGAGGCAAATGAAACACTTAAACAAGAATGTTCCAAGCTGGATTTCGCTTACAAAAGCCGTGTCGTTCATGAACTGCTGGATTCTCCCTTTTGTTTGGATGGCGTAATATCCAAGACAGACTGCTTATAGAGGGTCATGAAGTTGATGGAGCCCGACAGAAGTGGTATGCTCTCTTCCTCCGGACGACAGCCGGTATGAACGGGATTATGTTTGAGGTAAACGATGAGGAAGAGTTGCGGAAGTCGGATAGGCCGCTCGCCAGCTGGCGGCGCCCGCGAAGAGGATTCTGAGCTTGCAGAGGATGACTTGGGGTGAAGGCCAGCTACCTGGGATTAAAGTTAAAAGATTGTCGTCGTTGCTTTCTTCCTCTGGATGACTTTCGAGACGAATGGGATTATGTCTGAGGTTTACTAGGAGGAACAACAGGGGAAGTGAGGAGTATCGGGGTGCCAGGCGGCCCAGGCATGACGGCCAGCTAGGAAAGAATGAAGTGGAGGATTGAGTTGTTGCAGAAGGATTAGCAATTCTGAGAGAAATACAAAGTCAGACAAGAAAGCAACTTACAAAGGATTAACGCACACCCGCTGTACCGGTAAAATTAAACAAACAAGTCAAAGGAGACGTATGGAATGTGGGCCTCCTTCCTTCAGGTTGAATGCAAGTTCAATGACTGCAACCACTTTCCAACCGAGCACTCCCTCCCCTGAAAAACAAACCCAAAAAAGAAGATCGTCTGCACAGTATTATGAATTTTAAGGGAAATGAAAACAGTCCAAAAAATATCTGCATCTTCTATACAAAGTATAGAAAGCTTTAATAATTGTTTATAACCAATGTCAACGCCCGCCGTGGTCCTAGCACATGGAAACATATGCGGAAACAGTGTTGGACAACTCTGTAAATGCAACTCTGTCAGGGAGGTCAGAGTATGTAGTTGAATGCCGTCTTGTATTTCTGAATACGATGACAGGCAGGAACAGCGAGAAAATGACAATTTCTCTAGTTTATTGAGACTTGCTTTGCTTCTGCTCTGCATCTTGAAGGTAACCCTTGAGGTCTGACAGTCTTTTGGCTAAATCTTCAAGCTCTTCTTCAAGATTGCTCTCCTGATCGCTTTGAAGCCTTGCCCCTGCGGCTTGATATGCTTTGTGGATTGATCACAGCAGAGAGAACAGCTTGGGCAGCGGCAGCACCCAACGCAGCCTCCATTGCGCTCGTTTGCCTCTACTTCCGAAATTTTTCACGGACTAGAGTGGAGCACAAGGAATAGTTGTATGCATAGGGCCCCCTTGCCTTATCAAGCACTGGAGCACTTGCAGATAAGTATTTCTGTCGGTTAAAGTCTCTGGCGTGTGGATGTGCTTTCTCTACTTCCGAATTCCAATAACGAACTGGACTGGAGCTCTAAGTTGGAAGAAATAGGAAAAAAAAACAATTTAGCACACTTCTTAAAATATTTTTCAAAATAGCACATTTGTTTGGAACCGTCACTTTTTATAAGGTTTTTATATACGAGATTGAAAAGCGCCACAATAATTAGTATATCTACTTTTAAATATAAAAATTAAAAAAAAAATGAAATGCGCCACTTCATGTAACGTTTTTATTTTATTTTTTCAAAATTTTTATTTAAAAGTAGAGACGTCAATTATTGTGACGTTTTTCAATTCTGGTTACAAAAAAATTTACACAAAGTGACGTTTTCAGATCAAAGTATGCTACTTTGAGAAATATTTTACAAAGTGTGTTATGTTGGTAATATTTTTACAAAAGTGTGTTAAATTGGTTTTTTTCTGAAGAAATATCTAAGAATGGTCTAGCTGTCCACTTGCGATTTGCCTTATTTTATTCTGGAGCACTTGTAGATAAGCATGAGAAATCCCGTCCACTAAAAAATCATATGCAGCCTGCTTCGGTGCATCTTTCACATGGGGTCCGTAGCGTGTACATTTATAACCAAATGCTTTTCCCTAGCGTGCTGATGCGCAAACAAGCTAATGCCAACATGGCTACCTGTTTCAATGTTTGACAATAAAATGCTTGTTGTCAATTATGAACGACTACTAACTCAAGGAGAGAAGGCTGGACGCCGCTGTCAATCCACCTATTCTTAGACATTTGTGTGCTGCTACTTCGCTGGACAGGAATGCTAAATGCATATGTGCGGCCTGCAGGATGCCATGATTAGAAAATTTAGGGCCGTCACATAATAGGGAGTTGAGAGGAAACGTTGGTAATACGGTTTTACTACTATTTGAATCTGGGACAACAGCAATAAAACTAGTACAATATTAAAATAGCACAATATTAACACACAATTAGTATTATGCCGATTTTAGAGATTTACATGAGAAAAAAAAATATTCGTGCATGAGATAGTGACGTCGAAATTGATTGTAATAAAATTAAAATACGAAGAACAAATATATTCTTCCATGCTTGTCCAGTGGGGAAAAAAATCTTTAATTGCATGAACAATATCCGAGTTCGTATAAGTTATGGGTTAGGCGAGTGTCTGCGATGGTTCCCAAGACTATATGAGTAAATGTATATATATAAGGTAAGGTGTGAAGAGTTTTCTAATGAATGTAAGAAACTCAAAGTAAATATTGATGTGACATCTTACTGGGGTAGGAAGCACGGTAGGAGAGGGAGGGTGATAGAAGACATGCTGAGAAATAATGATGATTCGGTTGTAAGTGGCTTCACCGGACCTATCAGGGAGGATGATAGCCTGGCATGATACCTGGAAGCCCTTGAGGGTGGCTTTAAAGATCATTAGGAATAGGGGAGGCTAGCTTGTTGGGGGTCACGGTGGAGCTTGATGACCCTAGAGTCTATAGGATCATAGCTGGACGGGGGAGATACGATAAGCATTTTGTTCATATCAGAATATTTTTGTATCTTGGGCTGTTTGGGTGCCCTACTTGTGATTACTGTAGTAATCAACAAGTCAAGATTTCTGATTATCTACTTAACAAATCCCATGATTTATAATTACATTGTTTGGATGAATGTTGATTCAATAAATGCAGTAATTACAAATACCGAATTCTTAATTACATTGTTTGGCAAATGTGTATATGTGTATTTGAAATGTAGCATTTTTTTTTCTTTTTCATAACTACATATTTAACTAGCTGGTAAATTGGGTTGCATAGTGAGTGCAGCGTGATTCAAAATTTCAAATACATATATATGTTGTCCAATGTAGTACATATACATGGTATACATAAAAAACCCAATACATACATATTATTTGCACATTTTTTTATATAGATACATGGCATGAGACGTCCATATTCAGATTTCCTGTTGATGTGCAACAAATAACAAAAAATACAAACATGTCATTCACGTACAAGCCATTGATATCCATCACCTGCTGATGTGCAACCAAATTAATAAAGCCATACAAAAAGTTGAAAATTCCAACATAAAGCACACTACATGCTTGAATATTGTGACCACGTCAAAACCTTCAACATAAGCACATGTTTAAGTTGCATACAAAACGAGATAAAATTAATAGTCACTGCCTACAAGTTCACACTACTACATGCTTGAATGTGCGACCCACTGCCTACACGACCATATCGATAATAGCCGTTTTGAAACGGCACAAATGAACGTCAGCAGACAAGCATATGATCTTCCTGAAAGAATAGACAAAACCAGACCAAAACAGACAGATATATGCCAAAACATTTCACAAATAATATGCACAAGCTATACATATTATCATTTGTAAGATCAACCCATCACCCAATCCGCACAACATGGTAGCAAGCATAAAACAGTTGTACTCTTTCACCTATATCTACTCTATTCCTCTTCTTCCTACTGCTCCACCAACAGCTTGGCACTTAACATCAGTAGCCCAATAACCATCATCCACCAACAGCCAACAACACCACCACTGCCAGCCACCACCAACAGCACTTAACACCACCACCACTTCCATGCATCACAACCAGCCACCAACATCACCACCATCACCCACAACACCACCATCAACCAGCAACAACACCACAACACCACCAACCAACACCCAATCCCTGACTGATCTGCAGACTCCACAACACCACAGAACCACCACAGCACCCACAGCAACACCAGCAACCAACACCCAACCCCGCAACACCCACAACTCCACCGCTAAGTTCCTCCATTTTTGTCTGATCTGTTGACTCCTCCCTCTCACACCACAACACCATCACCAGCCGTAATAAGAACCCACCAACAACAGCCACCAACAGCCACCCAGCAACACCACCGACATCCACCAACAGCCACCCAACAACACCACCACATGCACACCACCACCATCCACCCAACAACACCACCACCATCCACCAACAACCACCACCTACTCCTGCACATAAGAAACACATGCACATCAACACTCCCACCCACCAGCCAACATCCACTACCACCAGCCCACACCATCAGCCACCACCAACACCTGCACATAACAACAACTCAACCACCAACAGTAACCCAGCCACCACCCAATCAGCAATAACATAAACAATAAAAACACCTGCAATGGTAACATACCTATATGTATTTAGCCGCAATTGTTGTGCATCTTCACTAAAAGCACCTACAGTTTGAAAAAAGATGTGGTAGCATATCAGTAATAATACTATAGTAGAAGACATCATTAGATCAAGGTATAATAAAAGATCAACATGAATCATACCTAGATTAACATGAGAATCATCTCTTTCTTTCTCTCCATAGGAAGAGACTTTAATAGAGAGAACTACTTTTCATTATCCATGAACCACATGCATGCCTTCATCTTCTGGAAATTATCAAGTCCGTCAACAACAAATACCTCCTCATACACAGCCTTTGGGTTAACACCTTTTGACCCGATGAGGCCTTCATGTAGTCAACAAAACTGGAAGCCATCTTGTCCACAAAAGCAACAATTGAAGTACCACCTCCCTTCTTCCTTGAGGGTGTACATTCAGTTGACGGGTTCTTTCTTTTTTCAGTTGAGCTGGTGGATATTGTATCATCATCCATGCTTGCCGCATCCATCTCATCCACCGACTCCAAGTCCATCACCTCATTCGCTTCAACAACCATTTTTGCACCTTCTCTAGTGGTTATATCCTTTGTGCACAAGTCCACAATGTCATCCCAGTTTGGAATGACCTTCCAGCGGTATCTCTTGGAATCCTCATGTGACTATTAAATAAAGTTATGTTAATAGATGCAAAAACTAGTTTGAGTTTATATGGTGAAAGGTTGAAAAGTTAAAGACAAAATATACCTTGATGTACTCATTCCAAGCATCCTCATTACCCACACTAACCATTTGTTTTGTGTTGTCCCAATTAAATCTGCTTTGTGCAAGAATACCACTAACATCTGCATAGATCTTCTTCCATGTTCTCACACAGTTTCTCACATTAGCGATTGTGAGTTCAGTGTGAAATGTGCTATTGATTGACATTGCAGCTGTATTTAGGGCAACTGTTTTCCACCCATTATCTCCCTTATGACCTAGACTCCCTTGATCTCTTAGGATATTAGCTAAAGCCCTTTCTTTAGCTAAGTCCCAACGGAAGTAGTCATTTTTTGATGTAGCCTTTTCCTTCCCTTTTTTTGAATCCATTCCAAAACTCTATACAATATACACAATAAAACAAAAGATAACACATAAATTACACATGCATTCTAGTACATTTGAAAAGATTACACCATGAAATACATGATTTCTAGTACATAGGAGTTCTAATACATATGAAAAGATAAAACATGAACTATAAATAAGTTCTAATACATATGAAAAGATAAAACATGAACTACAAATATGTTCTTATACACATGAAAAGATAAAACATCAAACAACCCCTCTTTGTGTAGATAGTCTTCAAACATGCCTTGTGAATCATACCAATAAGTCAATGGCTTATCACAAGCACTCTTGTTGCTTCCCTCAAAACCCAGCTCGTGGAGTCTGAAGAGGTTGCAGAAGCATATAGAAGTACCAAGTGAACAACTGATTTGGTGGGTAAAAATAGAAAATGATAAAAGTACTATAAGCATTACTTCTAGTATAATAATTTCTATACCCGATGGAATGCCATACACCTGCTGTCTCAGGACTTATCATATGATAACTATGGCAGGTTAGGATTATGCAATATGGAAATATGATGTACTACTTTGGTGGTTCCAACTCCCAACCCTCACCATGGTATATTCATAGCCATATTGCACCTTATAGGACACAATCAATGTAGAGAAAACACCAACAATAAATAGTACTGTGTGGGTATTCATTCAACAAGATGAAAAAGTAGTAAAGGGAAAGAAAAAAGCATGCACGATGAGAAATAAATGGATGAATGATACTGATAACATACAGATCTTGGGTACACACACATCTACTTTGTTTACTGCCCACTATGGAATTAAATTTGACTATAAAAAAGGACAGGCAAAAGCTTGATTCAGGAATCGAACAACAGCAGCAGCAGGTGTGTGCTCATTCGAATCTACACGTCACACTCCTCGAACACCACATGCCAGTGCCGGCAATTCACAACACAGACATTGAATCACGATTCTTCCCCTTCCACGTCGCTAAAAATCGAATCACCGCCGCTTCCATCGCTCAGCTGATGCCGACGCCTACTGCAACATCAGAAGTCACCGTGTGTGACAGGTGTTTGCGTAAATCCCCCAAAGCTAGAGGGCATAGGGCAAAGAAATCGGGGCCCAGAAGGGAAGAGGTGAAGTGATTGGAGTGTAAGGGGGGAAGGAGAGGTGGGTTGGTATGACGACAAGAACAAAACACACAAAGATCCATCCATACATCGCACACCCGACATGACTCTATATCATGCAATAGCTACATACATATCTCAAAAATGTGCAATGAAGACGCTGAGCACAAATATGGATATGTGAATGAACATGGATCTACACTGAAGCCTATTATGGTATCATCAACTTGAAAACAAAACCAAGTTACCACCAACACCAAAAACCCTGAGAATATTTGAAGATCCACTGTGAGGGATCAGAGTGGTAGAGAGAAGGGGACGAAGCTAATCTATCAAACCCAAGCAAGTATCAAGTGTGATCGGTGGGCGTCTGGTCAAGAGATGCAACCAGGAGGAAGCAAAATCGTAGTATATAGAAATACAAATGCAAAACGCATAGGGGCAAACAAAATTGAGCAGTTGAACAGGCTGCACCTTACTGATGGTTTTGTGGCGAGGCGGAGGACACCAGTTATTGGCGGGTTTGTAGCCCTCAAACGAGTTGACTCTGGCAGTGAGGGATCAAGAGTGGCGTCGAATCAGGAGCCCCTATGTAGATCCATTGATAGCCCCTCTGTAGATCCGCCGACAGCGAGTCGGGGTAGGTACGGGTTCATGCATGTTCGGCTCCAGTCGGCAGCTAGTCAGGGTAGTTGTGTGTAGCTTTGGGTACCAACGAGACGAACTAACGATGGGGTGACATTTAGGGATGACCGGTGGTGGGTTCTGGTCGAGGGAGGAGGAGATGATCGGGAAAGAGCTGATGGGTGAAACCCTAGATCCAGAGAGGATCTGGCGCAAGGAAGGAGGAGAGGAGTTGACAGTAGAAGGGGGCGTAATGATGGTCAGGGGAGAAGATGGATCAGAAGGAGCAGTCGGGCAAGGAGATGTGTTATGACCGTATCCGAGCTTAATTGGTAAACTAGGGTTTACTTGGATGATTGTATTCTTAACTAAGTTGATCATTGTTTAAAGCTTGATTAGTGATGGTTGTTTAGTTTTGATGTTTTAAATATAATGAGAAGATTTAATCATACTTTGATTCACATAATTAGAGTTTAAGATTTGGAAACCCTAATCGGCCCAAATTAGGGTTTCGATGACATATGAATACATAATTTGATAAGTATAGTGTCTCACTAAATGATTTTTAGTATTTTATTGTAACTCTGATTTAATTAAAATTTGGATATCATATGTATAACTCAATCGTGCATTTCAGTGAAAATTTTCAGAATTGTGGATGTTCTTTGAAAGTCATTCTCGGTCAAGATATACTTCAACCGACCATGCTGACAGAATGTTATTCAGTAGTATATTGTTTGATTTTAATTATTTATTGGTATCTCTTAATGATATGAAATTTTAATTGAAGATCTAAAACTCAATCATAAACAACATGTAAAATTTTCATAATTTTTGGAGGATCTGTTAGCTATTTCGTAGACGAATTATAGTAATAATTGTATGACAAAAAATTTAGCTGAAATAAGAGAAAGTATAGTGAGGGGTCAATGTGCAATTGACCCAAGCAGCTCAATTTCTCTATATGATCAACCTAACACACAAGTATCTCTCATAATTTGTGATTCAATCCAGAGAAATGAAATCCTAGAGAGAGAGGGCGAGTTAGGGTTTGAGAGGAGAAAGTGATGGAGATGCTGACCTAGGGTTTTGCGGTCTGAGGAATGATGAAATCATGTAAGTTTAGCTTCTTTGGATATAGTTTCATGGTGAATCTTCTCTTAGATGTCAAAATTCCGCCCCTCCCCGATTTGGATTCGAAATCATATCAAATCAAGTCCTTTTCTCACTCTTTCTCTCCTAATGTTGATTTCTAAGGTTTCCGAGTTGAAAGGAAGAAGAAAGAGGTGATTTGCTAGGGTTTTGATATGGATTCGATATTTCATATATGGGATACATTTTTAAGCTAATTTTACAACCTAGGGTGAGTGTGTAAAAAATTATTTTAGTCAATTGTACTCAATTAGTTGATTTTAGTTGATATTCTCGATTTCTCCCTAGATGACAATATATGAAAATGATTGTTCTTGAATTCAGACTATAGAATACTTCAATTCATGTTCCAACTATGATCTAAAAACATTTATATGATGACATGGATATATATATATATCCATGTATCTTGAATACTACAGAATTAAGAAGTTTATTGAGAATCTTCTGAAGATCTGAATTTTCAAGTTATTCGGGTGCTTGAACAACATTATAGATGAAATATGGATTTATGCTTATATGATCTTACTTATGTTCTTAGTGCATATAATTCTACATGGTTGATCTATTTGATATGATATATGGACAAATAGAGTTTCTGATTTACACAATACATATCATGTGAATAGCAAATAATCAAGGATGGAAACCCAATCTAGTATGCTTTAACAAGTATACATATCTAATTTAGTAGTATGGTTGATTGAAATGATTCATGTGATATTGTGGGTTTTTAGCTGAATATTGTCTTATATGCATATATGCTTTCTTTATGAGATTCAGATTTTCTAACTCAAATACTTGTCATGAAATGCATATGTTATTATGCTATTGCAAGTGGAGAGATACGACATGCCCTAAATAGGGATGTCATTGATGCCATGAATAAATGTGAGAAATGTTGAATGGGAATATTTGTTTTAGTAGACATGATATATGTTTGAATACATGAGAAGTGTTATATGTGCATGAGTAAGGAGAAACCCTAAGAAAGGGGTAAACAATATGTTAAGCATTCAGTTCAGTATCATCAATGATTTCAATTCAATAGTCTCAGTACTCATTAATATACAGAGTTAAAAGTGACCAATCTAAGAGAAAGATATAATATAGTAAGAGCTTTCCAACATTAATAAAATAATATATGTAGGTGCCCTAAACACCGTAGAATTCCTATGTGAGGTATGCGCTGTAGGGATGAAACGACCTAACCCTGGAAGTGTCTAGTATACGGGGGTCGGATCGTACTAACAGGCAGTACGGGGGACGAAGCCCTAGTGGAAGTCTCCTTAAATTACAAAATGTAGTGTCCAACATCAACCAGAGGGCCTGGTGGCACTAGAGTATAGAAAATCCAATAGGTAGCTTGACTCTCCGCCTGTGTGCTCAGGTTAGAGGAGGAGTCCAGTTTTACGACATAATAGGTGTATCGAGGCCAGAGAGCCATTTTTCCTATTACAGACCAGAGAGTAGTCAGACTTAGCTATCATGTGGTTTCAGCTAAATCTTGTATGGTGAGATCGTAGCTCGTTACGAGTCTTCATATATAGAATACACTGCATATGATCAGGGCATAAGTTAAATTATGATCATATAAGTTTAAAGAGTTTCTTATAAGTAAAAGAGAAAGGGAATTGAGTTCAAATAAAGAGTTCAGTAGTCATGTCAAGTTAAAGTTAATGAAAGATCAAAAAGAATATAGTGAGGATTATATTTCCATACTTGTTTATTTCTAATGATGTAGGCTTCAATGTTATTAGTAAGTTTTTGAATATCAAGTCTTTTAATTTGAATTTCTATCTTATTTTATTTCAATTATCCAAGAATGATAAATGTCTAATTCAACCCTTTAGACTGCATTATTATTTTTGTGGCGTCCAACTCATAAAACCAGATTAACTAAAGTGGAAGCGATCGCTAGCAGTGGAGTTACTGAAAATCACTAAAAATTAAAACCATTTTATAAAAAGTTTCATTACCAAAAAACTCTGTAAACAAGAACCACAATATTATATTTACATACTGGTCCACATTGTACATTTTCTGACCATCTCTCCTTGAGGGATATATGTACATGAAATTTAAATCTCAGATCGATTATAGAACACTATCTACTGACTCCTAGGACCTGAGAGTACAGAGACGACACATAGGACTTTATGTACAAACTTGACAACCAGTGTCCCCACCTGGGATATCACTATTGTCCTTGTTGTTGCTGCTGCTGCTGCTCTTCCCCTGCTACAGAGGTTCTGCCTCTTTGTCTGCGTCTACCTAAAAACGTTGAATCCCACGGGGGGTGAGACAATTATACAATTGCCCCAGCGAGAGATATAACTCTCTGCCGAAAACATTATTATTGCAGTTTAATAGAAATAAACTGAGCAGTGGGATAATATATTTCAATGGCAAATAAATCAATATCTATGCAGATTAGAGCAAAAATCGTATTCAAGTATTTTATCTATAACTTGACAAGGCAACATGTCTCTTATTCAATATGGAATTAAAGTACATAAATAACATATGTGTATCAAGAACATGCTAATCAAGATATCATCAACCAGTGGTTCTCGTATTTCAATCTTATGCAAATATGCTACACGACTGATTATATTTTACAAACATTCTTAAGCTCTGAGGAGATGAGGTATACCGCTCATACTCCAACTGACCACTGCGAAGTCTAAATCGGTACCGTACAAAGTCAATGGAAGAGCCGACTTCCATGACTTCCCACATCTCGGTTAGTGCGAGATTACATACAGGACATCTTGTGTCTCTGCTACATAGCTTGCCAGGGTATAGTGGCATCTTCTCTATAGAGCTACAGTGGCGGCTGTACTCTCTTCGCAATCGAGAGATTTCATGTTTACCTCCATCGATCTGGCATTAACATCATCGGGAGATTAGTGATACATCCATCCCGAAACATACAATGAAGGATTGAGAGGTTTAATTATTACCTTCCATCAATTCCCTCATTAGGATGTAAGGATATTTTCACCCATCGACCCCCACATATTCAAAAATATGTGTTTTCCAGGAGATCTCGTAAGAAAACCTGTTTCACCATCACCAACTACTGACGATGATGGATCTATGGTCAGAGCACTACATGAATAGCTTTCACTTGATTAATTAAGTACATTATCATATTCTTTTAGCATCATTTAAGTTTTCAAACATAACTTATTAGAACAAATGCTATAAAGAAACATGTACTATTTTCATCAGTTACTTCTCAGTCTCTAAAAGACATTGGGATCTCAGTCCCTCATTTCAAACTCAATGCCATAAACATATGGTTCTGGGTATTCAAACCCTTAGCTCATCACTGAGCATTGTTACCACTTTTTTAGGTAACCATCACCTTCAGGTCATCTGACCAAGGTACACATGACACTTGCTACACAAGCATCTTATCTGGTAGTTGAAGCCCATTAACTCTCTTGTTACCTCTTACTAAGCAACAAGGCATATTATGGAACACAAGGCCCAATAAATAATTTCAATAAATAAAGCATCATAGCTCATACCTGGCTATGTTCATTATCTCAGAATACCTGCATGGTTAACACACATGATAACAGATATATCAATCATATTTCAGTTCCATGCTATCCCAGAGTAACACCACTATTCCCTTACCAGGGTTAGGGTTTCCCATTTTATTCCAATCAGGGTTACACATTCCCTTAGTTCAATTAGGACCAATGATTCATCATTTCATTGTCCAAGATTAGGGTTTCACACTATATAGTATAATCCAGAATTAGGGTTTCACACATCTTCACTCTATTTGGAAATTAGGGTTTACTATTCACATCACATCACCCTAGATTAGGGTTTATATTCAATAACCCACAATTAGGTTTTTTACATCAAAATACCCTAAATTAGGGTTACTCATGTCATCATCCTATATTCATATTACATTACCTCCCTAGATTAGGGTTTCACTCATAATTGCCCTAAATTAGGGTTTGAGTTCATCAATCAACTCAATTAGGGTTTTATGATCTCTTTGTCAAGGATCATACCCTAATTGTATATCACACTTATTTTGAATGTGTTAAGCCTGATTGCTACAAGATTATCTTACATGTATAAATCTCTCTCTCATCCTCTTCTAGGATGTCTAGAAGATTTGATCAATTGAACTTTCAGTTACTTGAGATATCCAAATGAATTGACCAACCGAATATTCAATGATAATATGTGTCCAAGTGGATTAACCAATTGAGTATTTAATTACATTAGGTATCCAAATGGATTAATCATGTTGGACCTCAAACGGTCTTGCTTACTTAAACATTAAAATGGTTTTGGACTCTCAGAGTTCAAACGGTTTGAAACTATTTGGGCACATTGCCCTTGAAACCGTTTAAGCAAGAATGTGTTGAAACTGATTGGGCTTGGGTCTCCAAACGGTTTGGGATCATTTGGACCCAAACGGTCTTGATACCGTTTGGTCCAAACCCTCTCAAACCGAATGGACCAAAAAGGTCTTCAACACTTAAACAAATTCAAGGTTTCCATCAATGAACAACCTATCAACTGACTCCTTGATTCATTCATCAATTGAACTATTGATTCATCCTTCAATTGGACCATCAATTTGGGTTTTGAACCCAATTGAACTAGGATTTATAACCAAGAACCCATCAATTAGGGTTTGGGAATCGAGGAACCTTCAAGGATTAACATTGTGAAACTAATCCAATTGAAACTAATGAACCACCATCAAATTATGGTATGACCTGACCTCAAACGGTTTTGAGGTCGTTTGGATGACCTCCAAACGGTCTTGAGGTCGTTTGGATGACCTCCAAATGGTCTTGAGACCATTTTCCTCATCATTCATTAAAATTTGTGAAATCCAATTAGGGTTTAGGTCATTGGATTAATAATCAAAATAACTATTGATTGCATTTCGATTTGATGTCTCTAACTCTTCAATTACTCAACCATACTCAACCTTAGATCTCCAAATGGTCTTGGTTGACCTCCAAATGGTGTTGAGACCGTTTGGGCAAATCAACCCAAACTTTTAACTTAAACAATTGGAATTCACCACTTAACTAATTTACGGTTTCCAATTGGAGGATTGTCCATATATTGAATTAATCAATTGGATCAAATGGATCATCATCAATCATGTTCTAGGGACCTGACCTCAAATGGTCAACCCATCCAAACAGTCAACTCTTCTAAACGGTTTGGGATCCAAACCTCCAAACGGTTTGGTTTGGGATCCAAACCTCCAAACGGTTTGGTGAAACCGTTTGCAACTCAAACCTATTGGAATGTGAGCCTAAGATGATGTTATCATCATCAAGCCTTATTCAATCGAAAACTACTGCCATTATCATGGTAATTGCATCAACTAATCAAGGGAATTGCAAGAAGAGCAATTGAACATAATTGATTGAGAAATTGAAATCAATAACAATGAATAGGGGTTCAAGTTATATAACCCGCCTCCAATAGAGCTTCAAAGCTTGGAGCTTCACGTCAACAATGGTGGAAGAAGCTTTTCCACACCACAAGGTTCGTTCCTCAAGCTTTTGAGTGAATAGGAATGGTTAGAGCTGAAGATGGGATCGAGATAAGAAGAAATCATGCATTGATTTGTGATTTCCACCATGAAATCAAGGTAAAAAAAGGTCAAGAAGATTACCAACAGGTTGGGGGTCATATTCTTGCTGATCCTAGCTTCCTTGATTATTTTTGCAATCAAAGAGAAGAAGTGGATTCGAAAAAGCCTTTGGTTTGAGTGGTAAAGGGTGTTTTTATAAGAAAATCAATGAGAGAGAAAATGCCTCATATAAATCCTTTAAATTCCGAAATTGTTGCCACCTATTCATCCTTGGTTCCTTGCATGAAAAGGTACCTTTATCTCCAGATATCTCCCTTCCATTATCAATGAATTAATAGAAAAGAAATTAAGCACCTTAACCTTTATAATAATAATTATCCATAAGTGAGTGGATAATTCTTTTTAGTTTCTTAATGTTAGTGGGTTCTCCACTCACGTTGATTTTTCCTTTGCCTTTGCAAGGAACAAGGACGTACATATGTGTGGATTTCAACCAAAACAATTTTGGTTGAAGAGCAATCCATTTAATATAATTATTTTGCATTATTTTAATTATGCTTAAATCTTGATTATTTTAATATCAAGATTCTCTCTCCTTCAAAGTAGCTCAAATGAGATACCCCTCTCATTTTCTTGCCTCTACAAGATTCCAAGAATATTAAGGATCTTATTGAAGTGGTAAATTTGCATATTGAACCCTGAGTTTTGGGTAAATTGCACATTACACCAAAACTAGGTTTTAATGCACAAACATTGCTTTATCAGCTCTTTCTTGGTACTCAGGCTTTCACTAGCCATACCTCTCCATCATCTTCATTCTCATGATGCTTCAACACATGCAGAACATTTTATCATGGAACATTTGTAATTTAACCCCTTGACTTGGATAATTTGCACTTTAGTCCAAAGCAAGTAAAACATTACTTTCAACATTATTCAAAAAGGACTAAAATTGAAATATAAGTTCCTCTTGAGCCTTAATTACTTTTCAAAAGATAATATCAAGCATATAATTATCTTTCTTCAACAAAACACCTAAGGTTAAAGCATAACCCAGGTCAGGGATGTTACAAGTTATCCACCCCTTACAAGGATTTTGTCCCCGAAATCATCAATGAAAACTTCAATAGAAAAGAAAATGACATTTCCTCCTCATCTCTTCATCTATCTCCCATGTAGCTTCTTCAATGCCACAATGATGCTAGAGAACTTTTACAAGACTAATGTCTTTCTTTTTTAGCTTTTTAACTCTTCTGTCAAGAACCAACACAGGTCCTTCAACATAAGATATATCATTATTTAGTTCTACCGCCACAGATTGCAGAACTAACTCTATGTCAGGATGACACTTCCTCAGCATAGAGATATGAAACACTGGGTGCAATCTATGCAACTCAGGTGGTAACTCCATCTTATAGACTACCTTTCCCATCCTTTCAATGATCGGATAAGGCCCCATAAATCTAGGAGATAACTTCCCCTTCTTTTCAAATCTCATGATACCTTTCCAAGGTGAGACCTTGAGGTATACTCTGTCTCCAACTTGAAATTCTAAGGGTCTACGACACTTATCAGCATAAGATTTCTGTCTATCCTAGGCAGCTTTCAACTATTGTTGTATTACTTTGATCTTCTCAGTTGTTTGATGTACTAGCTCAGGACCCAAAAGTTGATACTCTCCTGTTCCATACCAACATAAAGGAGATCTACAACGTCTACCATACAAAGCTTCATATGGTGTCATCTCAATACTGTGTTGATAGCTATTATTATAAGCAAATTCTATCAAGCTCAGGTGTAGATCCCAACTTCCTACAAACTGAAGGACACATGCCCTAAGCAAGTCCTCCAAAGTTTGTATGGTCCTCTCAGATTGTCCATCTGTCTGTGGGTGAAAGGTTGTACTAAACCTTAACTGCGTACCCAAAGCTTTATGCAGTCGTTCCCAAAAATGAATCGTAAACTGGGGACCTCTATCAGAAATGATAGTAGCTGGAACCCTGTGCAAACGCACTATCTCATCTATGTATATCTGTGCAAGTTTCTCAGCAGTGTAGGTTGTTTTGACAGGTAAGAAATGTGTTGTCTTTGTCAACATATCAACTATCACCCAAATGGAATCATGACTTTTGGCTGTTCTAGGCAAACCAGCCACAAAGTCCATGGTTACATGATCCCATTTCCACTGCGGTATAGGCAGAGGTTGCATTGTTCCTGTGGGCTTTTGATGTTCAGCTTTAACCTGCTGACACATCGAACACCGCATAACAAACTCAGCTATATCTTTCTTCAATCCAAGCCACCAATACATATCTTTTAAGTTATGATACATCGTGGTGCTCCCTGGATGCATAGCATACATTGAAGAATGAGCTTCTTCCAGAACTAACTTTCTTAAGTTATCAACATCAGGTACTACAATCCTACCATGGTAATAGACTACCTAATCATCTGAATCATGGAATCCATCTTGTTTCTCACTATCATACTCTGACCTGATCTACTGAATCACAGTATTAGCTTGTTGTGCTACTTTAATCTGCTGCCTCGGAGTAGGCTTTACTTGCATCTCAGCTAACAACCCAGCTAACAATGATACTTTAAGATGTACATTGTTTTGCCTTAAGGAGATAAACATATCTCTCTTAGAGCACACTAAGGAATTCAACTGTGCTTTATCTAAGGCTGGTGTTGATGATTTTCTACTTAGTGCATCAGCTACCACATTAGCCTTCCCTGGATGGTAATCAATTGTACAATCGTAGTCCTTGATTAATTCCATCCAGCGGCGCTGTCTCATGTTTAGCTCATGTTGTGAGAAGATATACTTTAGATTCATATGGTCTGTGAAAATCTGGAATGTTTCTCCATAGAGATAATGTCTCCGGATCTTCAATGCATGGACCACAGCAGCTAGCTCTAGATCGTGTGTCGGATAATTCTCCTTGTGTTTCTTAAGCTGTCGAGAAGCAAAAGAAATCATTGTTGGATAAATTGGACATTATGATAAATCCCTTTGTTTCGATGATGACAAACATTTCATTCTTGTTGATCTAACGCGCTACTTGAGTGTTGCAGGAATAAGGTGGATGACAAAGCTCTAGGGAATCTATATGCTTGAATGAATGTAAATAAATGTAATCAATTATAAACTTGTACAAATATATAATGTACAAGTACTTAGACTTCATGTAAATCAAGCGTTAGATCTTCCCTAGCTAAACACCACACTTAATCATGTCATCCCCTTCAATAGTGTCACATATGCACACTCGTACACACACTTAGTGCCTTAATTGAAAGATTGAAACAGGGTCAATCTCGGTCGACAAACTCCTCGACCGAGACACTCTCGGTCGACAATCTTCTCGACCGAGAAAGATCCAAAGTAGCCGTTAGACACAACTGACAAGGTAGTTGGCAGTTGAAGATAGACGTTGCAAATCACTTGTTCCAGAGAGCCTTTCGGTCGACAAAAGTTCGATCGAGTAGGTGTCTCGGTCGACCATTCCTCGACCGAGATGATCTCTGACAGCAACTGCAAAATTAATTAATTAGCCGTTGTTAAAACAACAAACTTGTACATAACGGCTAGTTAAGTACTTAGAAACCCCTAGAAGTTGTCTAGAACGTCCTTAAGCATCCTTAGGCCATTCCTATAAATAGGACAAGCCATAGGACACCAAAACACACCTAAGCTACACTTGTGCTATACTTGAGCTTGAATACTCATTGGCAATCTGTTTTGAGCAATAGAGCAATTCCAACATTGGCTATTCATTCCCATTGCTCCATTTTCGTGTCCTATAGGCTAGCATCTCCTTTCCACAGTACTTACACTTCTACACTCATTGGTTAGGAGATCAATACGCTTGATATAGGCAAATCAAGCCTTGTGCTTAAAAGGATAAGTTGTAATTTCTGTTTTCCTTCTTGTTCCTTTTATTCTTTGTATTCTCCTTGCTACTCCTAGGGTTGGAGGCTGCAGATTGGAGAAGGTTCTTCTCGGAGGAGAAGGTGGACTTCAAGCTACTTCAAGAAGGCTATCGCGACGGGAAGCTACTTCAAGAAGGCTATTGCAACGGGAAGCTACTTCAGGAGGAAGGCTGCTTCAAGGTTGGTGCAATTACTTCTAGGTGAAGGCTGCTTCAAGGTTGGTGCGATTACTTCTAGGTGAAGGCTGCTTGAAGGGTTTAGGGAGAGAATTGTAATTTTATGTAAAGTCCTTGCGAGGTAATAAAATTAAATTCTTTCCAAATCCCGGTTGGGTAAGCAACCGGGTAGTGGACTGACAACTTTAGTATTTGCTAAAGTTGGAACCACTCTAAATCCTTGTCCCCTTGTCCAATATTTTGTGGTTGGTTGTTTGAGTTCAATAATTGTTAAAATTGTTTTAAAACTCTATTCACCCCCCTCTAGTGTTTTTTCAATTGGTATCAGAGCAGGCTTCAAGGAACCCTAACAAGGTCTTGAAGAATGGGTGACGGGGTGCTCAACAACCTTAACCTTGAAGGGACATTTGTTGCTAGGCCTCCAATGTTTGATGGAACAAACTACACATATTGGAAGAGAAGGATGCAGTTCTACTTTCAAGGCATAAGTTGGGATCTATGGAGAATGGTGTCAACCCCTTATGAGCTACCTCAAATGGAATATGCAGCTTGGGACACCAATACGGTAAAACCGGCTCAAATGAATGCAAAGGCTGTAAGTATTCTTTATTGTTCAATTTCAGTAGGAGAATTTAATAGAATATCAAACTGTGAAACAGCCTATGAAATATGGCATAGACTTTCTATAACTTATGAAGGGACAGTTCAAGTTAAGAATTCCAAAGTTAGTATGCTTAAACAAAAGTTTGAACATTTCCGTATGGATCCAAATGAATCTATTAGTGAAATGTATGCAAAATTCTCTTCTATTGTAAATGGTTTAAATGCCTTAGGTAAAGTTGTTCTTGAGGAAGATCAGGTATCAAAGATTCTTAGATCACTTCCTCCCAAATACAAGCCCAAAGTGACGACCATTGAAGAAGCAAATGACCTCACCCGACTAAAGATGGAACAACTCATTGGCAACCTAGAAGCTCATGAGGCAATGTTAGAAGAGGAAGAAAGAAGAGAACGTGAACGTCAACAAGGCAAAAAGAAGGACATTGCATTCAAAGCATCAACCAAGGACACTCATGACACAAGTGAAGATGATAGTGAAGAAGAAACTCTCATTGTAAATGGTAAGCAATATAAAAGTTTTAAAACTAATAAAACTTCTAGTGTTTCTTCTTCCAGGTGCTTTGAATGTGGCAAAAAGGGACACATGAAAGGTGATTGTCCAAAACTCAAGAAAGGGAAGAAATCATCTCACAAAAAGAAATAAAGAGCATATAAAGCTGCATGGGATGATTCAAGTGATGATAGTGATGATGGAAAAGAAGAAGTAGAATGCCTCATTGCTACAACAAATGAAGATGAAGAAGAGGTAAGTCTTTATGATCTACCAAAAGAAGATCTAATTGCTAGTCTTCAAGATACTCATGAGAAATATATTGAGTGTAAGAAGAAACTTAAGAAATCAAATAAAGTAAATGATGATTTAAATGTTAAACTTCTTGCTCTTGTATCCGAAAATGAAAATCTCAAAAAGGAAAATGAAGATTATGATCTTAAGTTAAAATCGGTAGAAGCTAATTGCAATCTTCTTTCCTTAGAAAAGTTAAACTTGCACACTCAAGTAAATGATCTTCAGAAACAACCTGTTCTATGTTCACATTTAGATTATGATGAGGTTGTCAAAGAAAGAAACTCTCTAGTATCTGATTTAGATCAAGCAAAGAAAGATATAAACAAGAAGATAGATGATATTGCTAAGTTACAAAGAAATGTAAATGAGTTAAGAGGAAATGACATGCTTGAAAATATTCTGAAAATTTCCTCTAGTTATAATGGAAGAAAAGGATTAGGATATGATCCAAGGAGAAATAAACCCAAAAGAGTTAAAGCATCCAAGACTAAGATTATGTTTGTACCTAGGAACACAATTCCTAGAAAGAGAAATGAAGTTGACTCTATTAGTTGTCATTATTGCATGCGTCTTGGACATTATTCATTTTCATGCCCATATAAGAAAAAGAATGATGATTTAGCTTGGATTCCTAAAACTTAGTAGCTTAAAATTAACTAGTTGAGATTTGACCTAAACTGATTCTTGATATACAAACGTCATATCTCAACACAATCGAGCTCTAACTTGCATAATCTTATTTTGCTTGTAATAAATTAACAGTTCTGAAAATATTCCAGAAACTTTGTCGGTCGAGAATCTGTCGACCGAGTGAACTTCGGTCGAAAAATTGTCGACCGAGCATGTCACTGATTTCCAGTCTACTGTAAAATTGCTGAATTCTTTTTGTAATTGATCAAATTGCTATCTATTTGTGATTAATGACTGTATATATTTTGGAAATCATCCCTGAAAACTTATATGAGATTAATTTGGTTTGATTTAAGTTAAAACTGAAATTATGCTTAGCTTAATAAAAAGGAAATTTCTGTTTTATCATTATTCACATGATTTTTCCTAAAGTATTTTCTGGTATTACAATCATGGAATTATCATTTTCATCATGATGATGCTGTGTTAGCACAAATAGATAATGATAATTGTATGCATGGATCCTTGATGATACATAGGCAAACAAAATAATTCAATGATGATATGTCTCTTAGAAATGCTTGCAACACATAAGATAAAAATTTCTCAATTGGCATCTTTAAAAGACTTGAGATATTAATCGTGCTTTCATTTTTAAGAGGATGTTTTCATATTGAGTATCACTAAACATGCTTCAAAATTGATATCTAATCAAGTACTTCACATATGAGTGCTTAAATTGGAAATCTGCAATTTTTGCCTCTTGGTTGAAATAAAATTTGACCAAGGGGCGCTATGGTCGAAGTCAAGGTCGACCTAAAATAAGCTTTGACAAAATGATTATTTGGACATCATTTTATCTTAGTATACTTTTGATAAAGGTCAAAATCAAAATTTAAAATCATCTGTGCCCTTAGAAGCTTTAAATTGCTTTAATTGTAAGACTAAGGGGGAGCTCATATAAACAAATTTGATTATTTCCTTAAGAAGCTTACAAAAACATTGTAATCATCATTTGAAGCTTATTAAGACCTTAGTACTTTTACTCTTGGTTATGATGAAATCTATGAAATTCATAAAAATGATATATCTTGTTCTTAAAGGAACTCTCTAAACAAATCAGGGCTTAACATCCCATGCATTTGGTTGGAGACATTTTTATGTACTTTAAGATTAAAGGATTCTCATTTCATTTTTAGGGCTTAACATCCCTTATAAAATGGGTGAGAAATCAATATACATTCATCATAAGATTAAGGGAATCTCATTTCAAAGCTTAACATCTTTTGCAAATGATTGAGAAACAAATTGTGGCTAAATTAGACAAAAATGATATTAAATCCATGTTCCTAATAGAATATCTATTTAAGGGGGAGCATAGTATAAAATTAAGGGGGAGAAGAAATATAAAATATTCACCCTGGATATCTTTTTGAAGTGTCAAAGGGGGAGAAAGAATATAAAATTAAAAATATAAATGAGTTTCATCTTGATGGCCAAGCACTCACTTGTAAAACAAGAATGGCTACAAAAGGTAATATTCAGGTATGAAACTCACATGCTTTATATTTCCTTATTTCATATTTAGGAAATGTTTGTCATCTTCAAAAAGGGGGAGATTGTTGGATAAATTGGACATTATGATAAATCCCTTTGTTTCGATGATGACAAACATTTCATTCTTGTTGATCTAACGCGCTACTTGAGTGTTGCAGGAATAAGGTGGATGACAAAGCTCTAGGGAATCTATATGCTTGAATGAATGTAAATAAATGTAATCAATTGTAAACTTGTACAAATATATAATGTACAAGTACTTAGACTTCATGTAAATCAAGCGTTAGATCTTCCCTAGCTAAACACCACACTTAGTCATGTCATCCCCTTCAATAGTGTCACATATGCACACTCGTACACACACTTAGTGCCTTAATTGAAAGATTGAAACAGGGTCAATCTCGGTCGACAAACTCCTCGACCGAGACACTCTCGGTCGACAATCTTCTCGACCGAGAAAGATCCAAAGTAGCCGTTAGACACAACTGACAAGGTAGTTGGCAGTTGAAGATAGATGTTGCAAATCACTTGTTCCAGAGAGCCTGTCGGTCGACAAAAGTTCGACCGAGTAGGTGTCTCGGTCGACCATTCCTCGACCGAGATGATCTCTGACAGCAACTGCAGAATTAATTAATTAATCGTTGTTAAAACAACAAACTTGTACATAACGGCTAGTTAAGCACTTAGAAACCCTTAGAAGTTGTCTAGAACGTCCTTAAGCATCCTTAGGCCATTCCTATAAATAGGACAAGCCATAGGACACCAAAACACACCTAAGCTACACTTGTGCTATACTTGAGCTTGAATACTCATTGGCAATCTGTTTTGAGCAATAGAGCAATTCCAACATTGGCTATTCATTCCCATTGCTCCATTTTCGTGTCCTATAGGCTAGCATCTCCTTTCCACAGCACTTACACTTCTACACTCATTGGTTAGGAGATCAATACGCTTGATATAGGCAAATCAAGCCTTATGCTTAAAAGGATAAGTTGTAATTTCTGTTTTCCTTCTTGTTCCTTTTATTCTTTGTATTCTCCTTGCTACTCCTAGGGTTGGAGGCTGCGGATTGGAGAAGGTTCTTCTTGGAGGAGAAGGTGGACTTCAAGCTACTTCAAGAAGGCTATCGCAATGGGAAGCTACTTCAAGAAGGCTATTGCAACGGGAAGCTACTTCAGGAGGAAGGCTGCTTCAAGGTTGGTGCAATTACTTCTAGGTGAAGGCTGCTTCAAGGTTGGTGCGATTACTTCTAGGTGAAGGCTGCTTGAAGGGTTTAGGGAGAGAATTGTAATTTTATGTAAAGTCCTTGCGAGGTAATAAAATTAAATTCTTTCCAAATCCCGGTTGGGTAAGCAACCGGGTAGTGGACTGACAACTTTAGTATTTGCTAAAGTTGGAACCACTCTAAATCCTTGTCCCCTTGTCCAATATTTTGTGGTTGGTTGTTTGAGTTCAATAATTGTTAAAATTGTTTTAAAACTCTATTCACCCCCCCTCTAGTGTTTTTTCAATCACTTATTTATCCTGCATCAACACACATCCTAGACCGTTCTTGGATGCATCACAGAAAACTATATACCCCTTCCCCTGCTCCGGTAACACCAACACAGGTGCACTTGTTAACCTTTCTTTCAGCAGCTGGAAAGAATGTTGACACTTGTCATTCCAGACAAAAGGAACCTCCTTCCTTGTCAACTTGGTTAGGGGTAAAGCTATAGAACTGAAGTTCTTGATGAACCTCCTGTAATAGCCTACTAGTCCAAGAAAACTACGAATCTCTGTCGGTGTCTTTGGTTGTTCCCATTGCAGGACATATTCTACCTTCTTAGGATCAACACAAATACCTGAAGCAGATATAACGTGTCCTAGAAAAGAAACTTCTGGTAACCAGAACTCACATTTGCTAATCTTAGCTTATAGCCTATGCTTTCTTAGCAAAGTCAGAGCCTGACGGAGGTGCTTCTCATGTTGTTGAGCATCTCTACTGTATATCAAAATGTCATCTATGAAGATGACTATGCACTGATTAAGAAAAGGTCGAAAGATTCTATTCATGAGTTCCATAAATACAGTCGGTGCATTAGTTAGTCCAAACGACATAACTACGAACTCATAGTGATCATACCTTGTCCTAAAGGCAGACTTAGGTATGTCACTCTCCTTAATACGCAACTGATGGTATCCCGACCTCATATCTATCTTAGAAAAGATAGTTGTACCATGCAACTGATCAAACAAGTCATCAATCCTTGGCAGAGGATACTTGTTCTTTATTGTTACTTTATTTAACTGTCTGTAGTCAATGCATAACCACATCGACCCATCTTTCTTTTTAACAAAGAGGACCGGAGCACCCCATGGTGAAGTACTCGGTCGGATAAATCCTTTCTCAAGCAACTCCTGTAGTTGTTTCTTGAGCTCTGCCATCTCAGCATGTGCCATTCTATATGGTGTTTGTGCTATTGGTTGCATGCCTGGGATTAGATTAATCTCAAAATCAATCTCTCGGGATGGAGGAACACCTGGAAGTTCTTCAGGAAATACATCTTCAAATTCCCTAACTATCAGAACTTCAGAAGGATGAAGGCTCTCCATTGTGGTATCTACCACATGAGCCAAGAATGAAAAGCATCCCTATCTCATCAACTTCTCAGCTACCATAGCTGACACTAAACATGTTGGAAGAATCTTTATATCTCCCTGAAAGATCCATGTGTCACCATTGTCTATGAACACAGCATGCTTGGAACTACAATCCAAGACAACCTTATACTTCTCTAAGGTGTCCATTCTAAGGATTATATCAAAACCCTACATCTCAAGTGGTATAAGATCCACTTGAATGCAATGATCAGAAAAGAAAAGATTACAGGGAGAACACACCTCCCGCAACACTGTAGATCCCAACAAAGGGGTTTCTAACATCAAACTATCTGCTCTATGACTGATAGTCATGTTGCAGTCATAAATTACTTCTCAAGTGATAAAAGAATGTGTAGCACCTGGATCAATTAACACAGATACGAAGCAGAATGAAGACATATCAGAATAAAACAGTTCCATCTGACCTGTCACAACCCGAGGGTTGACTACTGCTTCGGGCTAATTCATGGCATAGAGTCTAGTCGTTGCTTGTTGTTGACCCTGTGCTTGGTTATTGGGTGCCAATGATCCAGCTTGGGACGCTTGTCCATGTCCTCTAGCATTATTACTGAATTGTTGCCTCTGTGAGGCTTGCTGACTCTACCTCTGGGGTTGAGTCATAGTTCTGACTTTCTCAGGACAATCTCTCTTCAAGTGTCCTGACCTCCCACACTGGTAGCAGTTGTAGTTTCCCAAACTCTGTCTGGGTGGTCCTGTCACTGATGTTGATGCTGTACTAGGGGCTCTACTTGGAGTAAAACTATGACCCCTACCCCTACTTGACGTCCACTGTGTCGGGGTATTAAACTTTGGTGGCGGTGGTGGTGCAGAGAATATCAGTTTCTTGAAACTCTCAGACCCTTGTCCTTGAAACTGAGGATACACTTTCTTATTACTGGTCTATCATTTCTCGATCAAAGACCTCTCAATCCTCCTCACGAACTCCACAAAAGTAGCAAACCTCTCCCAGTTGTCCAACACAGACACTGGAGTGGTCAATTCAGCGTTCAACCCCTCCTCAAAACGTTGAATCCTCTCTTCATCAGTATCTTCTGTGTGCGGACAGAACCACAAAAGCTCCATGAACCTAGCTTCATATTTTCTAATGTTCATTTGTCCTTGCCTCAACCTCTCTAATTGAGATATCTTCTCATCTAGATACATCTTGGGAAAGTATCTAGCAACAAATTCACGTCATAATTCATCCCATCTGACTTCAACTCCTAGTCTTTTGTCTTCCTCGATGGTCCACCAATGACCGACACTCCCCTTCAGAAGGTATAAAACATGCCTCACCTTCTCATCTTCAGGAATCATAAGGATTCTGAAGGCTTTCTCCAGCTCAGTTAACCATAAGTCAGCATCTGCTGGGTCAGCTGTGCCAGTATACTTTGTGGCTCCTACCCTCTGAAGCCATTCAAAGGTTTTGCCAACTCCATGTCTTTCATTGTGGGTCGGTGCCCTTGGTGCAGGTAGTGGCATCCTATCTGTCATATGAGTCATAGTCGCCATAAACTGCCCAAACATGGCTTGGAAGGCTGGGTTCCCCATATCAGCTTGATTGAACTGGGGTTGTTTAAGTACATGCTCCTCCCTAGTTTGATCCCTTGTACCTCCTCCTGGTGCAGCAACGCTGCTCTCAGCAGCATGGTCGCCATGTTCAGCAGCATGGTTGCCATGTGATCCAGACATCTTCAAGTTCTTCTTCTCCTATATGAGCAGAAGACACTATTAGATAAACTGGAAGACACTTAGAACATACTCAACAACCTTAATCCTATGTCTCTGTAGACTCAGTGAACCTAGAGCTCTGATACCACTAAATTTGTGGTGTCCAACTCATAAAACCAGATTAACTAAAGCGGAAGCGATCGTTAGCAGCGGAATTACTGAAAATCACTAAAAATTAAAACCATTTTATAAAAAGTTTCATTACCAGAAAACTCTGTAAACAAGAACCACGGTATTATATTTACATATTGGTTCACATTGTACATTTTATGTACAATCTCTCCTTGAGGGATATATGTACATCAAACCAAAATCTAAGATTGATTATAGAACACTATCTACTGACTCCTAGGACCTAAGAGTACAGAGACGACACATAGGACTTTATGTACAAACTTGACAACCAGTATCCCTACCTGGGATATCACTGTTGTCCTTGTTGTTTTTGTTGCTGCTCTTCCCCTTCTACAAAGGTTCTGCCTCTTTATCTGCGTCTACCTAAAAATGTTGAATCCCACGGGGGTGAGACAATTATACAATTGCCCCAGCGAGAGATATAACTCTCCGCCGAAAACATTATTATTGCAGTTTAATAGAAATAAACTGAGCAGTGGGATAATATATTTCAATGACAAATAAATCAATATCTATGCAGATTAGAGCAACAATCGTATTCAAGTATTTTATCTATAACTTGACAAGGCATAATGTCTCTTATTGAATATGGAATTAAAGTACATAAATAACATATGTGTATCAAGAACATGCTAAGTAAGATATCATCAACCAGTGATTCTCGTATTTCAATCTTATGCAAATATGCTACACGGCTGATTATATTTTACAAACATTCTTAAGCTCTGACGAGATGAGGTATACCTCTCATACTCCAACCAACCACTGCGAAGTCTAAATCGGTACCATACAAAGTCAATGGAAGAGACGGCTTCCATGACTTCCCACATCTCGGTGTTGGCTAAATGGACATCTATAAATCCCTTTTGTTTTGATTATGACAAACATTTCATTCTTATTGATCTAACGAGCTACTTGAGTGTGCAGGAACAAGGCGGATGACAAAGTACTAGGGAAATCCATATGCTTACATATTTATATTTTCATGAAATGTAATCGCTTTGTAAAAACTTGTACAAATATATAATGTACAAGTACTTAGATTTCATGTAAATCAAGCGTTAGATCTTCCCTAGATAAACACCACATTTAGATAAGTCATCCCCTTCAAATAGGATCACATATGCACACTCATACATATAATTAGTGCCTAAATTGAAACATTAAAACAGGATCAATCTCATTCGACCAACTCCTCGACCGAGACACTCTCGGTCGACAATCTTCTCGACCGAGAAAGATCCAAAGTAGCCGTTAGACTCAACTGAAAAGGTAGTTGGCAGTTGGAGATAAACGTTGCAAAACACTTGATTCAGAGAGCCTGTCGGTCGACAAGAGTTCGACCGAGTAGGTGTCTCGGTCGACCAATCCTCAACCGAGATAAACTCTGACAACAACTGCAGAGTAAATTAATTAGTCGTTACTAAAGAAACAAACTTGTACCTAACGGCTAGTTAAGCACTTAGAAACCCCTAGAAGTTGTCTAGAACGTCCTTAAGCATCCTTAGGCCATTCCTATAAATAGGACAAGCCAGAGGACACTCAAACACACTTGTTACACTTGAGAAATCTTTGAGCATACTTTGAGCAATCTGTTTGTGAGCAAATTGAGCATTGTGACAATTGGCTACTTCTTTCCTTAGCTCATAATTCGTGTCCTATAGGCTATCATCTCCTATCCACTGCAATTACAATTCCATACACTTTGGTTAGGAGATCTATACGCTTGATCTAGGCAAATCAAGCCTTGTGCTACAAAAGGATAAGTTGTAATTTCCTTTTCCTTTCTTGTTCTCTATTATTGTTTGTACTCTCCTTGCTACTCCTAGGTTGGAGGTTGCAGATTGGAGAGGGTGGAGATCTTCTTGGTGAAGAAGGAGACCTTGAGCTACTTTAAGAAGGCTGGTGCAACGGGAGGTTACTTCTAGAGAGGAAGGCTACTTCAAGGGGGAGCTTGGAGTTACTTCAAGAAGGCTACCTCAAGTTGGTGCATCTACTTCGAGTGAAGGCTGTTCAAGGGGTGTAAAAGAAAGTATTGTATTTTGTATAAATCCTTGTGAAGGTAATAAAATATATACTTTCAAAATCCCAGTTGGGTAAGCAACCGGGTAGTGGACTGACAACTTTAGTATTTGCTAAAGTTGGAACCACTCTAAACACCTGTCTCCTTCTTCCAATTTCAATTGTGGTTGTTTGAGTTCAATAATTGTTAAAATTGTTTTAAAACTCTATTCACCCCCCCCTCTAGTGTTTTTCAATTGGTATCAGAGCATGCTTCAAGGAACCCTAACAAGGTCTTGAAGAATGGGTGACGGAGTGCTCAACAACCTTAACCTTGAAGGGACACTTGTTGCTAGACCTCCATCGTTCGATGGAACAAACTACCAATATTGGAAGAGAAGAATGCAGTTCTACTTCCAAGGCATCAATTGGGACCTATGGAGGATGGTGTCAACCCCATATGATCTTCCTCAAACTCAATTTGTGGAATGGGATGCAAATACGGTAAAGATGGCCCAAATGAATGCTAAAGCTGTAAGCATTTTATATTGTTCAATTTCAGTAGGAGAATTTAATAGGATATCTAACTGTGACACAGCCTATGATATTTGGCATAGACTGTCCATAACTTATGAAGGTACAGTCCAAGTCAAAAATTCCAAAATTAGCATGCTTAAATAAAAGTTTGAACACTTTCGTATGGATCCTAATGAATCTATTAGTGAAATGTTTGCAAAATTCTCTTCTATTGTTAATGGTTTAAATGCCCTAGGAAAACCTGTCCTTGAAGAAGATCAGGTATCAAAAATCCTTCAATCACTTCCTCCTAAATATAAGCCAAAGGTGACAACCATTGAAGAAGCTAATGACCTCACTCGACTAAAAATGGAGCAACTTATTGGCAACCTAGAAGCTCATGAAGCAACCCTAGAAGAGGAAGAAAGAATAGAACGTGAACATCAACAAGGAAAGAAGAAGGATGTGGCTCTAAAAGCTTCAAAGATCGTCACACCAGAAAGTGAGGAGTCAAGTGAAGAAGAAGGAGAAGAAGCCTTGATTGTAAATGGTAAGAAATACAAAAGGTTTAAATCTAACAAAATTTCTAGTTCTTCTTCTTCTCCTCCTAGGTGCTTTGAATGTGGGAAGAAAGGACATCTCAAAAATGAATGTCCTAAAGCAAAGAAAGGAAAGAAAAGCTCACACAAGAAGAAGGGAGAAAAAGCCTATAAAGCTGCATGGGATGAGTCAAGTGACAGTGAAAGCGGAGAAGAAAAGGTGGAATGTTTAATGGTAAGGGAAGATGATGAAGACTCTCAAGAGGTAAGCCTACTTGATCTTCCTAAAGAAGAGTTAATTACTAGTCTACAAGAAACTCATGATAAGTATGTTGATGTCAAGAAGAAACTAAAGAAGGTTATCAAATCAAACGATGAGCTATGTGCTAAATTAGATAATCTTTCTTCTGAAAAGAACAACATTAATCTTGAGAATTTGTCTTTAAAAACATCTTTAGATGATTGCACTAGAAATCTACTCACTTTAGAAACAAATGTTGATCTTATTTCTAAAGAAAAGACTGAATTGTTAGCAAAATTAAAAGATTTCCAGACTCAACCTATTCTGTGTAACCATCTAGACTATGACAATGTTGCAAAAGAAAGAGATTCATTATTATCTGATTTAGATCAAGCAAGAAAAGATTTACACAAGAAGATGAATGACATTTCTAAGCTACAAAGAGAACTTTATGAGTTAAGAAGAAAAGATATTCTTGATAACATTCTAAGCGTTGGTACTAGTTTCAATGGAAGAAAAGGTTTGGGATATGCTCCAAAGAAAAATCAACCCAGAAGAACTCAGACTATGTTTGTACCTAAGAACACAATTGCTAGAAAAAGAAATGAAGTTGATTCTATTACTTGTCATTTTTGTCTACGTCTTGGACACTATTCATTTTCATGCCCTTATAAGACTAAGGATTCCGACTTAGTTTGGGTCCCAAAACCCCAAACTTAGTAGAGTCACATGCAATTTAGTTGAGATATGATTAAATGCTCCATTTTGCAATTTATATTGTCTTATCTCAACTTAACAAAAGGTTTTATGCATATTGTGAATTTTCTGAACAGTTGTACTGAAACAGACACTCCGTCAGTCGAAGTATTGTCGACTGAACAATAAATCGGTCGAACTTCTGTCGACCGACTGGATGTCTGTAACAAATCAAAATCTACAACAACTAAACAGCAACTATTTCGGTCAAAAATTAGTCAACCAAGCTGAATTTCTGTGTTTCTTTGTTTGTAATACAGTAACCTTCTCGATCGACAATTTGTCGACCGAGAAAGATGTCGGTCGAACAATTGTCGACCGACTGGACTTCTGAAACAGAATCTTTATACAATCTATACTTAAATGGTTCTAACCATATCGGACCATCATATGGGTACCAAAATCTACATTTTCATGCAGGAATGGGTGGTTGACAGTGGATGTTCCAAACATATGATCGGGAACAAGGATGCATTTCAAACCTTTGAAGAAAAGAAAAGTGGCACAATCACCTTTGGAGACAATGGTAAAGGCAAAATCGTTGGAATAGGTAATGTTGGTACAAACCTCGAAATAAAGAATGTTCTACTTGTAGATGGTTTGCACCATAATTTGATAAGTGTTAGTCAATTATGTGATAGTGGTTATGATGTTTTATTTAACAAAACCTGTTGCAAGTTATTAATAGAAAACAATACAAATGTTGTTTATGAAGGAAATAGAGTTGGAAATCTTTATATTCTTAAACCTAACTCTATGAAATCTGTAGTGGGAAAATGCTTGCTTGCAAATGAAAATACCTTACAACTATGGCATAAAAAGCTAGGACATGCTAGTTCACATGTTATTAAAAAGTTAGTGAAATATGATCTTGTTCGTGGATTGCCTGCTTTATCTTTTGATCAAGTTGAAAATTGTGAACCATGTACAATGGGAAAGCAAACAAAAACCTCTTTTAAACCTAAACATGTACTTAGCACAAGTAGATCTTTAGAATTAATTCATATGGATTTATTTGGACCCATGAGGACACAATCTATTGGTGGCAAAAGATATTGTTTTGTTATCGTTGATGATTATAGTAGATATACATGGGTACATTTTATTGCAACCAAAGATGATACTATTCATGTTTTTATACAATTTTGGTTCCACATGCTATATCTTAAATACCAAAGATGATAGAGATAAGTTTGACTCTAAATCACACAAAGCATTCTTTTTGGGATAGTCTACTTCTAGCAAAGCATTTAGAGTATATAACACTATCTCTAGAAAAGTTGAGGAATCTATTCATGTTTCTTTTCATGAAGAGCCAAAATCTGAAAATCTAGAAATCATAGATCTCACTAATCAATTCAAAAATTTAAACATACCAAATGATAGTGAGAAAGTTACTACAACCAATCAACAAGCTGAACCACAACCTACACCTAGGCTTATTAAGGATCATCCTCAAGAACTAATTATTGGAAATCCTAATGATAAAGTCAAAACTCGGTCTTCCTTCAAAGATGTTGCAAACATGGCCTTTGTTTCTATCATTGAACCTAAGAAGATATCTGAAGCTCTTAAAGATGATTATTGGATAATAGCCATGCAAGAAGAGTTGAATCAATTCACTAAAAATGATGTATGGGATTTAGTTCCTAAACCACAAGATAAAACCGTCATTGGAACTAAATGGGTTTTTAGGAATAAGTTAAATGAGGCAGGAGAAGTAATAAGGAATAAAGCTCGGTTAGTAGCACAAGGATATAATCAACAAGAAGGAATAGATTTTGATGAAACGTATGCACCAGTAGCTAGACTTGAAGCTATTAGAATGTTACTAGCTATTGCTGCACATAAAAACATCAAACTCTACCAAATGGATGTAAAAAGTGCATTTCTAAATGGCATCATTCAAGAAGAAGTATATGTTGCCCAACCACCCGGATTTGAAATACCGGAAAAGGTGAATATGTTTATAAACTTAAGAAAGCACTTTATGGTTTAAAACAAGCACCTAGAAATTGGTATGAAAGGCTCAAGACATATCTTTTTGATAATGGTTTTTCTATTGGCAGTTCAGATTCTACTTTATTTTTCAAAACATATACATATGATTTCCTAGTTGTGCAAATATATGTTGATGACATTATTTTTGGAGCCTCTAATGATTCATTGTGCACACAATTCAGTGACATTATGCAAAAAGAATTTGAAATGAGCCTCATGGGTGAACTAACTTTCTTTCTTGGTTTCCAAATTAAGCAAACACCTGCTGGAATCTTTATAAGCCAAGAAAAGTATACTAAAGAACTTTTAAAACATTTTGGGATGGATCAGTGCAAACATGCTACTACTCCTATGGCTACTTCTATTAAAATTGATAAGGATGAAAATGGGGAACCTATTGATGATTCCTTATATAGAGCCATGATTGGTAGTTTGCTTTACTTAACTGCTTCTAGACCAGACATTATGTTTTCCGTTGGTCTTTGTGCTCGATTTCAATCACAACCTATGCACTCTCATTTTCTAGCAGTTAAACGAATTCTTCGTTACTTAGCCGGCACTACCTGTTTTGGTTTATGGTATCCAAAAGGACAATCCTTGGATTTTAAAGCTTATACTGATGTGGATTATGTTGGTTGTCGACTTGATCGCAAGAGTACTAGTGGTGGCTGTTTCTTGTTAGGAAGAGCTTTAGTATCTTGGTTTAGCAAGAAACAAAATACGGTTGCTCTATCTACAACTGAAGCTGAATATATGGCAGCCGGATCTTGTTGTGCTCAAGTGCTTTATATGCAAAAAGTGTTAAACGATTATGGTTTTACTCTTTCATCTACGCCTATTTTCTGTGACAACACGAGCGCTATAAACTTAGCACACAATCCTATTTTACACAGCCGAGCTAAACATATTGAAATTCGTCATCACTTTTTGAGGGATCATATCTACAAGAATCATGTTTCCCTTCATCATGTTGATACGGAAGATCAATTGGCTGATATTTTTACAAAACCGCTTCCACTAGACCAATTTAACAAAATTAGGAAGCAATTGCTTATCACTCCTTTGGAAGATGTTTTCTTTGATATTTGTGCTTCTTAAACAAAAACTTTTACTTGCATCATTTTGGCTTTTAATGGACATCTTTTTCATTGGATTTGATGGGACATCTAATTAAGGGGGAGTTTTTCTTAAACGGATATCTTTTTGAAATGACAGGGGGAGAAATAAATATAAAACTTAGTATTTATGCAAAACTCAATTAATGAGTTTTATACACAAACTCTTGGCTTTACATTGAAAGTTGCTATATTCCCTAGAGAATTGGATTTCGTGTTCCATAATTCATGGGGAATAATAAGCACAGATTTTATAAGCAAAAGAAAAAGTTACAAAAGGTAATCTTAAGGTATGAAACTCATATGTTTTATATTTCCTTCATTTATATTTTGGAAATGTTTGTCATCTTCAAAAAGGGGGAGATTGTTGGCTAAATGGACATCTATAAATCCCTTTTGTTTTGATTATGACAAACATTTCATTCTTATTGATCTAACGAGCTACTTGAGTGTGCAGGAACAAGGCGGATGACAAAGTACTAGGGAAATCCATATGCTTACATATTTATATTTTCATGAAATGTAATCGCTTTGTAAAAACTTGTACAAATATATAATGTACAAGTACTTAGATTTCATGTAAATCAAGCGTTAGATCTTCCCTAGCTAAACACCACATTTAGATAAGTCACCCCCTTCAAATAGGATCACATATGCACACTCATACATATAATTAGTGCCTAAATTGAAACATTGAAACAGGATCAATCTTGGTTGACCAACTCCTCGACCGAGACACTCTCGGTCGACAATCTTCTCGACCGAGAAAGATCCAAAGTAGCCGTTAGACTCAACTGACAAGGTAGTTGGCAGTTGGAGATAAACGTTGCAAAACACTTGATTCAGAGAGACTGTCGGTCGACAAGAGTTCGACCGAGTAGGTGTTTCGGTCGACCAATCCTCGACCGAGATAAACTCTAACAGCAACTGCAGAGTAAATTAATTAGCCGTTGCTAAAGCAACAAACTTGTACCTAACGGCTATTTAAGCACTTAGAAACCCCTAGAAGTTGTCTAGAACATCCTTAAGCATCCTTAGGCCATTCCTATAAATAGGACAATCCATAGGACACTCAAACACACTTGTTACACTTGAGAAATCTTTGAGCATACTTTGAGCAATCTGTTTGTGAGCAAATTGAGCATTGTGACAATTGGCTACTTCTTTCCTTAGCTCATAATTCGTATCCTATAGGCTAGCATCTCCTATCCACTGCAATTACAATTCCATACACTTTGGTTAGGAGATCTATATGCTTGATCTAGGCAAATCAAGCCTTGTGCTACAAAAGGATAAGTTGTAATTTCCTTTTCCTTTCTTGTTCTCTATTATTGTTTGTACTCTCCTTGCTACTCCTAGGTTTGAGGCTGCGGATTGGAGAGGGTGGAGATCTTCTTGGTGAAGAAGGAGACCTTGAGCTACTTCAAGAAGGCTGGTGCAACGGGAGGTTACTTCTAGAGAGGAAGGCTACTTCAAGGGGAAGCTTGGAGTTACTTCAAGAAGGCTACCTCAAGTTGGTGCATCTACTTCGAGTGAAGGCTGTTCAAGGGGTGTAAAAGAAAGTATTGTATATTGTATAAATCCTTGTGAAGGTAATAAAATATATACTTTCAAAATCCCGGTTGGGTAAGCAACCGGGTAGTGGACTGACAACTTTAGTATTTGCTATAGTTGGAACCACTCTAAACACCTGTCTCCTTCTTCCAATTTCAATTGTGGTTGTTTGAGTTCAATAATTGTTAAATTGTTTTAAAACTCTATTCACCCCTCCTCTAGTGTTTTTCACTCGGTCAGTGCGAGATTACATGCAGGACATCTTGTGTCTCTACTACATAGCTTGCCAGGGTATAGTGGCATCTTCGCTATAGAGCTACAGTGGCGGCTGTACTCTCTTCGCAATCAAGAGATTTCATGTTTACCTCCATCGATCCAACATTAACATTATCGGGAGATTAGTGATACATCCATCCCAGAACATACAATGAAGGATTGAGAGGTTTAATGTTTACCTTCCATCAATTCCCTCATTAGGACGTAAGGATATTTTCGCCCATCGACCCCCACATATTCAAAAATATGCGAACTCCCGGAGATCTCGTAAGAAAACCTATTTCACCATTACCAACTACTAACGATGATGGATCTATGGTCAGAGCACTACATGAATAGCTTTCACTTGATTAATTAAGTACATTATCATATTCTTTTAGCATTAGTCAAGTTTTCAAACATAACTTATTAGGATAAATGCTATAAAGAAACATGTACTGTTTTCATCAGTTACTTCTCAGTCTTTAAAAGACATTGGGATCTCAGTCCCTCATTTCAAACTCAATGCCATAAACATATGGTTCTGGGTATTCAAACCCTTAGCTCATCACTGAGCACTGTTACCACTTTTTCAGGTAACCATCACCTTCAGGTCATCTGACCAAGGTACACATGACACTTGCTACACAAGCATCTTATCTAGCACTTGAGGCCCATTAACTCTCTTGTTACCTATTACTAAGCAACAAGGCATATTATGGCACACAAGGCCCAATAAATAATTTCAATAAATAGAGCATCATAGCTCATACCTGGCTATGTTCATTATCTCAGAATACATGCATGGTTAACACACATGATAACAAATATATCAATCATATTTCAGTTCCATGCTATCCCAGAGTAACACCACTATTCCCTTACCAGGGTTAGGGTTTCCCATTTTATTCCAATCAGGGTTACACATCCCCTTTGTTCAATTAGGACCAATGATTCATCATTTCATTGTCCAAGATTAGGGTTTCACACTATATAGTATAATCCAAAATTAGGGTTTCACACACCTTCACTCTATTTGGAAATTAGGGTTTACTATTCACATCACATCACCCTAGATTAGGGTTTATATTCAATAACCCACAATTAGGTTTTTTACATCAAAATACCCTAAATTAGGGTTACTCATGTCATCATCCTATATTCATATTACATTACCTCCCTAGATTAGGGTTTCACTCAGAATTGCCCTAAATTAGGGTTTGAGTTCATCAATCAACTGAATCAGAGTTTTATGATCTCTTTGTCAAGGATCATACCCTAATTGTATATCACACTTATTTTGAATGTGTTAAGCTTGATTGCTACAGGATTATCTTACATGTATAAATCTCTCTTTCTCATCCTCTTCTAGGATGTCTAGAAGATTTGATCAATTGAACTTTCAGTTACTTGAGATATCCGAATGAATTGACCAACCGAATCTTCAATGATAATATGTGTCCAACTGGATTAACCAATTGAGTCTTTAATTACATTAGGTATCCAAATGGATTAATCATGTTGGACCTCAAACGATCTTGCTTACTTAAACATTAAAACGGTCTTGGACTCTAAGAGTTCAAACGGTTTGAAACCGTTGTGGGCAAATTGCCCTTGAAACCGTTTAAGCAAGAATGTGTTGAAATCGATTGGGCTTGGGTCTCCAAACGGTTTGGGATCGTTTGGTCCAAACCCTCTCAAACTGAATGGACCAAAAAGATCTTCAACACTTAAACAAATTCAAGGTTTCCATCAATGAATAACCTATCAATTGACTCCTTGATTCATTCATCAATTAAACTATTGATTCATCCTTCATTTGGACCATCAATTAGGGTTTTGAACCCAATTGAACTAGGATAAATAATCAAGAACCCATCAATTAGGGTTTGCGAATCGAGGAACCTTCAAGGATTAACATTGTGAAACTAATCTAATTGAAACCAATGAACCACCATCAAATTATGGTATGACCTGACCTCAAACGGTCTTGAGGTCGTTTGGATGACCTCCAAATGGTCTTGAGGTCATTTGGATGACCTCCAAATGGTCTTGAGACCGTTTGCCTCGTCATTCATTAAAATTTGTGAAATCCAATTAGGGTTTAGGTCATTGGATTAATCATCAAAATAGTTATTGATTGCATTTCGATTTGATGTCTCTAACTCTTCAATTACTCAACCATACTCAACCCTAGATCTCCAAACGGTCTTGGTTGACCTCCAAACGGTGTTGAGACTATTTGGGTAAATCAACCCAAACTTTTAACTTAAACAATTGCAATTCAGCACTTAACCGATTTTGGGTTTCCAATTGGAGGATTGTCTATATATTGAATTAATCAATTGGATCAAATGGATCATCATCCATCATGTTCTAGGGACCTAACCTCAAACGGTCAACCCATCCAAACGGTCAACTCTTCTAAACAGTTTGGGATCCAAACCTCCAAACGGTTTGCAAATCGTTTGATCTCCAAATGGTTTGGTGAAACCATTTGGACCAAAGCTATTGCAACCGTTTGCAACTCAAACCTGTTGGAATGTGAGCCTAAGATGATGTTATCATCATCAAGCCTTAGTCCATCAAAAACTACTGCCATTATCATGGTAATTGCATCAACTAATCAAGGGAATTGCAAGAAGAGCAATTGAACATAATTGGTTGAGAAATTGAAATCAATAATAATGAATAGGGGTTCAAGTTATATAACCCACCTCCAATAGAGATTCAAAGCTTGGATATTCATGTAAACAATGGTGGAAATAGCTTTTCCACACCACAAGGTTCGTTCCTCAAGCTTTTGATGTAAGGAACAAGGACGTCCATATGTGTGGATTTCAACCAACACAATTTTGGTTTAAGAGCAATCCATTTAATATAATTATTTTTGCATTATTTTAATTATGCTTAAATCTTGATTATTTTAATATCAAGATTCTCTCTCCTTCAAAGTAGCTCAAATGAGATACCCCTCTCATTTTCTTACCTCTACAAGATGCCAAGAATATTAAGGACCTTATTGAAGTGGTAAATTTGCATATTGAACCATGGGTTTTGGGTCAATTGCACATTACACCAAAACTAGGTTTTAATGCACAGACATTGCTTTATCAGCTCTTTCTTGGTACTCAGGCTTTCACTAGCCATACCTCTCCATCATCTTCATTCTCATGATGCTTCAACACATGAGGAACATTTATCATGTAACATTTGCAATTTAACCCCTCAACTTGGGTAATTTGCACTTTAGTCCAAAGCAAGTAAAACATTACTTTCAACATTATTCAAAAAGGACTAAAATTGAAATATAAGTTCCTCTTGAGCCTTAATTACTTTTCAAAAGACAATATCAATCATATAATTATCTTTATTAAACAAAACACCTAGGGTTAAAGCATAACCCAGGTCAGGGATGTTATAATTTTACTCATTCACTAAGCGAGTAGGCTCACCCTCTACTCACAATTTTTAGGGAAACCGTGGAGATTGAAGATATCATTGCATCAGAGTAGATCTGCCACAAGAGTTAAGTCTGAGTATAGTTAATTTCAGTCGGTCCTTGCCACTCTAGGTCCTTGTAAAGAAATAAGAGAGAGTTGTAAATGATGATGTCTAACATTTTTCCTCTTTTAGCAATATATGTGAATCAGCAAGTCTTATGTGCTTAAAAGTATGAGAAACATAATGAATGTTTATACATGCATTCTTACTGTTGAAATCAGATTAGAGAAATCAATGTTTAGATTCTCTTGTAAAGTTAGTTTATGTGGTTCAATGCGAGAAAACAAAGAGTTTGAAAAAAGAAGAAAGTGTTAAGGGTGATCTTTGTATTACGTTAAATCCTCAATTTATGCCCCAATCTCATGATTAGTCTTAATTGTGAGATTGGGGTGTAACAACTTGGAATCAGAGCTTAGGCTGAGTTGTCAGGGACCATTAATTAGTAAGTTAGAGTCATAAGTGTGGCAGATAGGAGATGTTATAATGTTAGCTCTAGGGATTTGAGTATTTGGATATCTTGGCTCGGTATCTGAGTACTTGGATCAACCAGTATCAAGCTACTCTGTATATTCTTTCATGTATACCCTGGCCAGGTATACAATGGAAGGATGGGCTAGAGAGGAACCCTAGAAATATTAGGGTTAGAAATAAGATAAGTATAATGAATTAAGAGCATAAATATAAAATGAGATAGAACTTTCATTTCATATTGTTGTTTTATTGGAGATGAATAGAAATGCTCTTATATGTTTGAATTCAGATATTCAGTATTTTGAAATATATATGGGTCTTTAAGATTTGTTGTACACTATGCAATTGTAGCATTTATTGATTACATTCTTTGTATCAAGTAAACTAGAAATGATCTTTGAATGAGCTTTCCTAAGTGGATAAGTTTTCTTCCACACATTTGAGATGAATAGGAGTTGAGTAATCTTGAGTAGCTCTTGGCTTCATGACTGTAGGTTTGGCCTGGTCCGGCTGGCAGGATGTATTACTGGGATCTAATGACTCTTATTAGTAACATAATAAGAGTAAATTCTGGATAGATTAGATCTAAATTATAGTATGGATGTATATACTCTAAGATTTTGAAGTATAAGGGAAAGAATGGGATAACTAAGAATCAGTTGAAACTGATATCTAAGATCCATCTTTGGGGCCTCAGATAAGAAACCCTAATTTGAGGATAAAGGAAGAAGGAATACAAAAAAAATAGTTATGAGGAATAGATTGTATAATCCAGTAAAATGCATTCTTGTACTCCAAAACAAAGGGAAAATAGAAGAAAAGAGTTAACTACACAAAAGGTACATAGAAGTGAAGAATTTTTAGAAAAATTGAGGTAAAGAGAACTAAATGAATGTGTGAATTATAATACTAGGATAATAAACTCAGATGAAATAAAGAGACATGTTGGTGATGATGTTTGATTAAGAAAGGAGGGTTACATGATATAATAGAGAGCATGTAATGTCTCATTATATTATGAACTCTAATATATTTATTGATACTGCCTTTTTGGTTCAAAATCTTTATAAAGTAACAACCTAGTTTCCCTCGGATGTACTCAATAAGTTTCTTGACTTGAAATGAAACTAGTTTCTAAAGAACACCAAATGTGATACTAAACAAATGAACAAATCATATATGAGAATGAGAAATATGACCATATGATATAAGTACAAGCTAAAGGTAAATAAATGGAAGGTAGTATATGGTAAGAGGATGATGGAAATTAAATAAGGGTTCAAAATATGAGGAAATAATGTAAGTTACAAAGCGATAGAGATTGTGAGATGTGAGAGACTACTAATAGTCCAGTCTCCTTGATAATAACTAATTAAATCTAGATATAAAAAATGAGGTAAGTGAATATTTGAAGATCAGAGTTCTAAAATTTAAAAATCACCTTCTCTTTTGTATCCTCCATAATGAGAGTAATGCGGGGATGAAATGGTAAGAGAATGGATTCAATTGATAAAGTTTGATACGATTTCTAAAAATTCAGAGTTTGACCTATGAATTTAAGGTGCTTGGTACCCGAGGTGAGTGTTTATCTCCCTCATAAGCTTTGTATTCATGTTGAAAGCCTAATTCTATCTGGCCAAAATAATTAGGAACCATTTTTATATTTGTATATGATTGGATATTGGTTTGGAAAGATTAGGAAACTAAACACTACTGGTTTTGATTATTTCTCTTTGATTGGAACTTGATTGGTTCCCAATATTTTGATTGAGGATCCGTGGAAAATCCTATGGATACATGACTATGCTATTTCATGTGAATGTTCCCTAAAATCAGCCCAATGGCTGATATGCTTGGAATTGAACTGACATGTATAGAATCATACTAGAATGTATTATGCAAGTGTATTGTTGAATGTAAATGGAGTTTAATATGGTATTTACATAATGATCAATATGAGATGACCATGTTCCCTTATTAGGGTTTATGTTGAGGGACTGAATCAACTAAGCTAACTAGTGAATGTATACTTATGATTGATGAATGAATCATATGAAAATGGAAACTAGGGTTTCCATGTGTGTGAATAGCCATGATGAAACCCATGTGCATCATGATGGTATTACTGAATGAGTATGATGAGTATTACTAATATGATCTAAGCCTAATGCATCTGTTTTAGTATGGCTTATTAAATGATGAGTATCCCTCATATGAATGTGGGTCCTTTTACACAAGCTATATAAAAAAATGAATTTTGAAGGCTGATTAGAGATTATGGTGTAAGAAGATGTAACCTAAATCATTCTTTTATGCTAAAGTGAGTAGTATAATAAAGAATGATCATTATTGATTATGGAATGGTAATGAAACCCTACAGAGTAAATTAAGAAAGTAACTTATCAGAAAAGCCAAATAAGAGAAAGGAAATCTAAGTGATAAAGGTAAGGAAGCCTTCAACAATCTTATAGGGATAAAGTTTACATATAGAAATAAGGAAGCAAAAATCATGTGACAACAAGATCACGTTATTGATAAGGATCAAAGCCTAGAATGCTTTGGTTCTAGAAGTTCAAGGGATGTTATTAGTGATATGATCTTGAGTGTTGAAAGTATTATGAGATACAATCCTCAAATTAGCAATGTGAGAAGTACATTAACAATGATAGTAACCCAGGGTCTATGGGTTGCAAATGATAAATATAGATAAAAACATGGAAACAACTAAGAAAGGAGGACAAGAAATAGAGTTTAAATGTAGAAAGTGTGATCTGAAATAAATTCTTACAGTGATTGCAACAATGATGAATAATCCATTCTTACTTTGAAAAGTTTAATGTTAAAGATGTTTACTCTATATGATCAAAATGAGAAAGATAAGTTAAGTGGTAATTAGAGAAAAAAATGACTTTTCGTATATGTGAATTTGTTTTAGAAGTATAATTGTTGAAGGTGTGTCAAGAGATGTAAATTTGTTTTACATATGATTTCAGTTATACATGTGTAAGCAATATACTAAATAAAAACGGTGCTATGTTCTAGTCATTCATACCAATAATCTGGCTCAGTACTATACAATTGTTGTTAAATTTAGTCATACATCTTATGAGCTTTGTTTTTATCTTAGTACCACAATAGTGAAAATTCAAAATAGAAAGGTGAACTATATTTAGTAATTCTGATGAGATACAAAACAATAACATAGATTGAATTGTATGAATCGAAATAGTGGGATAAGATTACCAGTATTGAGGTAAAATTTCAAGAGAGTATGAAAGAATTCCAAATTTTTTGTTTCTTGTTCTCTTTTCGAGTAAATGATTGTGACATAGAGAATTCTTTTATTATCATTGCGAGGCCTTGTTTTAAAGTTGTTGCAATAAGAAGAGAAATAAATGACTCAATGTTGAAGCCAATTTTCGAAGAAAAATACTAGAGTAAGTGAGACATTAAATCTCAAAAATTTAAGAAGAAACCTTGAATGTACTTTTCTTGCAAGTTTATGTTTTCGGGACGAAACCTTTTAAAGGGGGGGGGGGATTGTTATGACCGTATCTGAGCTTAAATGGTAAACTAGGGTTTACTTGGATGATTGTATGCTTAACTAAATTGATCATTGTTTAAAGCTTGATTAGTGATGGTTGTTAAGTTTTGATGTTTTAAATATAATGATAATATTCAATCATACTTTGATTCAAATAATTAGGGTTTAAGATTTGGAAATCCTAATCGGCCCAAATTAGGGTTTTGATGACATATTAATATAGAATTTGACAAGTATAATGTCTCACTAAATGATTTTTAGTATTTTATGTATAACTCTGATTTAATTAAAATTTGGATATAATATGTATAACTCAATCATGCATTTTAGTGAAAAATTTCAGAAATTTTGGATGTTCTTTGAAAGTCATTCTCGGTCAAGATATACTTCAACCGACCATGTTGACATAATGTTGTTCAACATTATATTTTTTGATTTTTAATTATTTATTGGTAACTCCGAATGATATGAAATTTTAATGGAAGATCTGAAAATCAATCAAAACAACATGTAAAATTTTCATAATTTTTGGAGGATCTATTAGCTATTTAGTAGACAAATTACAGTAACAATTGTATGACAGAAAATTCAACTGAAATAAGTGAAAGTATAGTGAGGGGTCAATGTGCAATTGACCCAAGAAGCTCAATTTCTCTATATGGTCAACCTAACACACAAGGAGCTCTGATAATTCGTGATTCAATCTAGAGAAACAAAATCCTAGAGAGAGAGGGAGAGTTAGGGTTTGAGAGGAGAAAGTGATGGAGATGCTGACCTAGGGTTTTGTGGTCTGAGGAATGATAAAATCATGTAAGTTTAGCTTCTTTGGATATAGTTTCATGGTGAATCTTCTATCAGATGTCAAAATTCTATCCCTCCCCTATTTGGATTCGAAATCATATCAAATCAAGTCCTTTTCTCAATCTTTCTCTCCTAATCTTGATTTCTAGGGTTTTCGAGTTGAAAGGAAGAAGAAAGTGGCGATTTGCTAGGGTTTTGATATAGATTCGAGATTTCAGATATGGGATACGTTTTTAAGCTAATTTTACAGCCTAGGGTGAGTGGGTAAAAGAATATTTCAGTCAATTGTACTCAATTAGTTGATTTTAGTTGATATTCTCGATTTCTCCCTAGATGACAATATATGAAAATAATTGTTCTTGAATTCAGTCTATAGAATACTTCAATTCATGTTCCAACTATGATATGAAAATGTTTATATGATGACATGGATATAGATATCCATGTATCTTGAATACTATAAAATTAAGAAGTTTATTGAGAATCTTCTGAAGATCTGAATTTTCAAGTTATTCGGGTGCTTGAACAACATTATAGCTAAAATTTAGATTTATGCTTATATGATCTTACTTAAGTTCTTAGTGCATATAATTCTACATGTTTGATCTCTTTGATTTGATATATGGACAAATAGAGTTTCTAATTTTCACAATACATATCCTGTGAATAGCAAGTAATCAAGGATGGAAACCCAATCTAGTATGCTTTTACAAGTATATATATCTAATTTAGTAGTAAATGGCTGATTGAAATGATTCATGTGATATTGTGGGTTTTTAGCTGAATATTATCTTATTTGCATATATGCTTTGTTTATGAGATTTAGATTTTCTAACTCAAATACTTGTCATGAAATACATATGTTATTATGCTATTGCAAGTGGAGAGATATGACATGCCCTAGATAGGGATGTCATTGATGCCATGCATAAATGTGAGGAATGTTGAATGAGAATATTTGTTTTAGTAGATATGATATATGTTTGAATACATGAGAAGTGTTATATGTGCATGAGTAAGGAGAAACCATAAGAAAGGGGTAAACAATATGTTAAGCATTCAGTTCAGTATTATCAGTGATTTCAATTCAATAGTCTGAGTAGTCATTAATATACAAAGTTAACAGAGATTAGTCTAAGAGAAAGATATAATATAGTAAGAGCTTTCCAAGAATAATAAAATAATAGACATAGGTGCCCTAAACACCATAGAATCCCTATGCGAGGTCTACGTCGTAGGGATGAAATGACCTAACCCTGGCAGTGTCCAGTATACGGGGTTTGGATCATACTAACAGGTGATATGGGGGATGAAGCCCTAGTGGAAGTCTCTTTAAATTACAGAATGTAGTGTCCAACATCAACCAGAGGGCCTGGTGGCACTAGAGTACAGAGAAGTCAATATGTGGCTTGACTCTCCATCTGTGTGCTCAGGTTAGAGGAGGAGTCCAGTTTTACGACATAATAGGTGTGTCGAGGCCAGAGAGCCATTTTTCCTATTGCAGACCAGAGAGTAGTCAGACTTAGCTATCCCGGGGTGTCAGCTAAGTCTTGTACGATGAGATCGTAGCTCGCTACGAGTCTTCATATGTAGAGTACACTGCATATGATCAGGGCATAAGTTCAATTATGATCATACAAGTTTAAAGAGTTTCTTATAAGTAAAAGAGAAAGGGAATTGAGTTCAAATAAAGAGTTCAGTAGTCATGTCAAGTTAAAGTTAATGAAAGATCAAAAAGAATATAGTGAGGATTATATTTCTATACTTGTTTATTTCTAATGATGTAGGCTTAAATGTTATTAGTAAGTTTTTGAATATCTAGTCTTTTAATTTGAATTACTGTCTTGTTTTATTTCAATTATCCAAGAATGATAAATGTCTGATTCAATGCTTTAGACTGCATTATTGTTTTACTCATTCACTGAGCGAGTAGGCTCACCCCTCTACTCACAATTTTTAGGAAACCTGTAGAGATTGAAGATATCATTACATCAGAGTAGATTTGCCACAAGAGTTAAGTATGAGTATAGTTAAGTTCAGTCGGTCCTTGTCACTCTAGGTCCTTGTAAAGAAATAAGAGAGAGTTGTAAATGATGATGTCTAACATTTTTCCTCTTTTAGTAATATATGCGAATCAACAAGACCTTATGTGCTTAAAAGTATGAGAAACATAATGAATGTTTATACATGCATTCTTACAGTTGAAATCAGATTAGAGAAATCAAAGTTTAGATTCTCTTGTAAAGTTTATGTGGTTCAATGCGAGAAAACAAAGAGTTTGAAAAAAGAAAAAAGAGTTTATGGTGATCTTTGTATTATGTTAAATCCTCAATTTATGCCCTAATCTCATGATTAGTCGTAATTGTGAGATCGGGGTGTAACAAGATGACTTGCGCCGGGGGGGATGTGCCGCGGGAGTCGGGGGTGATCAGGGCCAAAACCTCAGATCTGGTGATTGTAAATATCGCAAAAAATGGCGTATTTTGAGAAGTCCGCCGAATTTGAGTGGCAGAGAATGCCGTGTTTGAACCGGCGATTTCATCAAGTCACGTCTAGGTAGCCAAACGATGTAATTGTAAATACCGCAGTTGAAATCCCTCAACCAACTACAATACCGCCCCTAAATACAACCCCTTAGAGATAACTCTAGTGAGTTTGTACACAAAGAAACTAACATGGCGGTTTACAAACTTTTGGAGTACGACTAATCTCGCTGACGGGTACACTTTTGTTGCCTAGCGGGCGATGCCACCTTTGATATGTGAGATTTACCATTCTGAGGCTTGAGTATGGCATATTTTAGAAGGGTCGGGGTTGCTAGCTAACGTCATCATTCACAACTATGCACAGTTGCTAGACTATCTATAGAGTCTTTGCTTTTATATAAACTAAAATGGGGTAGATTGGGATGCAACGAATTTCATTTTTTTTTGTGGAATCCGAATTTCTATTGCAGATAGGTAGGACGGTCGAGGACTCCATTTCGTGGAATTGAGCCCGCAGCCCTTGTAAAATTTTCTTGTGTCCCAGCCAATGAATGGGATGAATAGAATTATCCGGCAGATTGATTGAAAGCCAAAGAATGGGATGGATAGAATTCTCCGGCAGATTGATTGAAAAACGATTAAGATGAACAATTTTTTTAAAATGTTACGCTGAATGATATCATCCCATTCATAGGAGATTTTTGGGTACACATGGACGTTCAATATCTCCAAGTTGTTGGATTTTCGATCCGCATGAGTGATGTCGTGCGTGAGGCAGTCTCCCGATCAGCTTTAGCAGTTAAGCCGACGGCTTGGAGGAGCTAGTGTCGTATTATCGTGTATTCTTTTATGTTGAAGGGATATTGATGGGTGATAATAAATGGTGAGACGGTAGGACAAGCTCTGCTCTTTTGTTGAGAAATATATTCTGTCAGAGAGTATCGTGTGATCAATACATGCCAAACGCACACATCCATTTCAGAGAAAGAGAAAGTAAAAGAGATCAATGACTGGCCTTGTTGAGTTGTTGTCTCCGCCCATGCCACGACACTGGTGGCAGGTGAACAGGATTACTATTTATTCGTTCATAATAAACAAAAAGTAAAGCACCAATAGGAAGTCGAGCGAAGCTATGGCGGTCGTAGCGGGAGGGAAGCGGGTCACTGCGGCCTCCGCAAGGAGTCACACTCGCCGGAGCAAGCCGTCGGTCTTCGCCAACGTTCCATGTAAGTGCCCACAGCCCACTTGTCTTCACTGCAACTTAGTTCCCTCCTCTTCATTCTCCTCCATCTCCCTTCTCCTTCTCCTTTTCTCGTCCCTCTCAAACTCCTCCTGCTTTCTTCTCCTCCATCACTTCGCATCCCACCCCGACATAGACGCACACGCATTCTGGCGCGCACAAGCACACACAGCTCCTCTTCACCTCGTTTACAAACACGCCACTACCACCTCCTCCTAACTTATCCCATCCACAGGGTTGCTTCGGAAGCTATCTCTGGTGGCCTTGATCGGTGCCTTGGCGTGGATTTACCAAGGGATCCAACCACCGCCGCCAAGGATCTGTGGAAGCCCAGGAGGCCCTCCAGTGACCGCCCCAAGGGTCCAGCTCAAGGACGGCAGGCATATCGCCTACAAGGAACACGGCGTCCCAAGAGAAGACGCCAAGTACAAGATCGTATACATCCATGGCTTCTACTCCTGCAGGCACGACGCCATTCCCTTGTCCAAGGTGCTGCTCGTACATACGCTGTCGTTTTCCGACACTTAATTTAACGGTCAACTTCCCCTGTTTCTCCGCTCACCCTACCTGCTTGTCTCGCTGGTTGTTTACTTTTTTTTTTTTTGACTTTCCAGGAATTGTCCGAAGAACTGGGGGTTTACTTGGTGTCCTTTGACCGATCAGGGTACGGCGAGAGCGACCCAAACCCAAAGCGCACAGAGAAGAGCATCGATGTCGAGGAGCTCGCCGATCTGCTGGGACTTGGATCCAAGTTCTATGTCATTGGCTTCTCCATGGGCGGACAGGCTGTCTGGCCCTGCCTTAAATATATTCCCCACAGGTACACACACCTCCTACCCATGTTATTATGTACCTTTCCTGATTGAACAAAAGTAGCATAAATTAAACCTCTCGTTCCAACTATGCTGCCCACGTTATGCGGGTAAGGAGATGGATCTTGGACTCTCTCTTTCCACGTTATGCAATTTTATATTAGTCCGAGGTACGGTACATCCATTAAAAGTTAACACTTTTTTTTTTTTAACTTCTTTCTGCTCCTAGAATCTCGTCGTGGAATGTGCTCATTCCAACAGAAGTTGTCTGCCATTATTTAAGTCAAAGCGAACTGGAAGCATATTGACAACCAAATACTTGCTGTTGATACTTTTAAGCGCTTTCTTCGTGCTCAATAACATTTCTTGCCAAGTTATTTCTATCTGATCCTGAGACTCTCACATCCGTATGAGGACTCCACTCTCTGCTACACTCACTCTAACAACAATGCTCTTTTTCCCCCTTTATACCCAAACCTTCAATTTTTAAAAGCACCTTAGTTTTCCTAGGTCTGCAGTGACAAAGTTTCTACATAGATGATCTTAAGTAGCCTTGTATACCAGTAGTATCTTTTAACACACCAGTCTATGTTTATTTGTTTGTTTGTTTGATTTTTTTTGTTCTATCTGCATACTTTCTCTCCCCTTCAGCAACAAACCCCATAGGCTTCTTCACATAAACTTGTTCCTACACATCACAGAAACACATTTTCTGACATCAATCATGGTTAATATCACTTTAGATCAGTACTTGCACAGAGTTATCTCTAGCCACGAGAGAAGCTATCTCAGAATAATGTATTACTGTTTATGCTTAAATATACTGTCTGGCAACCAATGAAGCCTTAAGTTTGTGCTTAAATATACTGTCTACCAACCAATGAAGCCTTACGCCTTATAATCCCATCTAGTTGATACTTAAAAAAATGAAGATTAATGGAAGCCAATAGGACTGCAATCACCGGGATCGCAAACAAACTCACAATCATGCCATCAAGTAATGGATTTCTTTTCCATGAGCACTTACGAGTTGTAAAAATTTCGACCAGAAAAAATCTTGGAATTTGGAAATAGTACAGGCTTGCAAAATTCGTGCTCGTCACATGAAAAGTTTGTGAATTACACTAATAATTCATAAATTCCTAGAATATTGTGACTATGCTTCTTGGCAAAAAGTTTTGTGGGAAATTAAGAATTTTAAGAACCTATGAAGGAGATTGAATATTGATTTGAAGATCTAGGTTTCTGAATGTTACAGCAGTGCTGAAGCACAGTCCTAAGAGCAATGTAGTTATATCGGAGGGTTCATGTTGTGCCCCCACTTTCCATGTTGAAGATAGTCATGAGTTTACATTGACTCATTAGTAATCAGAGAGGTAACTTTTAAATGATTATATGACCAATCAGGTTGCCTTGACATGACTGATCAGTGCATGATTCTATCACTGATTCAGGGTAAGATCATCTAACCAGTGAGGCAGTGATCTAGCACTATCTCGTCAAACATCGAGGGACCAACAAGTAGATCTGGCGTCCTCACTAAAAGACTATGTCAAGTAATTGTCTGAGTAGTAATATTATTATGAATAAGATAATGGTCAATCTCGGAGTGGTCTACCATCAAAGTAGGATAATCTCAATTCACTTTCTCATGTTGATAGCATTATTTTAAGCAGCCATCCTGATAATTCACTCAATTATGTGGACGACCAATGCACTTGTTTTATCTAGAGTTCACATGGAAATAACAGGACGGACCAATTGGGCCCACTTTGGTCGACCAGGTTGCGACCAAGTTGGTTCAGTATGGGCATTGCTCCATTCCAGGATTCTAATAATAAGATGGATCCGGTTCAAATTTAAGTCCCAATCATGTTCTAACTTAAATTCTGCATGATCAAACAATATCATCAAGCTATGACGTGCACAGATTAAAAGGTTTTGTAGGATCTTATTGTGAATAAATCAAATTTGAGACGTTGAATACAGGGCCAAGACAGCTGTCAATACAGTCCTTTTGTAGCTCTGCAAGTTGTGAATGGAGGTGGTTGCATCCAAATGTAGTCATGACAGCAGCTTGCCAAGCTTAATAGATGTAACTGTTGAAAATAATTAGTTGTGATAGGAAATAGCTGACAATTGTAATGGATAAACATGTTTACATGCCAATTAAATTGATCCAGATAAGAAACCATAAGAACAAAACATGATACGAGTAGATAAATAAATAGAGTTAGAAAACTAAGACCAGACTGTCGCAATTGAAGTTGCTCTTCCATAGAGAAATCAGCACTTCGCTACACATATGAAGCACGTTGTTCTCCTAGATGATCCAATCACTAACTTGCAAAGAAGGCATTTCCAATGCATGCAAGGACGTCGTCAAGCAACAACACTGATGTGGCCATTTAGCACACGCCAGGTACCACCACCCAACATTTCCCATTTCCGGAAAAGGAGTAGAACAAGAGGAGTTGCTCCACTGGCACAGGATAAGAACCCATAAGCAGTGACTGCAACAAGGACGACACATGGTAAACACAAAGAAAAATGGCTGCTGCTAGGGCTAATCACGATTGCAGAAGTTGTGTACTTAACCGTAAGTACCTAAGTTGTATTTATAGCACATCCAAAAAATCCCATCTCATATAGAACTTTCCAGATAGATGCAAACACGTGTGCTCTTGTACATGAAGAGATACTTCTCTATTTGGTTTAGAAAACTATTTAGGAAAGTAATTACAATTACAAACAAAAAGTATCCTTTTGTGCAAAAAAGATATGGAAGACGGAAGACGATTCCCACGAGCCATGTGCCCGAACCCGGCCAGGCAGGGCATGGCGCGCGTGTGTGCGTGTGTATTGTGGTCATCATACCCACCGCAAGGGTGAGCATACCCTCGTCTAGATCTTTCAGACACTAGTGTGGCATTCACTCCGACATATGCTCCATCATAAAGTTGTGTGATGTGGGAGTAAACCATCTTCCCATGTGCACGAAAGACAAGAACCACTTTATGTTCCACTCAAATATACTAACTGCACCTACTTTGCGCTTTACCCTTACAAGCCTTAATTACCAATGCTAATATTGCTAACAATAACCTAGAGACAATCCACAACTGATCCAGAAGCCAATAGTCACACATGAGACTGAGTAGACAGCTTGACAAGCTTAATAAATGTAACTTAGACGCAATTCACAACTGAACCAGAAGCCAATACTCACACATGAGACTGAGTAGGCACATGCTAGCAGGTACAGACAGGCCAAAAGTACCATGGTGAGATCTCACATTAGTAAGAAGACTCTCTGCAGAAAAAGGTGAAGGAGCGCCTTAGTAAAAGCAGGAACAAGATTAAAGCATCTAGATTGTGTATAAGACTACATCACTAGCTAAAGGTGCACACATCAACAAGTGGACCGTGTGAAGAAACATGGAACTTATGCCCGTACACTAAACGATAGGATTTTATGACTTTAGCAACACTAGAGAGAAAGACAACCATGTTAGCTAATGGATGGAGGTTCAACCAAGGACGGGCATCCCCAAAAGGAGGTGGAGCAGTCCCTACAGGCCAATGCTGGCTATAGTGGTCATAAGGCCCTTCTATGCCTACAACATGGACCACAACAGCCCTTGCGACACGGGGAAAGATAAAGAAAGGGAGAAGGAGACATTAAGTGCGGAGAGGGGGAGATGATCGTTGGGGATGGTGCACTAACCTAGGATCAGACATACCATGTCAGTTCACTGTGCACTGAAAGTACATATGCACAACACTTTATATAAAGATATAGCAAAATACAAAAAAGAGAAACATATTCTAAATACGAAACTACTTAAAAAACTAAAAAACAAATATTATAACACATTCTAAATGTTCTTTCTTTTCCTTCTTTACTCTCAATTAGTGTTTATAGAAGTACAAAAAAATGTCGTCTTGATTTGCCTACACCTAAATTGAAAAATGTTAACGGTTTGAGCATCAATCCTTCATGTTCGTATACTAGTGTAGGAGTAAGGCTGTCAACCAGTCAGTTTGGTTCTGTTCCAACTAGTGTTTTAAAGATTGCACTGGAGCGGCCGCTTAATCGCCAACAGGTCATGTCCGCCTAAAAAATCCCTAAAGCGGTTGTGAAGCGGATTGAAGAAAAGCGACCGCTTTTTGCCCACTTAACCCGTTTTTTCCCGCTTTTTACCCGCTTTTTAAAAAATACTACTGTAAGCATGTAACATTAAGTACATTATATGGCCCGATTAGTATTGACTATAATATATTAAGCTAGCATACATCAAATGCTCTATGGTATACCTAGTTCTAATTTAGAATGCATACTTTGTATGTAAGTTGTAATAGTAGGGTACTTCTGTAATGTATCCAAGTAAATTGTAGGTAACTATTATCTAATTTAGAATGCATGCTTTGTTTAAGGTATTGCTGTAATGTATGACTAATCCATGACGTGCAAATGTAATGATATGTTTGTAAGGTAGCTATCATAGGTCTATTATTCAATGTTTATCTATGTAAACATGTGATACAAAATTGCTGTTGTATCTTGTATATACACTTATTATTTATGTGTAGGGTGCTTTATCTATGACAAGTATATTGTTTACTATATTATATAGCTATAATCATTGTCTGTATAGTTGTGTTATAAACTATTTGGGCATTTTATATTATCTTCAGCAATGTTTAGATATGTAATAAAGTTTCAAAAATATAGTAATTATATACATATGCATGTAATTTCATATAAAAGTTTATAAGAATTAAAAATCCTCTTTTTTAAAAACCACCCACTTAATCGTCCACCTGGCGATTAATCGGCTACAAGGTCCTGTCTGCACACTTCCCACTTCGCGCTTTTAAAAACATTGGTTCCAACCATATGTAGGAGTGTCTCTTCCCTAAAACTAACACAACACTAGTATTCTTGTTCTTCATCTAATCCGATATATTATGTTTGGAACCTTCTTCCTCATCTAACAAACTCCCAAGACTTTTTTGTTTATGCCTTGTTGCAAAGCCTTTTCAATAAAATAAGATACAATTCTCTTATATTTCTTAATGCTTGTCCTTTAAACTTTTTGCGACAAACAAACGGGTCTCTTAATTGATTTCCTTTTGCATGTATGAAAAGTGGTTATAACATTCCATGGTTTCAAATCTTAGCACACACTCAAATAATTCTCTTATAGCATAAATTATGGCAGGTACGTGGTTGGCTTGTTTTTGTTCCACTTCACTTTGACTGAGTTATGGTTTTCAAACATTACTTGTAGAGCTGATGGATTATAAGGGACCCTTGGTTGAGCCCCTAGTCCTAGTGTGTCTTGTGTAGATTCTTTATTTGGACTCTCACTGTCACATGCCTTTTGGTTGTTGCACTCCTATATGGATAATCACAGTATTTTCAGGAAAGATTATGCTTTACCCTTCTATATTTAATGGCATTTTATGCTATCGTAGTCCTTGAAATACCACTTTCTTTGGAAGTAGTAATAACTTGAGTACTTGCTATTGCTTCTCATTTAAGAGTGTCTTTAGTGAGTTCTCATACGTATAGTCCACCTGTTGTACACTTTCAAGATAATAATAGGCATTTCCACTCCTTTTGACATCAAGGCATACTCGATAGATGCATCTACTTTGTCATTGAATAATTTTGGTCAGGATTAATAATTGTCAATACTATTTAAAAAATCAACCATAACTAGTATTGATATATTCTATTCGTATCAGGTGGGTGGTTATCAAATATTCAACTATTCTCTTTATAACAGGACATCTCTCTTTGTACCTATAGGAGCTACTGTGGAAAAAGATGTAGAGGACAGAGATTTTATCCCTCTCAGACACAGCAGAATCTCACTTCAAATTGAAGCAGTGGTTGCCAGGAGGTTACTTTCCTTGAACATCTATTCTCTATGTTCTGGATGTCGAAGATCGGGAATACTACCCGGCCTGTGTAGCGCGGATGGTGAGCATGGTAGGTCCTCCCCGGGGGACTCGGGTTCGAACCTCCCGTTACGCACAGTTATTACCACCCTTGCAATCATCCGGGCTCTGGCATGCTCTTTGAGGGAGGGGGGAGACTAATGTCTCTTCTAACTCAACAAAAAAGATGGGGAATACTGGAAAACATAATTTTTATGTATCCCCCCACCCCAACCTCATTTGTAGTTTAGACCTTGGAGAGTGAGTTGTTTTTTGTCTTCTAACATCCAACAGGGGTCTCTGTGTTTTTGTATGTTATAAATAGTGGAGAGAGGTATCCAATTCTGTCTCAAATTTCTTCAGCTATTTGTGATGCCATGATTTTTTGAATTAGATGGTACTGCTATCTCAGTTTATGCAACTTAAGTGGCCTTAAAAAAAAGTAACTTTTCCGAACCCCGACTAGGGTTCTTGAATAGTGTGAATATGTGAAAGGTTCCCAGTCACGCTCTCAAACCCTCTTCGAAGCGGGGATTTCTACAGGGTGCAGGGCAAAGCATGAGGATTGGTGCCTAGCGTCTATAGTCAATCACCTACTAATGGGGTCTATTAACCCTCCTTTTGTATAAATACTAAAGAAGATGTCAGGCAACTTTGTACATGTACTTTATGCCTAATTTGTTTGTATTTTAATCTAACTATCAGCTACAGGTTCTGGTTAGTGGTTGCTCAAGTTTGTTATTTGTTGGCAGATTGGCAGGAGCAACGCTCGTTGCCCCAGTGGTGAACTACTGGTGGCCTGGCTTCCCTGGCAATTTATCTAAGGAAGCCTATTATTGGCAACTACGGCGGGATCAATTTTCTGTTGGAGTTGCACATTATCTTCCTTGGCTCACACATTGGTGGAATACTCAAAAGTGGTTTCCCCGTTCTGGTGTAGTGGACGGAGTAGCTGAAGTTTATTCCCCCTCTGACAGAAAGTTATATCACCTGTACCTGGCTCGACTAGCTTACATGGTACCCAATATTTCATATTTGCAGTTAGCAAACATTATATATTTTGCTTCACGAAGTCCACAATTTTTTGCATGTTAGAATATTAACAACTGCATTGATCCTCTTCTTCCACCATGAAATCGGTATGGTACTCTGCTCTTTATCTTCTAGCACCTAGCTTCTGGCTAGCCTGTTCCATCATTGATCATTCTTTATCAGATTGCCGAAGTACCATATTTTGTATATATATATATATATATATATATATACAATAATAGTTGTTCATTATATGTTGTCAACATTTATAATTAAAACGGAAAGAGAATTCAAAGGTATGTTTACGTAAGAACTGACACACACATACAGACTAGTGAATTCAGTATTATAGCCTTTCATTATGGATACCTGTTATTATCATTTTGACATGAGTTTGTAGCATGATAGACAAGCTGGATGTCCTACAGGAGTGATAGTATGTCTCAATTATGATGTCTTTACTTGATATTTGTTCGACAGCGAAGCCTTTTAACTGAACCAGAGACCAAAATAGTATATGGTGGAAACTTAAAAACAACATGAGAAGGGCAGGCTACTGCAATTTTTTGATATAGAAGACTGCCACTCCAATGACGTGGTTTCTTACCATGTGTTTCCTCCCAGTTGGCCTCATCATCATGGCTAGGCTCTGCTAGGCCAAGAGCCACTGTCACGGTATATAGTTAATTGATGAACGAACTAGGTAGAGACAATTAAAAAAAATCATGATTGTTGTCTTATTATATGCCACGATTGACCTGCCAAAGATATTGACATCTTTCATATGTAACTACACAATGCTCTCATAGCTGTTGAAGGTAGGCATTTGAGCTTTTAGGATGTGTTTCATGAAGAACTTGTTTTTCTCTCTCATTTTTTTTAAGAAATGAATTGCGTTCATTCTATCCTTTGTAGGCTACTCTCATCACTAGAATTTATTTGTTGTATTACCAGGTAAACAAAGAATCTAGCCCACTGTTAAGTAACACAAGCTAATGAAATCGTCATGCATAACTTTTAACATTCGATGACAAAGGTGAAGGGAAAACCGTGTTCAATCTACTTTGGTTTAAAGGCGGAACGTCATCCTGCTGCAATTGTTCACTTTTAAGGTTTCTGAAATGCTGAATTTTTATACTTCTGATCCAAAAGAAATCCCAGATGACTGAATCCTATTTCCAACATACCCTTGAGAATAATTTGCAATGAAAGCCGCAAAATATGAAATGTTTAAACAAAGTTTGTACAACTTTTAAAAAAAAACCCAGCTAGATTGCTCTTTCCTAGTAAGTGTGTTAGCTTTAGTAGAGACCATGGTGATTGTGCGAGAGTATGTTTTTTTTCCTGGTTTTGTAGAAATTATGTTTTCCTAGTGTGTTTGTACATGATGTAACTGTCTTGTCAATTGCCATCACAGGACCATATCAAGCAGCAAGGCGAATATGAGTCCCTTCACCGTGACATGACTGTAGGATTTGGAAAGTGGGCTTTCGATCCGATGGATTTGGAGAATCCTTTCCCTAGCAATGAAGGGTCAGTCCATTTGTGGCATGGAGACGAGGATGCAATGGTTCCTGTTCTGCTGCAGAGACACATCGCCAAGAAGTTGCCCTGGGCTCATTATCACGAACTCTCAGGCTACGGTCATCTCTTACTCTGGGAAGAGGGAGTAGCTGATACCATTATCAGAACACTCTTACTTGGATAGATGCCATATAGCCAGTGGAGCGATCTCTTTTCATAGTTACATTCAATTACACCATCTTGTAATGCAAAAGCTCAAGCCTCTTCCCATTGTTATTGTTCATAAGACATTCAAGACATTTTATCAATATTTTATGGGTTCGATCGTGTTGTTAGTGCTTCCACTCTACCGACAACTAGACTATGTTGCGTGACGGACATATCGCTTCAGGTAGCATTTGCTTGAAGTTTGTAAGATCGTCTGCCCACAAGCTTTCGGCATCTTCATTGCAGCACATATATAGTAGCACCCCAAATTGCAGAAAAGGTTGTTGTGATCGAAGCAAAATATAGACTTCGATTCATGAATCAATAAGGTAGGATTTTACACTTGGGAAACTTTGCAACAATACTCCTTCTAAAGAGTTCACATGTGTAGAATTGATTTACATTTAGAGTACAAAAGAAGCTCCCGCATTAAATGAGTTGTGTAATTTGCTTATAGACTAGCATGGCTCAGAGCATCGGATACCCCGAGGGAGGAGAGAGGAAGGGATATGTATTGTAGTGTGTGGTTAGCACGAGGAGGGAAATGATATCTTAATAAATTAAGATGCAAGATGTAGGTGTAGTTAAATATACCCAATTTATTAGCGAGCATGGTAGGGTTTCTTGAGAGAGGAGGGGGTCATGGCATCACCCATGGTATATGTTCCCATAGAGCACGGAGGGAATGCCAATCGGGGTGGCACTGTGGTTGGATAAGCTTGGCAACAAGGTGCCTTGAGGAACATTAGAAAGTAGACTGGTGGGACGGTCCTGAAAGGCATGGTGGTGAACTATGGTTGTACAAGGGAAAGAACAATGTCCCACTCCATTGAGATGGGATGGGAGGATGAAAACGTCACCTAAAGAAAGAAAGAAAGAAAGTGACTAGCGAGCTATGTCGTTTAGGCTCTGTTTGGTAGAAAGAAAGAAAGCGACTGGCGAGCTCCGACGTTTAGGCTCTATTTGGTACGACGGTTGTCATACAAGTGGAACCTGAATGTCATGAATTTTGTTTAATTAGTTATTTCGTAGGAGGTAGTACGATGTAATTGCAAGAATAATTTGCTTATAGACTAGCATGGCTCAAAGCATCAGATACCCCGAGGGAGGAGAGAGGAAGGGATATGTATTGTAGTGTGTGGTTAGCACGAGGAGGGAAATGATATCATAATAAATTAAGATGCAAGATGTAGGTGTAGTTAAATATACCCAATTTATTAGCGAGCATGGTAGGGTTTCTTGAGAGAGGAGGGGGTCATGGCATCACCCATGGTATCTGTTCCCATAAAGCATGGAGGGAATGCCAATCGGGGTGGCACTGTGGTTGGATAAGCTTGGCAACAAGGTGCCTTGAGGAACATTAGAAAGTAGACTGGTGGGGCGGTCCTGAAAGGCATGGTGGTGAACTATGGTTGTACAAGAGAAAGAACAATGGCCCACTCCATTGAGATGGGATGGGAGGATGAAAACGTCGCCTAAAGAAACAAAGAAAGAAAGAAAGCGACTAGCGAGCTCTGTCGTTTAGGCTCTGTTTGGTAGAAAGAAAGAAAGCGACTGGCGAGCTCTGACATTTAGGCTCTATTTGGTACGACGGCTGTCATACAAGTGGAACCTGAATGTCATGAATTTTGCTTAATTAGTTATTTTGTAGGAGGTAGTACGATGTAATTGCAAGAATTGCAGCTGCACCGAATTCTTGCATCCCAGCAAAATCCCAAAAAAGGTGATAGGTTTGTTGATAGAAATATGTGCAAGTATGCTATGTAATCAGAATGTAACGAAAAATAAATATAAGCGGAAGTGTTACCAATAGCGAATAGAAGAAGAGGAAGGCCTAAATTAACATGGGCGAGCTTATAAAGAGAGATTTTAAACCTCTACATCTCAATCAGAATATGGCCCATGATAGATTTGAATAGCAACGAAGAATCCATGTAGTCGACCCCAACATAGTTGGGATTGAGGGTTAGATGATGATGATGATGAAGTGTTATGGACAAGTGTGTAAACCTAAGATAATAATCACAAGCATATAGAGGAACGAAAAAGAGCAGATTTTTACATGAAAAACTCTCATGATGTGTCAGGAAATCACAGGATCAAACACGGGCACATACACTATAAGAAGCCAAGATAATTTTTCTCTCAAGTTTTGACTCAAATCTGAGATAATATACCAAGAAAGAGAAATAAGAAGATAACACACTAAAGGAAGAGATTCCTACAATTCTACCACCCTATAACTTCCCAAGAAGATGCCCTCTTTCACAAAGTGCACAACAATAGATGGTCCGAAGAAGACACCTAGATGCATTGACAGTCATGTCTGCTTCCTTTCTTCTTCCTTTTCTTTTTCTTCCTTCTTTGTTTGTTTTCTTCCCCATCTCCAAGGCCTTTCTCTTCTTTGTCTTGGCGACTGACTTTTTTTCTTCTTCTTTTACTTGGCTTCAAAGACAATTGACAGCTGGCTCTTGCCCTAGCATCTGCTTGGCTGTGACTCCCTTGGCTGCATGGTGGCTGGGATTTTTAACCCCCCAAAGGCAGCAACTCTTTGCCCTAATGTGGCCTCTTAGACAAGAAAAAATATCATGTCCAGCGATCTCCCCCTCCAGCCTAAGGAGTCTGTCATCACATAATCATCACTAAGAACATATGTTGTTGAACTCTTTGTAGAGATCCAGCTTGTCTTGTGTCACCACCTTGGTCATCATGACAGAAGCATTCTTCTTCATCTGGATCTTCTTTAGAGTTAGCAACTTCTTATCAATCATATCATGAAGCCATCAATATCTCACATTAATGTGCTTTGTCTATGCATGATGCATTCTTCTCTTCCACAAGTCAATATCACTATGAATATCATAGAAAATAGTTGGGTCAACGTGATTCATAACCCAACTCTCACAAATATCCCACAATCCAAATTATTTCTTTTCTTATTTCCAATGTTGTAATGTAGTCTGCCTCTATCGCATAAAGTGTAACACACTTTTACAACCTAGATTGTCAATATATAACCCCCCCCCCCCCCACAAAGGTGAAAATATATCCACAGGTTGACTTCATGTGATCAATATCACCTGTCATGCATGACAGCATCAACGAAGCCCTTCAGAGCTAGTTTAGAATAACCAAACATCAAGCACATGTTATTGGTGCCTCTATAGGTATCTAAGGATCCACTTTACCGCCTCCCAGTGATCTCTCCTAGGGTTTGAGAGAAACATGATGACAACTCTAACTACAAGAGAAACATCGGGAGAGTGCACATTATTGTGTATATCAAACTCCCTACAACAAAACAATAGGGAACCCTATCCATCTCCTCCTTCTCCTCATCAGTATATGGGCATGACTTCTTACTTAGCTTGAAATGATCCGATAGTGAAGTACTCACAGTTTTGGACTTGCTCATGTTGAACCATTCTAGAATCCGTTCAGCATAACTCTCTTGTAACAACCACAACCTATGTTTATCCCTCCCACGTACGATATGCATCCATAGGATCTGTCGTGCCAGTCCCAAATCCTTCATCTCAAAGGCTTTGGAAAACTCTATCTTCAATTTTCTGATCAAACTAACATCCTCTCTCACTATCAACTTATCATTCACATAGAGTAGCAGAATAATGAATTTATCATTGGGAAACCTCCTAATGTACACAAATAGATCTGTACTTGTATCTGGTACTCGTGACTCCGCATGAAAGAATCAAACTTCTTGTACCACTGTTTGGGAGCTTGTTTTAAACCATACAAACACTTCTTCAATCTACAAATAAAGTACTCTTTCCCCTTTACTAGGAAACTTTATGGCTGATATATGTAGATCTCCTCATCTCGGTCACCGTAAAGAAATGATATTTTTACATCCATCTTCTCAAGATACAAATATAGGTTAGAAACCAAGCCTAGAACCAATCTAATATAACTCATTTTCACAATATGAGAAAATATCTCATCAAAACCCACCCCTAGTCTTTGACCAAAGTCTTTGACAATTGGTCTGGCCTTGTATCTGATATCCTTGCTACTGTCATCTCTCTTCATCCTATAGACCCACTTATTCTTTTGTGCTCTTCAGCCCTTGGGAAGTGCCCTTAGAAAGCGTCACAAGATCATATGTATCATTCTTCTCTAAAGAAGACATCACCTCCTACATCGCATGATGCCACTGTGATATGTCTCTATGAGTCTATACCTCTTGAAAAGTCTCTGGCTCCCCTGATCAGTAATGAGAATATACTGAGATATCAGATATCTGGATGAAGGATGACAAGCTCTATCAGACTTCTTCAATTGTTGCTTTGAGGACTCTACCTAGTGATGATGTTGCCCCCTGCTCAGATGTCTCTAACTATGAGTCTAAATCACTCAACTGTGCATCTGGAACATGAGCACTTGACGTGCTCTCACGCTGCTACTTAGGGTGATCATGCTTCTCTTCTTCGTCATCTAAAGACGACACCTATGAAGAAGCTGAAGCATCCTCATACTCATTATAAAAAAAACTATCACATGATTCTACAACCTTTGCATCACCACTCTCAGACTTTGTAACTATCTGAATCTCACAGAAAGTCACATCTCTATGTCTGTTCATGGTCTTTTTCATAGGGTCTCATAACATGTAGCCAATGTTGATCTCCATAGCCAAAAAGTTACATGGCAACACTTTATCATCCAAATGTTGCCTCTTTTCCTTTAGAACATGTGCATAAGCTTTGTACCCAAATACTCACAAATGAGCATAAGAAGTGTCCTTGCCTCTCTATAACTTCTTAGGTATATCAAACCCCAAAGGAACTGATGGAGATCGATTAATCATATAGCATGTAGTACTCACTGCCTCATCCCAGAATGTCTTTGGCAATTATTCAGTCTTCAACATGCATCTGACTTACTCTACTATGGTACAGTTCATCCACTCAGCTGGGCCATTGTGTTGTGGTGTGACAGGCTCTGTCCGTTCATGTCATATATCATGTTGTGTGCAATGATCTTGGAACTCCCTAGAGATGTACTCTCCTTCGTTGTCCATGCATACACACTTCAACCTTTTCTCTGTCTCTTGCTCCACTATGGCTTCAATTGTCTGGAAACACTAAAAGACATGATCCTTTTTCTTTAGCAAGTAGACCCACACCTTCCTAGATGCATCATCAATGAATGTGAAAAAATACATATTGCCATCCAAGACACCTCAAGCAGACTACAGAAATCTGAATGAATTGATTGTAGAACATCTGACTTCACCTTTGATCTTGTTTTGAAAGAAACTCACTGACTCTTTCCCATTGAACATGAATTACATGATCTTAGACTGGTATCCTCACCAAAAAAACTCAACCGCCGATATGATAACAGCTGCAATCCTTTCTCACTCATGTATCCTAGCCATCTGTGCCATAGATCTTCCTAGTGATCCTCAACTGCATTGATACTGCCACCTACAAGAAGTTTAAGCCAGGTCTTGTACAATGTGCGACACAATTTACCCCTTACAATAACCAAAGCCCCCTATGTGATCTTACATTTTCCACCACCAAAATTCAAACGACATCCTTCCCTATCAAATAAAGAAACATATATCAAACTCTACCACATATCTTGAACGTGACAAACATCTTTGAGTGTGAGTGTGCAACCAACACTTGTGTGAACACAAATGTCTTCAATCGTGATAGTTCTTAAAAGGATATAATTTTCCATATTCACCCTCCCAAAGTCTCCCTTCCTATGTGAAGAGAAGTACTCCTTACCAGGTTAAGCATGATAAGAGGTTGCAGTGTCCACCACCCACTCAGACTCATCATCTTCAACATGCAAACACTACTCCTGGACTGTCAAGACACATCGTCATCATCGTCCCCGTCTTCTGACATTGTTTCTCTTATCATCACCCTTCTTGTCTTTGGCTTCAAAATCATGCTTCCTTTTCTAAATTTTGCAATCCTTCTTGAAATGATTTGACTTATAGCAATGGAAACACCCTCTACTCTTTGATTTGGATCTACCATGAGACTTCTTATGGTCCTGGGACTCACCGCAACTCTGAGATTTGCCACGATCTCTCGCTCTGTCAGTGCCCCTCTCTCTGTGAAGTGCACCTCTGATCTGTGGTCACCTAAGGCTCATCATCAAGTCTCTTCTTTTAGTAAATTGCTCTTCACCCAGTCAAGTATCAACATGTCTTCTTGTGTAGAATTGCTAATCATTACAATGAGCGTCTCCAAACTATCAGATAATGATCCCAGAAGGAATAGAACCTTGAGTTTATCATCAAGAACCATCTTCATGGACCCAAGTTCATTTACAAGCTTCTAAATTCATTCATGTGCTCGGTAACACTTGTACCATTTTGGTAATATAGGTTCACCAACTTACTGATCAAGCAATCTTAATTTGTGGCAGTCTTCTTCTCATACATTTTTTTAAACTTTTACCACTAATCTTTTGCACCGGTCTCCTCTGAGACATGATGGAACACAGAAATATTGAGTCGCTTTTGCATTGTTCCACTTGTCTTCCTATCTAGTTTCTTCCATTCAATATCAGACAAAATCCCTAACTTTTGTCCCTCTATCAGTTCATAAAGTCATTGCAATGTAGAATATTCTCCATCTTGGATTTTCATATTTGACAATTTGTGCTCATCAAATTTACCATCGTTGTGTCATCATCCTTTCCCGTCTAGATTTGTATCTACCTAACCTAGGTTCTAATACCACTTGATAGGTTTTTTGACGAGAATATGTGCATGTATGCTATGCAACCATGATGCAACAAAAATATATATATATATGTGAAAGCGTTACCGACGAGCATATAATTTCAAGTCAATAACCACAAGTAGATAGATGATATAAAAAGATCAATATTTTACGTTGAAAACTCTCATGATGTGTGAGGGAAAAAACCACGGGGCCAACCACGGGAAAGTCCACTATAAGAAGCAAAGATAATATTTTTGTAACACCCCATCCACAACAAAACACGATTACATGCTAACCAGCAGATTACCGAAAATCATGGGAAATTAAAATCGATTTACAACAAGCACCACAAGATGAGGCATATTACATCTGAGCCAACACTTTTCATTTCATAACATCTTTTCAGGATGCTACAACATCATTTCCCATCATCTCTTTACATTAAATAATTGTTTGTCATGCAGCTTTACATCAAGATACATATACCGAAACCGTACATCGATCATTATATAAGAAACATCGAAAAGCTTCCCCAAGACCTGAGTGTACATGGACGACACATAGGACTCTACTTCTAGACACTATCTATCCCATCAGGTATGATACCTCTGCATATCATCTGTAGCCACATGATCTTCATCTCGCCAGGCACGTCCACCTAAAAAGGGTTATTAACCAGCGGGGTGAGACACACAGTCCCAACGAGAAACATAACCCTCTACCAACTTTATAATGATCACAGATAACAGGTATAAGCAGATTATAGGAGCAACATACTGAGAAAAGCTAACTTTATTAACATTCTTACCAAACTATCAGGAGGCATATAACCATGCATTCTGTATGGAACATGATTGACAATATAATCTTTATATCACATGATACAAGGAATGTATGATAAACTGCAAGTTATAACTAGAGCAACTTATACAAATAAGGCCTCAACCAATGTTTCGTATTTGCCTTAAACAAAGATACTATACGTCTTGATTATGCATTATTATGCCCTGAGGAAGTGAGTCGTACCTCTCAAATCCAACCATCGGCCGTGAAGCCCAGAACCGGTGCCATACAAGGTCAATGGAAGAGTCAGACTCCACAACCTCTCCACCTTGTGGTCAGTGTATGAGAACCAAAGTAGGACCGCAGTCTCATGCTTAAGTGGCCTCAGCCACAGGGTTAGTCCCACATGCTACCCTTTCCCTAGCCCGCCTTGGTACAGGTCTCGGTGCTAGAAAACCTTGAGCCACGGGCCTAGTCACCGTGCTCTGAGCCATGAACACATTCATGCTCTATCACACTGAGCCATGGGCCTGTTCACCATGCTCCAAATATCCTGAGTCTGCAACCGCAGTTGTACTCAAATCCTACTATTTTCAGCTAGGAGAAACCCCACATATTCAACAATATACGCTCCGGATTAACCCACAGGAGAACCCATTTCACCATCACCAGCTATTGACGATGATGGATCTATGGCCAGGGCAAACTACATGAAAGATTCAACTGTAATTAGTTAATGCATTTTAAGTGGATTGTTGGGGGCAACCAAGTTTTATTAAGCAACCATATATAAAACATGAACAACACTAGATTTCATTACTTTGGTGTTATATTGCTGCTGATGTTCTCATTGCCCTAAAAAATCATTGTATTGCCATGGGATATCAATCCCTCATTCATCACACAGTGCCACTGCCTCTCAAGGCTTTCACATCATACATCATCATGGGATCTCAATCCCTCTATTCATCACATAATGCCACTACCTCTCAAAGATTCATCATTATCATGGGATATCATAACACCTCACATGCCTTTCTCATCATACTGGTGATACATGTTATCTCATTAACAGAATTATCATCATTCAGTGTTATACAAAACACATACATCTCATAGCTCTTACTTGGCTATGAAATCATTACACCTGCATGGTTAGCGTGCATAAGAGAGAGATAATTGGATCACCTAAACATAGAACATAGATCATTGAGAACATATTGTGATTATCATGCTATCAAGAATTCAGGTGCACATGATTGGAACAACATCCATGTTCATAGTTACATGAAGTACAAGGCTGTGTCTGTAGACAATTTATATTATTGTTATCAAATTGTGAGCATCCATCATGCCCCATAACTCATGAACATATCATTATCATCATGTCATATTGGAATATTCATCCTTCATTATGAACATATGCAGCTTAGTGTCATAACTGGTGTATTAATCAATACACACTACTGCTATCACACCATGGGTATCCCATTATACCCTATATCTCAAGTCATATGCGCATCATCCTTAAGGATTATCTTTAAGGATCATACACCATGATCCACCATCCAACTTTATTAGAGGTCCATCTATCATCACCCATAGGTAATGTAAGGACCCTGACCTCTGTTTAGGGCTTATCCTGTTTTCTTTGCTTAACCCTTATGTTTAGTTGCTGCTAATCACCCTTAGTGGTGATTAGGGTTTCTTTTTGTGCTTTGTTAAGAGTTGGAGGTGCTACTTGCAACTAACCCAAGTCTAGGGTTGTTGAGTAAGTTTGTCACCTTGAGAGGTGTTCCTCTCTCTCTTTGCTTCCTCTAGTGTTGAGAGGAAAGGTTGGGCTTGTTGCTTGAGTTGCCTTGGGCTTGGATGAGCTTGTTGGGCCTTGAGATGCCTTGCTTGAACCTTGCTCTTGCCTTGTGTCAGGAAGGAGTGCCTTGTTTCATCCATAGTGTGTCGCCCAGGGAGTGTGTCGGGCATGGAGTTGGGGTGTATCGGCCATGGACCCCCTTTGACCCTTTGACCTCATTTGTGTCACCACTAGTGGACACTTGGTGCTTGATGCTTGCATGTGGCAATGGCCTTGGACATGTGTTTAAGTCAAGATAGAGTGGTGGCATTGCCCTTGGACCAGTGTCCCTAGGTGGGCGACACCTTGCCTTGTCTTACCTTGATTTTTCCTCCATCCTCTCCTATATATGTGTTCCCTTTCTCTTGCTAAGGATCCCTTTAGTTCCTTAGTTCCCCTCTCCCTTGGTGCACGACACCCCTTCCTTTGCAAAGCTTGGTGGCCGATCCTTATCTTGGAGTCTTCTTCTTCTTCTTGACGTGGCCGAAGGTGTAGCTTGGTGCTAGGAGCTTGGAGCTTGCTTAAGGCGGGTTACATAACTCCTAACCCTAACCATATTACCTTCTTCTATATTCTTGTATGTTTTTCTTGTGATCATAATCGGCCATGTATGTTTCTAGATATGGTTCTTGCTTAGTTGCACCTTTAATCTTGTTTAGGGTTTCCTCGTTGAGCAACACTCCTTTCCCTCCCTGGTTTAGAGAAGTGAGCTTGAGCTTTAGTAATATAAGCAATACCCCTCTCTCATTTAAGTTGAGAGGTGAGCTTGTGTTCTAATTGCTTCAGCAACACCCTCCTCTCACCATGGATTCAAGAGGTGGGCTTTTTAGTAGATATAGACATGTGTTGAGGCTGATCCTTGTGGTTGCCTGAGTTTTGATAGAGGTTGTGCAAAACCCCTCTCTCTTGGTTGTTGAGAGGTGAGCCGATCTTCTTGATCAATCTAGGGTTTGGTACCCTTGTGCTTGAGGTTGATGTTGATCTTGTTGGGTTGTATCTTGCACGATATGGCTTGGGGATGGTGATGACCGATACCCTCTCTTGGACTAGAGTTATGGGTCGATATGATGAGGTTGTGTTGGGCGATATATCTTGGTCCTTGCCTTGTGTGTTGTCCGATAGGATGAGGCTAGCTTGGTTGGACGATAGGCTTTCCTTTGCTGCCTGTTTGAGTTGTACCCTTGGCCGTTGTGCCTAGATGAGCATGGTTGTTGGTCGATACCTTTGTGGGTTGGGCGTTATGCCATGTTGAGGGCCCTGCCCGATACACCTAGCTTGGGTAGTAGCTTGATGCCCGAAGCACCTTGAACGTTATGGAGCTCAGTGGGCTAGCCTTGTGTTGGGCGTCATGGTTTGGTGGTGATGCCTGATATAGTGACACATGGTAACCCTAACCCGACACACATGGATGCACGACACACTTAGTTGCACGAAATGCCCCCATAGACCTAGCTGCACATGATGCTTTGTGCACAATTTTCTTTGGTCTCTGGTTGCACGACACATCTTGAGGTGGTAGCCCAACATCCTTGCATTAGCTTGGCCGATATGTGGCTAGAATGCTTGGGCGATATGAGGGAAGTTACCCTACCCGATACCACCTCTAGTGAGGGTGCCCTGCCCATCACACTTCTTGTGAGGGTAGTGGGTACTTCTAGTGGGGGTCGTGTTCCACCCGGAAACCCATCTGATAGTTCTTCATCATGTAATCACATTCTTGTTGATAAGAATTAGGGTTTGTGGTTTGTGAACCTTGGACATGTTTGATAGTAGTGAGGTGTTTGATATAGTAGAACACACCTATGTAAACATGACATGTAATTCTAATGGCATAATATTACATATGTTTATGATCATCTTGAGTTATATATATATATATATATATATATATATATATGATGGTGAGTAATGATAAGCTTGGAAGTATATGAGATTCTTCACATGATGATGTGACCCATGTCTTTGGCCATAGAGTTGAGGCATAAATGATAAAGTGTATAATCATCAATGTTGCCCTATGCTTGATAGCATGTTCGTTCTAGTAATTCCTTAATAGCTTCAGTTATCTCTATAATTGTGTATACTAACCATGCATGTGTTTCATGCGAATGCATAGCTAGGTTAAGGGCTATGAGGTATATATGTTTGAATAACACTGCATTGATGGTCACTCTTGCTGATGAGATGACATACATCACCTGTATAATGTGTTTAGGTCTGAGGACCTGAGTTGGATAAAGTGCCTAGTTGAGGTGTTATCCTCTAATGATGAAATCAGGGATTGTTATCCCCAGTGATGAAAATGCCTTATGAGGCAGTGGTTTCTTATGATGAGGGATTGAGATCCCGGAATAACATGATGGTGGTAACAATAATGTAGCTTTATGTTATGTATGTGTTACAATCTGGTTGCCTCAGCAATCCACTTAAAATATACTAACTAATTATAGTGGAATATGTTATGTAGCTGCCCTGGCCATAGATCCATCATCGTCAATAGCTGGTGATGGTGAAACAGGTTCTCCTACGGGTTAACCTGGAAGCGCATATTATTGAATATGCGTGGTTTCTCTTAGCCGAAAATGAGGAGGTTAGAGTGCAACTTCGGTTGTAGACTCAAGATGTGTATAAGAGCATGGTGAACAGGCCCATGGCTCAGTGTGATAGAACATGAAAGCATTCATGGCTCAGGGAGCACAATGAACTGGCCTGTGGCTCAGATATGCTAGCGCCGAGACCTGTACCAAGGCGGGCTAGAGAAAGGGTAGCCTGCGAGAGATGACCCTATGGCTGAGGCCACTTGAGCATGAGACTGCGGTCCTGCTTTGGTTCTCGTGCACTGACCACGAGGTGGGAGGTCGTGGAGTCCGACTATTCCATTGACCTTGTATGGCACCGACTTGGGTTTCGCAATCGAAGGTTGGATTTGAGCGGTACGACTCACTTCCTCAGGGCATAATAACACGTAATCCGGCCGAATTGTATTTATTGCTTAAGGCAAAACATGGAACATTGGTTGAGGCCTTGCTTGGGTAATTGATCTTGTTATACATTGTAGTTACTTATACGTTCCTTATGTTATGTGGTAAGATCTTATAAATCTTATCTTTTCAATCATATTACATAAAGAAATACTTGGTGATATGCCTTTCGTACACCTTGGTAAGCTCGATGGTAATAACAACCCTGCTCTATAGACTGCTCTTATTCTATGATTTATCAGTTATCTGCTGTTATTGCTTTATCTTTCTGAGGTTTTATGGTTTCGGCGGGGAATTATGTTTCTTGCTGGGACTGTGTGTCTCACCCCCATTGGGTTACAACCTTTTTAGGTGTTCACGCTAGACATGGTGGTGGTCGCCGGGTTGCGACCGAGCAGCAAGAAGAGCAGTAGAAGGCAAGAGATGGATATGCTGCTATTTTAGTTGTTTTGTAGTAGAGTCTTAGTGCCATCCATGTACTCTCAGGTCCTTGGAGGTTTTTTGGTGTTGTTTTACGATGTAGAGCTGATGAAACCTTGTATATCCTACTGCTGGCCGGATATGGCCCGTTATGTATCTATAAACAGGTAATGAACTCATGTGTGGACATGATAGTTGACTTCCTAAGCTGTGGACGTGTATGAAGGCTTGTAAATATTTTTTTATATATATAACTTGTTTTCTTGCTGGATGAGGATCTGGATGTAATAGTTTCTTGGTTTATCTGCTTTCTGAAATCGGTTTTAATTACCCCGTGTTTTTGGTAATAAGTGGTTTATGGTGTTTTCCACACGTTTTCACATGGCACCTCATTGTCTGTGTGATAGCGGGATGTTTCGCTGCAGGTAACCACTATACAAGGGTTCACAACTTATCTCGTCATAGCTCATCATAATCAAAGGTGTGAGCTCAAGATAACATACATAGGGTTATTGGGTTAGGGCACCACCCTCACTAAAGCATCGCATACCCTCACCAAAAGGGGTATCGGGTAGGGTTCCAATCCTCACCCAAGGTTGTCGGCTACAGGCAGGACATGTATCCATGCACAAAGGGAGGGTATCGTGCAACTAGAGCTATGAGTTGTATCGTGCATCCGTGTGCAAGGTGTATTGGGTAACCAAGTACCAGGGTGCGTGTCATGCAGCTCATGGGCATCACATATTTCCCAAAACCCTAATTAGGGTTAGGGACCCTATACCAGTCAAGGTATCATGTCATCCAAGGCTCAACTCATATCGTCCAAGATTCTATACTGCCCAAGTTCAACACATGTATCGGCCAAACCTTCAACCCTAGAACCATATAAGCAATCAACCTCTTGCTCATGCCGGTTAACCAACAAAAAGGGGAGCATGTGTCAGACAAAGCATATCGGGAAGGGATGATAATATCACTCAAAAGCTCAACCAAGAATAAGGCTCTCATCTAATGGTGCAAAGCCAACAAGGCCATATCACCCAATACATCATAACGACCAACTCATCATATCAACACCCCACTAACTCATCTATCAAACACCATATCGGGTGAGGGGTCTACAAGGTGACATCCAACCCTAACGCCCAAGAACACTCCCTATCGGTCATCTAGGGTTAGAGCAACCTTATCATCTAAGGCTCCATGTCGGGCAACTAGATTTAGGATCATCCTATCGGCCTAGTAAGCTTATCACCTCAAACTAGGGTTATGGCACCCATATCGTCCAAGGCACTACTTCTAGGGATATCGCCCACCCAAAGCATTAGATTATCGATTTCCTAAACCATAAAAGGGATTACCACCATAACGCCCAAGATATCATCCAAGGGTTCAACCCAAATAGAATGTTGTGCAACAAAGGTAGACCATTAACTCACCACTAAAGATTAGCACTTCATATCGATCAAAGGTCCAACTAGGTATCAACCACCCATATTGTCCAAAACCTAAACCCTAGGGTAGGAAAAGGATATCGGTCACCACACCATATCGTCCAACAATACCAAAAGTTGGCTCACCTCTCAACAACCAAGTGAGAGGGGTCTTGCACAACCTTTAGAATAACGAGCAACAAGGGTAGAGCAAAACCCTATCGGCCAACCAAATCAACCTAACGTCCAAACATATTGACCATAGGTTCACCCTTCATCAACCAAGGAGAGAGAGGGGTTTTGCCCAAGCTACTAGAGCATGGCTCACCTCTCAAGTCCAAGGGGTATCGTTCATGTGCCAACAACCAAAACAAGACCTAACGGGCAAGGCACTATATCGTGCAACCATTGTATCGTGCAGGCACCCTATCGGGTGGTTCATCTTCAACCTCAAGTCACCCAAAACCATTATGCACAAGATAAACAAGAATAAGGCAGTAATAAAACGTGACCATTTCCATTAGATCAGATCCCAAATTCCATCTATAAAACTATCATGGAGAAAGGTACCAAATTAATTACAAGAACCAATATGTGCACATAAGAAGGGTGAACATAATAGAGATGATTAAGAGTTATTTAACCCACCTTAAGAGGATATACATGAAAGGCATCAAGCTTCTTGGTCCAAGCAGAAAACCCACGTTCCTCTCCAAGAACATCACCCGTCCAAAGCTCCAAACATGCCTTCGGCACCATCATCATCACCTCAAGAAGCAAATGAAGAAGAAGAAGAAGATACCATGGTTATGTATAGCTCAAGAAGAAGAAAAGAGGGGAGATAAACATGGCCTTGCCTTCTCACATCAAGGGCCTACCCATGGCCGAGAGGGGAAGAGGAAGGTGAAGATGAAAGCATAAGGAAAAGCTAGCAAAGAAGCATGACTCACCAAGGTCAGATCTTGAGCAAGGAGTTTCCATGGCCAAGGAGCTCGCCCCTCCAAGCTCCATGGGAGTCTTCCTTAGCTCCCAAAGCTCCCATGCTCGTCCCAACAGGAAGGGGGAGGAAGGTGAATGAAAAGGATCACTTGGTTAAGGAGGAAGGGAATATATACACCAAGGAAGAGAGAGGTAGCAAGGGAGAGGTGTCATAACCACATAAACCAAGGTGCCACTTGCTCTTGCACTTAATGCCACATGTTGCCACCCTAGCTGCTCATGCACGGCCTGGTGATACACTCTAGAATGTGTATCGTGCAGATGGACAACTTCCATGGCTGATACACCCATCTTGGGTGACACACCTTCAAGCCCTAGTAGATATACTAAAGGTCAAGGTGGCATATGCGACACATATATGTTATAAAAATCATATAGAGATGTCACTCCTCATCAAATATCCAAACAAGGCATCCCAACCTCCATCCTTGTACTAGGTGATGCCAAACAGAAGCAAGAAGACTCTAGATCTGATAAATTGCATATTGACCCTCCACTTTGGGTAATTTGCAATTTACACCAAAACTAGCACATAAAGCACAAGCATCAACCAACCAAGCTCAAACTTGGAACATAGGTCCTCCACAAGGCACCCCACAACATCATTCCCTTTCTAATGATGCTAGAGAACTAAAGGCATGATCTACATGTGACATATTGCAATATTACCCCTTACTTTGGGTAAATTGCACTTTGGTCCAAAACAAGCAAACATTGCTCAAACATCATCCAAATGAGACCAAACTGGAAACATGAGCTTGTCACATGATTTCAAAACATCTTAAGAGATTATATTAAGGTTATAAGCACCTTTCATAAGTAAAGAAAAGAGGGTTAGCCCAAAACTTAGGTCAGGGTCCTTACAAGTCATAAACCCCTAACAAGGATTTTGTCCTCGAAATCCCGAGCAAAAAGAAGATGGGTGTTACTCACGCATTGCATCATACAACTCTATAAAGCTCATAGGTGTCACAGATCTATGTCCAACATACTTTCTCTTATCCCAGAGCCACTCAGGGTTTCCTTGTACTGGTCACAGACTCAACCCTCTGTCTCATCATCCTTTGTCTGGTAACACTCTTAGATACTGGAACATCATGTGAAACTTGTATTACTCAAGTATCAGTTCCTTCTACTGATATCTCACCTTCCTTGTTACGTTTCCTCTATGCTACTCTAATCTCACATGCTCGACACTTGAGCTTCGCATAACTTGTATCACTATCCTTCTGCCATACATGTTCAAATTGTTCCTTCTCCTTTCACAAAGGATGACTCTAAACAAGGGAGATCTATCTCATAAGAGGTTATCACAAGATTCATACTCTACAAAACACATGTATGCACATGATAGGGCTCATAAAGCACCTCACTAGGCATCGCTTAAGGCTTAACACAAAAGGAGTTAAACATCTTGGTTATCGGCAACCATATCACCTCAGTTTCAAGCCTGTCCTGTGTTCATGCCAGTTCCTAGGGGCATAATGAGCGCCAACTCAGATGGTAACAGATATGAACTATCTCAAATGATCTAGATAGGATTCACAAACCTTGTTCATCCATCTCTAACCGTTGCACATCCCACCTGGATCTTTCGTTACTCGAAACTTAGCTAGGAGTATTCCAAGGAATCTAGCTCAACTAGATGAACTTTCCCAAGATGACCTTACAACACTTCCTTTCCTTGGGTGCATATCTTCCGATGTCATGTTTATGTGGAGAATAAACCCCTAACAGACGATAGCCATACTATAGGCACTTAGCCAGATCGAACCAAAGCCAACCTCTCCATCTGAGATACCTTCACACCTTTCCAAGGTCATCCATTCCCAGGGTTGTCTCGATCCTTGACACGTCAAGTCTAGGATAAGGAAGGATACGAGGAGGGTACACTTCATCCTACACAACCAGGTCATCCAACAAGGTTCTCGACAACAGGCTATCTCTCTCCTGATTAACAAGAAGGAAGCATCTTCCAAACACGCCTTAAGCGTTCAGAAGAGGGTACATCCTAAACTAGGTCAACATGAGCAGATAAGAGGAAAGAGGAAGACAAAGCAGAAGGGATTAGCTTCATCCGTCCTGCCAGCATACCCTGGTCATCGCCACAAGATCTAACTGTTGCCGGTTGCCATCTGCTTCCTGGTCAAACCATTCGGTCCTCACTTGCTTATCCTTATCAGTGTTTCTATGTGATGCTGAACTGCCGCCTCGAGGGTCACCACATAGATCCAGACTCCATAACAAGCTTCAGGCTTGTGGGTTCAAGGTCAAGGATGATCTATCAGAATGGTTCACCACTATACTTCCACGATCTAAGCATCTTGTTTCTTAACCTTTTGCCAGAAGGCAAGCCAAGAGGATCCTACCGTCATCATCTATCCCAGACATCTCCATCTTGGAACTAATAATCCAAGATTAGCTGATACTTCTCAGAGTACCCAACTAGAGATCACCCAAAAGCATACATATCAAGTAACACAAGGTCCACTTGATTGCCACTCCCTCGAAAGGAAGGAACACAAAGGAACAAACTCCTCCCATCAACCCAACAACACCTATGGTTTCATATCAAAGGGGAGGATATTATCACTTGTCTTTGATCCTTATATGAGTTTTTCAACCGTTCAGGCATCGTTAAACCTTGTTCCATCTCATATTATCATGTTTCTTCTTGGTTTCCTTGCACTCAGCACAGGAAACATCAAGACCATTACATGTTATTATTCTCATTATCTTGTTACCGTTTCATCGTAATCATGATTATTTCTTGATTATATCAGATTTTTGTTTTCTCTTTGTGAAAAAGGTCATTACTCTTCACATATTCTTTATTGAACAGGGATCACTTCCCTAGTTCTCTTTTTCTTATCACGAATTTGTACTTTATACTCTCTCATTTTGGCTTACATTCATTGGTTGGTCTGAGATTATCTCAAGTTCCATCTTGTTTACTCATCACTTTTTCTTCTATTTCTTCTAACTTTATTTTTGCGTTCAAGCATTTTCTTCATCTTGTGTAAGTTTTATATTTTAACTTACCTTGTTATCATGGGTTAATCTGTCTTTTGTCACATATATCTCTTGAGATTACGGTTTCAAGAACTTATCTCATCATATTCTTATTTGGATTTAGGTTTTATAGAACCATTACTTCCTCTTTTGATTATCAAGCATCCATGTATTAAGAGGTTATGGTGCATTCATTTACCTCTTTTATACCATAATGAAGGTATTATCGTCGTATTTCCTAACTTGTTTTGCTCTTTAGATTGCTCCAGAATGACTACTTGATCAGAGTAATCAAGGAGGAAACAATCTAAGGTACTGAGATTAGGTAGTATGCACCATATTTTATGTCATGGTCCAACCTTAGACACCATCCTAATCCTAGTCCTAGTGTCCTTGTAGACTCAATGAACCTAAATCTCTGATACCAACCACTGTAACACCCCATCCACAACAAAACATGATTACATGCTAACCAGCAGATTACCAAAAATCACGGGAAATTAAAATCAATTTACAACAAGCACCACAAGATGAGGCATATTTCATCTGAGCTAACACTTTTCATTTCATAACATCTTTTCAGGGTGCTACAACATAATTTCCCATCATCTCTTTACATGAAATAATTGTTTGTCATGCAGCTTTACATCAAGATACATATACCGAAACCGTACATTGATCATTATACAAGAAACATCAAAAAGATTCCCCAAGACCTGAGTGTACAGGGACGAAACATAGGACTCTACTACTAGACACTATCTATCCCACCGGGTATGAAACCTCTACATATCATCTGTAGCCACATGATCTTCATCTCGCCAGGCACGTCTACCTAAAAAGGGTTATTAACCAGCGGGGTGAGACACATAGTCCCAATGAGAAACATAACCCTCTACCAAATTTATAATGATCACATATAACAGATTTAAGTAGATTATAGGAGCAACATACTGAACAAAGCTAACTTTATTATCATTCTTACCAAACTATCAGGAGGCATATAATTAGGCATTATGTATGGAACATGATTGACAAGATAATCTTTATATCACATGATACAAGGAATGTATGATAAACTGCAAGTTATAACTAGAGCAACTTATACAAATAAGGCCTCAACCAATGTTTCATATTTTCCCTAAATAAAGATACTATATGGCTTGATTACGCATTATTATGCCCTGAGGAAGTGAGTCGTACCGCTCAAATCCAACCATCGGCTGTGAAGCCCAGAACCGGTTCCATACAAGGTCAATGGAAGAGACGGACTCCACAACCTCTCCACCTCGTGGTTAGTGTACGAGAACCAAAGAAGGAGCGCATTCTCATGCTTAAGTGGCCTCAGCCACAGGGTCAGTCCCGCAGGCTGCCCTTTCCCTAGCCCACCTTGGTACAGGTCTCAACGCTAGAAAACCTTGAGCCATGGTCCTGTTCACCGTGCTCTGAGCCATGAATGCATTCATGCTCTATCACACTGAGCCATGGGCCTGTTCACCATGCTCCAAATATCCTAAGTCTGCAACCACAGTTGCACTCAAATCCTCCTATTTTCGGCTAGGAGAAACCCCGCATATTCAACAATATGTGCTATGGATTAACCCACAGGAGAACTCATTTCACCATCACCAGCTACTGACGATGATGGATCTATGACTAGGGAAAAGTACATGAAAGATTCAACTGTAATTAGTTAATGCATTTTAAGTGGATTGTTGGGGCAACCAAGTTGTATTAAGCAACCATATATAAAACATGAACAACATTAGATTTCATTACTTTGGTGTTATATTGTTGTTGATGTTCTCATTGCCCTCAACAATCATTGCATTGCCATGTGATATCAATCCCTCATTCATCACACAGTGCCACTGCCTCTCAAGGCTTTCACATCATACATCATAATGGGATCTCAATCCCTCTGTTCATCACATAATTCCACTGCCTCTCAAAGCTTCATCATTATCATGTGATATCAATCCCTCATGTCATCACTAGAGGATAACACCTCAACATGCCTTTCTCATCATACTGGTGATACATGTTATCTCATTAATAGAATTATCATCATTCAGTGTTATACAAAACACATACATCTCATAGCTCTTACCTGGCTCATTACACATGCATGGTTAGCGTGCATAAGAGAGAGATAACTGGATCACCTAAACATAGAACATAGATCCTTGAGAACATATTGTGATTATCATGCTATTAAGAATTTAGGTGCACATGATTGGAACAACATCCATGTTCATAGTTACATGAAGTACAAGGCTATGTCTGTAGACAATTTATATTATTGTTATCAAATTGTGAGCATCCATAATGCCCCATAACTCATGAACATATCATGATCATCATGTCATATTGGAATATTCATCCATCATTATGAACATATGGATCTTAGTGTCATAACTGGTGTATTAATCAATACACACTACTGCTATCACACCATGGGTATCCCATTATACCCTATATCTCAAGTCATATGTGCATCATCCCTAAGGATTATCTTTAAGGATCATACACCATGATCCACCATCCAACTTTATCATAGGTCCATCTATCATCACCCATAGGTAACCACTATACAAGGGTTCACAACTTATCTCGTCATAGCTCATCATAATCAAAGGTGTGAGCTCAAGATAACATACATAGGGTTATCGAGTTAGGGCACCACCCTCACTAAAGAATCACATACCCTCACCAAAAGGGGTATCAGGTAGGGTTCCAACCCTCACCCAAGGTTTTCGGCTACAAGCAGGGCCTGTATCCATGCACAAAGAGAGGGTATCATGCAACTAGAGCTATGAGCTGTATCGTGCATCCATGTGCAAGGTGTATTGGGTAACCAAGTATCAGGGTGTGTGTCATGCAGCTCATGGGCGTCACATACTTCCCAAAACCCTAATTAGGGTTAGGGACCCTATATCAGTCAAGGTATCGTGTCATCCAAGGCTCAACTCATATCGTCCAAGATTCTATATTGCCCAAGATCAACACATGTATCAGCCAAACCTTCAACCCTAGAACCATCTAAGCAATCAACATGTTGCTCATGCCGGTTAACCAACAAAAAGGGGAGCATGTGTCGGGCAAAGCATATCGGGCAAGGATGCTAGTATCACTCAAAAGCTCAACCAAGAATAGGGCTCTCATCTAATGTATCGTGCAAAGCCAACAAGGCCATATCACCCAACACATCATAACGACCAACTCATCATATCAACACCCCACTAACTCATCTATCAAACACCATATCAGGTGAGGGGTCTACAAGGTGCCATCCAACCCTAATGCCCAAGAACACTCCCTATCGATCATCTAGGGTTAGAGAAACCTTATCATCCAAGGCTCCATGTCGAGCAACTAGAGTTAGGATCATCTTATCGGCCTAGTAAGCTTATCACCCCAAACTAGGGTTAGGGCACCCATATCGTCCAAGGCACTACTTCTAGGGCTATCGCCCACCCAAAGGATTAGCTTATCGATTTCCTAAACCATAAAAGGGATCACCACCATAATGCCCAAGATATCATCCAAGGGTTCAACCCCAAGAGCATGTCGTGCAACAAAGGTAGACCATCAACTCACCACTAAAGATCAGCACTTCATATCGATCAAAGGTCCAACTAGGTATCAAACACCCATATCGTCCAAACCATAAACCCTAGGGTAGGAAAAGGATATCGGTCACCACACCATATCATCCAACAATACCAAAAGTTGGCTCACCTCTCAACAACTAAGTGAGAGGGGTCTTGCACAACCTTTAGCATAACGAGCAACAAGGGTAGAGCAACACCCTTTCGGCCAACCAACTCAACCTAACGTCCAAACATCTAGACCATAGGTTCACCCTTCATCAACCAAGGAGAGAGGGGTTTTGCCCAAGATACTAGAGCATGGATCACCTCTCAAGTCCAAGGGGTATCGTTCATGTGCCAACAACCAAAACAAGACCTAACGGGCAAGGCACTATATCGTGCAACCATTGTATCGTGCAGGCACCCTATCGGGTGGTTCATCTTCAACCTCAAGTCACCCAAAACCGTTATGAATAAGATAAACAAGAATAAGGCAGTAATAAAATGTGACCATTTCCATTAGATCAGATCCCAAATTCCATATATAAAACTATCATGGAGAAAGGTACCAAATTAATTACAAGAACCAATATGTGCACATAAGAAGGGTGAACATAATAGAGATGATTAAGAGTTATGTAACCCGCCTTAAGAGGATCTCCATGAAAGGCATCAAGATTCTTGGTCCAAGCAGAAAACCCACGTTTCTCTCCAAGAACATCACCCGTCCAAAGCTCCAAACATGCCTTCGGCACCATCATCATCACCTCAAGAAGCAAAGGAAGAAGAAGAAGAAGATACCATGGTTATGTATAGCTGAAGAAGAAGAAAAGAGGGAAGATAACCACGGCCTTGCCTTCTCACATCAAGGGCCTACCCATGGCTGAGAGGGGAAGAGGAAGGTGAAGAAGAAAGCACAAGGAAAAGCTAGCAAAGAAGCATGACTCACCAAGGTCGGATCTTGAGCAAGGAGTTTCCATGGCCAAGGAGCTCGCCCCTCAAAGCTCCATGGGAGTCTTCCTTAGCTCCCAAAGCTCCCATGCTCGTCCCAATAGGAAGGGGGAGGAAGGTGAACGAAAAGGATCACTTGGGTAAAGAGGAAGGGAGTTATATACACCAAGGAAGAGAGAGGTAGCAAGGGAGAGGTGTCATAACCACATAAACCAAGGTGCCACTTGCTCTTACACTTAATGCCACATGTTGCCACCCTAGAAGCTCATAAATGGCCTGGTGATACACTCTAGAATGTGTATTGTGAAACTGGGCAACTTCCATGGCCGATACACCCCTCTTGGGTGACACACCTTCAAGCCCTAGCCGATATACTAAAGGTCAAGGTGGCATATGCAACACATATATGTTATAAAGATCATATAGAGATGTCACTCCTCATCAAACATCCAAACAAGGTGCCCCAACCTCCATCCTCGTCATAGGTGATGCCAAACAGAAGCAAGAATACTATAGATCTGATAAATTGCATATTGACCCTCCACTTTGGGTAATTTGCAATTTACACCAAAACTAGCACATAAAGCACAAGCATCAACCAACCAAGCTCAAACTTGGAACATAGGTCCTCCACAAGGCACCCCGCAACATCATTCCCTTTCTAATGATGCTAGAGAACTAAAGGCATGATCTACATGTGACATATTGCAATATTACCCTTTACTTTGGGTAAATTTCACTTTGGTCCAAAACAAGCAAACATTGCTCAAACATCATCCAAACGGGACCAAACTGGAAACATGAGCTTGTCACATGATATCAAAACATCTTAAGAGATTAGATTAAGGTTCTAAGCACCTTTCATAAGCAAAGAAAAGAGGGTTATCCTAAAACTTAGGTCAGGGTCCTTACAATTTTTCCTCTTGAGTTTTGATCCAAACAAGAGATAATATACCAAGAAGAAGATACTACATCATAGGGAGAGATCCCTAAACTTCTACTACCCTAGAAATTCTTAGAAGGATGCTCGCTTTCACAAAGTGCACATTAATTAATGACTCAAAGATCAAAGACACCCAGATGTCTTAACAATCCTACCCTGCTTTCTTTCTTCTTTCTTTTTTTCTTCTCTGTCTCCAAAGTGTTGCCTTTTTCTACTTTGTCTTAATGGTTGCCTTTTTTTCTTCTTTTTCTTGGTTGCTAAGACAATTGACAACTGTCTATTTCCCTAGTGGTTTCTGGGCTGTGACTCCCTTGGTTTCCCGGTGGGTGGGATTTATAACCCCCCAAAGGCATCAACTCTTTTCCCTAGTGGGCCTCTTAGGCTGGAAAGAATACTTGGCCCAACAAAAGATACCGTACCCAAAGGGGACGCGGTGGGTGTAATTGTCTCAAAAAAATTTGTTGTACACCTACAATGTATAAATGATATATTTAGGTGTGGGGAGTAGTAATATTTGATAATTTCTCATCGTTGACACATTATTTTTGTTAGATATATGGCTGCTACAACCATGTTTCTAGCATGGGTTAAGCCCAATGTAGTGCATCTAGTACATGTGAGAGAGGTAGTTTTGTCTCTAGTGTAAATGGCAAAAAAGTTTTATCCCACATTTCTCACTCCTAGAACTTTTGTGGTCCTTATATGTAGGATCACATGGAAATTTTGTGGTCCTTAAATTTGGAAGTTGTTTGAGCCCCCAAATGAAGAAAGAGAAATTCATTAAATATATACATAACACTTTGGTCGAATTCAATTGAAATTTCAATTTATCTATCACGCGCTATTTTCATTTTATTTTTCTATTTTCAGCACCAACAGACGGCTACGATTGAGCAGATCCAACATGGACTCTTATCCAATGGTGCCGAGGTTCTCTCCTACCTCGGGTAGGAGTGTGCCGCCATGTACAGTGTGGAGACCCTGGTAATTCGGGGATTTCTCGGCCATTACTCAATCTTTTTCGGTGATTTTTCCTCCCACGCCTTCGTGAAAAGTTTCCACATCTCCCGACTCCTTGCTTGTGTGATTTCATTGCTATTTTAGGAAACACCCAATCTTAGACATCAAGCTCTCCCACGGCTATGGAGGGTTCACACTAGAACTCTACCCTATAAATAGGGGACTTCACACCTAGCTTCGCCGCACCTTACCCTAACCTTCCCTTCTCCCAATCTTTGTGTTGTTCCTATTTTGGTTGCCACCAAAGGGATTTTTCTTCTTATAGTTGCGACACATGTAACCTTCTCCGACGATCACTTTAGTTCAATTCGACCACAAGGTAAGTTCCTCACCTCTTGTACTTCGATTCCATGTCCTTAGTTCAGAAAATCAATATCACTTATGGATTTGCCCAATCCTGCTGAGGTCCAGCCTGTTGCTTCTCACAACCATGGTTGTGGCTGTGGGAAGGGGGTGATCCCCTGTGGATTTATAGTAGTGCCCTTGATCGAGCTTTTTGTTTTGTTTCTTCGTCAAGGGCATATTGGTCTTTTTCCCTTGTTCTCCTCACCTTGGACGAGTCAACATGGCCGATGACCCTACGATGTGTCCTCCTCTGATTAGGCCATGTCGGAATATGGGTCCCCTCTCTTTCTCTCTTTTGCTTTCTCGGAAATGCTGGCACGACTTTTTCTTGGTTTCTCATTGGTCGATTTTGTAAAATCGATAACTAATTCTACATTGATCAGAAAAATATGCATAAATAGTCAATAAAATGAGAAAAAGAGTAAGCTTTCTTCTGGTAAGGGTTTTGTCATCTAAATCTAATTTTTTATGATGAGTGAACTTAATGGATCTAATTAAATAAGATAATAACTTCTATAATTCATAACTAAATACTGATAAGTTAGGAAAATGTAATAAAATATGTTTTGGACTCATAAAAATATAATATAAAATATGGCATGGTTTTTATGACCTAATTCACATATAATAAAAAGGAGATTTTAGGGTTTTGAATAATCAATGCACTTCTAACCCTAATTTCACATATATGATATTAGGTGCTTTGGAAACTTAGATTTGGAACTAGAAGTAATCTTGTTCTGATTAAGACTCTGTGAGAGGTATGTTAGCATCTCCTATTTTTCTTTATTGAGCAATAACCTAAATGATCTTTCTCTTGGTCTTATGGACAATAACCTAAAAACCATATCTTTTCCTTTTGAAAATGATGCTTCATGTGAAGTACTCTACTTGTTATTGATCTTGTGATCATAATATCTTATTGACTTTCTTTTGAAATCTTTATTATGCTTGTTCATTATAGAACTATAATTGTTGTTATATGCCCACTTTGAGGTGGTTGATAATGATGATCACTTATGTGGTGATTAACTTGTGAATCCAACTATACTTTTACTTGCCTCACTATTAAGCATGTTGTGTGACTTAGTAGCCCTAGAGTAATATAATTTTCATTGGTTGTGGGTTATGTGCCCTTATTATTTATTTTGGGATGGTGGTTATGTACCCCATACCCGGGGGTTTCATATTTATGAGGTTTGTCCCACATTATATATATATTGGGAGTTTGGTTATGTGCCAATCTCTATCAGGTTTCAAGTTTATGAGGCTTGGCCGCCTTTGTTACTTATATTGTTCTAGTGCTATGATTATCTCACCTACATGCAGGTTGTTATGGTTTTGTGCCCTAAAATTTTTATGAGTGCTTTTGTGGCACCACTTTTATTATTTGTTTAATGGCAAGTATCCCTTTCATCATATGTTTGAGATTCTTTCCTTTTATGCTTGATTGGGTAGTTCTTATCTTTTTGCATGGGAAGCCTTCTTTACTTGATGTACCCTTTTTCTTAAAATAAAATGCTCAATTCCTTTTTAGCATGCTCATACCAGATTTTTGCTGATATCCTCTTTTCTTTTTCTTTTGTGGGGTACGCTTCCAACCCCAGGTGTTGGACAAGGAGAAGGAGATTTCTAGGAGGACTTGAACCACAACAAGTGTAGCTATCTTTGTGGGACACTTTGCTTGAAGTTGTTAGATGATCCTCAACCAGTTCTACATAAGTAGTTAGTTTTCCTTTATGTCACCCTATGTGGTGAAATTTTGGTAACATAAGAAGCCTTTTAATGGTTATATATATCTTTCAATTCCGTTGCTACTTTGTGTTATGATACAATCATGTTAAATAAATTTGGTTTCATCCCCTTTTGAGAAATTTTTTTTGGTGGATGTTGCCCTCTTTATTTTTAGTAGGGAGTGGATCCCACTCCTTACAACATGGTATCAGAGCATGTAGTTGTCGGTTATCTAACTATTTCAAACATGTCTCCCTTAGGATGTTTACGTTTATCTTAGGTTGCTTATACCTAGTACATTGCCTTGTGCAGGAAAAACCCTATTGGCGGGAGATAACTCAACTGTTGACAATTAATACAGTTACGAGACACCCCAAACCCTTAGGTTTGGTCAGGGGACCTCAGCTTCTGCTAGTTTGTGAGTAGTTATGACTCCAGAGAAAGAGTTGGCCATGTTTTGACAACTCTTTGCTTCTTCCATGGCAGGGAAGATGAAAGACCCGTCTATACTTGAGAAGCCTAAGGAGTTCTCAATCATGGAGTTCATGAAGATGCAACCACATTCCTTCAAGGGTGAAGGTGAGATACAGATGGTTGACAAAGATGATGATTGCGTGTTAGCCACTGAGAGGACTTTTGAAGGTATGACATGTCCTCTACATCAGAAGGTTAGGTTTTCTTCATATGTTTTAGATGGACCTGCAAGAGTTTAGTGGAATGAGATTGCAAGAACTAAAGACATCTCAACCATGTCTTGGGTGGAGTTTTTGGCTCTCTTTTATGGGAAGTATATCTGCACTGCTGCCCTAAGGAAGAAAGAAGCTGAGTTCTACAACTTGAAGCAAGGCTCCTTATCTGTTTCTACTTTTGTGTAAAAGTTTCTACTATTGGAGCGTTATGCAGTTGGTTTGGGTGAGGAATGTAGGGCTGACCTATTCCTCCAAGGACTCAACTACAATGTGGGACATGCTCTTATCCCACAACTGCCCTTGACCTTTCAGTAGATGGTCGATAAAGCATTGACTGTGGAGTCATACCCAGGGTTTCAACCTAGGGAGTTTGCTAAGAAGAGGAAATATTTAGGAGATGAGTAGAGAAGAGACAAGTGTGCTAATTTCAATGGTTACCATTCTCCAGGGAAGTGCTCTTAAGATAAGAACCAAGCAAAGTATCAACTTGACTATCGGGTTGTGTGGCATCATTGTAATGAACCCCAAACATATTTGCCATAGGTGCCCTCAGCTTCGTAATGAACATGTACCGGCTCAACAACAACAACCTCAAGTGCCTCATTAGAACAATGGGAACAAAAATGGTAAGAGACCTGTGGAAAGGTGAGCTAGAAGAGTTTTTTCTTTGGATGGTAAAGAAGTCCATGATGATGATCAAGTTGAAGGTAACCCTTAGTCGTATAGTAGACTTTCAAGTTATGTTTCCTTTTTCATGATATATAGAAAAGAAGTTACCTTTGTACCTATAGTTTTGTTTGGCTTATAGGGATGAATCTTTTAAGGGGTGGTATTTGGTTGTTTAGATTTTGAGGACAAAATCTCTTTAAGGGGTGGCATGTTGTAACATACTGAAACCTGGGACTTAATCTTATTCCAGGGTTAATAACTTAAAACCCTTAGTCTTTGAGGTTTAGCCAAACAAGGATTAAAACATGCTCTTTGGTGACCTTAAATATATAAGTGCATGCATAAATCACATTAAAATGTAGAATATAAATTAATATTACCCAATACCTTCAAATTAATCATAAAATCAATAAAAGCTACATAGGATATGTGCATAAAAGACAAGGCGTCCATAATTGTGAATAATGAGTTATAATACCAAAAAATATGAAATAAATAATCTTATGTGGGATAATGGTGGTGCATATTCGTTCGATATTATTCCTATACCTTAGGGGGCAAGGAATAGAAAAAGGGAATCAATGAAAATGCTTAAACCATGAACAATGAGATATTGGATTATTAATGAGAGAAATAATGGATAATTTGTTAAAAGGAGAACTTTTTGGATAATAATAACCTCATATTCATTTTTTTGGGATATTACTTGGTTTGGAGGCCAAGTTTCACCAATTTAGGATAATTATAACCATATCTATTTTATTTAGAAAAGAAAAGGGTGTTTTTACTTAAAAATATTAAATAAAATATTTAGTGACTCAAAAAGTGGAAAATAATCTTAGATTCGTATCCAACATATTAAATAAGACTTGTGAGTCAAGTTTCATAAAATTTGGATAAACCTATCACCATTAATGTAGGAGGAAAGAGAAAATAGTAATTGAATTATTTAACCTATTAAAAGTTCTCAAAAGTCAAAACTAATTTCATATTCAAATTCTACACCTCAAAATCAGTCAGGGTGTAATTTTTTTATTAAATTTGGAAGCTATTTGGCCCCTTAAACAAAGAAAGAGAAATTCATTAAGTATATACATAACACTTTGGTCGAATTCGATTGAAATTTCAATTTATCTGTCACGTGCTATTTTCATTTTATTTTTCTATTTTTGGTGCCAGAGGACAACTATGATTGAATAGATCCATTGTGGACTCTGATCCAATGGTGCAGAGGTTCTCTCCTACCTCGGGTAGGAATGTGTCGCCATGTACAGTGCGGAGACCCTGGTAATTCAGGGATTTCTCGGCCATTACTCAATCTTTTTCGGTGATTTTTCCTCCCACGCCTTTGTGAAGAGTTTCTTCATCTCCTGATTCCTTGCTTGTGTGATTTCCTTACTATTTCAGGAAATGCCCAATCTTGGACTCCAAGCTCTCTCACGGCTATGGAGGGTTCACATTAGAACTCTACCCTTATAAGTAGGAGACTTCACACCCAGCTTCGCCGCACCTTACCCCAACCTTCCCTTCTCCCAATTTATATGTTGTTTGCATTTTGGTTTCCGCCGAAGGGATTTTTCTTCTTGGAGTTGTGGCACATGTAACCGTCTCCAACGATCACTTTAGTTCAATTCGACCGCAAGGTTAATTTCTCGCCTCTTATACTTTGATTCCATGTCCTTAGTTCGGAAAATTGATATCACTTATGGATTTTCCCAATCCCACTAAGGTCTAGCCTATCGCTTCTTGCAACCATGGTTGCGGCTGTGCGAAGGGGGGTGATCCCCTATGGATGTACAACAGTACCCTCGATCGAGCTTTTTGTTTTGTTTCTTCATCAAGCGTATATTGGTCTTTTTTCCTTGACTTCTCACCTTGGACGAGTCAACCTGGCCACTGACCCTATGATGTGCCCTCCTCTAAATTGGCCACTTCGGCATATGGGTCCCCTCTCTTTCTCTCTTTCACTTTCTCGCAAACGTTGACATGATTTTTTCTTGATTTCTCATTGGTCGATTTTGCAAAATCGATAACTAATTATGTACTGATAAAAAAAAATGCATAAATAGTCAATAAAACGAGAAAAAAAGTAAGCTTTCTTTTGGTAAGGGTTTTTTCACCTGAATCCAATTTTTTTATGATGAGTGATCTTAATGGATCTAATTAAATAAGATAATAACTTGTATAATTCATAACTAAATTTTGATAAGTCAAAAAAATGTAATAAAATATGCTTTGGACTCATAAAATATAATCTAAAATATGGAATTGTTTTAATGACATAATTCACATATAATAAAAAGGCAATTTTTAGGGTTTTGAATAATCAATGCACTTAGAACACTAACTTCACATATATGATATTAGGTTCCTTGGAAACTTAGATTTCAAACTAGAAGTAATCTTATTCTGATTAAGACTCTGTGAGGGGTATGTTAGCATCTCCTATTTTTCTTTATTGAGCAATAACCTAAATGGTCTTTCTCTTGGTCCTATGGACAATAACCTAAAAACCATATTTTTTTTCCTTTTGGAAATGATGCTTCATGTGAAGTACTCTACTTGTTACTGATCTTGTGATCATAATATCTTATTGACTTTCTTTTGAAATCTTTATTATGCCTTGTTCATTATAGGACTCCAATTTTTGTTATATGCCCACTTTGAGGTGGTTGATAATGATGATCACTTATGTGGTGATTAACTTGTGAATCCGACTATACTTTTACTTGCCTCACTATTAAGCATGTTGTGTGACTCAGTAGCCCTAGAGTAATATAATTTACATTGGTTTTGGGTTATGTGCCATTATTGTTTATTTTGGGACGGTGGTTATGTGCCCCATACCCGAGGGTTTCATATTTATGAGATTTGGCCCACATTTTATATATATTGGGAGTCTGGTTATGTACCAATCTCTACCAGGTTTCAAGTTTATGAAGCTTGGCCGCCTTTATTACTTATGTTGTTCTAGTGCTATGATTATCTCATCTACATGCAGGTTGTTATGGTTTTTGTGCCCTAAAATATTTATGAGTGCTTTGTGGCACCACTTTTATTATTCGTTTAATGACAAGTATCCCTTTTATCATATGTTTGAGATTCTTTCCTTTTATGTCTGATTGGGTAGTTCTTATCTTTTTGCATGGGAAGCCTTCTTTACTTGATGTACCCTTTTTCTTAAAATAAAATGCTCAATTCCTTTTTCGCATGATCATACCAGCTTTTTGCTGATATCCTCTGTTCTTTTCCTTTTGTGGGGTATGCTTCCAACCCCAGGTGTTGGACAAGGAGAAGGAGATCTAGGAGGACCTGGACCACAACAAGTGTAGTTGTCTTTGTGGGAGACTTTACTTGAAGTTGTTAGGTGATCCTCATCCAGTATACTTAAGTTGTTAGTTTTCCTTTATGTCACCCTGTGTGGTGAAAGTTTAGTATGATAAGAAGCCTTGTAATGGTTAGATATATCTTTCAATTCTGCTGCTACTTTATGTTATGATACAATCATGTTAAATAAATTTGGTTTCATCCCCTTTTGAGAAAAAGCTTTTTTTTGGTGGATGTTGCCCTCTTTCTTTTTAGTAGGGAGTGGATCCCTATGGATGGCACTCCTTACAGGAAGTGCCATCAATACTCATGATGTTAAGTTAAATTTATGCAATTTGCAATAAACTCGGTGAGAACTATGTATTTGGCATTTGAGTATAAAATTGATAGATTTGAGATATATAAACATTTAATCAGATGATTCTATTTATGAAAAGTCACAAAATGTGCATTAAAATTGATATTATCAAATCCCTAAACATAGAATTTAGCTTGTCCTCAAGATAATAGAATCATTGTGCGAATCAAAGTGGGCATGATAGTTCTGTTGATGTTTGAAAGAAATTTTTATGTCAACCTCTTATCAAAACCATTTATTGATTCTTAAAATGATCTCGCCCTATAAAAGAATCAACATTCAAAAGATCATTCTTTGTTTGTTTATTGGTTGTTTTTGCTTATAAACTTGTCTTCGACACACATCTCACTTTTCAAAGTAGTTTTCACTCTCGTCGCATGAAATGGGTAGGCAAAAAGGCTTGTGGGTATCCCTTCTTTCTTTTAGGGTCATTCAAGTATAAGTCCATTAAATGGGCAAGTGGTCCTTGTATTCTAAACTAGTTGGTTTTAGATTAGTGATTGCACATCCTAAGTACCATTGACCTAGGCTACTATACGTTTAATGAACACCATTGGAATTGGGGTGTGTATACTCAGTCTCAAACTTTAACAAAAGTGACATATCTACATTCATGAGTACAACAATACACCATTTTGATAGCTCCTTCGAGTAAAAGTAGGGAACATCTCTCTATTTTTTTTACTCTCTACTTTTATTCCTTACTCTTTTTGGGATTTTGAATGATGTGGAGATGGAATGGAAGATGAGGTAGGTCTTTCTTCTTTTATGAGAATATGCCTTCACATAAAATTGAACTTGATTCTATTTTGGTTTGATATTTTTTGCAAGAATCTTTTGGTGGTGTTTAGAGGTAAAAATTAGATTAGAGGAGTAAGTAACATTTTTCTGAGAGAAAAATATAAAGAAAATCACCAGTATCGATAAAGATTTCAAAAAGGTGTCTAGACTGTTGCTTCTTTGTAATTGACTTGTAAAAATATAGCTTGAAAATCAGGGTCAAATTTCTTTGGAGAGGGGGGTTTTGGTCACCATCATCTTCAGAGTTTTATACATGAAGACATTTAAAAAAAGATGATGAAAATATGTGAAAATAAAATGAGACATGTAGGGAAAGAGATGAAGAGTGTTTATACTATGACTACATCTTTCATAGGACTACATCCCCAAACTTACAAAACACATTATCTCTAGAGTGTGAAAATAAGAAAGAATGAAATGTAAGCACATGAGGTTATCATTGGGGGTAGTGATCTTTGCTACCCATTCTGTAAAGAGGTGAGATCACCTCCTTACTAAAATTTAAAGGTAATACAAAACATCCACTTTTTCCAAGAAAAATAGACATTGTGGAATGCATGTATGATAACCCAAGTAAATAAGCATGTATGTAAAATGTCTATAGAAGCGGAAAGAAACTAAGTTATTGCATTGCTTTTTGAACTCAACTCACTACATGAGTTTCTTTGAAAAGGAAAAACTGAAAAGAAACTATAGGATCTAGCAATAAGAAACCTAGTCATCCTTGATAGAAAAACTTGAATCTACTACTCCTGAACTTGGTCACCTTGGCCTTGTCCAACACCTTGATCTAGCCTGGGTGGTTGGAAAAAAACCCAATAAAAGAGAGAAATAAGGAATGTGTCAGAGATAATGAACAAGGATAAAAGATAAGAAATAACATAGAAAATAAGGCTAAGATTTCATCATAAGATGAAGATGTTCAAAAGTATGAGGCATAATCAAATAGATGCTTGCCATAAAAAAAGTAATAAAAAGTTTGCATGAATGATTAATATTGACTACCTAAACTATGTAGGGTTGAGACATGTAACTAACCTCAACCAATAGGTGAGGGAGAGTAACACATTCCAATCACCTACAAATATTTTATATTGGGGAGAGTAACACATTCCCCTAGGCGAATTTATACATGCCCTATCTATGGGTGGTTGTACATAAGTACCACTACACTAGTTAAATAGTCTAATAAAATCAACATGCTAAGAAATATGGAAATTATAAGCATCAAGTAAATATAGACATGGAAGTGGGGTACAAGACCCAAGAAGTAGATAATTAAATTGATTTTGAGGCAAATATAGCAAAAGAATTATCAAAAGAAAAATTAGGGTTTCATAAAACCTCATTACAAAAACTAGGTTAGGTTTTACAATTATTCCCAACTTAGGTGTAAGTAAAACACATACCTTTCTTAATGAAATCCAATTACTCTCTTTCACTACTTTAATTGAGTCTAAAGCCCACTTTTCCTATTTTCAATGTAGAAACATGTATTAGGGTTTTACATATGCATAAAGGTAAGGAAACCCTAACTTTTGGACTTTTCTTAACAAAACCTCGATCTAAAATTATCACATTGATCTTATTAGGTTCTCTTGATTAAGAAAACATGTAATATTGTCTATTTTGAAGTTATGATGATTAAAGTGTATTTTTGGTGATTTATATATATATAATTCATTTTTAGAAAACACCTTCCAAAAAAACTGAAAACGAAGCTTCAAAAGTATTTTTATTAGAAAACTTGAATTTTTCTGATTCCAAAACATATTTCTTTTAATTTTTGAACAAGGGATAAAAAGATACATTTTTTTCCTATTCTAACCAATTAGAGAATGCCACGTAAACAAATCCATTACGGAGAGACGAAGAGAGAGCGAGAGAGAGGTGGGCCGCATGACTTGGCCCAATCAAGGGGTGCCAAGTCAAAGGTCCACGCTGACTCTCTCGTGTCAATGCAGGTGGAAAAGAAAGCCAAAAGACAAGAATAGCCTTGCGAGGAAATAGAGAGGAAAGAAAGAAAAATGGCGGGGAAATTTGGTCATTTGACCACAGGGGGATTTTGCCCTTCCTCATCTTCCAAGCCATGGCTGCGAGCAGCTTAGGCTGGTATTGGATGAATTCTCCACATGCAACCAAACTTGAAAATGAGAACACAGAAAGAATGAGAAGATCAACATGAACTTGTTGGTATAGACAATTTGTTCCAAGATCGTGTAGATAACATGCAATAGCCTCTACAAACTTAGGTCCAGTCCAAGCTTCCTAACGTCCACACATGCAAGCAATGGGGAAATCAAGGGAATATGATAGTTGGATAAAAGTATACGAAGGTATTGGGGGTACTATTTATAGGTATGGTTTGCTCTAGGGTTAAAACACCATGGTGGCGAGAGAGCTCGACGTCCGATTTTGGGTATTTCTCGAATCATTGACAAAACACCATAATTTACGGATCAATCAGTGTGGAATCACATGAGCAAAGTGTGGGATCAAAAATCTCATAAAAAGGTTGACTACAGATCAAGAAATACAGATTCAAAAATTTGGTGTGAACTATTCTGTCTTCCTTGTTAGGCGCTATCTAGGACATGAGCTCCCAACCATCTCATCAAGTGAGCTAGCAATTTGGACCATCCATCAGTGCAAAAAATTTAAAAATAAAAGAATAAGTCGCGTGACACATTTATTGCATTCCCAATCATAATCGGACTAAAGTGGCACTTATGTTTATTTAATCTTTTTTCTCTCCTCAGTTGAGGGTGCAAACGAAACCCAAATCAATTGAAAGTTGACACCTAGTCTGTTTTTTATATGAGGAATCCAAATATGCAATTAGTTTTGCTTTTGAGGGCTTTTAATGTGTTAAATCAATCAAATCTTATTTTCCCTTTCCTCCTTCATTAACGGTTATAAGATTCTCCAAATTTGATGAAACTTCATCCACAAGTCACATTTAGTGTATTGGATATGAATTTGTCATCAATTTTACATGTTGAAGTTTTTTGTATATTTATTTAATATTTTGAAGGTTCTACACACTCTCTCTCTCCTGATTTCACCTTTTAATCAAATATTCTCCAAATTGAGTGAAAATTCACCCAAAGGCATATTTTAAAGTGTATATCACAAATTTGGCATTAGTTGTCACTTTTGGAGTCATTAATGATTTTATTTTGTATTTTTGAGTTATCTCCTATTTTCCCATTCAATTAATGCAATTATACTTACTAATTTTCCAAAAGTTGTGAAACTTATCACTCAAGCAAACTTGTACGCAAAGAAAATGAATTTGGACTTAGAATTATCTTTTGGATTCCCCTTTTATAGTTTTTAGGAAACTAACACTTATTTTCACTTTATGAAAAAAACTAATTCATTTAATGTCACATTATCTTAATTTTAAGGTTTTCTTTTCTTTTTCTCATACAAAAGCCATAGAAACTTCTAGATCAATTTTATTTTATTTGTATCCCTCTTAAGTGGACATTTTGCAAATTAAACCCTTTACTTAACTTTTACTGAGGTATTTGTGCATAAATCCTTATAATGTAAAACATTCGGAACAAATGTACACCAAACATTTATAATTTCCACTAATTCAACATCAAGGATAGAAATGAAAGGAAAATCTTAGGAAAAGGCTAAACTAAGATTATACATGGAATTCAGTTCATTATAGCACTCCACCCATTAAAAAGGATTTCATCCCCAAAATCTTATACAGAGAGAGAAGGGCAAATACGTAACCTCTCATCCTTAAGCTCCCAAGTGATTTCTTCTAAACCATGATACTACCACAAGACTTCCACCAACTCAATCTCCTTATTCTTCAACTGCTTAACTCAGGAGTCAAGAATCTTCACAGGTAACTCTTCATAAGTCATATTTCTCTTGAATCTCCAAAGGCTCAAATGTGAGTACATGAGAAGGGTCCCTCACATACTTCCTCAGCACAAAGACTTGAAACACATTATGGATCTTATCATAGGTGGGAGGAAGAGCTAAATGGTATGCACAGTCTCCAACCTTATATAAGATCTCAAATGGTCCAGCATAGCAGGGAGTAAGCTTGCCTTTAACTTTAGATCTCACAATAGAACATATAGGCTTGATCTTCAAGAAGACATAGTCACCTATTAGAAAACTCACGTCAAACCTTTTCTTGTCTGCATACATTTTCTGTCAGTCTTGTGCAACTTTCATATGCTTCTTGATCAACTAAACCTTCTCTATCATCATCTGCATATTATCAAACTTTGCTAGAGGACATTTTCCCACATCATCCCAGTGTAACAAAGAAGGATAAGGTCTTCCATACAAAGCTTCGTGAGGTGGCATACCAATACTAGCTTGGTAGCTATTATTATAAGCAAACTCTGTCTATGGAAGATACTTATCCCATGCACCTCCCCAATCCATAACGAAGAAAATCTTCCAAAATTTGCACTGTTCTTTTAGATTGATCATTGATGTGTAGAAGATAAGCTGTACTGTAACGTAAGTCAATACCCATCTCTTCCTGAATCTAAATCCACAAATGAGAGGTAAACTTTGGGTCACAATCTGTACTATCACTTTAGGAACTCAATGCAGATGAATGATCCAATCCACATACAATTGAGCCATCTCATCAGCCTTGTAAGTGGACTTGAACGACAAAAAGTGGACAGACTTGGTAAGACGATCAATCACTACCAACATAACATCATGACCTTTCTTGATCTTAGGGAAACCAGTAATAAAGTCCATAGTAATCTTATCCCATTTCCATTTTGGAATCTCAAGTGGGTGTCGAAGATCACCAGGTCATTGATGCTCAATCTTGACTTGTTGACAAGTCAAACACTTGGCAACAAAGAGAGTGATGTCCTTCTTCATGTTCTTCCACCAAAAACTTTTTTGCAGGTCCTTGTACATCTTGGTTGCACTAGGGTGTATAGTGAACTTAGACCCACGGGTTTCGCTCAAAACCTTCTATCTCAGGTTCTCAGCTTCAGGTATCCACAACATTTGTTAGAAATGAACAACACCATCCACTACAACTGAAAAGTCAGAATGTGGCTTCTCAGTTAATGCCTTCAACTCATCAAGCTCGGAACTTTCTAACTGTGCAACAACAACTTTCAAGATCCACGATGGTGTGATGGAAAAACTAGACATATGAACACATAACTTCTTGGCACCATCTTTATCATCAGGTTGTAATTTCCAACATGAGATGTACTCCAAGTTAATAGCAGCACATACTGCATCCTTCTTCTGACTTAAAACATCAACAAATACATTCTCTTTATCAGGATGATAAGTTACGGTAAAGTCATAGTCCTTGAGATGCTTCATCCATCTTCATTGTCTTAGGTTCAGATCCTTCTATGTCAAAAGATATCTCAAGATTTTGTGATCTAAGAAAACTTTAAACTTCACTCCATACAGATAGTGTCGCTAGATCTTTAAATCATACATGATAGCAACTAGCTCTAAATCATGTGTAGGCCAGTTCTCTTCATTAGGTTTCAACTGACGCGAAGCATAGGAAAGTGATTACATGATCTTCTTACATCAAGACACACCCTAATCCTCGCTTAGAAGCATATATGAAAATGATGTAAGGTTTTCCTTCAACAATTAACGCAAGAATAGGAGCAGATGTCAAACATCTCTTCAACTTCTGAAAATTATCCTCACATTCTGGTGTCCACACTAACTTGAATTCTTTTCTTGTCAACTTTGTCAGAGGAAGAGCTAGCTTGGAAAAACTCTTGATAAACCTCCGATAGTAAACTACTAAATTGAGGAAACTATGGATCTCATACGGATTCTTCAAAGATTTCCACTTGGTCATAGCTTCTACCTTTGCAAGATCAACAACAATATGTATGACATAAATCACATGACCCAAAAACATCACTTCCTTGATTAAGAACTCATACTTTGAGAATATAGCATATAGTTGATTTTCTCTCAGTGTGTTCAACATAATTCGCAGATGTTCATGATGTCATTCTATAGACTCAGAGTAGACCAAGACATTTTTGATGAATACCACAATGAACTGATCGAGGTAGGGATGGAACACTTGATTCATCAAGTCCATGAAAGTGGTAGGGGAATTAGTCAAACCGAAAGGCATGACCAAAAACTCATAATGCCAATAATGTGTTCTAAAAGATGTCTTCGGGGCATCTTCATCTTTCACTCACATCTAGTAGTAGCCACTTCGCAGATCCATCTTCGAGAACACAGTGGCTGACTTCATCTGGTCGAATAGGTCATTGTTGTACGGTAAAGGATAGCTATTCTTTATCGTCACCTGAATAAGCATATGATAATCCATGCACATACGCAATGAACCATCCTTCTTCTTCATGAACAAGATAGGGGCTCCCCATGGTGAAACACTAGGGTACACAAAGCCCATGTCGAGAAGCTCTTGAAGTTGCTTCTTAAGCTCAGTGAGTTATGTAGGGGCCAACTGATAAGGATGCTTTGAAATAGGTAAAGTTCCTGGTGCGAGCTTGATGGAAAATCCCACCTCGCAAGTTGGGGGTAACCCAGGAACTCCTCAAGAAATACATTAGGGAAGTTATTCACCACTTCCATGTGATCGAGAGTAGGAGGTGTGGCATCAAGGATGATAGAAGCTAAAAATTCTCTACACCCTTACAAGACAAGCTTTTCAGCTTTGATGGCGGAGATGGAAAATTGTCGATCCTCTCATTTCCTACCCTTAACAGACATCCTTCCCTCATCAGGATGCAACAAACTAACCTTTAATTCTTCACAGAACAAAACTTCTTTGTAACCAATCCATCCCCAGAATGACATCAAAGGTGGTCATGTCAAGCAAAATAAAATCTGAGGGAAACATCCTTCCAGAGATATAGGGGTCCAAGGTCGGGAGTGTGAGATAAGAAGAGTAGATCCTACCAATAGAGTTTTTAACATATAATACATGATCCATATATTCTGATTCTATCTCTAACATAGAAGCAATCTAAGTTAATATGAACGTATTTAATGAACCAAAATCAAAGAGTGCTTTAACAGGATGCATATTAAGACGTAAAGTACCTTTGATGACTTCATTATATTCTTCAGCCTCCTCAGGGAAAACACCCTACCATTCCACCTTTCCACAAGGGGTTGAAGGCCTTACCAGTTCTGATTGTTGTTGTTTCTTGGAGGTTGATTTTGTCTATGTTGCGGCTACTAGGCAGGCTGCTAAACTGGAGTTGGTCCCCGCCCAAGCTTGGGGCAGTTAGGTCGATGTGTCTAGCTTGACCGCACTCATGGAAGATGGGTGCAGGTCGATCATCTTTATGGGGTTGACCATTTTCAATAGGGCATCTTCTTGGCGGGTGATAACACAAGCAACAGTTGCACTTGTCACACCCTTGGTTTCCACCAGCGTTCTTTCTCTTGTTGTTGTTGTTGTTGTGCCTGGAAGACTGGAACCCGGGGTAAGAATCTATCACTAAAGCCTTCTCCACCAATTTTTGGAATGTCAGAGGTAATTGGGGAACAAGGTTTCATCCAACACTGTATCTTAAACCCTTGAGGAACAAGGTTGATCTCCTTTTGGCTCCAAGGTCCACAACATAGCGCTCTAGGAGAAGGAAACATTACACGTACTCAGAGACGCTCATGCTTCCTTGACACAGACTATAGAACTCTACTTCCTTCCTCTTTAGATAGGCGGGGCAAATGTACTTCTTGTAGAACAGCTTGAGTAACTTCTCACATATCATCCTTGAAGTATCATGGATACGAGCCATACCCGTCCACCAGACCCGTGCTGGCCCATCTAGCACATAGGATGCAAAGTGAACCTTCTGGTGAGGAGTACACGCCATTCCCTCGAAGGTACGCTCCAAGGCCAACACCCAATCGTCATTCTTATCCACCGTGTTTGTCTTACTCTCACCCTTGAAGCACGGTGGTTGCATCTTGATGAAGTTTGTAAGGGTGAGCTCCTTCGTCTTAGCTATAGTAGCTGCAACATTGGAAAGTTGTCCCACCAAGGTAGTCGAGAGTAGCCGTCACAACATGGTCAGCTCTTGCTTAGTGGTTAGGATAGGGGTGCCTATAGGGAAAGTAGGGATTGTCTCGATGTTCGAGGGAGTCACTGAAGTATCTCGGTTGTTGGTTTTGTCATAGGTGGCTCTTGAAGAGGATTTGTTCATGTTTTCAAACAAATCTCCCTTCCTAAAAGATAAGGGTATAACATAAGATAACCAGGAGTAGAAAACAATGATATCTAAGGATACTATTGCCTCTGGGCATACTATTTCAGACAGTCAGTATCAGCACAGGCCAAGCAGGTATCATATGGATCTGGAAGACCTCGTAAACCAAGATAGTGGAGCAGAGGAAAATTTTTCCAACCCCTAGAACCTGATCCTTCCTAGACACCATGAGTTTCTTTGAAAAGCAAAAACTAAAAAGATACTACAAGATCTAGCAATAAGCAACCTAGTCATCCTTGATACAAAACTTGAATCTACTACTCCAGAACTTGGTCACCTTGGCCTTGTTCAACACCTTGATCTAACCCTGGGTGGTTAGGAAAGCACCTAATAAAAGAGAGAAGAAAGGTATGTGTCAGAGATAATGAACAAGGACAAAAGATAAGAAATAACATGGAAAATAAGGATAAGATTTCATCATAAGATGAAGATGTTTAAAAGTATGAGGCATAATCAAATATATGATTGCCATAAAAAAGTAGTAAAATGTTTACATGCATGATTAATATTGACTACCTAAACTATGAAGGGTTGAGGCACCTACCTAACCTCAACCAATAGGTGAGGGAGAGTAACACATTCCAATCACATATAAATATTTTATATTGGGGAGAGTAACACATTCCAATCACCTATAAATATTTAATATTGGGGATAGTAACACATTCCCATGGGTGAATTTACACATTCCCTATCTATGGGTGGTTGTACATAAGTACCACTACACTAGTTAAATAGTCTAATAAAATCAACATGGTAAGAAATATGGCAAGTATAAGCATCAAGTAAATATAGACATGGCAGTGGGGTATAAGACCCAAGAAATAGATAACAAAACTAATTTTGAGGAAAATATATAAAATGAATTATCAAAAGAGAAATTAGGGTTTCATAAAAGCCTCATTAGGGAAACTAAATTAGGGTTTGCAATTATTCCCAACTTAGGTGTAAGGAAAACACATACCTATCTTAATGAAATCCAATTACTCTCTTTCACTACTTTAATTGAATCCAAAGCTAACTTTTCCTATATTGGATGTATAATCATGTATTAGGGTTTTACATATGCATAAAGGTAAGGAAACCCTAACTTTTAAACTTTTTTAACAAAACCTTGATTTAGACTCTAAAATTATCACCATTGATCCTTTTAGGTTCTCTTGATTAAGAAAATATATAATTTTTCTATTTTGGAGTTATGATGATTAAAATGTATTTTAGGTGATTTTTATGTAGTAAATTCATTTTTAGAAAACACCTTCTGACAAAACTCAAAACCAAGCCTGAAAAGTATTTTTTATTAGAAATCTTGCATTTTTCCAATTCCAAAATAGATTTTCTTTTAATTTTTGGACAAAGGAATAAAAAGGTATGATTTTTCCTATTTTGACCAATTCGAGAATGCCATGTCAACAAATCCATTGTGGAGAGATGAAGAGAGAGTGAGAGAGAGATGGGCTGCACGACTTGGCCCAATCGGGGGGCACTAAGTCAGTGGTCCATGCTGACTTGTCTTGCGTCAATGTAGATGGAAAACAAATCCAAAAGACGAGAATAGCCTTGCGAGGAAACAGAGAGGAAAGAAGAAAAATGGTGGGGGCAATACGGTCATTTGACAAGAGGATTGTCCCCTTCCTTGAATTCCCATGGTTGCAAGCAGCTTAGGCTGGTTTTGGGTAAATTCGCCACACGTGACCAAACTCAAAAAAGGGAACACAGAAAGAATGAGAAGATCACCACGAACATGTTGGTGAAGACAACTTCATCCGAGATCGAGTAGAGAACGAGCAACAATCGCTGCAAACTCAGGTTTGATCCATGTTTCCTGACATCCACACATGCAAGAAATGGGGAAATCAAGGGAAGAAGAGAGTTGGGTAAAAGGATACGAAGGTATTGGGGGTACTATTTATAGGTATGGTTTGCTCTAGGGTTTAAACACCATGACAGTGAGAGAGATCGGTGGTTTCTTTTGGGCATTTCTTGAATCATTGCCAAAACACCACAATTTATGGATGAATCAGTGTGGAATCACATGAGGAAAGTGTGGGATCAAAAATCTTGTAAAAAGGTTAACTGCAGATCGAGAAATATGGATTCAGAGATTCTATATGAACTGTTTTGTTTTCCTTGTTAGGCGCAAGCTAGGAGACAAGCTCCCAACCATCTAATCAAGTGAACGAGAAATATGAACGATCCATCAGTGTGAAAAATAAAAAATAGAATAATGTGCATGACACATTTATTGCATTCCCAATCTTAATTGGACTAAAGTGGCACTTATTTTTATTTAATCTCTTCTCTCTCCTCAATTGAGGGTGAAAATGAAACCCAAATCAATTGAAAATTGACACCTAGACTATTTTTGATATGAAGAATCTGAATATGCAATTAGTTTTGGCTTTTGAGGACTTTTATTGTGTTAAATAAATCAAATCTTGTTTTCTCTTTCCTCCATCTTTAATGGTTATCAGATTCTCCAAATTTGATGAAATTTCACCCACAAGTCACATTTAGTGCCTTGGATATGAATTTGCCATCAATTTTACATGTTGGAGTTGTTTGTACATTTATTTAGTATTTTGAAGGCTCACACTTTCTCTCTCCTAATTTTACCTTTTAATCAAATATTGTCCAAATTGAGTGAAAATTCACCCAAAGGAATATTTTAATGTGTACATCATGAATCTGGCATTAGTTGTTACTTTTGGATTCATTAATGATTTTATTTTGCATTTTGAGTATCTCCTATTTTCTTATTCGATTAATGCAATTATACTTACTAATTTCCCAAAAGTTGTGAAACTTATCACTCAAGCAAACGTATACTCAAAGAAAATGAATTTGGACTTAGAATTTCCTTTTGGATTCCCCTTTTATAATTTTTAGGAAACTTACACTTATTTTCACTTAATGGAAAAACGAATTCATTTAATGTCACAGTATCTTAATTTTAAGGTTTTCTTTTCTTTTTCTCATACAAAAGCCATAGAAACTTCTAGATCAATTTTATTTAATTCTTACCCTCTTATGTGGACTTACAAATTAAATCCATTAGTAAAGTTTTACTGAGGTATTTGTGCATACATCCTTATAATGTAAAATATTGGGAATAAATGTACACAAAACCTTTATAATTTCCACTAACTCAACATCAAGGACAGAAATGAAAGGAAAAGCTTAGGAAAAGGCCAAAATAAGATTATACATGGAATTCAATTCGTTACACATTCAAAATTCATAAGCATCATGGCATAACTACCACATAAGAAATGGTAGTTATCACCATGGAACTCTTCAAAGATAGCATGATGGATGCCAATGGAGTACATCTAGTGAAGAATGTAAAAGCCACAATCATTAAAAACACGACACTGTTGTGAGCTTTGGTGACAAAACGGGGGGACTTCCAAATTTTGTGGTTCTTGAGAAGTCTATCCATTACCATATTGACATATTAGAGTAATCCGTGCTCACACACAGTACCACAATGTGTTCATGGACACCTCCTATCAAGGAAGAGTGTATGAGGCATTTAGTGATGTAGGTTGAGTAAGAGCTATTATAGAAGATTATACAACATTCTTGAGTGAATATAATGAGTAACATACAATGATTGTCATAGAGTGGAGGTAGGAATATAGCGTGGGCTTGATGATTGTAGGCACTAAATGAGTAACTCATTTTCTCTAGAATTGACTTTCTTACAATGATCATTATGCAATGTTGTCCAATCATAAAAATGGACAATAACGGATGACATGTTGAAGACACATACAGATGTGAGGGACAATTTCTATTGTTGGATCACAAAATCACATATCCACACTTTTTAGATCGTCATGACAAGTACTGAACAAGGTAATTTTCCATTTAACTAGATCAACAACACAAAGTAGCAAAAACCCTCTAAAGTGGAAGGGAAGCAAATTTCTCGTGTTGTCCGCTGATTGAGTTTGACAAGTAGTGTTTCTATAGATGGCACATCTAGGATATCCTTGAATGAGAAATCAACAAGTGATGGTGTTGCATTATAGAATTTCCACACTTTGTTGCTTGGCATCTCATATTCTAAGAAAGTAGATGCCATCAATGTGAACAAACATCTGCTGATTTTGGTTAGGCTATGAAAAATGTGATAAAACTTGTTGCGAGAAAGAGATTGCACCCCTTTGTTGTATATGATTTGTTGACCATCTCACGTATCATCCAAAACATCTTCTAAAACAAAGATATCTTGAATCAGCATCCCGTTAAAATAGTCAGAATCTAAATCATGCATTTTGAAAGGGATACAGGGTGGAAGAGGAAAAGGTGGCTCTAAAATGATGGGATTTGGAAGTATTGGGTTGACAGTTGCAAGAACAATAGACGAATCTCCATTATCTTTTTCATAAGAAGCATGCTCATTGTCAGTTGGACTATCATCATCTTCTCATAAGGCCATGTTGTATTCATATAATCCCAAATAAATGGCTTCCTCAAAAGTATGGTGGCTACAAAGTGACTGGATTAGACTATTGTCACCAAGTAGGAACTCATACATATTTCATATTGGGCTGTCAGAAAAATAATCAAAAGGCATATGAGTGAGTGGGATTTTGTTGTTAGAAGGGTGGGCATGGGTATTATTAGAAGGGCTGAAGTACAACTCTGGAGAGAAGAAGGGACTCCCCATTTGAAATGTTTCCAAGGAGGAGCATATGTTGTTGTTGTGTGTTGATTGATAGAGGTGGTAGTAGCTATTTAAGGGGCACTATTCAGGCCATTCTTGTTCATTAAGGTCTTTGAGACATGTGATACCAATGATCCAAAGGAACCAACATAATGATTAGGAGAATAATGCTGGAACTCATTGCTCATCATGCTCAAGACATGGGAATTCCCATGTGAGGACCGTAAGGATGTGGAAGAGCCTCTAACAGGTGACCAAGCAAGGAACTCACAATGATATTGTCACCTGACTGCACAACATTTAAGTTTACTTTGGTTTTTGTTATCTTTGGCTTTCTAGTGATTCACGATTTGGTGTTGCAAGGCCAACACTTCTTGCATTTTCTAGGAAAGATGAGCCAGAGTGTCAAATTTACACTCGAGTGTCGCAACCTGTTGGGCATCTTTAGTAATTATTCATCTTTTGTGTGAGGGTATCTACCTGATTTGAACAAAACGTGCACATCCTATTTTAACTTAGAAAGATCAAAATGTGATCAGTAGTTACCTTACACAAGATGTCAAGATCATGACCAAATATGTCGTAGAATGTTTCACAATATGTCGTATCAGAAGAATGGTGTGAGGATGGTGTATAAGCATGCTCAGGATGAGGCGAAGCACATGAGGTCAATGGATTAGTTGTGCATTGGTAGCAGCGAGGTGGATTTTTAGGAATATCTTGAACCACTGAGGAAGGGGAAGAAGGTTGTATAATGGGTGTCGCCTCATTTGTGGGTACAACTAGGTGGCGACGGGAGTAGGGATAGTGGATTAAGGGGGTCCATTGGTGTAGAATTGCGGTGCAAACTTTATGTTGACTTCTTCATTTGTTTTGGGTGTGCGAAGGTAACATAGCACTTGGTTGGTTGTGGAGGAGAGTGTGGAAGAATCCCAAAATCATCATTCATTGATTGTTTATGATTTTTTTCTCAGGAATGATATACATGTGCCCTTAGTGACTATTGGTACAATAGATATCAATGATTCTGAGAGGAAGATGTGGCCCATTCATGTGATGAAGGTGCAGTAGAAGCGCAAACTTGAGTGATAAGTTGTTTAAGTTCTATCTCTGTGCAGAGTAGCTTCATAATCAGCTAATTCTAGTAGGGGAATGTAGATATAATACCACAAGAAGAAATAGTGGTATTTCTGGTTGTGGTATGCAAGAATACTTTTATATATCAAATATTTAATGTTGATGAGGTGCTTTCATATAGTTTCCATGAAGCCATTAAGTGAAGTAGGATGCCCATGAGCTCTATAGATTAGGGTGATAAAACCCCCATGCAATACTCTCATTGAGGAGAGGATGATATAAACAACCATATGTCAATAAAAAGTCTTTCAATGTTGACGAGCTTCCCTTCCATGAGACAAGATAAGATGTAAAGTTATTCTTAATGGATGTTTCCCATTTCTAACTTGGTGAAAAGGAAGTTAGCAACAATATAGTGCATAATCCTTCATCATCCATAACGAATAGTTGATGCCTTAGATATGTTAAACTTATAGTGGTGCTTGCTTATGAATTTTGCCCAATAATTATTTGTGCTAAAACAAGAGTCGTCTTTATCGAATAGGTTGTTGCATGCTCTTGTTGACTCTTCATCCAAAGAGAAAAAGATTTTTATTGAGTATCTTCTCGATTGGCACCTTGTTAGTATTGTTGATACATACTTGGATGTGCCTGTGTCTACTAGTTGTATCGTCAGCCTGCGCGATGGATACTTCTTTGACAAAAGACATAAATTCCATTGTCTCTTCTAAATATGACATGGGGTTGGCTAAACATAGTTGTGTAAGATTTGAGTTTGTAAACAGATTGGATGCCCGCTTCCAAATCCACAGATCGTTTAGAGTCAATTTGTAAGAAAATCTTGTAGATTGGTAGGTTTTATTCATCATCTCTTTATAGTCCATTAACTGTGTCGTATCACAAGGAGGGAATGTCCTGGAGTATTTTCCTATTGATTGGGAATCTTGGGCTACCTTCAGAACTCTACTGATGAGGCATGCCTTTTTGCTAACCTCCATAGCAAATGAATATGGGAAAGTGCGCTTCTTTCCTTGTTGTGGGGTAGTGTCGGCGGTGATTATTTCATTCTCAATGTGAGCCAAAGGTGGATAATAATAATAAAATGTCGAAGAGTTAATATATTGAGGTGAATAGTCTTGAAAATGTTCAAATGGAAAGATTGTCCATCAGTGGTAAAAAAATGGTCATTGACCTCTATGATAGAGGTCGTTAGTCATAATAAATAAGGTATCAATGGATTTTTATCGATACCAAATTAACCACTCATTGATCTCATAGTTTGATTTTGGAGATTGATAAATTCACATGACACTTAGTGATGGTGATAGAAATGGGGATCGACAAAATTATAAGGAAGGTCGACAAGATCAAAGGTTGACAAGGTCATATTACCTATCGTCCAAAGTAGTGAATTGACCCAACAAAACTATCAGTCAGGTCAGTGTGCTCATAACTATTGAGTTGTGGGGTCGATGGAAAGTGCTTAGTGCAGAAGGTCGATGGGTGTGAAAATGAGAGGTAGAACTTCACTATAACTTAGGGACTGTGCAAGAAAGTTATAGTGGGATTCGGTTATTTATGGACAAGGAAAAGGTTTGGTGGGTTAGTCGGGTAAATGGACTGTATGACCTACGTCCATCAAGCTTTTGGGTCGATGGGAAGATCGAAAAGTGAGGGTCAACATTTTCTGATATACAATATGTCAACATACTCGTAAATCAAAGAGATTGATACATATGAAAAGGAGGCAGATAAGAGTTATGTCAATAGATCCTTATGAAATAATTATTGTTCAATCATACTTCTAAAAACTATTGACCTTGAAGATTGATGGTTCATAGGTCGACAACACATATTGTGATAGAGTTTATCTAAGAAAAAGAAGAAATGAGAAGAACAAAAAATATATATTTTTGGGTTACCTCCCAAGTAGTGCTTTGTTTAAAGTCATATAGTTGGACTATAGAAATCATATTATTCTATAGGCGTGTCAAACAAATACATGTCTGTTTTATTTGTAAAAACTTCATCTTCATAGTAATGCTTCAAGAGATGTCCATTGATTGAAAATATTCCAGACTTCTTGTTGTGAATTTCCTTGATGTTGGAAGGATAAATGGTGATTATAGTAAATGGTCAAGACCAACATGATTGTAGTTTTTCAATAAAAAGTTTGAGTGATGAGTTGAAGAATAGAACTTTATCCCCTTTCAAAATATTTTCTCACTTGATGTAAGAATCATGCTAGGTTTCGGTGTGTTCTTTGTAGATCTTCATATTTTCATAGGCATGTAAGCAAAGTTCCTCTAATTCCTATAATTGAAAAAAGGCTTCTCCTTAACAAGATCAGTAGCCATTTTGAGGTTCTTAATGTCCCAGTAGGCTTTATGCTCCAATTCTAAATGAATATGGAAAAAAATTCCATAGATAAGGCCATAAGGGGTAGTACCAATGGTGGTTTTATATGCAATTTGATATGCCCAAAGGGAAACCTTTGAGTTTGGACAACTAGTCTTTTCTAGGTCTTTCCACCATCTTGTCAAGTATCTACTTGATTTGTATGTTCTAAACTTTTGCTTGACCAACGGTTTGAGGATGATATGAGGTGCAGATCTTATGTTTCACTCCATATATTTACAAAAGTGCCTCAAATTGTTTTTCTATGAAGTGTGGGTCACCATATTTGATTACTGTTCTAGAGACTCTGAATCTTAAGGAGATGATTTTGTGAAAAGGTGCATAATTGTCTTGGAATCACATGTTGGCAAAACCACAACCTCTACTCAGCTTGAAAGATAGTCAATGACGAATTATATGTATTTATTCCCGAACAGAGGTAAGGGTCCAACGAAGTCTATTCATACATCAAAAATTTCAACCTCAATCCTATCAAAGAGGGGAATTTAATTTCCCTTACTGATATTTTTAGTTCTCTGACATGCATCACATTGTCAAACATATACATAGGAATCTTTCAACATGGTTTTCCAATAAAATCTTGAATTCAAAATCTTTATGGCAATCTTTTCAGCCTCCCAAATTCCTCCCATGAGGATCAGTTCTTGATGATTGATTGAGATTCGTCATTTAATACACGGTCTATAAACATTGTTTACACACCTCCTAAAAAGGAATTGGCTGTTCTAATAATAATTTTTTAGATCCAAAAAGGATTTATTTTCCTGATTATAACCATGTCAGGCAATATTGTTGGCAGACAATGTAGTAGCAAAAATCCACATAGCATGGTGTCGCAGGCTCCATGGTGCGTGTAACTAGAAAAGACTCATCTTGGTAGGATTCATTAATTGGTAATAGGTTATCTTCTTCCACCTGTGTGCGGGAAAGGTGATCTACCATCACATTCTTAGATTTCTTCTTGTCAATAATTTCATAATCAAATTCTTGTAATAGAAGGGACCATTATAGAAGATGAGGTTTAGTATCCCTTTTCTACATTAAATATTTAATTCCCCATGGTTGGTATAGATGGTTACTTTTCTTCCCAACATGTATGATCAAAATTTATCCAAGGCATAAATGATTGCAAGCATTTCTTTTTTAGTGGTAGTGTAGTTTATTTGTGTCTCATCAAGATTTTTACTGGTGCAATAAATCACATGATCATTCTTATCCTTCTTTTGTCCTAGGACCTCCCCAACAAAAAAGTCATTGGCATCACACATTAAGCTCAAAAGAAAGGTCCCAATTTGGATCTTACATGATTGGTGTGCAAGTCAGTGCATCGTTTAGAGTACAAAAGGCCTTAATACATTCTTAATTGAAGACAAAATGGGAGTCTTTCACTATAAATTTTGACATAGGTTTTGAGACTTTTTGAGAATCTTTGATAAATGATGATAATACCCAACGTGGCCTAGAAAACTTCAGATGGAAGAGACAAAAGAAGGTAGATGTATCTTGAAAATAGATTTGATCTCGCTTTTTTTGACTTCAATGCCAGCTTCAAACACCTTATCCTCGAGCACAATGTTGGGAGATTAGGAAATAGGTAAGGCAGTAGAAAGAAAAACTTTCTGCCTAAATATTAAACTAGAAGATTGCATCAACAAAAATGTATTTAGGAAAGAGGATTTGCAAGGCATATACTTGGTCATGGAGCAAGTCTAGTTAAAATCCTTATTGCACATTGCTTCTTGATCAGACATCACCTGGACAGTTGTTGGGGCAGCCTCTTGGTGTGACACCATGGACAATGACTGAAGCAGTACTCCTAGAGTATCAGCAACGGCCTCCACACCTCTATCATAGTCCAGGCGGATCACCTAGAACTATTTGTCTTGCTTAGTAGATCCAACGAGAAGGAGTTTGTCCCTTTGTTGTCAAGGTACTAGCACTGACTTGTTCTTCCTTGTTGTCTCTCCTTTTTATGAGTAAGACTAGCTTAGGATCTCACATTACTTCAACTATGAGAGAACAACATTTTTCAATGCTAGTTGTGTCTCCCAAAATCATTGACCACTCCCCCATTTATTGGAGGGCCAGGCTCAAGACTTCAAATCTAACTAGGAGTCAAAGAGACTAAATTTCATGATTCAATTATTGTTTCCAATCTCCAGTCGGTTGATTGGACTTTCTAGTCAGATGACTGGTACTCTAGTCAATCAAGTGGACATTTCAAACATTCAATTGGAATACTTTCCTATTCACAAACTACTGGCTTTTGATGCAATGATTAATACATGTCATTACATCAGCACTGTTGCTTGACTAGTCGGTCGATTGGACATTCCAATTGGTTGATCAGTTTCTTTTGACAATCTAGTTGAAATATATTTACTTTCCTACTTGGACATTCCAATTGGTTGATTGATTATATCTATTAACATGTCTATACATCTCACTTAGTCGACTACAATCTCCAGTTTATTGATTGACACACTAGTCGGTCGATCGGACACTCCAGTCGATTGACTCATTTACCCATGTTCTTTAACTTGATTACTAAACACTTTAGTAACCGAGTTAAACCTTATTCATGATTAAACTCCCATTCCAAGCCCATCCTATGTGTGTGACCCTATATCTCCCAAATTATGTTGGAAGTGAATGTCCATGACCAACTTATGACATCACAAGCAATGAGCAGTATCTAGAAACACATCTTTACTACCCAATTAATTGAAAATTTGGAGAATAACTTAAAGCTAGATCTGTGATCAGTGCTACTATGATTTTATAATTCATTTGTCTTAGATATCCATATTGAACTCGAGGCATGGAATCTTCATCCTCTTAATCATTCACTCCATGTTCCTTGAACAAGAGCACATTGTAGAGATGCATATGAGCTCAATATCATATATTGACTCACTCAATATCATATATTGACTCACATGACTATGGGCTCATTTATCAAGTGACTAGGATATCAACCCCAGTAGTCGGGAAAAACCCCATCTACATCACTCAAAATCAATCCCCATGTGTCACAATGTACCCAAGTATCACCTTTATGGCAACCCTTATTCAAGGTCACATTGGATGCTGTTAAAATACATTGAATGGCATTTGATGAGTGTAGTGACTTCAAGTCTAAGAATCGTGATCACCACTATCACATTGAGAAGTGATTATGAATATAATCCATGCATCATGTCTTAGAGAGGGTTTGTCTGGCACATTTCTCTTTAACAAGTACCTATGTATTTGGTTCGATATCATATATCATGACCAATAAGATTTTGTCATAAACCAACACACATTTTAGTCTTATGTATTATTATTGTCTATTAGCTTCCTCAATAATATATGACTAGGGACATAGAAAGAATTTATTTACTATTACATACACATCATCTCATTATTTAGGTCATCAACTTGAAGACATATGCCATAGAGCTACACCATTCTTTAGACATTTATCATCAGCTCATAATTAGACAAACACATAGAATGAAGTGCCTTTATTATTAATCAAATCAATTACAAGATATGTCATTACAATCATCATATGATTGACTCTTAGGGAACACATACCAAAATGCTCCCACTTGTACTTATATCTAATCACCCATGAATTTAATCCCAAGTGACCTTATGGGACCATCATGCTTCTATTGTGAAAGTGCTTTTGTCAGTGGGTCAACAACATTGCTTTTAGTTGGTACTATGCAAATTTTTCACATCCCCTTGTTATACGCTCTCTTGTATGAGATTGAATCGTCGTAGTATGTGCTTGGAACCACTCCAAACAATAGCTCCATTATTGTCACAATACAACTTTACTGCATTACTAATGCTTGGAACCACTCCAAGTTCACCGATGAACTCCTTGATCCAGATAGCTTCCCTCATTGCATTGGAAGCAACAATGTACTTGGACCCTATTGTAGAATCAACAACTATTTCTTACTTGGAACTCTTCCATCTTACAACTCTGTTGTTAAGGCAAAACACGAATTTAGATTGTGATCTATTGTCATCTTTTTCAGTTTGGAAGCTAGCGTCGGTGTAACTTTTTACTACCAGCTCTTCCTCACTACCATAAACAAGGAATTGATCTCTTTAGGGAAGTCCAATATTATTCACCAAGATTTGTCTGATACCTGTTAGTCATGCTCAAGGCATATGAGACATCAGGACAAGACATAACATTGTTTACATGATAGATCCAATTGTAGATGCATATGGAATCTTACCCATGCACTCCCATTCTTCACAAGAATTGGGACATTGGGCCTTAGAAAGGCTAATTTCATAGACATGGGAAAATTCCCTCTCTTTGAGTCCTGCATGTTGAACCTCTTCAACAATTTGTCAATGTATGTGCTCTGGATTATTCCTAGATGTCTTCTAGATCTATCTCTGTAGATCTTGATTCCTAAGATATATTATTGTAACATCCCTGACCTGGGTTATGAGTTAACCCTAGGTGTTTTGCCTAAATATGTAGTTAAATCCTTGTGATTAACTCTGAGCATGTAATTAAGCTTCTCAGAAACGTATATTTCAGTATTTGCTCCTTTTTATTTAAAGTTGTAGCATTGTTTTGATATACAGGGACCTATGTGCAATTTACCCAGTTGAAAGGGTTAGCTTGCAATTTGCACATGATGAGATGTTCCTCTGATGTTGAGACATCATGAGAATCTCTTTGGCAAAGTTTGAGGGATTTCCCAAGCTAGAGCACCAAGGTGCAGCTGTGGAAGCAATCCCAGGGCTTGAAACCCTAATTTGGAGTAAAATGCAATTTACCCAAATGATGGGATGCAATTTGTAAAGAATGTCATCTAAAGTATCTTTTTAGACTTTTGCCATCATTTAGATAAGAAATGATGAGGAATTCACCTCAATTGAGTTATCAAGTTAAGAAATAGGCTTTGTGATTGAATAATCAGGGTATATGTGCAATATCCCTTTAAATATGAACTTTATTATTAGATTGTTCTTCCTTGCCTTCTTTTCTATAACTTAAGATAAGGTTTGTCCTTAGAATAAAGAGGAAGGGACGAGCAAGTAATAAAGGAAGGACTTAGTTGGAATTAAGGGAAACTTATGAACTAATGTTGAAAATCCTATCCCATGTATATAAGCCCTCCTTCCCTTAGTTGCAAGGGAACTTAACCTTCGTTCCCTTTACTGTTTCATTTCACCAAAGACGACCAAGGGCTGCCTTGGAGCTAAGGAGGACGAACAAGGGGTGCAAGGTAGGTTTAAACCCCTCTTCTTGCCTAATTCCATGGTTAGAATTCGAATTCAAGGTCATCTTCATGGCTAATTCTCGAAACCCTATCTTTCTAGCCGTCTCTTTTCATCCTTCCTTGGAGTTTTCACCTTGGCCAACCTGTGGGAACTCAAGGACGCCATTAGAGCTTGGAGCTTGAAAGCTTGGAGCTCAAGAAGCAAGCTTTAGGCGGGTTTTATAACTCTAAACCTATGCTTTACTATGCTCATCTTTATATGCGAGTTAATGATAGCTCCTAGTATTTCCCTACTTTTCCCTGCTATTTTGCAAGCAAATCCGTGGGATATCTGTACTGTTCTTGAGCTAGAAGATGAAGGCGTGATTTCCAAGAAAAACCCACCGCTTTTCTTTTCCCTAAACGGTCCTAACAGTTTGCTCTCACGACCTCAAGACCGTGAGAGAGCCTCGCGGTCTCGAGACCGTGAGAGGGCTCGCGGTCTCAAGACCGATTGGCCCTGTTAACCGAGCGTGGACCATATAAGAAACCTGTTCCTAATTATATAGGCTAACTACCCTCAAAATTTGGGAGACTAACTCCAAAGGAATCGGGAGATATGACCTTTTTAAGTCACGACTTTAAATGAATTAATTGCTGATTTTCAAACGGTCTGAAATTGCCTTTTTGGGCAAAAGGTCTCAAGACCGTGAAAGGTCGTTGACTAAGCGTTGACCCCATGAGATTACTGTTCCCAATTATGTTAATTAACAACTCACCAAGTTTGATGGTCTAATTCCAAACGGGCTAAGAGTTGAAGGGTGAATACTAGGGCTAACCCTAGATAAAATTAGTACTGAAATTATGGTGACCTAATTAGGGTTTTTAGGGTTGATTGACCTAAACGGTCTCAAGACCATGTGGGGTCCACCCACATGACCTCAAGACCGTGAGGACAATCACCCAAGACCATTTGAAGGTCTAGGGTTGAGTAATTAGACCAATTGAACACCCAATTGCAAATAAGTTATCAATTTAATCGAAATTCGGATTCTGTGACCAATCATGGTTCAACCTCTATCAAATCACCTTTGATTTTGATGAAATCTTGGGCAAATGGTCTCAAGACCATGTGGGGTCCACCCACATGACCTCAAGACCGTTTGGGTCAAGTTTGGGCCCAATTGGAGCTCAATTGAAGGGTTCAACCTTGTGTTGATACACATTGTTGAGTGTTGATGGGTGAACATTGATAGACCTTAATTGAATCGATTTCAATCCTAATTGGTCAACAATTGAGGGTCAATTGAATGACCATTTGGTTAAGCATAACCTTAATTAACTCATTCCATAGGTGGTCAACAGTTATTGGACCTTTTGAAGGCTTCAACATCAGTTGACATCATCGTTTGATTTGTTGAACCTTTGTTGAAGGACTTTGTGGTTGAGACCGTGAGGTGGCTCACGACCTCAGGACCGTGAGGAGGCTCACGACCTCAGGACCGTGAGGTGGCTCACGACCTCAGGACCGTGAGGAGGCTCACGACCTCAGGACCGTGAGGTGGCTCACGACCTCAGGACCGTGAGGAGGCTCACGACCTCAGGACCGTGAGGTGGCTCACGACCTCAGGACCGTGAGGAGGCTCACGACCTCAGGACCGTGAGGTGGCTCAGGACCGTGAGGTGGCTCACGACCTCAGGACCGTGAGGTGGCTCACGACCTCAGGACCGTGAGGTGGCTCACGACCTCAAGACCGTGAGGTGACTCACGATCTCAAGCCCATGAGGAGGCTCACGGTCTTGGAGCTAGAAAGGGGCTCATGGACTTGAAGGGTCAAAGTGAGCAATCGGTCAACACTTTCAACCAATCTTAATTCAATTAATGATTAATGATTGGAATTAATCAATATGACTCATGGTTGACCACATTCAATCATGTGATGGTTCAATGTTGCTCAAATCAAACACTAATGATAATCTAAGATAGTAAGGAGTTATTTGACTAAGGTTTTTGATTATGATGATGATCAATGGGGTGAATTACCAAGATACCCCTAAAGGGTCAATTGAGTTATACCTTGCTCAATTCAAACCCTAATTACATGAGAATGATGTTTTTAGTCATAATGACTCTATATAACCTGATCTAGTCTAATGTTATCATCAACCATTAGTATGATGAAAGAGAAAGTACTCTAGAGAGAGAGAAAGTACCCTAGAGAGAGAAAGTACCCTAGAGAGAGAAAGTAACTCTAATCACTTAATGGTGATGCTTTTGGCTATGTTAGCCTATGATGACTCAACCCAACCTGTTTTAGGGTGATGTTGACATCACCTAACCTTATGATGAGAGAGAAAGTACTTCTAGAGAGAGAAAGTACCTCTAGAGAGAGAAAGTACCTCTTTTAAATGGAAACTCAATTGAAACATCCCCAATACATAGAAATGAGCATAATTAGGGTATGATCCACCTGTGTGAGATCATAGAAACCCTAATTATGATAAATGATGAACCTTTAACTAATCCAGGAGCATCAATGAAGGTGTTACTCAAACATGATGATGTTATGAGTTTAATTCACCTTGATGTGAATAGTAAACCCTAATTCAAGGGTGATGACATGTAATATGAATAGTAAACCCTAATTCAAGGGTGATGACATGTAATATGAATAGTAAACCCTAATTCAAGGGTAATGGCATGCTTTTGAGCAATAAACTCTATTTGATTTAAATTAAAGATTTAACTCTTATGACAAGAGTAGGAAGTACATTCCTTATTGTTGTATTACCTTTATCAGATGTATTAATCATGCAGGTTCTGATATGAAGGTAATCATATCCAGGTATGGATGTTGATGTTATATTCATTGAAGGCATGTTGTAGCCTTATGAATAAGTAATCTGATGCCTTGCTAGTGGCATCCTATGCTGATAATGGGCTATGAGAGCCATGAATACCATCAAGGTCATGCTTTAGAGATGACTTGTGATGAGGATAATGAGAAATGATGATTGATATGAGTTAGGCCTGTTACATTTAGTATTCTTCTTTTATAGCTGTTATGCTACTGTTATTGGTTGAAGAACAATGTATGCTGTTAAAGAATACTGAATGTACCTAACTAATCAAGTATAATGTAGAGCCCTGATCATAGATCCATCATTGTCAGAAATTAAGTGATGGTGAAACAGGTTTTCCTCAGGGAACTCCTGGAGCACATACTTTTGAGTATGTGGGGTACATGGATGTGTAGAACCTTACATCCTAGTGTAGGAAAGTGATGTAGATGTGGAATCCATCCATCCTTCACTATAGTTCCATACCGTATCAGTGGTAGGTAAACATGAAACCTCCTGATGACGAAGAAAGCACAGATATCCGTATCAGTGGTAGGTAAATATGAAACCTCCTGATGACGAAGAGAGTACAGAACGCCACTGTGACTCTAGAATAGCGAAGGACCAGTTTACCCTGGTGAGCTATAGTAGTAGAGACGCAAGATGTCCTACAAGTGATCCTCTTACTGACTGAGGAAGATGAAGGTCATGAGAATCCGGCTCTCTTAATGACCTATGTATGATACTGATGCGGCTTCTCAGCGATCAGTTGGAGTATGAGTGGTAAGCCTCATCTCCACAGGGCATAATGTTGTTTGTAAAACATAATCAACCATGTAGTAAAACTGGTTAGAGATGACTCCAAGTTAGTTGATTGATGTTACATTGCAATAATGTTGATATTCTCCATATCTCCTAATTTGTAGAGATCTTGTTATATCTGCAACTGTTATAGAATGCTTTGAAGGCTTTACTGTTTAGAATAATCTTTGATGTTGTAATAAAGCTTCTGGCGAAGAGTTATAACTCTCGCTGGGACAATTAGGTATAATTGTCTCACCCCGTAGACTTCAACTTTTTAGGTGGACGTCGGAGACGAAGGAACCAGCCTACAGGTGATCAGTCTCAACAGCAGCAGCACCAGGGGCAGCAGTAATCTCAGGTGGAGATTTGTCCTGCCATGTGGTGTAGTTAGAGTCAGTCCTATGTGTCCTCTGTACTCTCAGGTCTTGGAGTCTTGTGTTATGTGATCTTGAGATTTTGTATCTTGATGTATATAATTACTCAAGAAGTAATTATCCTGAGATGTAAACAGTTACCTCTCTTTATGAAAGGAGTTTTTATGGATACAAGTTCTTATCTCGAAAAGTTTTAATTTCCCGTGATTTTTGTCTTCCGCTGATTACCAATTCGCTTCCGCTAAGTTTTAATCGTGTTTATGTCATGGTTTGGAGATCAGACCCCACATTTAGTGGTATCAGAGCTCCATGTTCAGTTGAGTCTACAGAGGCGTAGGACTTAGGATGTCGAGTCTACCTTTAGTACTCCTTCCTTATCTAATAGAATCTTCTGCTCCTCAGGAGAAGAAGATACATAAGAATGTCAGAACATCGCGATGAGCACGTGGCTGAGAGTAGTGCTAGTGCACCTCGAGGCGGTGCAAGAGTTCCGAGAATAGAACAACCTGCACCTGAGTCGCCAAGAGAGCCACCCCATTTCGACCCAGCTGACATGAGTGATCCAGCTGTACAGACGATGTTCGGGCAGTTTATGACTGCCATGACACATATAACCGATAGGATGCCCATTCCTGCACCTAGGGCACCTGTCCAGCCTGAAGTACAAGGTATTGGTAAGACATTCGAACGACTTCGTCGTGTCGGAGCTACCGAGTACTTCGGAACTGCCGACCCTGCAGATGCTGACTTATGGTTGACAGAGTTGGAGAAGACTTTCAGGATTCTTATGATTCCGGAAGCTGAGAAGGTTAGACATGCTGTCTATCTTCTCAAAGGCAGTGCTGGTCACTGGTGGAACATGGAAGAACAGAAGAGACCTGGAGTAGAGTTCTCATGGGAAGAGTTTCGTCGAGAATTTATCAATAGATATTTTCCAAAGACCTTCCTAGATGAGAAGATTTCTCAGTTTGAGAAACTAAGGCAGGGTATGATGAACATTAGCGAGTATGAAGCTAAGTTCATGGAGCTGTTGCGGTTTTGTCCGCACATGGCCGCTACGGATGAGGAAAGAATCAGAAGATTTGAAAAGGGTTTGAATTCCGATATGTCAACCCCTGTGTCTGCCTTAGAAAACAGAGAGAGATTCTCTACCTTCGTTGAGTCAGTCCGAAGGATAGAGAGATCTGTTGTTGAGAAAAGACAAACCCATAAAAGATATCCCCAGTTTCAGGGTTCTCCATCTAGGGATTCCAAGAAACCTAGATTCTCTGCACCTAACCCTCCACCACCCAGATCAAGTTTTCAAACTCAATGGACACCATGTAGAGGTAGAGGACGGAGTCAACTGCTTCAAGGGACGCACAGTTCTGCATCAGTGTCAGTTACTGGACCACCCAGACCACAGCAACAGGAGAAGAGTTGCTATAACTGTGGTAAGGTGGGACACTTGATGAAGGATTGTCGTTCTAGACCTATCGGTGTGACACAACAACCTTCGAGACAGAATCAACAGGGATCTCAGAATAGACAACATCAAGGAGCAGCTCGAGGACGTGGTCAAGCGTCTCAAGCTGGATCATCAGCACCACCTCAACACCAGGCAACCGCGAGGTTCTATGCTATGAACCCACCTGAGGCAGTTGTCAATCCACGGGTAGTGGCAGGTCAGATGAAACTTTTATATTCTGATATGTCTATATCCTGTGATGTATCTGTTCTGATTGATCCGGGTGCTACGCACTCTTTCATCACTCGTGAAGTGATTCGTAACTGCAATGTGACTGTTAGTCATAGAGCAGATAGTTTGTTGTTAGAGACTCCATTGAGTGGGTCTGTCGTTTTGCAGGAGGTATGTTCTCCCTGCATCCTTTTCTTTTCTGACCATCGCATTCAAGTGGACCTTATACCACTTGATATGCAGGGGTTTGATGTAATCCTTGGGATGGATACCTTAGAAAGGTATAGAGTTGTCTTGGATTGTGAGTCCAAGTTGGCTGTGTTTGCTGATGAAAGCAACACATGGATCTTTCAAGGTGAAAGAAAGATTCTGCCCACCTGTCTTGTGTCAGCTATGGTTGCTGATAAGCTGTTGAGGCAAGGATGTTATGCATTCTTAGCCCATGTGGTAGACGTTACCAAGGAAAGTTCCAACCCTGCTGAAGTTCCCATAGTCAGGGAATTCGAGGATGTGTTTCCTGAAGAACTTCCTGGTATACCACCACCTCGGGAGATTGACTTTGAAATCAATCTGATTCCAGATACGAAACCCATAGCTCAAACTCCGTATAGAATGGCTCCTGCCGAGATGGCAGAACTCAAGAAACAGCTTCAAGAGTTACTTGAGAGAGGTTTTATCCGACCGAGTACTTCACCTTGGGGTGCTCCGGTCTTGTTTGTTAAAAAGAAAGATGGGTCAATGCGGTTATGCATCGACTATAGACAACTCAATAAAGTGACAATAAAGAATAAGTATCCTCTGCCGAGGATTGATGATCTCTTTGACCAGTTGCGTGGTGCAACAGTCTTTTCAAAGATAGACTTGAGGTCTGGATATCACCAACTCCGCATTAAGGATAGTGACATATCCAAGTCTGCCTTTAGGACAAGATATGGTCACTATGAGTTCACGGTTATGTCGTTTGGACTAACCAATGCACCAGCTGCATTCATGGAACTCATGAATAGAGTTTTTCGACCTTTTCTTGATCAGTGTGTTGTCGTCTTCATAGATGACATACTGATTTATAGTAAAAATGCTCAGCAGCATGAGCAGCATCTTCGCCAAGCTCTGACCTTGCTAAGAGAACATAAGCTGTACGCTAAGTTTAGCAAGTGTGAGTTCTGGCTGCCGGAAGTATCTTTTCTTGGACATGTAATATCCGCCTCGGGAATTCGTGTTGACCCTACAAAGGTAGAATCTGTTCTACAATGGGAACAACCGAAAACACCGACGGAGATTCGAAGTTTCTTGGGGTTAGCTGGCTATTATCGAAGGTTCATAAAGAACTTTAGTTCTATAGCTTTACCTTTGACTAAGTTAACCCGGAAAGATGTTCCTTTTTCTTGGAGTGATAAGTGTCAACAATCTTTCCAGCTGCTGAAGGAGAGGTTGACAAGTGCACCTGTGCTGGTGCTACCTGAACAAGGAAAAGGGTATATAGTTTTCTGTGATGCTTCCAAAAATGGACTAGGATGTGTGTTGATGCAGGATAAACAAGTGATTTCTTTTTCTTCCCGACAGCTTAAGAAACACGAGGAGAGTTATCCAACACACGATCTGGAATTAGCAGCTGTGGTTCATGCTTTGAAGATCTGGAGACATTATCTCTACGGAGAGACATTCCAGATTTTCACAGACCACAAAAACCTTAAGTATATCTTCTCTCAGCATGAGCTCAACATGAGGCAACGTCGCTGGATGGAGTTAATCAAGGACTACGACTGTACAATTGATTACCATCCAGGTAAGGCCAATGTTGTTGCAGATGCCTTGAGTAGGAAATCAGCAACATCAACCATGAATAGAACACAACTAAACTCTTTAGTATGCTCTAGAAGAGATATGCTTATCTCTTTAAGGCAAGACAATGTACAGTTGAAAGTGTCATTACTAGCCGGTTTGTTAGCTGAGATGCATATTAAACCTACCCTAAGAGAGCAGATTAAAGAAGCACAGCTAGATGATGCTGCAGTTCAACATATAAGATCTGAGTATGGAAATGAGAAACAAGATGGGTTTCATGACTCAAAAGATCAAGTAGCTTGTTATAATGAAAGAATGATAGTGCCGGATGTGGACAACTTAAGGAAGTTAGTCCTGGAAGAAGCCCATTCTTCCATGTATGCTATGCATCCAGGGAGCACCAAGATGTATCGGAATTTGAAGGATCTGTATTGGTGGCCTGGGATGAAGAAGGACGTTGCAGAGTTTGTTCTGAGGTGTCCTGTGTGTCAGCAAGTTAAAGCTGAACACCAGAAGCCTGCAGGGACAATGCAACCTTTACCCATATCACAGTGGAAGTGGGACCATGTGACCATGGACTTTGTTGTTGGCCTACCCAGGACAAGCAAAGGACATGATTCCATTTGGGTAATTGTTGATAGGTTGACTAAGACAGCACGTTTCTTACCTGTCAAAACAACCTATTCTGCTGAAAGGTTATCAGAGTTGTATGTTCAAGAGATAGTGCGTTTGCACGGAGTTCCTGTCACAATAGTTTCGGACAGAGGTCCTCAGTTTACAAGTCGTTTTTGGGAACAGTTGCACAGTGCCTTAGGCACTAAGCTGAGGTTTAGTACGGCCTTTCATCCACAGACTGATGGACAGTCGGAAAGAACCATACAAACCTTAGAAGACCTGTTGCGAGCATGTGTTCTCCAGTTTACCGGAAGTTGGGACCTACACCTAAGCTTGATAGAGTTTGCCTATAACAATAGCTATCAGCATAGTATTGATATGGCACCTTATGAAGCCTTATATGGTAGACGTTGTAGATCACCCTTGTGTTGGTTTGAGACTGGTGAGCACCAGTTGTTAGGTCCTGACCTGGTGCAGCAAACCACGGAAAAGATTAAAGTTATACAACATAAGATTAAGACTGCTCAGGATAGGCAGAAATCTTATGCTGACAAACGTCGTAGACCCTTAGAGTTCCAGGTTGGAGACAAAGTATATCTTAAAGTCTCACCTTGGAAAGGGGTCCTTCGTTTTGGAAGGAAGGGGAAGTTAGCTCCTAGATATATGGGGCCTTATCCAATCATTGAACAGATTGGAAAGGTAGCATATAAACTAGAGCTTCCCCCAGAATTACAGAGGTTACATCCTGTGTTTCACATTTCTATGTTGAAGAAATGTCACCCAGACACCGAGTCAGTTCTACCACCTATGGAAGTAGAATTGAATGATGACATGTCCTATGAGGAGGGACCAGTGTCAATCCTTGATAAACGAATTAAAAAGTTAAAGAAGAAAGATATAAGTCTTGTGAAAGTCCTCTGGAACCATCGTGGTATTGAAGAAGCCACTTGGGAGTTAGAGGATGAGATGAGAAGGAAGTATCCTGCCCTTTTCTCGTAATATGTTTTATCGATTTCGGGGACGAAATCCTTGTAAGGGGTGGATAATTTGTAACATCCCTGACCTGGGTTATGAGTTAACCCTAGGTGTTTTGCCTAAATATGTAGTTAAATCCTTGTGATTAACTCTGAGCATGTAATTAAGCTTCTCAGAAACGTATATTTCAGTATTTGCTCCTTTTTATTTAAAGTTGTAGCATTGTTTTGATATACAGGGACCTATGTGCAATTTACCCAGTTGAAAGGGTTAGCTTGCAATTTGCACATGATGAGATGTTCCTCTGATGTTGAGACATCATGAGAATCTCTTTGGCAAAGTTTGAGGGATTTCCCAAGCTAGAGCACCAAGGTGCAGCTGTGGAAGCAATCCCAGGGCTTGAAACCCTAATTTGGAGTAAAATGCAATTTACCCAAATGATGGGATGCAATTTGTAAAGAATGTCATCTAAAGTATCTTTTTAGACTTTTGCCATCATTTAGATAAGAAATGATGAGGAATTCACCTCAATTGAGTTATCAAGTTAAGAAATAGGCTTTGTGATTGAATAATCAGGGTATATGTGCAATATCCCTTTAAATTTGAACTTTATTATTAGATTGTTCTTCCTTGCCTTCTTTTCTATAACTTAAGATAAGGTTTGTCCTTAGAATAAAGAGGAAGGGACGAGCAAGTAATAAAGGAAGGACTTAGTTGGAATTAAGGGAAACTTATGAACTAATGTTGAAAATCCTATCCCATGTATATAAGCCCTCCTTCCCTTAGTTGCAAGGGAACTTAACCTTCGTTCCCTTTACTGTTTCATTTCACCAAAGACGACCAAGGGCTGCCTTGGAGCTAAGGAGGACGAACAAGGGGTGCAAGGTAGGTTTAAACCCCTCTTCTTGCCTAATTCCATGGTTAGAATTCGAATTCAAGGTCATCTTCATGGCTAATTCTCGAAACCCTATCTTTCTAGCCGTCTCTTTTCATCCTTCCTTGGAGTTTTCACCTTGGCCAACCTGTGGGAACTCAAGGACGCCATTAGAGCTTGGAGCTTGAAAGCTTGGAGCTCAAGAAGCAAGCTTTAGGCGGGTTTTATAACTCTAAACCTATGCTTTACTATGCTCATCTTTATATGCGAGTTAATGATAGCTCCTAGTATTTCCCTACTTTTCCCTGCTATTTTGCAAGCAAATCCGTGGGATATCTGTACTGTTCTTGAGCTAGAAGATGAAGGCGTGATTTCCAAGAAAAACCCACCGCTTTTCTTTTCCCTAAACGGTCCTAACAGTTTGCTCTCACGACCTCAAGACCGTGAGAGAGCCTCGCGGTCTCGAGACCGTGAGAGGGCTCGCGGTCTCAAGACCGATTGGCCCTGTTAACCGAGCGTGGACCATATAAGAAACCTGTTCCTAATTATATAGGCTAACTACCCTCAAAATTTGGGAGACTAACTCCAAAGGAATCGGGAGATATGACCTTTTTAAGTCACGACTTTAAATGAATTAATTGCTGATTTTCAAACGGTCTGAAATTGCCTTTTTGGGCAAAAGGTCTCAAGACCGTGAAAGGTCGTTGACTAAGCGTTGACCCCATGAGATTACTGTTCCCAATTATGTTAATTAACAACTCACCAAGTTTGATGGTCTAATTCCAAACGGGCTAAGAGTTGAAGGGTGAATACTAGGGCTAACCCTAGATAAAATTAGTACTGAAATTATGGTGACCTAATTAGGGTTTTTAGGGTTGATTGACCTAAACGGTCTCAAGACCATGTGGGGTCCACCCACATGACCTCAAGACCGTGAGGACAATCACCCAAGACCATTTGAAGGTCTAGGGTTGAGTAATTAGACCAATTGAACACCCAATTGCAAATAAGTTATCAATTTAATCGAAATTCGGATTCTGTGACCAATCATGGTTCAACCTCTATCAAATCACCTTTGATTTTGATGAAATCTTGGGCAAATGGTCTCAAGACCATGTGGGGTCCACCCACATGACCTCAAGACCGTTTGGGTCAAGTTTGGGCCCAATTGGAGCTCAATTGAAGGGTTCAACCTTGTGTTGATACACATTGTTGAGTGTTGATGGGTGAACATTGATAGACCTTAATTGAATCGATTTCAATCCTAATTGGTCAACAATTGAGGGTCAATTGAATGACCATTTGGTTAAGCATAACCTTAATTAACTCATTCCATAGGTGGTCAACAGTTATTGGACCTTTTGAAGGCTTCAACATCAGTTGACATCATCGTTTGATTTGTTGAACCTTTGTTGAAGGACTTTGTGGTTGAGACCGTGAGGTGGCTCACGACCTCAGGACCGTGAGGAGGCTCACGACCTCAGGACCGTGAGGTGGCTCACGACCTCAGGACCGTGAGGAGGCTCACGACCTCAGGACCGTGAGGTGGCTCACGACCTCAGGACCGTGAGGAGGCTCACGACCTCAGGACCGTGAGGTGGCTCACGACCTCAGGACCGTGAGGAGGCTCACGACCTCAGGACCGTGAGGTGGCTCAGGACCGTGAGGTGGCTCACGACCTCAGGACCGTGAGGTGGCTCACGACCTCAGGACCGTGAGGTGGCTCACGACCTCAAGACCGTGAGGTGACTCACGATCTCAAGCCCATGAGGAGGCTCACGGTCTTGGAGCTAGAAAGGGGCTCATGGACTTGAAGGGTCAAAGTGAGCAATCGGTCAACACTTTCAACCAATCTTAATTCAATTAATGATTAATGATTGGAATTAATCAATATGACTCATGGTTGACCACATTCAATCATGTGATGGTTCAATGTTGCTCAAATCAAACACTAATGATAATCTAAGATAGTAAGGAGTTATTTGACTAAGGTTTTTGATTATGATGATGATCAATGGGGTGAATTACCAAGATACCCCTAAAGGGTCAATTGAGTTATACCTTGCTCAATTCAAACCCTAATTACATGAGAATGATGTTTTTAGTCATAATGACTCTATATAACCTGATCTAGTCTAATGTTATCATCAACCATTAGTATGATGAAAGAGAAAGTACTCTAGAGAGAGAGAAAGTACCCTAGAGAGAGAAAGTACCCTAGAGAGAGAAAGTAACTCTAATCACTTAATGGTGATGCTTTTGGCTATGTTAGCCTATGATGACTCAACCCAACCTGTTTTAGGGTGATGTTGACATCACCTAACCTTATGATGAGAGAGAAAGTACTTCTAGAGAGAGAAAGTACCTCTAGAGAGAGAAAGTACCTCTAGAGAGAGAAAGTACCTCTTTTAAATGGAAACTCAATTGAAACATCCCCAATACATAGAAATGAGCATAATTAGGGTATGATCCACCTGTGTGAGATCATAGAAACCCTAATTATGATAAATGATGAACCTTTAACTAATCCAGGAGCATCAATGAAGGTGTTACTCAAACATGATGATGTTATGAGTTTAATTCACCTTGATGTGAATAGTAAACCCTAATTCAAGGGTGATGACATGTAATATGAATAGTAAACCCTAATTCAAGGGTGATGACATGTAATATGAATAGTAAACCCTAATTCAAGGGTAATGGCATGCTTTTGAGCAATAAACTCTATTTGATTTAAATTAAAGATTTAACTCTTATGACAAGAGTAGGAAGTACATTCCTTATTGTTGTATTACCTTTATCAGATGTATTAATCATGCAGGTTCTGATATGAAGGTAATCATATCCAGGTATGGATGTTGATGTTATATTCATTGAAGGCATGTTGTAGCCTTATGAATAAGTAATCTGATGCCTTGCTAGTGGCATCCTATGCTGATAATGGGCTATGAGAGCCATGAATACCATCAAGGTCATGCTTTAGAGATGACTTGTGATGAGGATAATGAGAAATGATGATTGATATGAGTTAGGCCTGTTACATTTAGTATTCTTCTTTTATAGCTGTTATGCTACTGTTATTGGTTGAAGAACAATGTATGCTGTTAAAGAATACTGAATGTACCTAACTAATCAAGTATAATGTAGAGCCCTGATCATAGATCCATCATTGTCAGAAATTAAGTGATGGTGAAACAGGTTTTCCTCAGGGAACTCCTGGAGCACATACTTTTGAGTATGTGGGGTACATGGATGTGTAGAACCTTACATCCTAGTGTAGGAAAGTGATGTAGATGTGGAATCCATCCATCCTTCACTATAGTTCCATACCGTATCAGTGGTAGGTAAACATGAAACCTCCTGATGACGAAGAAAGCACAGATATCCGTATCAGTGGTAGGTAAATATGAAACCTCCTGATGACGAAGAGAGTACAGAACGCCACTGTGACTCTAGAATAGCGAAGGACCAGTTTACCCTGGTGAGCTATAGTAGTAGAGACGCAAGATGTCCTACAAGTGATCCTCTTACTGACTGAGGAAGATGAAGGTCATGAGAATCCGGCTCTCTTAATGACCTATGTATGATACTGATGCGGCTTCTCAGCGATCAGTTGGAGTATGAGTGGTAAGCCTCATCTCCACAGGGCATAATGTTGTTTGTAAAACATAATCAACCATGTAGTAAAACTTGTTAGAGATGACTCCAAGTTAGTTGATTGATGTTACATTGCAATAATGTTGATATTCTCCATATCTCCTAATTTGTAGAGATCTTGTTATATCTGCAACTGTTATAGAATGCTTTGAAGGCTTTACTGTTTAGAATAATCTTTGATGTTGTAATAAAGCTTCTGGCGAAGAGTTATAACTCTCGCTGGGACAATTAGGTATAATTGTCTCACCCCGTAGACTTCAACTTTTTAGGTGGACGTCGGAGACGAAGGAACCAGCCTACAGGTGATCAGTCTCAACAGCAGCAGCACCAGGGGCAGCAGTAATCTCAGGTGGAGATTTGTCCTGCCATGTGGTGTAGTTAGAGTCAGTCCTATGTGTCCTCTGTACTCTCAGGTCTTGGAGTCTTGTGTTATGTGATCTTGAGATTTTGTATCTTGATGTATATAATTACTCAAGAAGTAATTATCCTGAGATGTAAACAGTTACCTCTCTTTATGAAAGGAGTTTTTATGGATACAAGTTCTTATCTCGAAAAGTTTTAATTTCCCGTGATTTTTGTCTTCCGCTGATTACCAATTCGCTTCCGCTAAGTTTTAATCGTGTTTATGTCATGGTTTGGAGATCAGACCCCACAATTATGCTTTGCCTAAATCCTTCACAAAGATGGTACTTCCCAGTGAGGTCTTTACCATCTGCAAATTAGGGATGTCATTCCCCATTAATAGTATGTTGTCCAAATAATATGAGGAATTCAATTGTGCTCCCACTAACCTTCTTGTAAATACATGGTTCATCTACATTTTAAAGACAAACTCTTTGACTGTTTTGTCAAATTGAATATTCCAACTCTGAGATGCTTCAATCCATAGATTGACCTTTGTAGCTTACTGATTTAGCCCTATTTTAGGGCTTCATCTTGTGTAATATTGAATTTGAATCAAATTTATACCTGTTAGATTACATGTTATTTCCCTCAATATGCATATTGTTATAAAATGAACTTATGGACATTATTTGCATGTTTTTCAGGCATTTGGACCACACTTGATGGAATAGAGAGAGAAGGAGTGATCTTAGGGTTTCTTTACCCTTGGAGAGGCCTAGAGTGAAGTCTGATGCTCTCTCAACCTACCCCTAGTGGCCAAAGATCCAAAATGCAAATAGGGATCAGAAATGTGGTCAATATCATGAAGAATAATGAAATAACGTCTATACCCATATAAAAATGAATGTTTTCATCAAAGAAAATCCAAAGAAACAAGTCCAAGTGATGATCCAGAGGTCAGCACAAGTGTGGTACCACAAAACAGCCATGCTAGCATACTTGCAAATCAACAGAGTCACCTTGGAGCAAAACTAGAATAACCACATTCGTGCCACTCAGAATGGCCATGGTGAACTGACCTAGAATGGTCGGGCCACCTTGCACGGTCATGTGAGAGATGAGACATACGACGGTGGAACCAAGAATAGGCTGTGCAATCTGAGCCACCACGGCCGTGGTGACCATCATGGTCGTGCTACCATAGCCCCACCACGGTCGTGGTGACCACCATGGTTGTGACACTTCCAGTTCAAAATCAACCAAGTCCCTATGATTTTTCCCCATTTCTCACCTCTGTCATTCTCATCCACGACATTCATTCTCACCCCTCCCCACCATGGCCGTGGTGACCACCACGGCTGTGCTACTCACAAAAACCTAACTATTTTTGCACTACATTTCCCATACTGCCCCTACTTGACCTAGTGCTTCCCCTACACCTTTATATACCTAGGTGGCAGCTCTAGCACGAGGTTATCTACCTTCTACCACCTCTTAGCTCCCCATTTTACCCCTCCATTTCCACTTCCATCCCACTCCATTTCACCATTTCCACCACCAAAACCTTAGTTTCCTAGTGTTTTTCCCCTATTCCACCATCATACCATGCCATTGCACCTTGGAGGAGAGAGGAGGATGTCTTACAGCAGTTGAAGTGGAGTAATTCTTCATCTACTCTGAGCTCCATGGCTTCTTCTACCTCTTTCTCCCCTCTTTTGTATTTTGCATTGCTATGAGTAGCTAGGCCCCATTGGGCGGGTTGTTTGGGTTTTAAAATGTAAGTTGATACCATGTTGGGGGGAAATGCTATGTAAACATTGAAATTTCATTTTCAAATGATTATGTTCTATTTCTATCTCATTCTCTATGAATTTCTTGTTGGTTTGTGCTTGAAATCACCTAAGAATTTAGGGAAATTACTTATATGTATGAACTTTGGGATTTTCTCCTAGGTCCAATTCTTGGATCCCTAGCCAGCTACCCACTCTCCTACATTCTAATCAATTCTCCTAACCCTAGTTGAGAGATCTAAGTAGCTATTTTAGATGAATTGGTGTGTTTAGCATGGAGCTTTCTCAAGGTTAGAATGTGGGTGGTGGCAGGCCTAAAACCTCACTTCCACCCCCATTACTAACCTTATCCCCTAATCAACCTAAGATCATCTAAACTAGAAACCTTGTTTATACTCTAATTGAATTACACCTATACCCTAACTCAATTGAGCCTCGCAAGGGTAGTAGGGAGTGTTAGGGACTAGTTCCCCTATACATCACCTAGCATATCCATGGCAAGTTAGTACTTTAGGATAATTCATTAGAATCTAGCTTGTTGTTTGGTTTGATAATCTAAATGAAATCATTATGTTCATATGTCACCCCAACCTAATTGTTAAGTGCATCCCCTAAACATCCAGCATTTCCCTTAATTGCTTTAAAACCCTAATTCTATTCTTGCTTAGATAGTCTTAGCTCAATTAGTTCTTTACTTGCTTAGTTAGCTTCTTGCCTTGTTCTTGATTTGTTCTTTCTAGTTTAGGTCTTTAATTTCTCTTTTGCCCTGTTTGCTAGCTTAGTGTATTGTAGACTTCTCCTTGCTTGCCTTAGCATAACTTGTTCTCTTTTTTGCCTTGCCTTGTATTTTTTATTTAGTAGAATTAATCATCTAGGGTTAACTTAGGTTTTAATCTTGCTTGTATTTCTTTAATTGCTCGCTTGTTCATCCTTAGTTTAACAATCAAATCAACATTTAAATCCATCAACCTTAGACTCTACAGTAGGAATCTAGCCCAAAAACTAACCTAGCTCTAGTGCCTCCTTTTCTTCCTATGGATCGACCCTATACTTTCCACCTTACCTATACTACGAAACAACCCCATGTGCTTGTGGGTTAGCATTTTAATAGAAGTAGGTTGTTTGTGTAGGTCATTATAAATTTTATAAGTGAATCCATCATGTGTTTCTATTCACGGGGTTGCATCTATTCAAACTCCAATTGAGTAGTCTGTAGCACCATTGGCAGAAACACACCGAGATTTTTGGTGTTGTTTCCTGAGAGAAAGGTGCTCGGCCTTACTAGTTAGTTTTGCTTTGACTTTTCCTACTACCCTCATCTTTGCTATTATTTATTCTTTATTCCTTGCATTCTTGGTGCATATTGGTTTGCTAACTTGTTATCTTTTTTTTTTTGTTTTCCCTTGTGCATGTGACAAGCCACTTGGGGAAAACAAGATGGAAGGCCAAAATGTACCCCACAAGCCACTTCAAGATTACTTCATGCCTAGTAACTACAAATGGCCAATTGCTAGTAGAGTTGACCAAATGTCAGGGGAGAAATTCTCTATCCGTCTAGGTCTTCTTGGGCTCCTGCCCACCTTCTATGGCTTGGAAAGTGAGAACCCCTACAAGCACTTGGACTCCTTCCTTGAAGTATGATCCACCTTCAGGACATGGATGGCTAGTAATGACACAATCTGGTTGACCTTGTTCTCATTCTCCCTCAAAGACAAAGCCAAAGATTGGTATGAATCAAGGAGAGGCATCATGAGTTGGGAAGTGATAAATAATGCATTCTTAAGGCAATTCTACTCTATAGCAAGGCTAACATAAATGTGACATGCCGTGACAAGTTTCAGTCAATTGGGAAATGAACAGTTTCACAATGCATGGGAGAGGTTTAAGAAGATGTTAAGAGAGTGTATGCACCATGAGATCCCTTTGTGGAAGCTAGTTTAGTCCTTTTACTTTGGTCTATCTTCAAAGAGCCAAACCTCAATAGATTCTACTTGTGGAGGAGTTTTCATGGCTAGGCCACCCAAGGAGATATGGCCCTTGTATGAGTAGTTGGCAGAAGGTTCAAGAATTTGAGCTTCAGACATGATGAATGATGGTGGCCATGCCTTTGATATGACATCCCCGACTCATAATGACTCAAGCCCACAAGTGATAAAGATTATTGGTGACATGGTGAGTTCCATGAAGAACCAGGTGATAAATGTTCCTTGCCACCTGATCAATTCTATTGAGTTCTATGGTGAAGAAAAGAAGACACCTCACTCCTATAGCTACCATGAACCACAAAGTCCAAGATATACCTTAAGGTTTGAGGAAGAGGTTCTCTCTAGGTTGAAGAGCTTTGATGCCATACAAATGAATGTGATAAGGCTTAAGGAGAGGATAGAGCAGCTATCTTTCATAATTGTTCTCCAAGAAGAAAAATTGTCTTCAGAACCCATCTTGAGTTTCAATGAAGTAAGTGGACCAATGCCTTCTTCACAAGTTTTATATAGTCAACCTCCCATGCAAGTGTAGCCATATACCACTACCAAGGTGACCCCAAAGCTTATACTCCTCCTCCCCCTCCATTACCATGAATTTCTCAATAATTCACCTTCCAACCTCAGTTCTCCCCTCCACCTCAATTTCAATACCAAGTACCACTTCCACTTCCTCCAAAACCACAACTATATCCCCCTCTCCACCATGAGCAAGGAAGTGTTGTGATAGTTCTAAGGAGTGGAAAATATCTTGAGTAGACCGCTAGTAAAAGAAAGGTTGATAAAGCAAAGCAAAGGCAGCCAAGTGGTGATACTGTGATTGAGATTGACAAAAATGATTCTTTGACCCCACCTGTATATTTTGGGATGCCATGTGCTCCACCTCACACTCCATCGCAGGTTTCTCTATCCCTAGTGTTCCATCTCATGTTGATGCCAGCAAAGACAAAGTAAGTTATCCACCATTCATTGAAGCATTATATGAGCCACTGGAAGTAAGGAGGAGATAAAAGCATAATGTTGACATTCTTGAGGTGTTTGCCAAGTGAAGGTCAATATTCCATTGTTGGATGCTATCAAGTAGATCCCATCATATGCCAAGTTTCTTAAGAACTTATGCATTGTGAAGAGAAGGTCAACAGGGAGAATACCAAAGAAAGTGAAGTTGAATGAACAAATGAGCTCTATCCTGAAACACTCACTTCCCATGAAGAGGAAAGCTCCAGGAGCCCCAATCATACCTAGCTACATTGGGAGACATCACATAGGAAAAATCCTACTTGATTTGGGGTCTAGTGTGAATTTGATGTCGTATAGTGTCAATGTTGAGTTGGTATTAGCAAGTTGAAACCAACACATTGGTGGTGGACCGCTCCATCAAAGTGCATAGAGGACTAGTGGATGATGTCTTGGTGATGATTGACAAGGAAAGAGGAGCAGTGTTCCCGGCTGATTTCATACTTCTTGACATGGAGTCAGATGATAGGAATAACCCCATAATCTTGGGGAGACCAATTTTATCTATAGCTAATGCCGAGATACATGTTCTTAGTGACATAATGACAGTCTCTTTCATGGACATGAAGATAAAGATCAACACATACAAGTCCTCAAACTAGCGAGTTCGAGATTTGGATATTGGATATGGTCACTTCAAGAGTCCAATTGATCATTCAAGAAAAGGTCTGGATGGAAGAATTGATGATGATTTGTATGATCAAAGAGATGAGGAGCATCCGTTAAGGGTAAATGAGAGATGCATTTATTGCAAGAATGGGCACATGAGGATGACAAATGGATGAATGATTGAAGAATCGCTAAGAAGCCCAGTTGAAGCCATGAAACCCAGTGCTTGTGGGAGGCAAGCCACCTAGGTTTGGGAATTTTTTACCCAACCTTCCATTTTTATACTATTGTTTTGTATCTACACTTTCCAAGAAAACACACACATGTTTTTAATAGTTTTTGTTTAGTTCTAAGACGTGCAGATGAAAATAGGGTGAAATGAAGAAAATTAGATGAAATTTTGACAAGTAATCCATGAAAAATCATTTTGCATCTAAGATTTGATGTTTTTATGAGATTCAAGTGTGGGACAATTGCCACAGTACTCACCATGACCGTGTGGTGACATGGAATAGCCATGGTGGTGCATTCACAATCAATAGGAGAATTGAGAAAATCAAAGAAGTCGAGAATTGAAGAACAGACCTACCACTATGGTGCTAGGCAGCACGGTTGTGTAGTCACCCACTCAGAATGGCCATGTGGGGTACCATGGCCATGTAGCAAGCGATCCACCACGGCCTTGCCACACAGCACGATCGTGCTGCAGCTCGACTCCAGCACTTAAGTCAGCATTTTACAAAAAATCCCAAATCAGTTCTATTCTTAACCCGTGAGCACCACGATCATTCTCCGCAAACGGTGACCGTGTATCCTATGAATCACCACCAAATCATACCCAATCAATCCCCAATCAATCCCCCATCATTTCCACTATCTTAATCTTCGGATTCCACCCATTTTCATCTGCAAAACACCCCATTTCTCTCCAATCCACCCCAACAGCCCCGTTCTTTGGAGAAAACCAAAAATCACATTTTTCTCCACCAATTTCGATCAAAATGAAGCAAATGGCTAAGAAGGTTGTGTCTAAGACCAAGTAGGTCATTTCCTACGGGTGTCGGCCCAAGAATGTTCCTTCTTCGGCTCTGTCGGCTCTCCTAGCACTTCCACTACCATCGGAAGCCTTTGGTTCACAAGGAGAATCACCCCATGCGGTTGCGACGGTGGATCCCTGGATGGAGGAGTCTTCTAGACAACCCAGAAGAGGTAGGGCAACAACCTGACCATCAATTTTGAAAGCCCGCCCATCTATTTTGGCATCTTGACTGTCATTTTAGTTGCACAGACTTCGACGTCCATGGCACCACATCCATAACCATAGTCGAGAGCACGATGGAGGCTACTGATAGATGATGCAGATGAGAAAATACCAGATGCACAATAAGAGGATGCACCTGAAGCGCATCATGAGGCAACACTTGAAAGTCAGATCAAGAAATTGAAGAAGCCAAAGCACCCAGAGTTCTTGACATGCAAAGTGATTGCCACTCGCTACGCGTGCTAGGATACGATGGCAACTTTGGGCATCTTTAATTTTTTTCTAGATATCTTGGAGCCTGTTGGGCTAGTTGAGGTGTTGACCATAGTTTAGGAGACATATGTTGTAACATACTAAAATCCTCTATGTTCCTCTTTGTACCCTTTTCTATAAGTTTTGTCCTTCATTTTCGTTCCATATGTCTTTGGACTTGATTTAGTGAAATTATGATGGTTTTGGATAAATGTTTCCCATATATTCTTAATATAGGGTGTATGCACAAATACCTCAGTTAGATTTTAGATAATGGGTCTAAAGTGCAAATTGTACGCTAAGCAATAAAAAGAATAAAATATTTCGTCTTAGAACTTTCTAGCACTTCCTAGAATAAGAGGAATAAGAGAAAATCCGAATTTTATATAAGGGAGAAGATAAATGCAATAATTAAAAACAATATAGGAATTTATGGATAAAAGAGAAAGATATTGCACCAAAATTTATAATTGGAAACCCATCTTGATAGTTTAACACTCAAATTCGTTTTCTTGATCAAAAAGTAATTTAAGGGCCAAGTATCATTTAAAGTGGAACATAAATATAAATATTAATGACATTATCAAAAGAAAATAGGAAATATACCAATAAAGTGAAATAAAATACTTAATGTTCTCAAATCAGAAAAATAACTCCAAATTCGTATTCTAAACATAAAAATAAGCCTTTGGGCAAAATTGCAGCTAATTTGGATAATAAGTGAATAATGAGTAAAATAGGAGAGAGAAAGTGTAGAATATTCTATTTATTTAATAAATAAATAAATAATCTCAACTTGTGAAGATAATTGCAAAATCATGTTCCAATCCCTTAAAGAGACTTATGGGTGAAGTTACACAAAAATTAGATAATGTTATCACCTCTTTTGAATGAGGAAAGAGAAAATGACATTTTAATTATTTTACATATCAAACTTTCTCAAAAGGTAAAACTAACTCCATATTTGGATTCTACACGTCAACATAAGTCAGAATATAAAATTTGGTAATTTTTGGACAACGTTTGAACCTCCAAATGAAGAGAGAGAAAAACATTTAGGAATTAATTGAATTTTGGTCGAATTTTATTAACAGTCTACTCCTTGTGTCATCCGCGCGATCGGATGGCCCAGAGTCCTTCGTGGACCTGGGTCCACTGATCCAATGACTCACAGTCGTCTTCTACCTCTAATCGTAAAAGGCAACATGCTTTGTTTTCTCGATTTTTTTAAATCAAATTATCTAGAGTTTTAATCGACGGATTTTGCTCAAACTTGCTTCGTTGGATTCCTTGCGCGTTTCCGCACAGGTTTATCCCAAAATTTGTGGGATTTGACGAGTTTTGGAGAAACGCCCAATAGGGGCGCCAACCCTCTCTTCTTTCCCCTACCTAAACCCTAGAGTCTAGGGCACCTTGCCTATAAATATAACAACCCCAGCGACCGCCATCGCCTTAGCATCTCGATCATGCCCTCAATTTGGTGTTTCGTGGACGATTTGACCCCCAACCTGCCGCCGAGGACCACCTGGCTTGCGACGCATCTCCTTTCCTCGTTGCTTCGTCTCCGTTCAATCGTGACGTACCATCAGCTTCGACTTCCCTTCCCCTTTCTTTCGAGTACCTAAGCTTTTGATTTGGTCAAGTATCGAAGTTTTGCCCAAATAAGCCGAGCTTGCTGCTCACTGCTCGTGACGCTCGGGCGAGGGGAGGAAGACAACCCTCGTTGTTTTACCTTTTTGTCCCTGGTCGTTTGCTTTGCCTGCTTTTCGCGCGAGGGACGTTCTTGTCCTTTTTCTTTCTGCTTTGACCGCTTGACCCCGACCGAACGCCTGCTGCAATCGCTCCTGAGACGCAGGTCACCGCTCTCTCTTGCTCCCGATCGCTCGGCTTTGCGTGCGTTTGCCATGTGGCATGTTATGATTGGTCGAGACAGAATAAATTGTATAAATTATTTCCGATGTCAAAAATTAAAAATAGATGGTGTTTTGAAATCAGGAAGACGAGATCTATCCATTAAAAATAATTTTGAGTTTTGATTTTGATGTTTGCAAAAACATAATTTTTAGAATGATTTAATTAACTTAAAATCACTAAAAATTAACCCTAAAAGTCCATATTTTTAAAATATACAATATTATATGTTATCTTGATAAGAAAATCCTAACTAAGATGATGGTGAGATTTTTGGAGTCTGATTTGATGGTTTGTGCAAAAAGTTAGTAATATTAGGGTTTTCCACCTTTAATGAGTGCATATAATTCTGATTCATAGATCTAATGATGTATTAGGGAAAGTGGGTTTTAAATTTGTGTGAAGGGTTGGAAAAAGGGATTCTAGAACACCTGAGGCTAAGGTATGTGCATCTACTCTTCAGATTGGGAAAACTTTATACCATTACCTATAATTTCTTATGAGGCTTAATCTGATCTAAATCCTTGATTCTTGAAACATAAATTGTTTATTGCCTCAAAATTAGTTGTAGTATTATCTTGTTTGGGTTTGATACCCCACTTCCATGTTACATAATCTTTTTACTTATTCTTGCCATAACTCTTTTGTTAGCATGTAATTAAATGTTCTATTTAATATTAAAGTAGTGGTACTTATGTACAACCACCCATAGAGGGCATGTATATAATCGCCCTAGGGGAATGTTTATAATTCTCCCCATTAAAATTATAGGTGACTGGGAATGTCTTATTCTCCCCTCACCTAAGGTTAGAGGTCCGGTAGGTGCCTCAACCCTACTTGGTTAGGTTTACATATTAATTTACATGCAAAACCCTTATTTAGTTTGTTATTGGAAAGTTTCATTATAAAAAGCCTCATACTCTTTGATATCTCACTTTTCAATAAATCTCTAACCTATTTTACTTGTTACAACTTTCTTGCTACTTTTTAGAATAATCTTGTAACACATACTTTTCTTTCTTCTCCTCTTGTTGGGTGTCTTCCCAACCACCCAGGTGTTGGTGCTGTGCAAGGTGAAGGTCAGGCCTGAAGAAAGTTCCCCTCTGGAGTTGATCTTTAGCTTTTGTAAAGGATGGCTAGGTTGTTATAGCTAGATCATGTTTATCTTATCTTTTCTTTTAGAAATCATTCATGTAATAAACAATAAAGCCATGTGAAGGCTTATTATTTCTTTCTTTCCGCTGTTATTGACATTTTATTATGTATCTGGAACCATGCTTATTTACTTGGAATATTATGCAATCATCCTCAAAGTCTCTAAATTTTGTTAAAATTGTGGATGTTTGTATTTCCTTTAAATTTTAGTAAAGAGGTGATCTCACCTCTTTACATATGTGGAGCTTGCACATCAGTTCTTTACAACCCTAGAAAAGGTCTCAAAGGATGTCATTAGTGTCACCTTCGTGAATAACACCTACCTCATCGTTGCATCTTTTCTAAATCGCATTTCTTACTCCAACCCCGAGGAAGTATCATTACTTGATCAAGTAAGCATAGATCAAGAAACCAATGCAAACTACACTACAATGTGGAAGAGACTTACAAGGAAAAGTAGTTTTGTGGTGGGAAAATCAAAGACAAGTTTGATTCACAATCCCATCTTAAGATACATTCAAAATGTTTTGGCGAACACCATCTCCGCCCGATATGAAAATAATTTCTTCTTCTGATTATAAGTGATCTCCGATAGAAGTTGCCCATAGGCTAGATAATTACAAATGTCTACGAACCAAGGCAGGCTCCACTCCTCCGATTGGACCATCAAAAGAGCTTCATCAGCATAATTGTCATTTACTCAAAATTGATTTTCTTCATCAAAAGTTATCCTTGATAGGTGGTCTGCAACCACATTTTCTTTTCACTTTTTATCAATGATCTCATGCTCTTGTAGTAACAAGGCCCGTCGTAAAAGTCCCATATTTTTGTCCTTCTTCTACATAAGATATTTTATTGCCCCATGATCAGTGTATACTTTTGCTTTTCACCCTACCAGATATGATATGAACTTATCAAAAGCAAACATGATAGCCAACATTTCTTTTTTAGTGGGGGTATAGTTTACTTGGGCTTCATCCAATGTTTAGCTTGCATAGAAAATCACATGGAGTCTCTTATCCTTCTTCTATCTAAGGACTGCCCCAATGGAAAAATCACTAGCATCACACATAATTTTGAAAGGTAGCTCCCAATCTGGTGCTTGTAGAATCGATGATGTTTTAACCCCCTCTTGAGGGTCTAGAAGGTGTCTAAGCATTCGCTGGTGAACTCAAACTCGATATCTTTAATCATGAGATTTGAAAGGGTTTTAGTGATCTTTGAGAAGTCTTTTATAAATTGTATATAATATCCTCCATGCCCCAAGAAACTCCTTACCCCTGTAACATATTTGGGATATGGAATCTTGGATATGGCTTCGATCTTTCTTAGGTTCACTTCGATTCCTTTATTGGAAACTTTATGCCCTAAAACAATATCGTCCTAGACCATAAAGTGGCATTTTTCCCAGTTCAAGACAAGGTGTTTTTTCCTCAAAGTGTTGTAGCACCAAAGATAGGTTCATGAGACATGCTTCAAAATCCTTTCCATAAATAGAGAGGTCATCCATGAAGACCTCCACTGTGTCTCCTAAGAAATCCGAAAACATAGATATCATGCAGTGTTGGAAAGTTGTTGGTGCATTACACAACCCAAATGGCATTCTTCTGAAAGTGTATGTGCCATACAGGTAGGTGAAGGTTGTCTTTTCCTGGTCATCATAACGGATTGGTACTTGATAGAATCCTAAATTCCCATCTAGAAAATAGAAGTAATCATGGTGGGCTAATCTTTCTAGAACTTGATCTATAAATGGCAGAGGGAAATGATCCTTTTGGTAGCAGCATTCAGTTTGTGATAGTCAATGCACATATGCCAACATGTTACCGTCCTTGTTGCCAATTCATCTCCATCCTCTCCTCTTATCATTGTCATTCCACCCTTCTTCGGCACCAAATGGATAGAACTTACCTAGTTACTGTCACTTATTGGGTAAATGATCATGGCATCCTATAGCTTAGTAACTTCCTTCTTTACGACTTCCTTTAGAATTTGGTTCAACTTCCTCTGTAGTTGAGATAAAGGTTTTGTTGTTTCTTCGAGATGTATTATGTGCATGCATAAGGCAGGGTTGAGGCCTCTGATGTCTTCCACTGAGTACCCTATAACCTTCCTATGCAGTTTGAGCTCCTTTAGCAACCTTTCTAGATGATCATCGGTCAAGTTGGCATTAACGATTGTATGATTCCTCTCTTCTTTATATAGGAATTCATATTTTAGTCCCTCTAGAAGTGGTTTCAATTCTGGCTTTGGTTTAGTGCCTTCTTTTCTTCAGACGTTTGCTCAAGTAAGGCGTACTTTGCGGTCTCGACTGTCTCTTCATCATCACTGACTTCTTCTTCATGTTGATTCAGGTAATCCAAGATCTCTACAACCTCTGGGTCTTCCACTGTAGGGTCTTGATTATTCAAGGCTCGCATAAGGGGTCCTCTTACACCTCTTCACAATATTGATTGTAGCTATCCATAAAGTAGACTGACTCATAGAGAGACGGTCCCTTCGTAGCATCTTGTACTTAGAAATCAAAATGATCATGTCCTATGCATAAGGTAATGATTCCTTCTACTACATATATTAGATCTCTTCCAGTCACGAGGAAGGGTCTCCCAAATATCATTAGACACTTAGAGTCCTCGACTGTGTCGATCACTACTATATCGCATGGTATGAAGAATCACCTGACCCGTATCAGAACATCTTCTACTATTCCAATGGGTCTTATAAAGGTATGGTTAGCTAATTCGATTCTCATGCATGTTTTCACCATATCTGTCAACTCGAGACTTTGTGCTAGATTCAAGGGCATAAGACTAATGCTTGCTCCCAAATCGACTAATTCCTTCCTTTTCACATTGTCTCTGACACAGACTGGTATGTTGAATGCCCTGAGATCCCTCTTCTTGGTTGGTAATTCAGCTTGAACAAAGGCGCTCGACATTTTTTCCAACTACATGATTTCTATATGGTCTCCTCTCCTCCTATTTGTGATTAGGTCCTCAAACAATTTTGCATATGTTGACATTTCGTCAATTGCATCGACAAATGGGACATCCAAGTGTAGTTTCTTTACTGCTTCCATAAACTTTTTATACCTCTTCTTTCAATGTTCCTTGATCAGCTTGTAGGGAAAGGGAACTCTTGGGGCATAGGGATTTCTCTTCGAAAGGACTTCTCCTATAGGATATGAGTTCTTGGCCTCTTCCTCATTCTTGTTGGCATTCCCTTCTTCTCAACCTTCTATAGTTGATTTGTGTCCCTTAGACTCTTCCGTTGCAATCTCTTTTTCAGATTGTTGCTCACCACGACTTCCTCCTTCTTTAGTGTTGTAAGTGCTAGGATCTTCCAACATTCTCCCTGATCTAAGAGTGGTCATTTTTTCATTCTCTATATTTGATGGGATCTTTCCTAAAGGGTTTTTCATAATTTCATCTAGTTGTGCAAGTTGTTGATCAATCTGCCTTTGATGGGTTTGCATGTCTTCTATCTGAGTTTGCATTGTAGTTAACACTCCTGAATTGGTGATAGCACTTTGATAAAGTTGCTCATTTATTGAAGCTTGCCTTTTAGCAAAGTCGAACAATTGAGCAATCGTGTCAGTTTGGTTGCTATCTTTGGCTTGGCTCAACCCTTGGCCTTGTCCTTGACCCGATCGACTCACATTTTTATTTTGACTCTGGTAGTTGTTTTTGTTCGTCTGATAACTAGTAGTTCTAGTATATTGAGTCAGTCCTCCTTTCTTCTTGAATATTGGAGGCGGTTTAGATGAATTACTCAGTTGATGAGCATTTTCAACAACTTCTTTATTTATGTAGTTAAACCCATGATGATCTTCTCATTTGAAATTGTCATAAGAGACATTCTCTATTTCTTCTTTTCTTTCACTTTCTTCACTCTCTTCTGGCCGTGTATAGACACAGTTGTTAACTCCATGCCCTCCTTCTCCACATGTAACACATTTCATGACTTTCTCTGTGTGTTTCTTGCCCTTGCCTCTGGTGTCTTTTTATTGTTTGGCATCAGTACCAATTGTCTGAATTTGAGCTATAATAGTCTCTGAAGCCTTGGCTTTGATTGATGGTCCTTTAGATCCTACCTTCTTGGCCGATCCTCTATCGTTTCTGTCATAATCCATGCCTGCTTGTAGTGCATCCATGTTATCGATTATCTTCATGGTTTTGCTCAGTTTCTTACCAAGAAAGTCTCTTCCGGCAATCACATTCAACGAAGTTCTTTTGGTGGGGGTTAGCCCATTGTAAAAAGTGGTCATCAGAAATCCCTTGCGGTAGTTATGATGGGATAAATCCCTATGGTATTATTGAAAGCATTCCCATGTCTTGTGAAGGTTTTCTCCAGGTTTTTGCACAAAGGAAGTGATCTTTTACATATTACATATAGTTCTTTCAATGGGATAAAAATTAGTGATAAAAGCATTTGCAAGGGGTCTCCATCGATCTATGGACTGGTGGGACAAGTTGAGGTACCAGGATAGAGCTTTATCTTCAAGGGAAAAATTGAATCCATTGCAATATATCACTTCTTGGGGTACTCTCCTCATCTAGATGGTATCACAAATGTTTTTGAAGGCATCAATTTGTTGGTACAAATTTTCTCTCCTTGAATTTCAACGGAAAGGCTTGTTCTAGATTATCGAGATTACAGTCAGTTTCAACTCAAGATTCACTGCATTGAAGTGTGGGATGATAATTGGGCATCTAGACTCGTTGGCCCTAGTTGCGGCCTACCCTCTAAGAGTTTTTCCTTCCTCATCGTATTCACTCTCTCTATTCCGGTCATCACGTTCACATTCATTTTGGTGGTGATTCCTATGATGCCTTCTATGGCAATTGTGATGTTGTTCTTCCTCATGTCGTTCTTCCTAACGGTGATAACCATCTGAGTGATGGTCATCTCTCTCTTCATCCATCTCAGGTGGCACTGAGTCATGTTGAACTCTTGCATTTCGATCATCCCCTATAAGATTGACGTCCACACGAGGTAGCATGGTGACTTAAGGTTAAGGTGAAAAATCAAACAAATATGCTTCCCTCTGGGTTCCCTACATAGACTGTGCAGTCGAGTTAGGAAATTGGACGTGTTAAAATGAACTAATCTATGTAATCACAGGGTAGCAGATTTAAAGTTTTTATGCATTCAAGCTTATCGCTAAGCTTGAGGCACGGGAGTATAGTGAGTGGACTCATGTTCTTAACAATACCATTTTACCTTGTCTCGGGCAACGACGCCAAAAATTTGACCGGCCGATATCGCACGTCCAAAATGGAGCAGATCTAGAGTGGTCTGACTTTTAAGATTTAAACCCAACACTCAAACCCTCGCAACTATTATACAGGGTTCGATGTAGTATTCGGGGTCGAACCATAGGGATAAGGTCGGCATGAGTTAAGTACGTAGAGTCTCACACTCTTACACTCCAAACGAACATGTGGTTAAAAAAAGGGTGTTCCCTAAGGAACGATGGCGCTTCAACCAAAACAAAGAAAGTTAAAATAATGAAAACAATAACAAGAGAAAAATGTTAACAAGTGATGGGAAACAAAGGTATGGAAGGAAACTTGGATTGGGTTTCACCTACTAAGAAGATCTCTCACCAACATGTAACACTCACACCCCTTCATATACTCTTATCAAGATTACAAGCATTCATCAAAATATGTGTTCCCTCCTCTCTTGAGATAAGGATAGATCAAGGATCTAAGGTAGCCTCTCTTTTGAGATAACAACCCAACAACCACAAAATGACTGTATGCCCATTAGCCTTAGCATTCCAACACTTCCATGTATTCATACTACTCCATAATGCTAGATAAGGATGGTACTACTCTTTTGAGGTACTAACAATCAAACATCACAATATGGTAGCTAAGGATACAAGTGAAGAATTAAGAACAAGCGTATGGAGACAATCTTGATAAGATCATATATATATATATATATATATATATATATATATATATATATATAGAGAGAGAGAGAGAGAGAGAGAGTCAGGCTAGAATACACTCGAGTGTATCCAGAGCGGAATACACTCAAGTAGTTTTCCATGATACAATATTTTTTTTGAAAATCTAATCCATTGATCTTTTTAAACATCTCGTGAATAACTCATACGCAAAATTTGAGCACATTTGGATATGTATAGCTCATGTTATGAAGACCGCAAAAATTATGCATTTCAAATTAGTTTCCCGTGTTGATTTTGTTGCCCTTGGATGAGTGACTTACACTCATCCAAATGGGTTCAAAATTTGTATGTAGCCTAGTTATAGTATGACGGTGAAGATCAACGGTTTACATTTTGTAAAAAATAGTCGTGATATGCAAACATACTTGAGTGTATTCATGTGATCCGTACACTCGAGTGTATTCTAGCCTGACTCTCTCTCTCTCTCTCTCTCTCTCTCTCTCTCTCTATATATATATATATATATATATATATATATATATATATATATATATATATATATATATATATTCAAAGGGGAGAAAGAATATACATTTTAGGAGAGCCTTAGTGGCTACTCCCAATCCAAGTTATATGTTTAGCCACACATGTTGACAGAAAGCATAATGGCGTTACAAAATGATAGATACATCGAATACCACAAAGAGGGGAAGTACAACGTGATGGAGATGATAGATCTAGATAGAAAGAGAAGATGGTGATACACCACTATATTTCTTCATATCTAGATCTAGGGTGGGCAATGCAGAGGTGTCTCCTTCCTTCAAAGAAGAGGGTGATCAATCTTCTCTCCCCTCTGGCTTCTGCCTTTAGAGATCCAAGACTGATAGTATGGATGGGAGTGACTCTAGAATTTGGTAGCACTTCATCCTTGATGAGTTGATGATTTGACAAGTCGATGTGGGTGGCCTATTTATAGGTGTTGTTCCACTGACTTAGCCCTCTGAGCTACGGTCGTGATATGTCCTTGGTCGAGGTATGACCTAGGTCGAAGCATTGCCTAGGCCACAACTTGATCTCAGTCGAGACTCTCATCACGATCGTGGTGTGAAGTATGTATGCCACGATCAAGGGGAAGCCTCGATCGCGGGGTGTACCATGAGTGGATGGTTGCGTTCGCGGTGCAAAGAGACGGTGATAGGGGCATCGACCGTGGTAGGGTCCTTAGTGGATGATACAAGAACGGTTATGGTGTTGACTGCGTCCATATCTTGGTATGACCCTGTAAAGGTGAAAGATGTGTGTAATTGATATTTTTGACATAAGGCACTAAAGTAAGTAGAAAATCTATAAAAGGTACAGTAGGAGAAGCATAAATCGTATACAAAAAGTGCATAAAATGAGATGTTATTAACTCCCCCAAACTTAGGATTGAGCATGTTCTCAATCTATAAAAGGTACACTAGGAGAAGCATAAATCGTATACAAAAAGTGCATAAAATGAGATGTTATTAACTCCCCCAAACTTAGGATTGAGATTGTCCTCAGGCTAAGGGTAGGCCTGAAATCATAGAGAGATGAGCAATGGGTAACCAAAAAATAATTCAAAAAGTTTACCATTACTGAGTTATCTCATTCTTACAACAAAACTCTTGTGGTATGTTTGTTCAATCTTGAAATCCTATTTCCTCCCCTTCGTAACTAGAGTTTCATGACTTCAAATATTTTCCAATGCCTTTTGGTAATAAAGGGCTCTCCATCTCAATGACTTACCCCTTCATGTGCTAGGTTGCTAGCCATACTTGTACAACATCCCCTTGAGGGCTAGCTTTCAAACCCTTCCTTTATTTTTAGTTGGCCCTATGCTAGTTTTCTTGGGTAGGTTTCAAGCTTTAAGTTTTTTCCTACTCTCTTCAATTTCCCTCACCCACAAGCTGTCATAAGGATAGTGTTTCCCCTAAGGGCTCCTGACGTTAAGTCATGTGGCTGCGTGAGGGTTGTTTGGGATTGTAGGTGGATAAATTTGGCTTCAGGATTCCACTTATGGGAAAAACATATCTGCATTCATGAGTACATCAATTGTAACATACTAAATTCTGGAATTTTGTCTTTTGACCCTCTTTCCCATCTTTTCCTTTCATTTCTATCCTTATTGGCCTTTCTATTTAATTAGTGGAATTTATAGTGGTTTAGTGAACATTTATTCACTAATTATACCAATGGAAGGGTTTATGCACAAATACCTCGGTGAAATCTTATTTAAGGATCTAAAATGTAAAATCACCACTTTAGTAGAACAATGGTTTATTAATTTGTGCTAGAAGTGCAAGGCCCTAAACCTTGATTTATGTATTAAACAAGCTTAATTACCATAATTAAGTGATCTAAACCTTAATATAACTTTTTGATGTGATTAAAAAAGATAATAATTACCATAATTAAGTGATCTAAACCTTAATATAATTTATGATGTGATTAAAAAAGATAAAATGAGCCTAAGTTTCAAATTTGGTTCGATTTGGATGTTGTTTGTACAAAATATGCAATTTTAGGTACATTCTGGACTTTTATGCAATTTACCCAATTGGGAGGTTTTCTTTGCAAATTATCACCTGAATTTTAATCCTTAGATATTCCCTTACCATTATCGAGATTTTGAACCATGGGGCACCTGGTTGCACCTTGGTTTGAAGGTGTTTCTCTCCAAGGGCATTATAGGGATTACCCTCTTTATAATGTGCTTATTTTTAAAAGCTATCAACCAATGGGGTTATTTCTTTGTTTGAAGGACGGTGGGAATGGCCTAGAAGGCTCTAGGGGCTCTTAGGACCGACCTTTTGTATACAAGAAGAGTCTATGAGTTGTCCTCTTGCATGGCGATGAAGCCTTAGCCTAAGGACACATGGAAAGTCACATAGACACCTCATGCTTGCCCCCTTCTTTATAAAGTCATGCCTACCCCTTCCACCTTCCAATCCAAGAAGAAATCCTTTCCTTCTCTTTCCCACATCTTAGAGCATAATCCCTTCTATGTTTGGCCATGAAGTTTCTGTCCCAAGGTAAAAGAAGGTACCTACCTTGGTGAAGAAAGCTCCTCCTTGGTGATTTTGACCAAAAATAGTAAGAATCCTCCTTTCCTTCCCTGTTTTCATGTTGTTAGTATTCCTCCCACCTTCTTCCAGATCAGAACCATGACCTTCCATGGTAAAACTCCACCTAGAACCCTAAAACATCTCATCTCCATGCTCTTTTGCTAGGGTTTGCACCTCTAAAGTGGAGAAGGTGATCTTTTCTCAAGAAAGGAGCTTGGCTGGGATCAACCAGACCTTCTAATCTCAGGATCCTTTCTATTTGGACCTCCTTACCTTCCTATATGCAAGTTTTGTTAACCCCCTTCTCATATGTTGCTTAGTACATGCTTAAAACTCATGCTTCTATGTTTAAAATCGATGGTTTCCATCTCTTTTTACCATGTTCTTCTAGGGTTTTGGTTTCTTGCTGTTTTACCTTCTCTAGAAGCTCTAGTTTGGTTAAATATGCAACTTAAAACCTGATCTTGGATCAAATGATGTTTTCTCCCCCTCCCTCTCTCTTTAATTATCTCGATCGGTTTGATGATGTGGCAATTTCCTATTGGTCAGTATTGAAAAATTCATATCTTCTAAACCGCTTATCCAAATTTGACAAATAAATATGTTTTGGAATTAGAAAATTAATATCTATCTAATAAAAATATTTTCAAGGTTTGATTTCATGGTTTGACGAAGGGTGATTTTTGTAAAATGAATTTAATGCATAAAATCCATAAAAAATTATATCTTAATCATCATAACTCCAAAATTAACATAAAAATATGTTTTCTTCATCTGGAGAACCTAATAAGTTCATTGATGATATTTTCAAAATCTAAATCCTAGTTTTGCCAAAAATTTATGAAATTAGGGTTTCTATACATTAATGTGCACTATGTATTCTAATACATGCTAATACATTGAAAATAGGCAAAGTGGAACTTTGACTCAATTAAAGTGATGAAAGTTAGTAATTGATATCAGTAAGAGAGGTATGTTTTCATTTACACCTTAAGTTGGGAATAATTGTGCCTTAACCTATTTTTCTATAATGAGGATTTATTAAACCCTATTTCATATACTCTTGAATCTTTTGCTATACTTGCCTCATAAATTAGTTTTGGAACATTATTCTTGGGTCTTGGTACTCCACTGCCATGCTTATTGATTTATATGATTATTCTTTCCATGACTACTTTTTCTAGCATGTGGATTTATGTTCTATTTAATTTAAAGTAGTAGTACTTATGTACAACCACCCACAGAGGACATGTAAATAATCGCCCTGGGGAATGTCTTATTCTCCCCATAATATTGTAGGTGATTGGGATGTCTTATTCTCCCCTCACCTACGGTTAGAGGTCTGGTAGGTTCCTCAACCCTACTTAGTTAGGTAGACATAATTATTTTACATTCAAATCTTTTTTTATTATATTTGTTAATGGAAAGCTTCTTTGATATATAGCCTCACACTCTTGTTATCTTCATCATATGATGAACCCTAGCCTATTTTTATTTGCTTTACTTATCTTGATATCCTAGACTAGTTTTGTGACACATACTTTTCTTCCATTTCCCTTTTTACTGGGTGCCTTCCCAACCACCCATGTGCTGAGCAAGGTGATAGACAAGACAAGGAAGATCTTAGCTTTTGGCTTGGACTCAGTTGATGGAGATGTTGCTTGGAGACAAGATTGTAGTAGTCTAGACTTCCCTCTATCTAGATCCTAATTGTGTGTCTTGATGTAAACCCTAATGGGAGAATTTGATGTATTTTTGTGTAATCTTTTAAGAAATTGAATATAGTCAGTTATTTTTTTATTCTGCTGCTTTCTAATGGTCTTTTGTATACCAATGTTTAATAAATTTGGGAAATTTATGCCCATTCCATCATACCTCTGAGAGTGTTTGGAATGGATGTCAATTCTTCAAATTTTTAGTAAAGGGGTGATTTCACTCTTTTACATCAATACACTGGTCATGTGGGATCCTTCGGCATCTTTTGGGTACAACTTTCATTATATTTTTTTCTTTTCTTTTTGTCTCTTCATATTTACTCTCAGGTTTGGGTGAGGGGGTTTTTGCATGATTTTTTGGGCGGTCAAGCCTCTTTTCATCCCAAAGTAAGGATAATTAAACCCAGAAGGGATAGTTTTTTCTCCTTGAGGGAAGTGAGTATTTTCTAGATCAAACTGTTAGGTTAGGGTGATTGGTTGAGAGTATAGATCGGTAAAGTCCTCTAGTTCCCAGGGATTCCATATAATTAGGATTGTTCCACACACAATGTCTTGCCATAAGAATGAGATAAAATTGTATTGTTATGCTTCTTATTTTTACTATTATGTGTGTTAGTCGCTCATTTGTGCCTCTCTAGAAATGATAGCACTACAATATTTAGCAGGGGAACTGACAAGTCTAAGAAGTGGCTAAGCAAAACTGCAATATATAGAAAAATTTCTTAAAGTAAATTTTTGTAAATTTTGTTCCTCGTACTTGATTGTAGCGGAAATGAGAATACATACAAGTAAATTTTTGAAAATTTGGGTGATAAAATTGTACCTCTAACATCCGTTTATGACTCCTCCCCCAAATTTATCATTCACCCCAATCCAGGGTGTCAAAGTTAGAGTTAGATGTATAAATGGGCATTCTTTATTGATGTTGTTTGTTTGTGGTGGCCCATTTTGACTCGACGAGCATGTTGGCGTATGCCCTGCGTAGCGGGTGGTATTGTTCATTTTGCATGCCCTCCACCTTCACATTCATTATTGTGAGGGCGATCATCCAGGAAAGACAATAGAAGCCACAGTCATTTGACAAAGGTACCTGCTGAGGGCTTCTATGGAAAAATTGCATCTTCTTGAAGTCTTTGCCTTCTTTATGTTTGTACCCTTTTCCATGGTTTTTGAGCATCTCTACAACTACCTCGACGCATGTGATTTCCTTCTCTTCTGTAGGTGTCTTTGTGATAGTCATGTTCATTCTTTTGTTGAGCACAAAGGTTGCATCAGAGTTGTTGTAGAGAACTACAGTCCTAGATATAACACTAACTACTAACAAAGTCCAATGACTATTATATAGAATAGGCAAGAATATGTAATATGGAAGAGAGGTTGTCAGGCATTGTAGTAGGCGGTCTTTTTCGCCTGACCTTTTATCCTTTAGGATGTCATCTACTAAGATAAATTAGGCCATATGCACTTTCGGCATGTTGTCATTCAGCAGTGCGTGATAGACTGACATAGTGTTGACTAAAAGTTACCCTCTTATTTTCATGGTATCTCATAGTTGTCCTTTAGCTCATAGATACCATCCCTTTCGAAGATTGCCTCTGTCATGGTGTCGTCTTCCTTCAAAAATTTCATTATCAGCTATAGGGATTCTCGGGATAAGCTCTCACAGCTCCACATGTCGAAATCCTTGAAGATTGGCACTATTTCTCCTATCGGCCCATCTAGTTTGATTTCTGGAATATCTTCTTCCTCTATCTCCCCTTCTTCAGGATCATGAGCTAGAGGTTGTTCTTTCTTGTCTTCTACCACTAGAGGTTGTTCTAGTTTTCTCTCAGGTTTTCTCTCTGCTCTGTCAGGTGTGTCGGCTATCCAACCTTCCTTCCAAGTAGATGCTCTAGCAGGCTCTTCTGGATCAATCCATAGAGTTTTAAGTTTCTCCCTCCATGTTTTTTTTCCAGGTAGAGGTATTTCTTGGTGAAGCCATCATGGTACTACATCTGAAGGTATCGTCGGGTTGTTGAAGAAGTGGCGATCATAAATAACCTCCATTGCATAGACACCACGTAGCCCATGTAGATCTTCTGTGTAGAGGTCTTCCAACGGGATTCCCATATTGATTTCTTCCATCATTCTAAGAACTATGAAGGCACAGTCCCATGTTCCAACCTTTTCTTGAGGGACCTTTTTACAGATAGAGAATTGCTTCCACATCCCTTTGTGTCTGTTGTCTGCCATCTGTATAGCCCGTTGTAGACGTAGTGGCACCTTGAAGATATCTCTTGCCTCCTTGTTTTTTTAGATCAGGGAGGTGCTATCTAATTCAGTTACGCAGCAATTGAACATTATTTTACATCTCTCATATAGGTTGACAACAATCAATGCCCAATTCTTTACAGTCCTTATAGGTAGGACTATGAATTTTGTCTCTTCCCTACTCACTACACATTGTAGCTCTTTCACATCAGTAGCTTTGTCATTATTATCAAACAGAAGACCTGCTAGATGTGTGGCATTGTTGAATACGGGTTGCATTTTATACGAATGTCGAAATTCTTTAAGCAGAGTTGCACATAGTACTTTGAATAGCTTCTTATGTACTCATGCTCATTTTAGAAAGATCCCTCTAAAATGATCATGGTTAAGTGACCTTCCCTTATTTTGATAGAGAATATCAGTGCCTGGAAGGTTGTCGACAAGTATGTCAACTAGGATATGGACATCTCTGCATGTGATTCTTGATAATGTTGTCATATCCATGCCTGCCATCTTGCAAGGTACAGGAGGAGCAATACCTAATGGTACATCATGGATTGGTGTGCTCCTCTTTCTGACCGGCTCATTAGTGAAGAAAGAGGCAAGCCCACCTTCTTCATCTTCTGAGGTATCGTCTCCTACTATCTGTATTTGTATGGGTGGCACTTCTATAGTGGGAGGTTGTGCCCTGGTTTCCATCAGCATTTGGGTTGTCACTTTGCTTTCGTTATTTGTGGATATCTATGCGGTTAAGTGATGCAGCCCTATTTTAGGGCTTCATCTTGTGTTATTTTGCTCTTCAATCACATATATACCTGTTAGATTGCATGTCATTCCCCTTAATATGCTTATTTGTATAAAATGCACTTATGGACATCATTTGTGTGTTTTTCAGACATTTGGACCACACTTGATGGAAGAGAGAGAAGGAGTGATCCTAGGGTTCCTTTGCCCTTGGAGAGGCCCAAAGTGAAGTCCAAGGCTCCCTCAACCTACCCTTAGTGGCCGAAGATCATTTGAAGCAAAGATGTCTAAGAAAATCCAAAGATCCAAGTCAAAGTGCAGCCCCAGGACCCAGCACGGCCGTGGTACCACAGAACGGGCGTGCTAGGTCACTTAGAAATCAACAGGTTCAACTTCCAAATCAAGCAGAACCCACCATAGTCGTGCCCCACAAAACGGCCATGGCACAGCAGAGCACCACGGCCGTGCCCCACAAAATGGTCGTGGCGCAGCAGAGCAAAACGGTCGTGCAGTAGTACCACGACCACACAACCAGGCCCACCACAGCCGTGCTGACCCACCACGGCCGTGGCCGTTTTGACAAAAACCCTATAATTGTGCAATTTAATTCCCATGACCGTGCCCCTACACCACGACCGTGGCCTACCCTGCCCACCACGGCCGTGGTACCCCACCACGGCCGTGCTACTCACAAAATCCAGCCACTTTTTCACTGTTTTCCCCATTTTGCCCCTAACTTCACCTAGTGCTTCCCCCACACCTATATATACCTAGGTGGCGGCTGGGGCATGAGGTTAGCTACCTTCCACCCCTTCCTAGCTCCCCAAATCACCACCCACTCCATTCCACTCCATATCCACCTCAAATCCACCCCATTCCACCATTTTCACCACCAAATCACTAGTTTACGCTAGTTCCTACCCATAATCCCCCTTATTTCTCACCCTTACACCTTGGAGGAGGGAGGAGGTCGACCTGCTACTGCTGGAGAGAGGATTTACAACCACTACTTCGAGCTCCATGGCCACCTCCATCTTCTTCTCCTTTCTTTTTGTATTTTCCATTTCTATGAGTAGCTAGGCCCCCGTGGGTGGGCTGTTTGGGGGAAAATATGTTACTTTGATACCATGTTGGGGGAAAATGACATGTAAACTTTGTAATTCCATTTGTTAATGATTATGTTCTATTTGCATCTCATTCTCCATGGATTGCTTGCTGGTTTGTTTGTGAAATCACTTAGGAATTTAGGCAAATTGCTTATATGTGTGAATTTTGGGATTTGCCTCTAGGTCCAATTCTTGGATCCCTAGGTTGCCTCCCATCTTCCTACATCATAATCAATCTCCCTAAAGCTAAGTGAGAGATCTAAGTAGCTAGATTGGATAATTCTAGTGCAATTAGCATGGAGCCTTCTCAAGGCTAGAATGTGGGGGAATTGGGGTCCACAACCCTAATTTCACCTCCCCATTACTACCCTCGGCCCCTAATTGCCCTAGGAATGCCTAATCTAGAAACCTAGACTTGTTTAGACTCTAATTGAATTGAACCTAACCCCTAACCCAATTGAGCCTCGTAAGGGTAGTGGGTGGTGTTAGGGACTAGTTCCCCTATACACAACCTAGCATTTCCATGGCCAGTTAGTAGCTTAGGTTAATTAATTAGACTCTAACTTGTTGTTTGGTTTGGATAATCTAAATGGAATCATAATGTTCATATGTCACCCCCAACTTAAGTGATAAGTTCATACCCCTAAACAGCCCACACACCTCACTTTATTGCTTAAAACCCTAGTTTTGTGCCTGCCTAGCTTAGTTAGTTCTTTTCTTGCTTAGTCAGTTGCTTGATTTTCTTTTGTCTTATTCATGCCTAGTGTAGCTCTTTAATTGCTCTTTTGCTTCTCTCTTTCTTTCCTTAGTGTAATTTTCCTTTTCATACCTAGCTTAGTCCTTTCTTTCCTGCTTAGTCTTAATCTAGTCTAGGGTTAACATAGATTTCATTCCTGCCTTTAACTGCTTTCTTGCTCATCCTTAGTTAACAATCAAATCAACCTTTAAACCCTTAACCCTAGTCTCCGCAGTAGGAACCCAGCAAAACTAACCTAGCTCTAGTTCCCCCTCTTTTCCCTGTGGATAGACCCTATACTTTCCACCTTCCTATACTACGACACGACCCCGTGCGCTTGCGGGTGTAGTTGTTTTAGTAGACGTAGGTGTGTTAGTTTAGGTCTTATAAATTTTGAAAGCAAACCCCATCCACCGTGCATTTCGACCTCATGGGGCGCATCTATTCAATCGAGTAGTGTGTTAGCACCACTAGCGGAATCACACCAAGCTTTCTGGCGTCGTTGCCGGGGATTAGAGGCACTCGGCCTAGCTAGTTAGTTTTGCTTTGACTTTTCCTACTGCCCTCATCATTGCTATTCTTTATTCATTACTCTTTGCATTCTTTGTTTATATTGGTTTACTAACTTGTTTTCTTTTTTTTGGTTGTGCTTTGTGCATGTGACAAGCCATTCGGGAGGAAACAAGATGGAAGACCAAAGTGCACCTCACAAGCCACTTCAAGACTACCTCATGCCTAGAAACTACAAATCGCCAATTGCTAGCAGGGTTGATCAAATGCCAGGGGAGCAATTCTCTATTCCTCCAGGTCTTCTTGGGCTCCTACCTATCTTCTACGGCTCGGAGAGTGAGAACCCCTACAAGCACTTGGACTCCTTTCTTGAAGTATGCTCCACCTTCAGGACGCCGACGGCTAGTGATGATACAATCCGGTTGACCTTGTTCTCTTTCTCCCTCAAAGATAGAGCTAAAGACTGGTATGACTCAAGAAGGGACATTATGAGTTGGGAAACAATGAAGAATGCTTTCTTGATACAATTCTACTCTATAGCAAGGTTGACACAAATGTGGCGTTCCGTGACAAGTTTTAGCCAAATGGGCAATGAGCAGTTTCATAATGCATGGGAGAGATTCAAGAAGCTGTTGAGAGAGTGTCCTCACCATGAGATCCCTTTGTGGCAGATAGTTCAATCATTCTACTTTGGTTTGTCTCTAAAGGACCAAGACACAGTGGACTCTTCTTGTGGAGGAGTTTTCATGGCTAGGCCACCTGAGGAGATATGGACTTTGTTTGAGCAGTTGGCTGAAGGATTAAGAATTTGAGCTTCTAGCATGATGAATGAAAGGGGGTATGCCTTTGGTGCGACACCTCCTACTCATGATGACTCAATCCCGTAAGTGATGAAGATTCTTGGTGACATGGTGAACTTCATGAAGAACCAGGTGACAAATGCTCCTTGCCTCCCGGTCAATTCTATTGAGTTCTATGGGGAAGAAAAGAAGACACCTCACTCCTATAGCTACCAGGAACCACAAAGTCCCACATACAGCTCAAGGTTTGAGGAAGAGGTTCTTTCTAGATTGAGAGTGTTTGATGATGTTCAAAGGGATGTTGCAAGGTTAGAAGAGAGAATAGAGCAACTATCTTCTATAATCGCTCTCCAAGAGGAAAAATTGACTTCAAGACCCATCGTGAGCCACCATGAAGCAAGTGGACCCATACCATCTTCACAAGTTTTCTACAGTCCACCCCCCATGCAAGTGCACCCCATTCACTCCTTCCAAGGCTATCCCCAGCCTTACACTCCTCCACCACCTCCCTCACCTCAAATTTCACAAAACTTCACTTTCTAGTCCCAATTCTCTCATCCCCCTCAATTCCCTTCTCCACCTCAATTTCAACCCCAAGTATCACCTCCACCTCCTCCACAGCCACAACATGCTCCCCCTCTCCACCATGAGCAAGGTAGTGCCGTGATAGTTCTAAGGAGTGGAAAAACTCTTGAACAACCCGCAAGTCAAAGAAAGGTTGATAAAGCAAAGCAAAGGCAGCCAAGTGGTGATACTGTGATTGATATTGCTGAAGATGATGTTGTGATACTGCATGTTGAGTTTGGGATTACATGTGATCCACCACATATCCCTTTTGCAGGTCCTACCATCCCTAGTGTTCCGCCTCATGTTCATGTAAGTGCGGCAAAAACTAGTGATCCTCCGTTTGTAGAAGCACTAGATGAGCCACCGGAATTGAAAAGGAGGTAAAAGCACAATGTTGACATTCTTGAGGTGTTTCGCCAAGTAAAGGTGAACATTCCACTTTTGGATGCTATCAAGCAAATCCCATCATATGCCAAGTTCCTCAAGAACCTCTGCACTGTGAAAAGAAGGTCAACGGGGAGGATTCCAAAGAAGGTGAGACTGAATGAACAAGTGAGCTCCATCATACAACACTCACTTCCCTTGAAGAGAAAGGACCCAGGAGCCCCACTCATACCTAGTTACATAGGGGGACATCGCATAGACAGGTCCTTTCTTGATTTGGGATCTAGTGTGAATTTGATGCCATATCATGTCTATGTTGAGCTGGTCTTAGGCAAGTTGAAGCCGGCACATTGCACTCTCCAGTTGGCGGATAGATCCATAAAAGTGCCTAGAGGTAGAGTGGATGATGTCTTGGTGATGATAGACAAGGCAAAAAGCGCGGTGTTCCCTGTGGATTTCATTGTACTTGATATGGAGTCGGAGGATAGGAAGATTCCCATCATCTTGGGGAGGCCGTTCTTATCTACAGCTGATGCCGACATTCATGTACGCAGTGGCACCATGACAGTCTCATTTATGGACATGAAGATCAACATCAACATGTACAGGACCCCAACCTGGCGAGTCCGAGATAGGGATATTGGACATGATCACTTCACAAGTCCAAATGGGCAATTGAGAGAAGGACATCAGGGTGAAGAAGTTAATGATGATTATTGTGATCAAAGGGATGAGGAAAACAGATTGAGTGCAAAGGAAGGATGCATGTTTTGCAAGAATGGACAAATGAGAATGTCAAATGGGTGAATTTTGAAGAATCACCAAGAAGCCTAGCTGAAGGCAAGAAACTCAGCGCTTGTGGGAGGCAACCCACCTAGGTTTGGGAATTTTTGAGCCAATCTGCATTTTTGATACTTTCTGCTTTGTTTTTACATTTTTTCCAAGAAAGCAAACACACACACACTCGTATTTGATAGTTTTTTGTATAGTTTTGATATAAGCAGGTGAGAACAGAGTGAAATGAAGAAGAATAGATAAAATTTTGATAAAGAGTCAATAGAATATCAACTTGAGATCAATTTTGATGTTTGAACAAGATTCGAGTCTCCTACTGTTGTTACAGTGCCCAACACGGCTGTGGTACATCAACACGGCCGTGGTGGTGCACTCACATTCAACAAAGAAATGATCATAAAATTGAGAAAATCGGCTAAGTTTCAAACCAAGGCAGCATGACCGTGCAAGGCAGCACGGCCGTGGTACATGAAGCCACCACGGCCGTGCAGCATAGCACGGCCGTGCAGCAGCCCGACTCCAGCAACTTAAACTCAAATTTTGCAAAATTTCTATTCACTTGCTCATTTCTCTGAAGAACAGAACGGACGTGCCCCGCGCCCTAGCGACCGTGCAGCGTGTCGCCCGCCTTCTCCAGCCCCCGAATCCTCACCAAATCACTCCCAAACCATACCCAATCACTCCCCTACCATTTCCACTACCTTAATCTCCTAGTCCCACCCATTTCCATCCACAAACACACCACTTTCTCTCCATTCCGCCCCAACAGCCCCGTTCTTCGGAGAAACCTGAAATTTTCTAATTCCACTTCATTTTTCGAGCAAGAATGAAGAAGTTTGCAAGGAAGGTAGTAGAGAAGACTAGGGGTGTCATCCCCTACCAAAGGAATCCAAGGAACAGCCACCCCCAGTTGACGGAGGCAGAATTGGATGCCACAGTGGATCCTATCACTGAAGAAGCCACCGTACAGCCACAGCGGGGGGCACCATCTTCGTCGCAGCCACCGCCGTCTGCCTCCCGACACTCTGTCTCATCCGAGAGACCTTCCGCCTCAGCCGCGCGACCGTCAGTTTCATCCGCACGGCCGTCCGTCTCATCCACGGCACAACCACAGCCGCAACCCGAGCCACAACGACGACCACGTCGACACCTCGTTTTACATGATGAAGATGATATTGAGATGCCTGAAGTTGAGCAGCAACCAAGGCCACCACAGCGCTCGCTTTCACAGCCAGAGGTTACCACAGACAGGGCAAAGGAGCCCAAGCACCCTGGGTTCCTGACACGCAGAGTGTTAGCTACTCGATACGCATGCCAAGCGTCAGTGGAGGAAATGGGGTTCTTTGTCTGTTTTCAAGAATTGATGGAAAATTTGGGGCTTTATGAAATATTGACACTGCAGCAGGAGACATACATTGAGCTGACGCAGCAGTTCTTTGCCACACTAGAGAAAGCAACCAATGATGGCGAGAATGCAATTAAGGTAACGATTGGGGACAAGAGGTGGAAGATAACCTCAGAGATGTTAAATCAGATTTTTTCCCCAAGTGGAGAGATGGTTGCCCTCCTAGATGGAGGGAGGACAGAAAATGACTCTAGTTCTACGTATCAAGCCATGTGGAAGTGTTTCACCAGCCAAAGTACATTTATAGCAGGGAAATCAAAGACAAGTGGTATTCATAGCCCATTTCTCCGCTATGTTCAGAAGGTGTTGGCAAACACCATCTTTGGCAGGTATGAAAATCAAGGCAGCTGCACCAACAAAGATATTTTTGTGCTTGGTTGGATGGCAAAGGAGAGACATGTGAACCTGGGGGCATTATTGATTGATCACATGAGGACAATCCCGTCCAAGAGCACAAATCCATTTGTAATGGGAGGGATTGTAACATCTATTTACACTGCCTTGGGGCATGACATGACAAGATATACAAAGACAGAGGGTAGCAAGTTGGTTGATTTGCACTACCTGGCCCGCTCATCCATGATTACAGTTACGGATCAAAAGATCGTGTACCAAATCAACCCACCCTACCCAGGAGTCACATTGGAGTTGCCTTACCATACTCCTCCCCTCATGGCACAGTTTGGACCATCGCCAGATTTTCTAGAAAAGTTGAGGAGGTATGAGGAGGAGAACCCCAGGGGAGAGGCAATCCCTGGGGTGAGGTTTGCAGGGGGTGTAGGAGAGCCTTCACAGGCGGAAAATTAGAGGCGGATGGCAGAGGAGAGAGAGGCAAGACGGGTGAGGCAAAGACAAGAAAGAATGGGAGTGTCAGAGCCACAGCAGCCTTCAGTGAATGCATATGATATGGGTACCATCCATGCACAGCTGGAGGGCATTCAGGCGATGCATGACAGAATTTTACAGACACTGGAGGGCATTTAGAGGACTCAGGATTCCATGTGGTTGGACCACCAGCATATGCATTACCAGGTCAACCACCTTTATCAGTTTCACAATGCCCAGGCCCAGAGGAACCCACAGTGGGGTGAAGACTGGTGGAGTTCTTTATCAGCTTTTCAGGACAGCTATCCGCCTCCACAGTCAGACTACTGGGGCACCTACTGCAGGCAGGGAGGAGAACCTCCACCACCTCCGCAGTGATCATCTACCCTATCACCCTAGACTTTAGTGTCATGCTGAGGACAGCATGGTTCAAAAGTTTGGGGTGGTAGGGCGGTATGCCCTCATTCTTCTTTCACCCATTTTTGCATCTCATCTGCTATTTTACTTTTTGTTATTTTTCATTTCTTTTGCTTGTCCCGCTATCTAGTCTAGAACTTTACTGCTTTGCACACCTGCATTCCATGTAGTTTACCTTTTGGTCATTTTTGCGTAATTTTCAAAAATTTTGCTCTTTTTTCTATGCATTTCATATCATGTAGATTTTTAGTAATTCTTGCATGTTATAGCTAGTATTTGCTTGTTTACTGCTTTAAGTTCAATAATATAGAGTTTAGATGTGATTGAAGGCAACTGGCACTGTTTTGGCCAATTTTGCCCAAATTTGAGATTTCTTGCCTAAAAGTATGTTTTGACCCAATCTCTACTATTTTGAGTAAAAATGATGATCTTTGACAAATGCAAGTGAGTTAACATTATTTGTTGCTAAATGGTATCAATTCTTGACTTTTTACATGTGCATCACCTCTCTTAGGATTGTGATTGAATTGGTTGAATTGTGAAATTGAGCAAGCTTTGAACGCTTAGTGTTTGTGGAATTACTTTTTTGATATATCAATTTCATTTTGTTCATTCATGTGGTGTGATATCTTGGATGAAGTATTGGATTAATTCTCATGCAGGATGTCTTATGTAGAAAATCATACCAATGACCCCTCTTTGACCCGATTCTTCTTCCATCATCTTCATACCCCTCCGCCTCATAAAAAGATGCCCTAGTGCACATAATCAGCCTTGGCCACCTCCAAAAGTTTGGGGTGACCATATCTTTATCTCTCCGCTTCACTTCTATCCACCATATGCCCTATCTACACTAAGGGCAAAGAAAAAAAAAGAAAATTGCAAAAAAGAAAAAGAAAATAAAAGGATGCTCCTGTTTAAGAGCATTCAAATAAAGAAAAGATGAGTGTGTAAAAACACTCCAAAATCTTACCGCAACCCTTTCTTCCACTTTCATACCTATTGAGCTAAGAAGCATCAAACTTAGCTCATTTTGCCCTTTTCCGCAGCCACGTGGGTCATTTGGTGTGATTCGAAATATAAGATTGAATGCATGAATGTGAAACAACACTCCTAGTCATTCTTGATTAACGCCACCATGAAACGGTTTACCCGGAACTTTATGGAAGAAATATGGATAACTTGTGTATTCTATGCACTATATTTGAAGTTCATATGCTTTGTGCTCTTTTCATGATTGGTTTGTGAAACCAGGAGAGGAGAGAGGTGAAATGTATGTACTTAGCCATCTTTGATACCATTCAGCAATAATCATCTTTTACATTGCATTTGTCATTTCTTGCCTGTGAAAAGTTTGTAGAGAGATTGAGTTGGAGCATACTTGAGGACAAGTATGTTTCAAGTTTGGGGTGGTGATGCAACCCTATTTTAGGGCTTCATCTTGTGTTATTTTGCTCTTCAATCACATCTATACCTGTTAGATTGCATGTCATTCCCCTTAATATGCTTATTTGTATAAAATGCACTTATGGACATCATTTGCATGTTTTTCAGGCATTTGGACCACACTTGATGGAAGAGAGAGAGAAGGAGTGATCCTAGGGTTCCTCTGCCCTTGGAGAGGCCCAAAGTGAAGTACAAGGCTCCCTCAACCTACCCTTAGTGGCTGAAGATCATTTGAAGCAAAGATGTCCAAGAAAATCCAAAGATCCAAGTCAAAGTGTTGCCCCAGGACCCAGCACGGCCGTGGTACCACAGAACGGCTGTGCTAGGTCACTTAGAAATCGACAGGTTCAACTTCCAAATCAAGCAGAACCCACCACGACCGTGCCCCACAAAACGTACGTGGCACAGCAGAGAACCACGGTCGTGCCCCACAAAACGGCCGTGGCGCAGCAGAGCAAAACGGCCGTGCAGCAGTACCACGACCACATCAACCAGGCCCATCACAGCCGTGCTGACCCACCACGGCCGTGGCCGTTTTGACAAAAACCTTGTAACTGTGCAATTTAATTCCCACGACCGTGCCCCTACACCACGGCTGTGGCCTACCCTGCCCACCACGGTCGTGGTACCCCACCACGGCCGTGCTACTCACAAAATCCAGCCACTTTTTCACTGTTTTCCCCATTTTGCCCCTAACTTAACCTAGTGCTTCCCCCACACCTATATATACCTAGGTGGTGGCTGGGGCACGAGGTTAACTACCTTCCACCCCTTCCTAGCTCCCCAAATCGCCACCCACTCCATTCCACTCCATATCCACCTCAAATCCACCCCGTTCCACCAAATCACTAGTTTACGCTAGTTCCTACCCATAATCCCCCTTATTTCTCACCCTTGCACCTTGGAGGAGGGAGGAGGTCGACCTGCTGCTGCTGGAGAGAGGATTGACAACCACTACTTCGAGCTCCATGGCCACCTCCATCTTCTTCTCCTTTCTTTTTGTATTTTCCATTTCTATGAGTAGCTAGGCCCCCGTGGGTGGGCTGTTTGGGGGAAAATATGTTACTTTGATACCATGTTGGGGGAAAATGACATGTAAACTTTGTAATTCCATTTGTTAATGATTATGTTCTATTTGCATCTCATTCTCCATGGATTGCTTGTTGGTTTGTTTGTGAAATCACTTAGGAATTTAGGCAAATTGCTTATATGTGTGAATTTTGGGATTTGCCCCTAGGTCCAATTCTTGGATCCCTAAGTTTCCTCCCATCTTCCTACATCATAATCAATCTCCCTAAACCTAAGTGAGAGATCTAAGTAGCTAGATTGGATAATTCTAGTGCAATTAGCATGGAGCCTTCTCAAGGCTAGAATGTGGGGGAATTGGGGTCCACAACCCTAATTTCACCTCCCCATTACTACCCTCGACCCCTAATTGCCCTAGGAATGCCTAATCTAGAAACCTAGACTTGTTTAGACTCTAATTGAATTGAACCTAACCCCTAACCCAATTGAGCCTCGTAAGGGTAGTGGGTGGTGTTAGGGACTAGTTCCCCTATACACAACCTAGCATATCCATGGCCAGTTAGTAGCCTAGGTTAATTCATTAGACTCTAACTTGTTGTTTGGTTTGGATAATCTAAATGGAATCATAATGTTTATATGTCACCCCCCAACTTAAGTGATAAGTTCATACCCCTAAACAGCCCACACACCTCATTTTATTGCTTAAAACCCTAGTTTTGTGCCTGCCTAGCTTAGTTAGTTCTTTTCTTGCTTAGTCAGTTGCTTGCTTTTCTCTTGTCTTATTCATGCCTAGTGTAGCTCTTTAATTGCTCTTTTGCTTCTCTCTTGCTTGCCTTAGTGTAATTTGCCTTTTCATACCTAGCTTATTCCTTTCTTTCCTGCTTAGTCTTAATCTAGTCTAGGGTTAACATAGATTTCATTCCTACCTTTAATTGCTTTCTTGCTCATCCTTAGTTAACAATCAAATCAACCTTTAAACCCTTAACCCTAGTCTCCGCAGTAGGAACCCAGCAAAACTAACCTAGCTCTAGTGCCCCCTCTTTTCCCTGTGGATCGACCCTATACTTGCCACCTTCCTATACTATGACACGACCCCGTGCGCTTGCGGGTGTAGTTGTTTTAGTAGACGTAGGTGTGTTAGTTTAGGTCTTATAAATTTTGAAAGCAAACCCCATCCACCGTGCATTCCGACCTCATGGGACACATCTATTCAATCGAGTAGTGTGTTAGCACCACTAGCGGAATCACACCATTAAGTCTTTTATGGGTTGTTTCTCTTCTGACGGTTTCTCTAATTCTACAGAGTTGAGCGCAGCTAGCATCACAGCCATTTTCCCATCATAGAGTGAATCATCTTGCTCGTATTGCATTGGGTTCTTGAAGAAGTCATTGTAGATATCCATTTTGAACATCATATCATCCAAGAACTTGCTGAGATCTCTTATTTCTCATGATGCGAGATCTTCTATTGTAGTGGTTTCATCCCTGGTGAGGACGACTTGTCGATGTTCTTTAGATGTAGCCTTATCTTCTTTTGGGTTGATGTTTAAGTCGAACATCTTTGATAATGCATTTGTTTTCTTTATCTTGGTGTCTTGACAAGGTTCTTACTGTAGCGGTGCTTCTTTTATAGGTGGTTCCACCCTTAGGGTGGTCTTCGCATTGGCACTCTAGTTCTTTGAAGCAGTTCCTACATCTATCCCTCCCATGTCATCATCGTCTGTGTCTGGACTCGAGGGGCTTGAGGAAACTTGTGATTTGGAAGGGGTGGTTAGACGCTTCAACTTCTTCCTCTACTGCCAACTATCTATCTCTTAGCATTCAACGTCTAATTGTTGGAATTCTTCATCTAATCATTGACATTCCTTCTTTAGATCATCTAAAGCTTCCCGTACCCCTTCCGCATCAGCTCTTTGTTTGCTCTCATGGCATCTTGTTCCTTTCTGAGGTCTGCCATTTCCTCAGTTAGAGTCTTCAAATATCCCATCATTGTGTATTGGGTGTTGATGACCCTTGTGTGAACTGGGGGAGTGCCTCAGTTCTCACATTTAAGCTTTGTACCTACGTAGTTAGTGTACACAGGCTAGAAGTAATGTTTAAGTTAATTTCAGAGGTATGTTGCATGTGTAACCACATGGCATCAAACTTGTTTTCTAATACATCACCACACATTTGTGGGTGCTGGTGTTGCTTCTCTGTAGGTGTTGTTGATGGTTTTGTAGATGATACTGGCTCCTTGAGATGTAGAGTTGGCTTGTTTCATGTAGGATCGGCATGTGTTGCTGGAGCAGAAGTGCTCACCTTTGGTTGCTCTGGTACTTGCAGTATCACTTCTAGGATCACGGAGTCAGGTGCAACCTTAGGGTCCCCGCATGCTTGATGGGTTTCTTGCTCAACCTTTAAATGTCTTTCTCCTACAGTTGGTTCGAGATATGCCTGGTTGCCTCCTTCATTGATTTCCACCTCAGGTTGGTCTCCCTTATTTACCACCATCTCCACTGGAATGTGTGGTGAGGGTATATTTGGGGTGGCAGACTTGTCTGACATTTTTTTTTCTATTTCTTCCTTATTGCCAGTTTCTTTCTTCCCTCTGGCTTTTTCATCTCCATATTTGGAGTCTTATCCCTGATGTCCTTCTCACCAGTAGTTGATGATGGGCATGTGACAGTGTTGATTCCCCCGAGTACATCTTATCTACATCCTCTTGTGTGGGCTGCAGCTTGTGGGCATCATAGTATGCCATCTCTGGGAGGGGCAGAAGTACCTTGGAGCATCTTTGTTTGTAGAAAAGTTTGCTGCCTTTCTGTGCCAGAATACCTATGTTTATGAGGGACTTTATGTCAATTTTTGTATGACCCTTGGTCTTCTTGTACTTCATCAACATGTCCGCGTCCATGAAGTGATAAGCTATTTTGGTTATCTGGCTTCCTATGTAGAATTCCTTCATCTTTTTTGCTTCCCCTCCCATTGCAGTTGATAGCCTTTTGATTAGTAGTCTTCCTATGTTTACCAATTTCCTATTGAGCATGGACCATATTAGAAATATGTCCCCTTTAGTTACTCTCCAATTTTTGATCTAGTGAAGACTGTGTTGGTTGTTACTTTCTGCATCACTTAGATGAAGTAGGAGGTGATGAGAGTCACCTTTGAGTTCTCCCAGTTATGCTCATGTTCTCTAGTCAGCTTCTCCCACATCCTATGATTGTTGTATCTGATGGCATCTTTTTCTCCTGGTGCGGCAGAGCATGCTTTTGCTTCTTCGGTTGTTTTGGTGAATATCTTATTTAGCGTTGCCTCGGCAATCATATGAGACTTCCTTCCTATTCTCACTTCTAGTTTGAAGTCACCACTGCCCTTCTTGCATTCACCATCATGGACGGGGAGCTTTTCTAACAACGACGTGAACTCTGTTATCAATTGAGTTATGGAGGGAGCTTTTATGGTACACATGTTGCACAGATTTAGACCTTCCAAGAAGTTGATCACCCTATCATAGATTCACATCTTCTTGAAGTCCTCGACGTCCATATATCACATCATCTTGAACCCTATGGGTTTGTAGCACCCAGTCAAACTGTAACTGGTGTATCTGATCTTTAGGTATGAATATTGGCCTTTGCTAGTTGAGGGCCTTTTGTTCTTCCTCTTCAACCTCTTCAGGGGTTGCTTCTTTTTCTTGCCCCTTTGACTTCTCCATGACAGTTAACTTTCTCCTCTTGCTGCTCTTTGCATTCTTGGTCTCAAAATTCTACTTCTCTAGCTTCTTTAACTCGGCTTCAAAAGGTTGGTACTTAGAAGTCTCAGTTCGTGACGTTTCTTGAGACTCATTGGACTCCTCTGGAGTCTTGTGGGCTAGGATGTACTCGTACTTCTTCTTCATCAGCTCCAACTGAAACTTCCTAGTTGGTGAGAGGTTATGGTTGTCTCTTAGTGCCTTTGTTATCTTTTCTAAGTTCTCCTCTGCACCCCTCAGTGAAGTTGCTTTCTTCATCAGAGTGTCCTCAGTAGAAGTCGACATTTTGAAAGTTTCAACATTAAGATTTTTGTTAGCAAAATTGTATTTTATATTTTTCTATTGCATTAGCACTTAATTCAAAAAAATTATTATTCAATATGAGGTGTCACGATTGCGTCATATATTGAAGGCAATACTGCGGTCGAGGAGGATGTCGCGGCCACAATAGGTGATTAATGTAACCAGAGGAATACCGCGACCGTGGCAAGAAAACACCATGACTGTGGTGGGTGCCACGACTGCTATCATTTTAGACCTGATTCAAGAGAAAACCTTGCAAAGGAGAACTACGACTATGGCCAAGAAATACAAGGTCCCGCGACCGCCGTCGGGAAGGCACCTACTCAACTGCGACTGTGGTAGGTTGTGGTGGGTATTCCCACCCTAACCCTGATCGACCAACTACAATATTGTCGAAAGAGTGCGAGAAAACACCATTTAGAGTTCAATCATAGGTTGAAAAGACAAGAGTAGCTGTGAACATAGTGAAAACACAGGTGAAACTCCGGCGAAGAATTGAAAATCAATCAGAGCAATTTTGACATTTATCACGCCAAAGAGAAAGCAAAGCGGGAACCAATTGTAAACTTAAGAGAGAGACAATTAAACCTCAAAATATGTAGGAAATTGAAGTGTTGATAATCAAAAGGGAACATGCAAATTGTACCTTGGTGAGGTTAGGATTCAAAATGGCGGCAAGGGATAGTGGTGGAGGTGGTGCTATTGTGGCAAGAGTACTACGTCGGTGGATGTGGTCTCACAACGAACGCCCTTTACTATTTGATCTCCATTTTGATGACTTGCGTCTTGCGATTTCTTCAGTTAATGTTAAGGAGTCAGAGAGTAAGGAGAGAAAGGACAACCCCTATAGCAAGGAGGGTATTGCTTGTATACTCAAGAGTGGTCGTGACCATAGTTGGGTATACCACCTCGACTGAGGTCAAATTTGTCTTTTGACCTTTCCGCAACTGTGGTCCCAAGGTATGTCAATCTTGTGCCTCAACCGCAGTAGATTCCGCGACCGCAGTCAGTGTCTCGAGTGTGGTGCACACAAAACTAAGATGTTGGAAATGATTAACTAAAACCAAAACCCCAATTTTCATTAAAACATTTTGTGAAGAGAAAGCAATTTATATACTACATTTATACTATTTCTAGATGTGAAATCCCAAGATATTTAGAAGGAGAGAGGTACATAACTCATAAACTAAAACACAAGAGATAAAGGAAATTATGAATTGTAAAACAAAGAAAGCACCAAAGGCTTGGGTTTCCACCCAAGAAGTGCTAGTTTAAAGTCTTTTAGCTTGACTCTCTCTCTCTCATTCTAGCTTCACCCTTCTTCATCTGATGCTGACACTTACTCATTCATTCCATCTGCTAGAGGATTGGGTTCCCCTAAACTCAGCTCATTCCTTCTCACAAAGGCTTATTCTTCATAATATCTTTTTACTCTCTGCCCATTCACCTTGAATGTGCATGTCTTGTTTCCAGTTATTTCCATCATCCCTGATGGGTATATTTTTACGACTGAAAAGGGGTCAGACCATCTTGTCCTCAGCTTTCTTGGGAACAACCTGATACTTAAATTGAATAAAAGAACTTTGTCTCGTTCATGAACGTCCTTGTTATTCAGGTGGGAGTCGTTCCATATCTTAGTCCTTTTCTTATAGATCCTCACATTGTCATAAGTGTGCAGTCTCAAATCTTCAATTTCCTGAAGTTGGAGAAATCTTTTCTGCCCAGCTTTATCAAGATCCATGTTTAGATATTTTATATCCCATAGGTCCTTGTGCTCTAATTCAATAGGCAGATGGCAAGACTTCCCATAAATCAACATGTAGGGTGTCGTTCCTATAGGTGTCTTATATGTTGTGCGGTAAGCCCATAGTGCATCGTCAAGTTTCATGGACCAATCCTTCTTTGTATGACTAACAGTATTCTCTAGGATCTATTTGATCTGCTTGTTTGACACCTTGACCTGCCCTGACATTTGGGGATGATATGGTGTTGCAACCTTGTGTTTTACCCCATACTTCCTCAATATGTCTTCGAATTGCTTTTCACTAAAGTGCAACCCTCTGTCGCTTATAATGGGGTGTGGTACTCCAAACTATGGAAAGATAGTTTTCTCGAACAACTTGATTGTTGCCTTGGAGTCACATGTTTGGGTGGCAATAGACTCTACCCATTTGGAGACTTAGTCGGAAGCAACAAGTATATATATGTTCCCCTTTAATGATGAAAAAGGTCCCATATAATCAATTCCCCATACATTGAAAATTTCAACTTCCACCCAATCTGCCATCGGCATCTTGTTCCTTCTACTGATATTTCCTATAAGCTGACACTCTTTGCATGTCTTAAAAAATGACACAACATCCTTAAAAAGAGTCAGCCAATAAAATCATGATTGTAAGACTTTTGTAGGTGTTCTCCCCCCCCCCTCGTGGTGGCCCTATAAGGTAAGGAGTGGCATTCTTTGAGGATCAGGGGTACATCTTCTTCCGATATGCATCTACGATATCAGTTACCAAAGCATCTTTTGAATAATAGAGGATCATCCCAATAGTAATTTTTAGCTCGGAGAATAATTTCTTCTTCTGATTATAAGTGATCTCCAGTGGAAGTTCCCTACAGGATAGATAATTACAAATATCTACGAACCAAGGTAGGCTCTACTCCTTCGATTGGGCCATCAAAAGAGCTTCATCAGCATAGTTGTCATTTACTGGAAATTTATTTTCTTCATAAAAAATTATCCTTGACATGTGTTCTGCAACCAAATTTTATTTTCCCTTTTTATCAATGATCTTATGGTCGAACTCTGGCAGTAACAAGGCCCATCACAAAAGTCTCAGCTTTGTGTCCTTTTTTGCATAAGATATTTTATAGCCCCATGATCAGTGTACACTTTTAATTTTGAACCTACCAGATATGATTTGAACTTATAAAAAGCAAACATGATAGCCAACATTTCTTTTTCAGTGGTGGTATAGTTTACTCAGGTTGCGCCCAATGTTCGACTTGTATAGCAAATCACATGGTGTCTCTTATCCTTCTTCTATCCAAGGACTACTCTAATGGAGAAATCACTAGCATCGCACATAATTTGGAAAGGTAGCTCCCAATCTAGTGATTGTAGAATCAGTGTTGTTGTTAATGCCCTCTTGAGGGTCTAGAAGGCGTCTAAGCATTCGTTGGGGAATTTGAACTCAACATCTTTAATTAGGATATTTAAAAGGAGTTTAGTGATCTTTGAGAAGTCTTTTATAAAATGTCTATAATATCATGCATGCCCCAAGAAACTCCTTACTCCTATAACGAATTTGGGCAGTGGAAGCTTGGATATGGCTTCTATCTTGCTTAGGTCCCCTTCGATTCCTTTCTCAGAAACTTTATGCCCTAAAATGATATTGTCCTGGACCATAAAATGGCATTTTCCCAGTTCAGGACAAGGTGTTTTTCCTCACAGTGATGTAGCACCAAAGATAGGTTCCTTATACATGCTTCAAAATCCTTTCCATAAATAGAGAAGTCATCTATGAAGACCTCCACTATGTCTTCTAGGAAATCGGAAAACATAGATATCATGCAGCGTTGGAAAGTTGTGGGTGTGTTACACAACCCAAATGGCATTCTTCTGAAAGTGTACGCGTATAGATGCAGGTGAAGTTTGTCTTTTCCTGGTCATTAGGATGGGTCGGTACTTGATACAATCTTGAATACCCATCCAAAAAATAGAAGTAATCATGGTGGGCTAATCTCTCTAGAACTTGATCTATAAATGGTTGAGGGAAATGATCCTTTTTGGTAGAAGCATTCAGCTTGCGATAGTCAATGCACATATGCCAACCTATTACCGTCTTTGTTGCCACTTCATATCTATCCTCTCCTCTTATCACTGTCATTCCACCCTTAGGCACCACATGGATAGGGCTTACCCAGTTACTATCTCTTATTGGGTAAATGATCTCGGCATCCCGTAGCTTAATAACTTCCTTCTTTATGATTTCCTTTAGCATTTGGTTCAACTTACTCTGCGGTTGAACTAAAGGTTTAGTTGTTTCTTTGAGATGTATTATGTGCATGCATAAGGTAGGGTTGAGGCCTCTGATGTCTTCCATTGAGTATCTTATATCCTTCCAATGCGGTCTAAGCTCCTTTAGCAACCGTTCTAGCTGATCATCGGTCAAGTTGGCATTAATGATCACATGATTCCTCTCTTATTTATCTAGGAATTCATATTTCAGCCCCTTTGGAAGTGATTTCAATTCTGGCATTGGTTTCGGTGCCTTCTTTTCTTCAGGTTTTTGCTTAAGCGAGGTGTACTTCACAATCGTGTCTCTTCATCGTCTCTGACTTATTCTTCAAGTTGATTCGGGTAATCCAAGATCTCTACAACCTCTGGGTCTTCCACAGTAGTCTTGATCATTCAAGGCTCGCATAAGGGGATCTATGATCACCTTGTCCTCTTGCTCCTGTTCACAATATTTATTGTAGCTATCCATAAAGTAGACTGGCTCGGAGAGAGACGGTCCCCTCATAGCATCTTGTACTAAAAAATTGATATGATCATCCCCCACGTGCAAGGTAATGATTCCTTCTACTACATCTATTAGAGATCTTCCAGATGCGAGGAAGGGTCTCCCAAATATCATTATACACTTAGAGTCCTCGGCCGTGTCGATCACTACTATATCGCATGGTATGAAGAATTTCCTGACCCATATCAGAACATCTTCTACAATTCCAATGGGTCTTATAAAGGTATGGTTAGCTAATTCGATTCTCATGTATGTTTTCACCATATCTGTCAACTCGAACCTTTGTGCTAGAGTCAAGGGCATAAGACTAATGCTTCTCCCAAATCAACTAATTCCTTTCTTTTCACATTGTCTCTGATGTAGAAGGGTATGTTGAATGCCCTAAGATCCCTCTTCTTGGTTGGTAATTCATCTTGAACAAAGGCGCTCGACATTTTTGCCAACTACATGATTTCTATATGATCTCCTCTCCTCCTCTTTGTGATTAGGTCCTCAAACAATTTTTCATATGTTGACAATTCTTCAATTGCATCGAGAAATGGGACATCCAAGTGTAGTTTCTTTACTACTTCCATAAACTTTTTATACCTCTTCTTTAAATGTGCCTTGATCAGCTTGTAGAGAAAGGGAACTCTTGGGGCAAAGGGATTTCTCTTCGAAAGGACTTCTCCTATAGGATCTGAGTTTTTGGCCTCTTCCTCCTTCTTTTCGGAATTCCCTTCTTCTCGACCTTCTACAACTGATCTGTGTCCCTTAGACTCTTCCGTTGCCATCTCTTTTTTATATTGTTGCTCACCACCGCTTCCTCCTTCTTTAGTGTTGTAAGTGATAGGATCTTCCAAAATTCTCCCTGATCAAAGAGTGGTCATTTTTGCAGTCTCTGTATTTGATGCGATATTTCCTAAAGGGTTTTTCATAAGTTCAGCTAGTTGTGCAAGTTGTTGATCAATCTGCCTTTGATGGGTTTGCATGTCTTCCATCTAAGTTTGCATTGTAGTTAACACTCCTAAATTGGTGATAGCACTTCGAGCAAGTTGTTCGTTTACTGAAGCTTGCCTTTTAGCGTAGTCAAACAATTGAGCAATCGTGTTAGTTTGGTTGTTATCTTTGGCTTGGCTCAACCCTTGTCCTTGTCCTTGACCCGATTGACTCACATTTTTATTTTGACTCTGGTAGTTGTTTTTGTTTTTCTGATAACTAGTAGTTATAGTATATTGAGTCAATCCTCCTTTCTTCTTGAATCCTAGAGGCGGTTTAGATGAATTACTCAGTTGATGAGCATTTTCGGCAGCTTCTTTATTTCTGTAGTTAAACCCAAGATGATATGCTCATTTGGTAATTCAGTTTGAACAAAGGCACTCGACATTTTTTTCAATTGCACAATTTCGATATGGTCTCCTCTCCTCCTCTTTTTGATTAAGTCCTTAAAGAATTTTGCATACGTCAGCATTTCTTCAATTTCATCGAGAAATGGGACATCCAAGTGTAATTTCTTTACTACTTCCATAAACTTTTCATACCTCTTCTTTGAATGTTCCTTGATCACCTTGTAGGAAAAGGGAACTCTTGGGGCATAGGGATTTCTCTTTGAAAGGGTTTCTCCTATAGGATCCAAGTTCCCGGTCTCTTCCTCCTTCTTTTCACCATTCCCTTCTTCTCTGCCTTCTACAGATGATCCTTATCCCTTAGACTTTTCTGTTGCAATCTCTTTTTCAGATTATTGCTCACCACAACTTCCTCCTTATTTAGTTTTGTAAGTGCTAGGATCTTCGAACATTCTCCCTGATCGGAGAGTGACCATTTTTGCAGTCTCTGTATTTGATGGGATCTTCCCTGAAGGGTTTTTCATAAGTTCAGCTAGTTTTGCAAGTTGTTGATTAATCTTCCTTTAATGGGTTTGCATGTCTTCCATATGAGTTTGCATTGTAGTTAACACTCCTGAATTGGTGATAGCACTTTGAGCAATTTGGTCGTTTATCAAAGATTGTCTTTTAGCAAATTCAAACAATTGAGCAATCATGTCAGTTTGATTTCTATCTTTGGCTTGGCTCGACCCTTGGCCTTGTCCTTGACCCTATCGACTCACATTTTTATTTTGACTCTGGTAGTTGTTTTTGTTCATCTAATAACTAGTAGTTCTAGTATATTGAGTTGGTCCTCCTTTCTTCTCGAATCCTGGAGGCAGTTTAGATGAATTACTCGGTTAATGGGCATTTTCAGCAACTTCTTTATTTCCATAGTTAAACCCAAGATGATCTAGTCGTTTGAAATTGGCATAAGAGACATTCTCGGTTTCTTCTTTACTTACACTTTCTTCACTTTCTTCTAGCCATGTATAGATATAGTTATCAACTCCATACCCTCCTTCTCTGCATGTAATGAATTTCATGACTTTCTCCGTGTGTTTCTTTCCCTTTCCCCCAGTGTATTTTAATTGTTTGACATCAGTAGCAATTTTTTTAATCTAAGTTGTAATAGTCTCCAAAGCCTTAGCTTCGATTGATGGTCCTTTGGATCATGCCTTCTTGGCTGATCCTCTATCATTTCTGTCAAAATTCATGCATGCTTGTAGTGCAGCCATGTTATCGATTATCTTCATGGTTCTTCTCAATTTCTTACCAAGAAAGTCACTTTCGGTGGCCACATTTAGTGAAGTTCTTTTGGTGGGAGTTAGCCCATTGTAAAAAGTGGTCACCAGGAATCCCTTATGGTAGTTATGGTGGGGGCAATCCCTCTGGTATTCTTGAAAGCGTTCCCATGCGTCGTGAAAGTTTTCTCCTAGTTTTTGTGTGCAGGAAGTGATCTTTTACATATTATGGATAGTTATTCAGTGGGATTAGTGACAAAAGCATCTGCAAGGGTCTCCATTCATCTATGGACTAGTGGGGCAAGTTGAGGTACCATGATAGAGCTTTATCTTCAAGGGAGAAATTGAATCCTTTGCAATATATCACTTCTTGGGGAAGTTCCCTCATCTTGATGGTGTCACAAATGTTTTAGAAGGCATCAAGATGATGGTATGGATTTTTGCTCCTTGAATTTCCACGAAAAGGCTTGTTCTGGATCATCAATATTACAACCAGTTTCAACTCAAAATTCACTACATTGAAGTGTGGGATGATAATTGGACATCAGGACTCATTGGCCCTAGTTGCGGCCAACTCTTTAAGAATTTTTTCTTCCTCATCGTCTTCACTCTCGCTATTCTAGTAATCACGTTCAAGTTCATTTTTACGGTGATTTTTATGATGCCTTCTACATAGATTGTGATGTCATTCTTCCTCGCATCATTCTTCCTCACGGTGATGACCATCTGAGTGACGGTCATCTGTCTCTTCATCCATCTCATGCGGTGGTGGATCGTGTTGAACTCTTGCATTTCATCGTCCCCTATAAGACTGGCATCCACACGAGGTAGCAAGGTGACTTGAAGTTAAGGTGAAAATTTGAACAGAGTTGGTTACCTTCAAGTTCCCTGAATAGACTGCACAGTTGAGTTAGGAAACTGGACACGTTAAAATAAACTATTTATGTAATTATAGGGTAGAAGATTTAAAGCTTTTGTGCAATCAAGCTTATCACTAAGCTTGAGGCACAGGAGTATAGTGAGTGGACTTGTGTTCTTAACAGTAACATTTTACCTTGTCCCTGACAACAGTGCCAAAAAGTTGACCGGCCTAAATTACACGTCCAAAATGGAGTGGATCTAGAGTAGTGTACTTTTAAGATTGTACCCTGATATGCAAGCCCCCACAAATATTGTATGGGTTCCGATGTAGTATTTGGGGTCAAACCATAGGGACAAGGTCGACAGGAGTTAAGTACATAGAGTCTCACATTGTTACACTCCAAATGAATAGGTGGTTAAAAATGGTGTTCCCTAAGGAACGATGGTGCTTCAACCAAAACAAAGAAAGTTAAAAGAAAGAAAACAATAACAAGAGAAAAACATTAACATGCGGTGGAAAACAAAGGTATGGAGGGAAACTTGGATTGGGTTTCACCTACTAAGATCTCTCACCAGCATGTAAAACTCACACCCCTTCATATAATCCTATTAAGATTACAAGCAGTCATCAAAACATATGTTCCCTCCTCTCTCGAGATAAGAATAGATCTAGGCTCTAAGGTAGCCTCTCTTTCGAGATAACGACCCAAAAACCACAAAATGACTGTATGACCGTTAGCCTAAGCATTCCAACACTTTCATTTATTCATACTACTCCATAACGCTAGATAAGGATGTACTACTCTTTTGAGGTACCAACAATCAAACATCACAAGATGGTAGCTAAGCATACAAGTGAAGCATTAAAAACAAGTGTATGGAGATAATCTTGATAAGAGCATATATATATTCAAAGGGGAGAAAGAATATACATGTTGGGAGAGCCTTAGTATCTATTCCAAATCTAAGTTAGATGTTTAGCCACACATGTTGACAGGAAGCATAACGACGTTACAAAATGATAGATACATAAAATACCACGAAGAGGGGAAGTTCAATGTGATGGAGATGATAGATCTAGATAGAGAGAGAAGATGGTGATACAACACTATACTTCTTCATATCTAGATCTGGGGTGGGCGATGTAGAGGTGGCTCCTTCCTTCGAAGAATAGGGTGATCAATCTTCTCTCCCCTCTGGCATCCGCCTTTAGCGATCCAAGACTAATAGTTTGGATGTGAGTGACTTTGGAATTTGGTAGCACTTTGTGGTCCTTGATGATCTGATGATTTGATAAGTCGAGGTGGGTGGCCTATTTATAGGTGTTGTTCCACCAAATCATCCTTCTAGGCTACTGTAATGCCCAGGCCCACTGCCCGAGGCTCTAGTAGAGTTTTAGGAATGACGACTGGCCCCACAGACCACCACTAGCCTTAACTGCGTGCTTTGTCCTCATGCACGTGCAAGCCGGGGTCAACTTCCCGACTGGTCACTCATCCTAGTACTACTCCAAGCTGAGCACGCTTAACTATGAAGTTATTTAGTGATGGGCTCCCGGAAAAGGAGGTGTACCTTGGTGATATGGGTAGTCGAATCATTCCTTTTAAGATCATGTTATCTGAGGCCTGAAATCCTGGGATGTTACAATCTCCCCCACTTAGACTCTTGATGTCCTCGTCAAGGCTCAACTGTAAGGCCTCATAATCTCTTCCCCATTTCAGTGCATACCCACAATGGCCCATGGACACCCAGCTCCCGATCACGGAATACCAACGCAAGGGTGGCTACGTCAACCATGGACATCACTTTCCTACATGCCTAGACCGCACGGCTCAAGACTGGCATGCCATGCCCATGTAGGCCCCACCCACCTACTGGAGGGGAATTGGCTCTGATACCATTTGTAATGCCCATGCCCACTGCCCGAGGCTCTAGTAGAGTTTCAGGAATGACGACTGGCCCCACAGACCACCACAAGCCTTAACTGTGTGCTTTGTCCTCATGCACGTGCAAGTCGGGGTCAACTTCCCAACTGGTCACCCATCCTAGTACTACTCCAAGCTGAGCATGCTTAACTATGGAGTTCTTTAGTGATGGGCTCCCAGAAAAGGAGGTGCACCTTGGTGATATGGGTAGTCCAATCATTCCTTTTAAGATCATGTTATCCGAGGCCTAAAATCCTGGGATGTTATAGCTGCGGTCGCGGTATGGCCTTGGTCAAGGTATGACCTAGTCTGTGGCATTGCCTAGGCCGCGTCTTGATCTCGGTCGAGACTCTCATCACGGTCGTGGTGTGAAGGATGTATGCCGAAATCAAGGGGATGCCTCAATTGTGGTATGACCTCGATCGTGGAGCATACTATGAGTGGATGGTCGCAGTCGTGGTGCGAAGAGACAGTGACAGGGGCATTAACCGTGGTAGGGTCCTTAGTGGACGATACATCCACGATCATGGTCTTGATTGTGGCCATGTCTTGGCATGACCCTACAAAGGTGAAAGATGTGTGTAATTGATATTTTTGACATAAGGAATTAAAATAAGTAGAAAAACCTATGAAAGATACGCTAGGAGAAGCATAAATCATATGCAAAAAGTGCATAAAATGAGATGTTATCAGCGATGTGAGGCAGAGACATCACAGCAGCAGTAGTAGCCCACATCGAACGCATATGACATGTCCACCATACATGTGCAGCTGGAGGGCATCCAGAGCACATAGGATCACATACTAAGCACCCAAGAGGGTATTCTAAGGGCACGGGAGGGTTTCCAGTACACCCAGGATGCCATGCGGTTAGACCATCAACAGATGCATTATCAGGTCCACCACTTATATTCGTTCCAGCATGCCCAGTCCCAGAGGAACCCCCGATGGGGGGGAGATTGATGGAGTTCACTGTCAACATTTTAGGACAACTACTCGCCTCCATAGTCAGTCTATCGGGGTTCCTATTACTAACATCCTCCACCACAAGGAGGAGTACTTCCACCACAGTGATCATCTACCCTATCATTCCTAGAATTTAGTGTCATGCTGAGGACAACATGATTTAAAAGTTTGGGGTGGTAGGGCGGTATGCCCTTATCTCATTTTCACTCTCTCATTTTGCATTTCACCTGCCATTTATATTTGTTTTGTTTTCTTTTGCTTGTTTTAGTTTAGAATTTACCTACTTTGCATTCCTTCATGCCATGTAGTTACTTCCTTGCAATTTTCGTGTAATTTTAAAAAAAAGCTCTTTTTCATACATTGCATATCATGTAGTTTTTTGGTAATTTTTGCATGTTTTGGCTAGGATTTGCTTATTTACTGCTTTAAGTTCAATAATGTAGGCTTAGATGTGATTGAAGGCAACTTGGCACCGTTTTGCCCAATTTTGCCCAAATTTGAGATCTCTTGCCTAAAAATGTGTTTCGACCCAATCTCTACTCTTTGGATTAAAATTGATGACCTTTGACAAATGCAAGTGAATTATCATTGTTTATTGCTAAATGGTATGAATTCTTGACTTTTTACATGTGTGTCACCTCTCTTGTGTTTGTGAATGTTTTGTTTGAATTATGACTTGAGCAAGCTATGAAATCACTTGATAGAAGTATCAATTTCAGGTTGTTCATTCATGTGGTGTGAAATTGTTGGATGAAGTGTTGGATTATCTATGCAGGACACCTTATGTTAAGAATCACACCAGTGACCCCTCTTTGACCCAACTCTTCATTCACCATCTTCTTACCTCTCCAACTCATGAAAGGATGCCAAAGTGCACATATCATTCATGGCCACCTCCAAAAGTTTGGGGTGGCCAGATCTACATCTCACTGCTTCACTCTCATCACCATATGCCCTATCTACTCCAAGGGCAGAGAAAAAGAAAAAGAAAAAGAAAATGCAAAAAGAAAATAAAATATGTTCTTGTTTGATAGCATCTAAATAAAGAAAAGATGAGTGTGTAAAAGCACTCCAAAAGCTTACCGCAATCCTTTCTTCCATTTTCATATCCATTGAACTAGGAAACATCAAACCTAGCTCATTTTCCCTTTCTGTAGCCACGTGGGTCATTTGATGTGATTTGAAACATAAGAATGAATGCATGAAGGTGAAACAACACTCTTGGTCATCCTTGATTAACGCCATCATGAAACATTCTACCCAAAACAATGTGAAGGAAATATGGATAGCTTGTGTGTTCTATGTGCTATATTTGAAGTTCATATGCTTTGTTCTCTTTTCATGATTGGTTTGTGAAAGCCGAAGAGGAGAGAGGTGGAATCCATGTACTTAGTTAACATTGATCCCATATAGCAATAATCATCTTTTGCATTGCATTTGTCATTTCTTAATTGTGAAAAAAATTGCAGAGAGATTGAGTTGGAGCATACTTGAGGACAGGTATGTTTTAAGTTTGGGATGGTGATTCAGCCCTATTTTAGAGCTTCATCTTGTGTCATAATGCATTTCAATCACATCTATACATGTTAGATTACATGTTATTTCCCTCAATATGCATATTGGTGTAAAATGCACTTGTGGACATTATTTGTATTATTTTAAGCATTTGGACCACTCTTGATGGAAGAGAGAGAGAATAAGTGATCCTAGGGTTTTTCTACCCTTAGAGAGGCCTAGAGAGAAGTTTGATTCTCCCTCAACCTACTCCTAGTGGCCAAAGATTCATTAAAACAAAGATGTCCAAGAAAATCTAAAGAAACAAGTCCAAGTGTTGATCTAGAGGCCAGCACGGCCATGGTACCACAAAATGGTCGTGTTGGCTTGCAAATCAACAGAGTCGCCTTGGAGAAATGCTAGAATCATTACGGACGTGCCACTCATAATGGAAGTGGTGAATTAACTTAGAACGGACGTACCACTTTGCATGGTCGTGTGATAGCTGAGATAGAATGATCGTGGAGCCAAGTACGGGTTGTGCAATCTGAGCCACCACGGTCATGCTACCCTAGCCCCACTACGGTCATGACCACCAAGGTCATGCTACCCTAGCCCCACCATGGTCGTGCCACTTCCAGTTCAAAATCCATTGTGTGTTTCTATTCAGAGGGTTGCATCTATTCAAACTCCAATTGAGTAGTGTGTAGCACCATTGGTAGAACTGTACCACTTTCATACTTTAATAGCTTCCTTTAGATTTATACAAACATCAGGTTGTGTCATGTACACATCCTCAAGAATATTATCGTTAAGGAAAGTGCTTTTAACATCCATCTACCAAAACTCATAGTCAAAATAAGTTGCAATGATAACCATGATCCTAATGGATTTAATCATGGAAAATGTTGAAGAAGTTTCATCATAGTCAATGCCTTGAACTTGTCTGAAACCTTTTGCACCCAATATGTCCTTTTAGGTTTGTACATTACTATCCATGTCAATCTTCATTTTGAAGACCCATTTGCACCCATTATGTCCTTTCATGTTTGTACACTACCATTCATGTCAGTCTTCTTTTTTAATACCCAATTGCACCCTATGGGTTTTAACCATTCGGGTGTAACCACCAAGGTCCATACCTTGTTGGTGTACATGGAGACCATCCAGATCTCATGGGCTCAAGCCACTTCTCAAACTCTGGTCTGTCAATAGCTTCTAGCTAGTTTGTTGGCTTCTATGACCAACTCATCGCCTTCTTGAGTCACAAGATAACAAAATCTCTCAGGCTCAAGGCATGTCCTAGTAGATCTATGAGGTTCAAGTCTCATAAGAGGAACTTGAGTATCCACAACAACCTATGACTCTTCTTTTCCTTCTGTACCTCTACAGTTTCAATGTTTTCTTCTTGTTCTTGAGCCTCTTTGAGCTCTACTTTTCTCCCACTCATTCTTTTGGAAATAAAATCCTTTTCAAGGAATACACCAGTCTTGGTAACAAACACTTTGTTGTCATATGGAGTGTATAAGTACTATCCCCTAGTTTCTTTGGGATAACCAACAAAATAACATTTATTTAATTTGGGTCCTAGCTTTTTAGGAAACTTTTTTTGACATAAGCATTACATCCCCAAATCTTCATAAAAGACACATTATGATGTTTCCCATTCCATATCTCATATGGTGTCTTCTGAACCGATTTAGACGGTACACAGTTAAGTGTAAATGTGGCGGTTTCTAAAGCACATCCCCATAATTAAATCGAAAGATAAGAAAAATTCATCATTGCTTGCATCATATTTAGTAATGTGTGATTCATTCTTTCTGATACACCATTATGTTGTGGTGTTCGAGGTGAATTCCATTGTAATACAATACCACATGCTCACAAAAGTTCTTCAAACTTTTTCCTTAAGTATTCTCCACCTCAACCAAAATGAAGTACTTTAATGTTTTTATGAAGTTGGTTCTATACTCTATTCATGAAATCCTTGAAGTTTCTAAGGGTTTCTCACTTGTTCTTCATTAAGTAAACATAGACAAACCTAGCCAGATCATTAGTGAAGCTAATGAAGTATTAGTAACCACCTCAGTCATTTGTTTTAAAAGGACGCATACATTAGTATGTAGAAGTCCTAATAGATCACTTTCTCTCTTGATGTGACCAGTGAAAGGAGTATTTGTCATTTTGCCCAATAAACAATATTCACATGTCACTATTGATTTGAAATTGAAGTGTCTAGATAACCATCTTTATGGAGTCTAGAGATGTGTCTCTCATTAATGTGCCCTATATGAAAACACCAAAGATATATTTTGTTTGATTTATCAAGTTTTTGCCTTTTGATATATACATTATAAATATTTGTCTCTAGATCTAGAAAATAAAGACCATAAGATATTGGTGCATTCCCATAAAATATCTCATCTTTAGAAATAGAACATCAACCATTCTTAATGTGAAATTCGAATCCATTCTTGTCCATACAAGATATTGAAATGATGTTTCTATTCATGGTAGGTACATAAAAGTAGTTTTCTAACTCTACTACAAGCCCACTGAGCAAAAATAAATGATAGGTTCCAATGGCAGTGGAACCAACTCTTGCTCCATTTGCAATGTGCAGTTCAACCTCACCCTTTCTTAAAGGTTTACTTCTTTTCAAATCATGAGTATTTGAGCATATGTGAGATCTACATCCGGTATCTAGTACCCAAGATGAAGAAGTAAACAAATTTATCTCAACAACATATATACTTGAAGTGGAGATCTCTATCCCCTACTTCTTCTGCAATTCATCCAGATAAAGAGGGAAATTTCTTTTTCAGTGTCTAGTCTGGTTACAGTGGTGACAAGTGCCTTCCTTTTTCACCCCTCCCTTAGCTTTCAGTGTAGAAGACTTGGGTTTCTTACTAGCTTTAATTTTTCTTACCTTTGCCTTTACCCTTGGACTTCCCTTTGCCTCTATTGACCATAATCACAAATTTGGGTTTGTCCTTATTCATTTGCACTTCAGCAATTCTCAACATAGCAATTCTGACAACAACTTGTCAAAATTATTCATATTGTAGTTCATGACAAACTAGTTATATGATTCCAGTAGTAACTGTAGATCACAATTGTGGGCAACTCTCAGCCTAGAGAAAATCCTAGTCTAGCAAGGTTCATAAAAAACCCAATCAACTTGAGTACATGGGTACCTACTGGATCTCCTTCTACCGTATTGCACTTGAACAACGCATGTAAGACATCATATCTCTCTTGTCTTGCCTAAGACTTGTACATATTCTTAAGATGTGTTACCATCTCAATATCATCCATGTTCTCATGTTGTCTGTGCAACTCATAGTTCATTTAGCATAGCATCAAGCACTTCATCCTGGACATAATCAGTATCCTTCTTCTAAGAATTCATGTCATCCTTAGGCACAGTGGGAACTAGTTCATTGGCTCTGGTGTATCCAAGACATAGAGGTTGCACTCTTGAGTGAGAATGATTCTCAATGTCCTGAACTAGTTGTGAAAGTTATTCCCATTTAGATTTTCCTTCTCAAGGACCGACTGTAATGAAAATGTGTTATTGTTTTTCATTTGTTTATACTAAAGGTATTTGCAATTTTTCAAAACACTTTTGATTTTATATGATTGAAATAAAATTTGATGATATTAATTAGGCCTTCAATTAATTATTGTCCCATTATTTTGTTCAAATTTATAGCCCTCACTATCAATTTAAAAGATTATAGCATACAACCTTCTAGTGAGTCAAGATCCATATTTCTTCAAAGTTCTAATCAACTAGGGTCCATCTCCCACAACTTGACTATTTATGTAGGAAAAACTTGCCAATTGTATCATATGCAACTCTTGATAGATGGTATGCACAACTCTCTGCCGGAATCCATATTTATTCTTATAGGTGCTTAATCTCATTTAGATCACCTAGTTAAGACTAACACAAAAACCAACATGATAGAATATACACCCTACAGAGGAAGACTCACATAATAACCACCACACCTCCATGCAATAGACGACGCACCATGCTGAGGCGTTCCCACGCTTAGTCAATCAATATTTTCATATGTGTCACTAATGGAAAGCACATTAGACTTAATATATAATTAAGGGATTTGTATTTATAAATACGTATACATATCCAATCACCACATACTTAGAATATGTATTATCTACATGCTATATCCACAAACAAAACATGCAATCACATAATACGAGTCAAAACTATGGCCACACTAATGCAATTCTTATGATCCACAAAGAATTTCTACCACCTAAGGTTCACATCTCATGTAGCAATTTTCTCTTTAGAAAATATGTGTTGGAATCCACCTAGTTGGTCGATTGGACCCTCCAGTCAATTGGTTGGCATGTTGGTTGGTCGATTGGACCCTCCAGTCAATTGGTTGGCATGTTGGTTGGTCGATTGGTATTCATGGATCGGTTGACTGGTTCCTACCTCAAGTGGCATCTAAAATCCTCCATCTAATTGGTTGGGCCTCCAGTTGATCGATCATCTCCTCCTATTAGTTTCCCCTTTGGTCCTCTAGTCGATCGACTTGACTCCCAGTCGGTCGACTCATTTAGTGCAGAACTTCTTCTCTTGCCGAAACATGAATTAAAACTAACATATTCCTTTAGACTTGTTACATTGTAAAACTAAAATATTGAGTTACATTTGATGGGTGTATAGGGAGGGAAGTATTGATTTACATGTTGAGAAAGAGGTAGGTTTTATATGCAAACTGAATAACAACAAGAATAAAATCCATCCAACCAAGCACACACATCCACATGGGATTCTGGCCATAATTGTGCATTCATCCACCATCAAAACAAAGTTTAGGGCCACACACACACACAGATATATATATATATATATATACAACAATACCGAGTGTCGTCTCCTTGGGTCCCATCTAGGTGATTCCCCGATGACTCCTAACCCTAGGGCATGACGCCCATGTTGGCGGCCACTCCGGCCGTCAGCGTCCACCTCCACCATCCACACACACCTGCAACCAACCCACAATCCACCCACAGCTGACCAGACAGAGAGAAAGAGAACGAGAAGGGCCCGGCCATCCCTAACCCTAACGGGATAGGGAGCGTTGACGGGTAAGAGAACGGCACGATGGCAACTGGATCAGGAGCACCGTTGTTAGCAGGAGGAAGGAAAGAATGGAACAAGGTCCTGAGTGAACCCTCTCTGTGGCAGGAAATGGAGGACATCTTCCCAACACCCATACGGACGGAAGGCGAAATCCACATCGACCTCGAAGAGGAGGAATTCGAGAAAATGAAAAATGTATGGGAATACGCTGTCATGGCTTGCGTCGTTGGCAAGTGGCCCTTCTACCTACATTTCCTTGCTTGGATAAAGAGGATGTGGTCCCCGAAAGGATCCTTCGATCTGATCTCGAAAGAGTCTGGTGTGTTTCTGATTTGATTCTCAAACGCGGCGGACTGACAGGCAGTGCTCAACATGGGACCGAGGTGGTTAGATGGCCAATTGGTGGTGGCCAAGAGCTATCATTTTGGGGATGAGTTGAGGTGTTATGCCTTCACAACGATACCTACATGGATCACGTTAGGTTCAATCGGACGCTCATGGACTCGGCGGGAAACCGGGATGAATGTGGCTGGGGCGGGGAGATTTCTGCACATTGATGAATGATCCTTGGTGACTGACGAAGCCATGGTCTTGATTGAGCTCAACACTGAGGAAGACACGACTGAGTAGGTCTGGATCAATGTTCGTTGATGGGAGGCTATACCTATCCATATCATCTATGATTACAAGCCACCGAAGTGCACCTATTGCAAGGCGTTCGGCCACCCGGATGGTGCCTGTAAGGAGGGGCAGGAGGCTCCCAAACCGATGCACAAGAAGACTGAGATGAACTCCAAGCAATGGGTGGAGAAGCCCAGCAAGACGATGGGTGTCGAGACCATTGCTTCCAAGGCGTCATCCTCAAGAGCCAAAGCGCCATCTACTGTTGGGTTTGAGAAGCCTGTTGCAGGTGCGGAGAAGACTAGGATGGATAGTGATGACATACAGAAGGAGTCAATGGCTGGGCATGACGAGAATGGTCTGCCTTCGACCAGCAAGGAGAAAGGGAAGGGTGCTAAGCAACTAGCTGAGACCTCCATGTCTACTGCTATTAATGCACCTAAAGGAGAGACTCATGATACAGATCAAAAAGAAGAAGGGGAGTTTACCCAGCATCAAGGAGGAGAAGCCAAAGTGGGATCCCAAAGACACAAGGTGTCAGTTCCATTTTATAGGCCACCAACAGATTTGAAGCACTCAGCGAGTCAGATGCAGAAGAACCTGAACAGGTGGAATGAAAGAAGAAGAAAGAAGGCAACAAGAAGAAGGAGCAGCCCAGGCGTACTCAGGAAAACAAAAACATTTAAAATGTCCATTGTTATGTGGAACATAAAAGGGGGTGTGATAGGAATAAGAAGAAGGAAATCCGGGAGAGGATTGGTGCTAGTGGCTGCTCTATTGTAGCGTTGGTTGAAACCAAGATCAGAGAAAACAACAAACCAAGTATTGGATATTTGTTTCCACAAGGATGGGAACATGTATCCAACATCCAATGTTCTGAATTGGCTAGAGTGTGCGTGGCGTGGAAGCCCAATGCATGACAGATGACAGTGAGAATGATGACTGATCAACACAATACACTAGATTGTAGGAATGTAGTTGGCCTACACATGTCCTTGACTAAAGTCTATGCCCATAATGATGCAAAAAGTAGGGAGGTTCTTTGGCATGATCTGGTTCTGCTGTCTACACATAGGACGACACCGTGGATGGTGATTGGTAACTTCAACAACATCACATTATAGGGAGATAAGATTGGGGGCAGACTTGCGCTACGTGCTGTGATTGATGCCTTTAACAGGGCTATTGATAAAGTGGAGTTGATAGAACTTCCCATGACAAGCGGTGACCTCTTTACATGGAATAACGAATAAGACCCAGAGGACGGGATAGCTATAAAACTGGATAGAGCTATGGTTAATGAAGAATGGCTGAAATTTTTTCCTAATGTATAGGTGAAAGTCAGTGGATCTGAGCTTAGTGATCATGCTCCTCTTCTTGTGCACATCATAGAGAAAAAACAAAAGAGAAGACCTTTCATATTTCTAAACTATTGGGCTGATTGGAAGGGCTTTGATGAAATTATGAAAGAGGTATGGGGTACACACATCCATGGGAATCCTATGTTTGTCTTTGCAAAAAAGTTGTCACTAATGAAAACTAGACTGAAAAAGTGGGCAAAGGAAAAGGTAAACATTCCTAATCTGATTACATCTACAAAGAGGGAGTGTAGTGAAGTTAGAGAGTTGTTGATGACTGATCTGCTCAATAAGAAGTTGATAGAGAAGGACCGTGAATTAAGAATGATGCTTGCTGATTTAAAGAAAGCCGAGGAGAAATTCTACTGGCAAAGAAGTAGAGAGAAATGGTTGAAAGACGGTGATAGAAACACCAAGCTCTATCACATGGAAGTTAGAAGAAGGGAGGCCGCTAATATCATATGTGAGCTGATTGATAAAGATGGACAGGTGGTTAATAAACAAGAAGACATTGAGGACCAAGCCATTCAGTTCTATAGCAAGCTCTACAATAAAAACTTTGAAAACTTAATTGAGGAGGAAGACATAGAATGGAAATTCAAGCTTTCTAGTACCCATAACAACATTCTCACTAGGGAGGTCGCCGAGCAAGAAGTTAAAGATGCACTATGGAGCATTGGTTGCAAGAAATCCCCCGGGTCAGATGGTTTCAATGCTTTCTTCTATAGGACAGCTTGGTATACCATTAAAGAAGATCTTCTGAGGTATGTGAGATGGTTTCTTGATGGTGGTAATATGGTTAGACAAGTCAATCATGCTTTCTTGATCCTCATCCCAAAGAATAAGGTTACGGCATCTCTTGTGGATTTTAGACCTATTGCTTGCTTCTCTATCTAATATAAAATTATTGCAAAAATCCTAGCAACAAGGCTGAAGATGGTTCTCCCCTTTCTGATTTCTGAAAACCAAGGAGCTATCATTACTGGCAGGAGCATTAGTGATTGTGCCCTTCTTGCTGATGAATTCCTAGTTGATTACAATGTGATGAGAAGGAGTAGAAAGGCTTGTCTAAAGCTTGATATCTCGAAGGCGTATGACAGCATGAGATGGGAAAAACTGTGGTGGATCATGTAAAAGATGGGCTTCTCTGATAAATGGATACAATGGATACAACAATGTGTTGGAACTACTAGCTTCTCGGTGCTCATCAATAGTACTTCGGCTGGTATGTTTAAAGGCAGCAATGGGCTACGACAAGGTGACCCCCTTTCTCCACTCCTCTTCACCATTATCATGGAATACTTTACAAGGAAGTTGAAAGTTGTGGAAGACTCAAAAATAATCAAAGCATATATGGTCCATGGGATGAAGGTAATGAGCCATCTTATCTTTGTAGATGATGTCTTACTTTTTCTGGAGGCCAAAGTTGATATGCTAAAAGAGTTGAAAAAATTTCTGGGAGAGTTTGGTGAGCGGACAGGGTTGTGGATTAATGCTAATAAAACTCAACTCTATCTCTCAAAGAACTGTCACCAGCTAGAAGCCAGACTACAAGAAGCCATTGGTGTGGAGTTGGGTAAGTTCCCGACTAAATACTTGGGCTTCCCTCTTGTCGGGGGCAATCTATAGGTCAAAGATTTTGCTTAATGCATTGATAAGCTGGATGAGATGATAGCCAAATGGCCGACACAGAAGACATCCATGGTGGGCCGCACTGCCCTCATTAGATCAGCTATTGAGGGACTTCTTATTTTATGGGTGCAACAAGAAGAGATTATGGGTGTTGTGCTTGACAGGATGGAGATAAAAATCTCAAACTTCATCTGAGCGGGTGAGTACCATCCCATGCGCTATTCAAGACTGGCTCTACCTAAAGATGAGGGAGGCTTGCAACTGAAAACTCTAAGAAACATTGCTAGATGAGGGACTCTGAAGAGAATCATCTTGTACCAGACTGGCGGTTCTGTTTGGGGGAGATGGATGAGGGATAGATACCCACAAGGACTGGATTTCCAGCCCCGCACCAGAGAAGGCATTTCACACACCATTCATATGATGAGGGGTCTTTGGCTGTAGGTCAAGCATCTTTTCTATCTGAAGCCTGATGGACAATGGTACATGCTTAATCCAAAGATGGATCTGTGGGAGATTACCAGGACAAGGGCTGAAAAAGATGGCACTATGGTGCATATATGGGATGGTAAGAAAATTCCTAAATGGTCTACATGTGTGTTTAAAATTCCGCATGGTGCTCTAGCGACTTTGGACAAAGTTCATGAATGGAACCGCAATATTGTTGTCACCTGTTACCTATGCAAGGAAAACGATGAATCACATAGTCATTTATTCGGTTGTTGCATCTTTACGAAGAACTTATGGGATATTATTTGCAAAGAATTCTTGCTGAATATAGAGTTGAATGTAGACTTAAAAAAGACGGTCAAACAATGCACCAATGAGGAGAAGAAGTTGATTCTTTTTGCTGCCTTGTGCGTCTATGTTTGGAATGAAAGAAACACTTGTAAGCACAGAGGAGTAGATAGTAGTGTGAGTTCTATTGCTGCAAAAATTTGTAAAAATGTTAAAAAGGGATTACGTGTAAGCTAGTCGGGTGAGTTTCTCACGTACACATTGTATAGAGAGCATAGGGCTATATGTAACTCTTGACCCTCCTACAGTTGTAGGGGGGAAGTCAGAATATATTTACAAGATTCCGATACATACACACATATATAATTGTTGTCGGCAAGGGAATAGCCATGTTGGAAAATTCCGCTAGTCCCCAATGAAGGGACCCGGGTTCAAAACCACACGGAGAAGCATCTCTTGATTTATCACCCTCTCGGGCATCCGGCCTCTGCCACAGGTTATGGGAGAGGGTGGGAGAAATCTTTCTCTCTTAATCCCATACATATATCATTGTTCAAGAAAGAGATATGCAGTGTATGGGGCGGAAAGGCGTAGAGTATATGTGGTATGTGGGAGTACATACGGAAATATATGCAGTTTTGGATTTTTTTCCTTTCATTAAACTAATTATATATGAAATAATATATTGAAATCATAAATAAAAATTATAAATACATAATTAGGCATTTATATATATATATATATATATGCATGTACAATATACATGTATATGTACATAAGTCTATATATCGAATGTGTTTGTAATAAATGTACACATTGAAATGTAACTAATTTAATGTACATTAGAGCATGTTTATAAATGCAAATAAATCAAATTACAAGTACAAATGTGTATATTCATGTAGGTATTATTATATTGCATATACATATGAATATTTCAAAAGGTATTCATATAATTGTATAAATGTGCGGGGAAATTGTTCTATGTATTACAATGTATACATATAAATCAATGACTACATAATTGAATTTAAATACAAATGAAATATGTGTATATGTATGCATGTGTAACAACCCCACCCCTCGGTAACCCCCAATTGAGGAAGACTAAAAAGTTGGTGTTGTTATCCCAAAACATGATCAATGGTTTTGCAAATAATAAAAAATAATTAATTAATTCTACCACAAACTAAGCATAAAATAGGATAAAAATTTCTTTTCACATACCTTTCAAATATGGGACTTTGGAACTTTACCCAAGATAGGAATCTATTTATCTAATCCTCCAATCTTTAGATAACTATATTCTTCTAATGTCACTTTAATTATTTATGCACTTTCTGTCATGTGTATATCTAATTGTAACCCTAAAATGCCGATAGACAAAATGTCGGTCAGTATAAAGGTTATATTGTTATGTGGTGGCAACCAAAATCTTACACATATTGTAACAACATATGCACATCAAATATTTGTTACCAATCAAAGTTTATGTTTTCATTATAACTTCCCAACCATTTTTACCCATACAGTAGTATACCCTATCTTAGGGTTTAGTCCTATAATAGACATTAGGCTACCATCTCCATCCTGAGCTTGGTACCTTATGGGCCACCCCTCTAGGTGCATGTAGTCTTCCCATCCAGGGTTTGACCACTCATGACCTTCCCTCCAGGGCTAGTTCTCTCATCATTAAAAATCATAAATCATAAATCCAGAGGTGGTATGCAAGTTCAGGCAAGTTATAAGCAATATATGGTGATAATCATAGTCACTTTATAGATTGCAGGAAATAAAGTCATCCAAACATTGAATTTTAGGAAATTAGTAAAACCTCAGAAATCGGTGTGAAACTAAAGCGATTAACCATAATAATAACCACATACTTGATTTGGAAGTCTCAATGAATCAAGCAAGATATCCAATCCAAACAGGTAGTCCAGTCAACCAAGTCAAGAAAATCACACAAGCAATCTGAATCTTGAAAAGCTTGTATTACCTAATCATTACATACTCATCAAAATCCCTTTTATTGACTTGGGAATCCCTTCTAGGGTTTCTAGGTTTAATTAGGGTTTCTTTAGGGTTTCTTAGATCTATTTCTCAATTTTTACCTTTTCAGGTCACCAAACCCTAATTACTCAAATTATCCACATTAAAGTTCCTTTATTCTAAATTTGTCTTAGGATCACCATCCCTCTATCTTATACATGGATTTTTGAAATAAAAACCATTAAAAATTATATTCACCTAAATTAGGGTTTCTAAGCCCATTAATGTACTTTCATATACATGGAACCTAAATTGAGCCAATTATATGCAAAGATCATCTTTTTAGAACTAAATCTTCCTTTTCCTAACAATAGGTTAATATTGGCTTAAATTATCCAAAGAACATCATTAAATCCCATTAACATCAAAACTTAGGGTTTTACATTAATAAATACATTAAAGGTGACAACTTTGTATACTTTTCGAATTGCAAGAAGTAACATGCTTCATTTATATTTTTATTGGATCCTATGTATTTTTTTTTATCAACTTTCGTATATAACATGTCATCGTCATATTAACCTATAATTAGTTATGATTTTATCAATAAAACCCTTTTTTGGCCAATCAGGGATCACCAAGGAGCTTACCTGACTCATTTAAGTCGTGCCAGAGGGGTCAGGCTTGAGCCAATCGTCTCGTACCGCTTCGACACCCAGGCCCGTGAGGTAACTCACCCGTGCGATAAAAAAAGGACATGAAAAGATAGGAATGGCCTTACCTTTTCAACACACACTCGAGGGCAGTGAGGACTTTTGCACGCCAGTCGTCTTCAACCTCTTGCTCCTCTCTCATGTGAGCTGGCTGTCAACTGGGGATCTTGCTCCGCATTTCACTCCACATAACCACAAGACAAAATCATAGGTACCTTCACCTCGCCCTCGCAAACTCGACGTGTTTATGAATTGGTTGGTTGTTGATCAGAACTGATGGGTCGACTCCATGCTAACTCCAGTGAGGGGATCCTATGGGCAGGTGTGAAGATCGTGGCCAAAGGCAAAATTAGATGCATTGGTGAGTTCGTTGGCTCAGCCCGAAAGCATTGATATGCTTTGGGTTCTCGTAGATGGGGTGTATGACCCCCTTTATACAGGTTAGGGTCAGTGACGAGTTTCAGATTGGGGAAACTCTGGTTAATCCTTGATAGGTAACAAATCCTAGGTCAACTAGGACCGAAAACATCTCCTGAATCTATCTAAATGATCTCCGTGCTTGTACATACTGTGGTTCACATGAAACTTGAGATCCAAGATCTCAGTTTTCTATTCCTCTCTGAATTCTGAATCAAGCTAGGTGATCTATGCACACTGTTGGATTCTAGATCCAATGGCTCTTAACCACACTCCTCAATCCTTAAGTAATTGGAAAAGATAAATAGATGCGACATTTAATACATTATACATGATAATCATATCACTTTAGGATTATTATGAAAATACATATCTCTTCAACCATTAACACGTTTGCTTCCAAATTTTAAGGGAAACTTCATAATGACTTTATCTACACATGTGCAAAGTTTGAGTCCCAAATTTGAAAGCATGAGGGACTTTTCTTCATATGCAAGTTATCACTTAATTAGGCATATTTTATTCATATTTTCTCTCACTTTCTCCTTGATTTTCTTTATTTGAATTCCTTTTATCATTAGAAACCATGTGGATTCGAATAATAATCCATAATGGGTAAACACTCAACTTTATAGAGAAATCTACATAATTCTCAGTATTATTTTAGTTTCCTTTTCCTTTGTATGCATTATTATATTTCTTTCCATTTTTCTTTTTCATTTTTGTCATATTAGGCTTACTAACTTAGTAGGGTCCACAAAACATTCATTCAAAGGAAATATTACGAAAGAAATCAATTCATTACCCATAAATCATACAATTTTCATAATCATACATTTTATTGGAGAAATTGTATTTCAATCCATACCCATGAAAATTGAGATTATAGCATCCTCTCCTCCTTGTCAGAATTTTGCCCACAAAATTTAAGCAATCAAGCAAACAAATTAGGATGGGCTTTTTCCATGTCCTTCTTTAGCTCCCATGTGGCTTCATCCTCTCCATGGTGCTTCCAAAGATCCTTTATCATCTCTATTTTCATACTCCTGAGCTCTTTTACCTTGGTATATAGTACCCTCACAAGTGACTCGGGGTATGTCATCCTCCCTTGGAGTTCAATAGGTTCAATGCTCAACACATAGCTCGAGTCCTTCACATAGCTCTTCAGATTGGACACATGGAAAACATCATGCATCATACTATACTGAGGGGGTAATGCCAAACAATATGCAGCTTCACCAATCCATTCCAAGACCTCAAACGGACCCACATATCTAGGACTCAACTTTCCTTTGTTCTTACCTATAGCTTGGAGTGGTTCAATTTTCAAAAGCACATGCTCACCTACAATGAACTACAAATCAGTCTGTTTCGCATCAGCATACGACTTTTGTCGATCCGGGCTCTCTTAAGCCTCTATTTGATCAAAGTGACTTTATCTACATACACCTAGAGCTTGTCTGACCTCAACATTGTCCTCTCACCGACATCATCCCAGTGAAGTGGGGGACACGGTCTCTCATAAAGAGCTTCATACGGAGGCATCCTGATACTGGCTTGGTAGTTGTTGTTGTATGCAAACTCAGCTAAGGGCAAGTACTGCTCCCACGATCCACCCCAATCGAGAACACATGCTCTCAGCATGTCCTCTAATGTTTGAATTGTCCTCTTTGACTCTCCATCAGCCTGGGTTGATATGTTGTACTAAACTTTAATCTTGTGTACCGAGATCCTGCTGTACCTACTTCCACAACTTGGAAGTGAACCTTGGATCTCGATCGGAAATAATCAAACTTGGTACACCATGTAACCGTACTATCTCTCTGATGTAAAGTTTAGCTAATCTATTTTAGCTAATCTGTCACCTTGGCAGTGGTCTTTAAGGCAAGGAAATTTGATGGCGTGGTAAGGTGATCTACCACAATCCATATCGCATCATGACCTCTCTTGTTCTTAGGGAGACCCACCACGAAGTCCATGGTGAAATGTTCACATTTCCACTCAGGAATCTCAATCGACTATAACAGTCCACCAGATTATTGGTGTTCATACTTCACCATTTGGCACGTCAGACAACTGGCCACATACACCGCTATGTCCTTCTTCATTCTTGGCTACCAGAAGTACCGCTATAGGTCCTAAAACATCTTAGTAGTGTCTAGGTGTAATGTGTACTTAGCACCATGGGCTTCCTGCAAGATATGATCCTTCAAAGGTGAATCCTCAGGAACCCATATATGACTCTTGTAACAGATTCCACCATCTACTCCCACTGAGAGATGGGTCTGTGGCTTCTCGAACAAGCCCTTCATCTTACCAAACTCTGAACTAGACAACTGATCAGCTACCAACTCACTCAACAGGTATGATTTTATCTGAAAGTTCACCAAACAAACTCAGTCTTCTAACAGTTGTGGAGCCCACTCAAAAAGTTCTTCCAACTTCCTCTACTAGCTAGACAAGACAGGTGCACACCTGATCTATTTCTGACTAAGAGCATCAGCTACAACATTAGCTTTTCCAGGGTGATAGGCGATACTGAAGTCATAATCTTTCATATACTCCATCCACCGTCTTTGTCGCAAATTCAAATCACTCTGAGTTAGAAGATACTTAAAACTCCTATGGTCGGTGAGGATCTTGAAGGTAGATCCATATAGATAGTGCCTCCAGATTTTTAGGGCATGAATGATAGCAGCCAACTCTAAATCATGTGTCGGGTAGTTCACCTCATTGGGCTTGAGCTGTCGGGAGGCATATGCAACGACATGCCTATTTTGTTCCAACACACATCCAAGCCCCATCTTCAACATGTCATTGAAGATCATGAAACCTTCATTTCTGGATGGTAGATTCAACGTTGAAGTTGTGGTCAACTTCTCTTTCAACTCTTGAAAGTGAGTTTCACACACATCTGACCAAACAAACTTCTCATCTTTTTAGGTAAGCTTGGTGAGCAGCATAGTAGTCTTTGAGAAGTCTTTTATGAAGAACCGATAGTAACCAGACAATCCCAAGAAGTTGAGGATCTTAGAAGGGTTCTTCGGTGTAGGCCAATCTCGGATGGCCGACACTTTAGATGGATCCACTATGGTTCTACCTCCAGATATGATGTGTCTAAGGAACATGACACGGCCTATCCAAAACTCGCACTTCGAGAATTTCCTATAGAACTTCTACTTTCTCAAGATATTGAGGACTCTACCCAAGTGGTCACAGTGTTGCTCTAAGTTATCAAAATAAACCACGATGTCATCTATGAATGCGATGACAAACGAGTCAAGGAAAGGATGGAACACATTGTTCATGAAATTTATAAATACACTCGGTGCATTGGACAACCCAAAAGACATAACCACAAACTCATAATGGCCATAATGGGTCCGGAAAACTGTCCTAGAGATGCCCTCGCTCTTAATTCTCACCTGGTGGTACCCAAACCTCAAATCGATCTTGGAAAAGACTCGAGTAGATTTGAGCTGGTCAAAGAGCTCATCCATACGGAGTAAAGGATATGTATTCATAATGGTAGCCTGATTAATCATCTGGTAGTCCATACACATCATGAGCGACCCATCCTTCTTCTTCACAAAAAGAATTGGTGCTCCCCATGGGGATGTACTAGGTCTAATGAAACCTTTATCTAGCAGTTCCTACAATTGTTTCTTCAACTCAAGCAACTCACCATGGGCCATCCTATAGGGTGCCTTAGATATAGGGTTTGTCCCGAAAGCTATCTCTATCGAAAAGTCCAACTCCCTCCCAGGAGGAATCCCAGGCAGATCATCTGGGAATACATCAGCATGGTCCCTGAATGCCTCTATTTCCTTAAGGGGTCTCACCTTAGGCTCTAGCTTGGTGACTACTGCTAGTAAATCTTTTCAACCTTTGGTTATCATCTACTCAGCCTTCAGAACTGACATGTACAAGTTGGTGGTCACATCTCTCCTTCCTCTAATGGTAAAGTGTGGGTGACTGGGTTTCCTTATAAGGATCTTCTTCTCCCTACAGTCAATCTATGCTCTATAGGTGTAAAGCCAATCCATACCAATGATCACATCAAAATCATTCACATTGGGGAGAAAAAGTCAGAAGGAAGCTTGTGACTCAGGTACTTAACTAGACAAACAATGGTTTTTAAAGAGACGTATATTCTGACCACTCGGGGTTGTGACATCTAAAATATAACTTAAATCCTTGATATCCAAACAAAGTATAGTTGTCAGATTTCTCAAAATGAAAGTACTAGTAGAACCGCAACCAAAAAGTGCTTTTACATCTTGTCTCATGACTTCAAGCATGCCTACATAGTTTTCCATAATGTATCAGACTACTACTACATGATCAAGCTGAAATAGAAAGGAACACTCTAATGGTTATTACCCACTATCAAACAATTAGCATTGGCATGAGCCTTTTCATTGTCGATGGTGAAAACTTGGGCCTGCCTTCACTCTCCAGCAGGCAGAACTCCAGCTGGTGCACCAGCTCTTGCTGGGGGTACTGTTTCCATAGGTTGTGTTGCTATCGGACCCGGACCTCTCGGATCAGGCATAGGACAATTGTCGAGGAAATGACCCTTCTGGAAACTAGAAACACACCTTCTTCTTAAAACAACACTTCCCTGGGTGTGCTCATCCACAGTTGTGGCACTTCCGCTGATAGTTCTCAGCGCGGGGATTTCCTTTTCCTCCATGCTTACCATTGGCATTATTATTCCCATATCCCTTCTTGTGGTCATTCTTTAGGCCAGAAATTCCTTCAGCATAGCCCAAGTACCCCTTAAATGGGTTGGGCACAGGAATCACTATCGTCTCCATGCTCAGGGTGGTGTTGTAGGCATCAGAGAAGGTCGTTGGTTTACTTGCCATCACATGCATCTTGATGGTGGGGTGTAGACGTTCCACAAAGTGGTCCACCCACCTTTCCTCTGTCAGCATGTACCCGAAATACTCTAGTAGATGAAACTTTGTGAGCGTAATCTGCAACGGAGATGTTGCCTTGCACGAGGAAGGTGAAGTCCTTCTCCTTCTCCTTCTTGGCTGAGATGGGCACGAACCTGGTGAAGAAGATGGTTCTAAAATCCGTCCAGGCAATCAGATCTTTGTTTAGGTCTCAGTCTGTGATGTGGTTCTCTCACCATATCTTAGATGCTCCTTCCAGAAGATGGTTAGCAAACAAGAACGTCTTGTTCGGTTGAACCTCAAGCATGTGGAACCCATTCTCGAGCGCAAGCACCCATGAATCAGCTCTGTTGAGGACTTCCATCTTGTCCTCTTCCCTAGAACTTCTCTATGTTCAGCTTCACGAAGTCCATGATAGTGGCTTTGAGTCAGGGACGAATTGGTAGAGGCTCTCCATCTTCACCTCTGGTGGTGTCTTTGAGGGCCAAGCATTAATGGCCTTGGTCAGCTTCTTCTGTTGCTCCATCCAGAGGGTGTCGGGTGTATGGACCACAACAGCAGGCCTAGGGTTTGTGGCGATGTCGATCTTGGGCTTGTCTTCTCCCACTGGTCCTAAATTATAGTCATCATCCTTGTCCAGGTGGTCGAAAGAAATGGGCTTAGGGTCTGAGCCTTCCTCTGAGTCTTCATTGGGTCTCTTCTTCTTCCTCGAGGACTCATCACCCCGGTCTCTCCTCCTCTTCTCGGAAGATCCCCTCCTCTTGTGGGAAGGCCTACCCCCAAAAGGGTTCTCAATAGAATTGTAGGGAATAGTTACGGTCTTGACATGAGCCATGCTGGTTCTCACAAGTTAAAATATTTTAATCACAGGTTTATAACATGGAAAGATATATAAGATTTAAAATTACATTTGTGTCATCTTAATTACATGCATTTTATTGTTTGGTGGAGGATTCCCTAATCCTTAACATCCTGAATTCCCAACACAGGATGTGGTGGAGAGAAAGAAAATCCTAAGCACTTAAAATTTCTCCAAAGAAAAGAGATAAAGAAGGGACAAAATCAGGTGAGAAGACCTAGAGGTATCTTATTTCGAGTCAAATCCTTAGATTTTGGTCAGGCATTCACACGGATTTTGGTAGTCCTCGTAAACCAACTAGTGAGGTAGTGGAAAATCTTTCCAGTTCTTGGATCATGATCCTTTTCTAGACACCTCCATCTTTGAAAAAATCCTCTAATAACTCCCTTGGGCTCTAAAGAGTTTGTAAAATTTAATAATTATTAGAGATTATATAGAAAACCATGCTCTTATACCAAATGTAACTACCCCACCCCTAGGTCACCCCCAATTAAGGAAGACCAACAAGACGGTGTTGTTATCCCAAAATAGGATCAATGGTTTTGCAAATAATCAAAAATAATTAATAAATTCTACCACAAACTAACCTTAAAATAGGATAAAAAATTTCTTTTAACATACCTTTCAAATATGGGACTTTGGAACTTTACCCAAGATAGGAATCTATCTATCTAATCCTCCAATATTTAGATAACTATATTCTTCCAATGTCACTTTAATTATTCATCCACAATCTGTCATGCGTATATCTAATTATAACCCTAAAATGTCAACAAACAAAATGTCAGTCAGTATAAAGATTATACTGGTATGTGGTGGCAACCAAAATCTTGCACATATATTGTAACAACATATTCACATCATTTATTTGTTACCAAACAAAGTTTACATTTTCATTATAACTTCCCAACCATTTTTACCAATACTCTGGTATACCCTCTCTTAGGGTTTAGTCATGCAATGGACATTAGGCTACCATCTCCATCATGAGCTTGGTACCTTATGGGCCACCTCTCTAAGTGCCATATAGTCTTTCCATCCAGGGTTTGACCACTCATCACCTTCCCTCTTGGGCTTGGTCTCTCATCATCATAAATTATAAATCATAAATCTAGAGGTGGTATGCAGGTTCGGGCAAGTCATAAGTGTAACATCCCTGACTTGGGTTATAAGTTAACCCTAGGTGTTTTACTTAAATCATGTAAATTAAAGATACTTGTGATTAACTTTTGGCATGTAATTAAGTTCCTCAGGAACATACAATTTCATTTTTGTCCTTTTAAAACAATGAATGTAGTATTGTTTTGTTATGCAGGGACCTATGTGCAAGTTACCCAATTAGAAGGGTTAACTTGTAATATTAACATGATATGATGTTCCTTTGATGATGAGACATCATATGAATGAATATGATGAGGTATGATGGATTATCCAAGCTTGGGCACCAAGAAGCAGCTTGTGGAGTGGTCCTTGTGCAGCAAACCACAGAGAAGATAAAAGTAATACAACAACAGATTAAGATTGCACAAGATAGGCAGAATTCATATGCTGATAAACGTCGGAGACCCTTAGAGTTCCAGGTTGGTGACAAAGTGTATCTCAAGGTCTCGCCTTGGAAGGGAGTTCTAAGATTTGGAAGGAAAGGGAAGTTAGCTCCTAGGTTTATAGGGCCTTATCCAATCATTGAACGAGTTGGAAAGGTAGCCTATAAACTAGAATTGCCACCAGAATTGCAGAAGTTACACCCTGTGTTTCACATTTCTGTGTTGAGGAAATGTCACCCTGATACCGAGTCAGTTCTACAACCTATGGAAGTAGAAGTGAATGAATATATAACTTATGAGGAGGGACCAGTGTCAATCCTTGATAATAGAATTAAAAAGTTAAAGAAGAAAGATATAAGTCTTGTGAAAGTCCTCTGGAATCATCGTGGTGTTGAAGAAGCCACGTGGGAGCTGGAGGAAGAGATGAGGAGGAAATACCCTGCTCTTTTCTCCTAATATGCTAAATCGATTTCGGGGACGAAATCCTTTTGAGGGGTGGATAATTTGTAACATCCCCGACCTGGGTTATAAGTTAACCCTAGGTGTTTTACTTAAATCATGTAAATTAAAGATACTTGTGATTAACTTCTGGCATGTAATTAAGTTCCTGAGGAACATACAATTTCATTTTTGTCCTTTTAAAACAATGAATGTAGTATTGTTTTGTTATGCAGGGACCTATGCGCAAATTACCCAATTAGAAGGGTTAACTTGCAATATTAACATGATATGATGTTACTTTGATGATGAGACATCATATGAATGAATATGATGAGGTATGATGGATTCTCCAAGCTTGGGCACCAAGAAGCAGCTTGTGGAGTGGTCCTTGTGCTTAAAAATCCTGATTTTGATGTAAAGTGCAATTTACCCAAAATATGGAGTGCAACCTGTAAAATATACCTTTTAGTATATCTTTTATGACTTTTTACATCATTTAAGAGAAGAAATGATGAGAGGGGTGCTTCAATTAAATAATTGGATAAGAAGGATGACCTTTGTAGTGAAAACACCTAGTAAGAGTAAGGAGACCCTTCATATATGTACCTTAGTATGCATGTTGGTTTTCTCTACCCTTAGATCTTGAGTTTTTATGAGCTTTGCATAAGACTATCATGCTTGGACGTGCCTTAGAAATAAGAAGGGACTTAGATGAGAAATCTATGTTTTAGAGGTCCTTATGGTGGAAAACAACCTAAGGTATATAAGCCTAGTTCCTTGTAAAACAACCAAATGTATTCCCTTCACTTCCTCACTTCTCATCTTTCTCAACCGACCAAGGCAAAGCTCTGGAGCTCAGGGAAACGACCAACCTGTTCTAAGGTAAGAGAGCACCATCTTCTAGCTTGGAATCATGGAGGAAATCCTTGTATAAGGTTGGTTTCATGGTTAATTCACTTAGTTTTCTCTTCCTAGCCGATCCTTCCCAACTTTTCCTTGAAGAAACAACCTTGGATGACCTGTGGAGCTCAAGCCACCATTAAAGTTTCGAAGCTTGGAAGCTTGGAGCTCTAGGAACAACGTTTGAGGCGGGTTTTATAACTCTAAACCTTGCTTTGTTATGCATACTTTTATTCTTGCAAATAATAGTTAGTTCTTCTTCTTCCCCATCTTTCTTTGCACTTTTGCAAGCTTTTTCGTGAAGAACAGACCTTGGTTTCAAGGTTGAAGACAAAGGTCGTTAATACCTATGTTGGTCCTTATCCAACTTTATTAAATGATCTTGGACCAATAGGTCCAAATGGGTTCACACCCGTTTAAGCTCAAATGGGTTCACACTCGTTTAAGTTCAAATGGGTTCACACTCGTTTAAGCTCAAATGGGTTCACACTCGTTTAAGTCCAAATGGGTTCACACCGGTTTAAGCTCAAATGGGTTCACACTCGTTTAAGCTCAAATGGGTTCACACTCGTTTAAGTCCAAATGGGTTCACACCCGTTTAAGCTCAAATGGGTTCACACTCGTTTAAGTCCAAATGGGTTCACACCCGTTTAAGCTCAAATGGGTTTCACACTCGTTTAAGCTCAAACGGGTTCACACCCATTTAAGCTCAAATGGGTTCACCCTCGTTTAATCTCAAATGGGTTCACACTCGTTTAAGCTCAAATGGGTTCACACCCGTTTGAGCTCAAATGGGTTCACACCCGTTTAAGCTCAAATGGGTTCACACTCGTTTAAAGCTTAAATGGGTTCAATTAAAGGATACCTTGTTTTATTCAAACCCTAATGACATGATAGAGGTGATTTGGTTTATGTTAATCAATGAGGACTTAACCCAACCCTATCTAGAGTGATATAATCACCATCTATTAGTAAGGAGAGAGAGAAAGTACCATTTATGGTTAAAACTCAAATAAAGTACCTTCAATGTATATGAATATGCAGGATTAGGGTATGATCCACTTATGAGAGATCATGAAAACCTTAATTAAGATAATTGATGAGTCTTAACCTAATTTGAAAGCATCAATGATGATGTTTCTCATTTATGATGATGCTATGAGCTCATTTCACTATGATGTGAATAGTAAACCCTAATTCTAGGGTAATCATGAGTAATGTGAATAGTAAACCCTAATTCTAGGGTAATCATGAGTAATGTGAATAGTAAACCCTAATTCTAGGGTAATCATGAGTAATGTGAATAGTAAACCCTAATTCTAGGGTAATCATGAGTAATGTGAATAGTAAACCCTAATTCTAGGGTAATCATGAGTAATGTGAATAGTAAACCCTAATTCTAGGGTAATCATGAGTAATGTGAATAGTAAACCCTAATTCTAGGGTAATCATGAGTAATGTGAATAGTAAACCCTAATTCTAGGGTAATCATGAGTAATGTGAATAGTAAACCCTAATTCTAGGGTAATCATGAGTAATGTGAATAGTAAACCCTAATTCTAGGGTAATCATGAGTAATGTGAATAGTAAACCCTAGTTCATGGTAATATGTTGAAATGAACAATAAACTCTAAACTCATGTTATTCCTTTAAGCATGAATTGTATGATCAAAATATGAGATGAGGAATCATTATTCCTAATCATAATGAAAGGGTTGAATAACTCAAAATGATGTAAACAAGGGAATCTTACCCTTTGTAAGGACATAAAAGTATAACCTTTGAATTGAAAGGTTAATTCTGTCTTATTGACTGCTGATCTGACTATGAATTGTTGATTATTATTAATTGATTTAATGATGCAGGTTCTTATAAGAGAATAATCATATCCAGGTAAGGATCATGACATCATATCCATTGAAAGTATGTCAATGGCTTATGAACAGAAATAACTATGTTGCTTAGATGCAAGTGGCATCATATGAAATTGATATGCCTTAAGGGCCATGAATGACATCAAGGTCATGCTAATAGATGACTTGATGCTGACATGTCACTTGATAGCAAGTGTTATGATGATATAAGGGTGTAAGCACCCATGTTCCTGAATCATAGTGATAAGATGATTAAGAATTGATATCCATCTGATAACTGATATGAGTAATACCTGTTACATTTAGTATTCTTCTGATATAGCCATGATTAGTACTTGAATGTTTGGAAACATGTATGATGCTAAAAGAATACTGAAATGTACCTAATAACCAAGTATAATCATATCATGTAGAGCCCTGATCATAGATCCATCATTGTCAGAGTTTAAATGATGGTGAAATAGGTTTTCCTAAGGGAACTCCTGGATCACATACTTTAGAGTATGTGGGGGAATATGGATGTGTATATCCTTACATCCTAGTGTAGGAGTTGATGTGGATATATCTTAATCCATCAACCCTTCACTATATGTTTATACCGGGATGATGTAACACTATTCTCCCAAAGGAATCTTTTATACCGCATCGATGAGAGATAAACATGAAATCTTTCGATAGCGAAGAGAGTGCAGAATGCCACTGTGACTCTAATAGCGAAGTACCAGAATACCCTGGTGAGCTATAATAGCAGTGAAACTAGATGTCCTGCATGTTTATCCTCATTATGACTGAGGTAGTTGAATGTCATGAGAATTCGACTCTTTCGATGACCTAGTATGATACCGATGCGACTTACTAGTGATCGGTTGGAGCATGAGCGGTATACCTCATCTCCGCAGGGCATAATGATGTTTGTAAAACATAAACAACCGCGTAGCATAACTGCTTAGGATGAACTACGAAGAACATTGATTGTTATTACATTGCTTGCATTTAATATCTTGTTCAAGTATTAGTATACATGTTCTTCATATTCCTTAATAAAGGTGAGTAATTGTTATCAAGCCTGTTGTGAGTAATCTAAGTTACCTGCTCATGATATTCCTTTGATAGCTTTTAACAAAGTTTTTGGCGGAGAGTTATAACTCTCGCTGGAACAATTATTTGAAATTGTCTCACCCCGTAGATTTCTACCTTTAGGTGGACGTCAAGGTCGAAGGAACCGATCTGCAGGTGGACAGCAGTAGCAGCAACAGCAAAACCAGGAGCAGCAGTGATTTTAGGTAGAAACACTGTGTTGTAGAGTCTTATAATTAGAATAGTCTTATGTCGTCTCTGTACACTCAGGTCCTAGGAGTTTGTTGATCTGAGAATTTTGAAGTCTTGAGATTTTGTATCATGACGTATATAATCACTCGAGAAGTGATTTATCAGAGATGTAAATAGTTCATCTTACTTTTATAAAAGAAGTTTCAGGTTTTTGAGATCTCGTTTTCGAAAAGTTTTAATTTCTCGTGATTTTTCGTATTCCGATGTTAATCGAATCGCTTCCGCTATGTTTATCTTGTGTTTTGGATATCAGAGCCCACAATTAAGTGGTATCAGAGCTCTAGGTTCGCTGAGTCTACAGAGACATAGGACTTAGGATGTTGAGTCTATCCTTAGTGTTTCTTTCCTATCTAATAGAGTCTTCTGCTCCTCAGGAGAAGAAGATAAGTTAAGGATGTACGGACCACACGAAGAACATGAGGAGTACAAGGCTGAGAGTAGTGTCGCTGCACCCCAAGGAGGTGCAAGAAACCCGGAGATAGAGCAACTTGTACCTGAGCCACCTCAGTTTGACCCAGCTGACATGGGTAACCCAGCTGTCCAGACTATGTTCGGGCAGTTTATGACTGCCATGACACACATCACCGAAAGAATGCCCATGTCTGCGCCTAGGGCACCGGTCCAATCTGAAGGACAAGGTATCGGTAAGACGTTCGAGCGACTTCGTCGTGTTGGAGCTACCGAATACTTTGGGACAGCTGACCCTGCAGACGATCTGTGGTTAACTGAGTTAGAGAAAGCTTTCAGAATCTTGAACATCCCAGAAGCTGAGAAGGTTAGACATGCTGTCTATCTTCTCAAAGGAAGTGCTGGTCATTGGTGGACCATGGAAGAGAAGAAGAGGCCTGGTGTGGAGAATGCCTGGGAAGTGTTCTGACGAGAATTTATCCATAGATATTTTCCAAAGACCTTCCTGGATGAGAAAATCTCTCAGTTTGAGAGATTGAGACAAGGCATGATGAACATTAGCGAGTATGAAGCTAAGTTCATGGAGTTGCTACGGTTTTGTCCACATATGTCTGCTACAGATGAAGAGAGGATCAGAAGGTTCGAGAAGGGTTTAAATGTCGACATGACTACTCCTGTGTCTGCCCTAGAGAATCGGGAAAGGTTTTCTACCTTCGTTGAGTCAGTCTGAAGGATAGAAAGGTTCGTAGTAGAGAAGAGGCAAACCCATAAGAGATATTCTCAGTTCCAGGGATCTTCATCTAGAGACTTTAAGAAGCCTAGGTTTTCTGCACCGACACCACCACCCCCTAGACCAAGTGCCCAGACACAGTGGACACCAAGTAGAGGTAGAGGACGAAGCCTACCACTACAAGAGACTCGCAGTTCAGCATCCATGTCAGTCACAGGACCACCAAGACCACAACAACTAGAGAGAAGCTGCTACAACTGTGGTAAGGTGGGACACCTGATGAAGGACTGCAGAGCTAGGCCTGTCAGTGTGACACAGCCTCAGAGACAGAGTCAACAGGGATCACAAAGAAGACAGTTTCAAGGAGCAGCTAGAGGACGTGGACAAGCATCTCAAGTTGGATCATCAGCACCGGCTCAACCTTAGGCGACAGCAAGATTCTATGCAATGAACCCACCTGATGCAGTGATCAACCCACGGGTTGTGGTAGGTCATATGGAGTTGTTATATTCTGATATGTCTATCTCCTGTATAGTATCTGTTTTGATTGACCTGGGTGCTACACACTCCTTTATCACTCGAAGAGTGATTCATAACTACAATATGACAGTCAGTCATAGAGCAGATAGCTTGTTGTTGGAGACTCCGTTGAGAGGGTCTGCTGTTTTACAGGAGGTATGCACTCCCTGCATCCTCTTCTTTTCTGATCATCGCATTCAAGTGGATTTAATACCACTTGAGATGCAAGGATTTGATATAATCCTTGGGATGGATACCTTGGAAAGGTATAAGGTTGTCTTGGATTGTGAATCCAAAAGGGCTGTGTTTGCCGATGAAAGCAACACATGGATCTTTCAAGGAGAGAGAAAGATTCTACCCACCTGTCTTGTGTCAGCTATGGTTGTGGATAAGTTGATGAGGCAAGGATGTTATGCATTCTTAGCCCATGTGGTAGATACTACCATGGAGAGTCCCAACCCTGCCGAAGTTCCTGTAGTCAGGGAATTTGAAGAGGTATTTCCTGAAGAACTTCCAGGTGTGCCACCGCCTCGAGAAATTGATTTTGAAATCAATTTGATCCCAGACACCCAACCTATAGCACAGACACCGTATAGGATGGCGCCTGCTGAAATGGCGGAGCTCAAGAAACAACTGCAAGAGTTGCTTGAGAAGGGTTTCATCCGAACGAGCACTTCACCTTGGGGTGCTCCGATCTTGTTTGTTAAAAAGAAGGATGGATCAATGCGATTGTGCATTCATTACAGACAACTAAATAAAGTAACAATAAAGAATAAGTACCCTCTATCGAGGATTGATGATCTCTTTGACCAGTTGCGTGGTGCAACTGTCTTCTCAAAGATAGACTTGAGGTCTGGATATCATCAACTTCATATTAAGGACAGTGACATACCCAAGTCTACCTTTAGGACAAGATATGGTCACTATCAGTTCACAGTTATGTCGTTTGGATTAACTAATGCACCAACTGCATTTATGGAACTCATGAATAGAATCTTCCGACCTTTTCTCGATCAGTATGTTGTCGTCTTCATAGATGACATTCTGATCTATAGTAAGGATGCTCAACAGCACGAACAGCATCTTCGCCAAGCTTTGACCTTGCTAAGAGAACATAAGCTATACGCCAAGTTTAGCAAGTGTGAGTTCTGGTTTCCAGAAGTATCTTTCCTTGGACATGTGATATCTGCCTCGGGTATTCGTGTTGACCCTAAAAAGGTAGAATTTGTTCTACAATGGGAACAACCGAAGACACCAACAGAGATTCGAAGCTTCTTGGGGTTAGCTGGTTACTACCGAAGATTTATTAAGAATTTTAGTTCTATAGCCTTACCCTTAACCAAGTTAACCCGGAAGGATGTTCCTTTTTCCTGGAGTGATAAGTGTCAACAATCTTTTTAGCTGTTGAAGGAAAGGTTGACAAGTGCACCTGTGCTTGTGCTACCTAAGCAAGGTATAGGATATGTAGTTTTCTGTGATGCCTCCAAGAATGGACTCGGATGTGTGTTAATGCAGGATAAGAAAGTGATTTCTTTTGCTTCCCGACAGCTTAAGAAACACGAGGAGAATTATCCGACACATGATTTGGAGTTAGCTGTTGTGGTTCATGCCTTGAAGATCTGGAGACATTATCTCTACGGAGAAACATTCCAGATTTTCACTGATCATAAGAACCTTAAGTACATCTTCTCTCAGCATGAGCTTAACATGAGGCAACGTCGTTGGATGGAGTTAATCAAGGACTACGACTGTACAATTGATTACCATCTGGGCAAATCCAATATAGTTGCAGATGCCTTGAGTAGAAAATCAGCAACATCAACCATGGACAGAGCACAACTAAGTTCCTTAGTATGCCCTAGGAGAGATGTGCTTATCTCCTTAAGGCAAGACAATGTACAGATGAAGGTGTCATGGATTGCTGGGTTGTTGGCTGAGATGCATATCAAACCCACCCTAAGAGAGCAGATTAAGGAGGCACAACAGGTTGATGCTGCAGTTCAGCAGATCAGATCTGAGTATGGTGATGAGAAGCGAGAGGGTTTTCATGAATCAGATGATCAAGTGGCCTTCTATCATGGGAGGATGATAGTGCCAGATGTGGATAACCTGAGGAAGTTAGTCCTGGAGGAAGCTCATTCTTCTATGTATGTTATGCATCCAGGGAGCACCAAGATGTATCGAAACTTGAAAGATATGTATTGGTGGCCTGGGATGAAGAAAGATGTTGCAGAGTTTGTGATGAAGTGTCCTGTGTGTCAGCAAGTTAAAGCTGAACACCAGAAGCCTACAGGAATAATGCAACCTTTACCCATACCACAGTGGAAGTGGGACCATGTGACCATGGACTTTGTTGTTGGCCTACCTAGGACAAACAAGGGACATGATTCCATTTGGGTAATAGTTGATAGGTTGACAAAGACAGCTCATTTCTTTCCTGTCAAAACAACCTATTCTGCCGAGAAGTTAGCACAGCTGTATGTTCAAGAGATAGTGCAACTGCACGGAGTTCCTGTCACTATAGTTTCTGACAGAGGTCCCCAGTTTACAAGTCGTTTTTGGGAGCAGTTGCACAGAGCTTTAGGCACCAAGTTAAGGTTTAGTACAGCCTTTCACCCACAGACTGATGGACAGTCAGAAAGGACTATACAGACCTTGGAAGACTTGCTGAGAGCATGTGTTCTCCAGTTTATAGGAAGTTGGGATCTACACTTAAGTTTGATAGAGTTTGCCTATAACAATAGCTATCAACGTAGTATTGATATGGCACCTTATGAATCCTTGTATGGTAGACGTTGTAGATCACCCTTGTGTTGGTATGAGACTGGTGAACGTCAGTTGTTAGGTCTTGATCTTGTGCAGCAAACCACAGAGAAGATAAAAGTAATACAACAACAGATTAAGATTGCACAAGATAGGCAGAATTCATATGCTGATAAACGTCGGAGACCCTTAGAGTTCCAGGTTGGTGACAAAGTGTATCTCAAGGTCTCGCCTTGGAAGGGAGTTCTAAGATTTGGAAGGAAAGGGAAGTTAGCTCCTAGGTTTATAGGGCCTTATCCAATCATTGAACGAGTTGGAAAGGTAGCCTATAAACTAGAATTGCCACCAGAATTGCAGAAGTTACACCCTGTGTTTCACATTTCTGTGTTGAGGAAATGTCACCCTGATACCGAGTCAGTTCTACAACCTATGGAAGTAGAAGTGAATGAATATATAACTTATGAGGAGGGACCAGTGTCAATCCTTGATAACAGAATTAAAAAGTTAAAGAAGAAAGATATAAGTCTTGTGAAAGTCCTCTGGAATCATCGTGGTGTTGAAGAAGCCACGTGGGAGCTGGAGGAAGAGATGAGGAGGAAATACCCTGCTCTTTTCTCCTAATATGCTAAATCAATTTCGGGGACGAAATCCTTTTGAGGGGTGGATAATTTGTAACATCCCCGGCCTGGGTTATAAGTTAACCCTAGGTGTTTTACTTAAATCATGTAAATTAAAGATACTTGTGATTAACTTCTGGCATGTAATTAAGTTCCTGAGGAACATATAATTTCATTTTTGTCCTTTTAAAACAATGAATGTAGTATTGTTTTGTTATGCAGGGACCTATGTGCAAATTACCCAATTAGAAGGGTTAACTTGCAATATTAACATGATATGATGTTCCTTTGATGATGAGACATCATATGAATGAATATGATGAGGTATGATGGATTCTCCAAGCTTGGGCACCAAGAAGCAGCTTGTGGAGTGGTCCTTGTGCTTAAAAATCCTGATTTTGATGTAAAGTGCAATTTACCCAAAATATGGAGTGCAACCTGTAAAATATACCTTTTAGTATATCTTTTATGACTTTTTACATCATTTAAGAGAAGAAATGATGAGAGGGGCGCTTCAATTAAATAATTGGATAAGAAGGATGACCTTTGTAGTGAAAACACCTAGTAAGAGTAAGGAGACCCTTCATATATGTACCTTAGTATGCATGTTGGTTTTCTCTACCCTTAGATCTTGAGTTTTTATGAGCTTTGCATAAGACTATCATGCTTGGACGTGCCTTAGAAATAAGAAGGGACTTAGATGAGAAATCTATGTTTTAGAGGTCCTTATGGTGGAAAACAACCTAAGGTATATAAGCCTAGTTCCTTGTAAAACAACCAAATGTATTCCCTTCACTTCCTCACTTCTCATCTTTCTCAACCGACCAAGGCAAAGCTCTGGAGCTCAGGGAAACGACCAACCTGTTCTAAGGTAAGAGAGCACCATCTTCTAGCTTGGAATCATGGAGGAAATCCTTGTATAAGGTTGGTTTCATGGTTAATTCACTTAGTTTTCTCTTCCTAGCCGATCCTTCCCAACTTTTCCTTGAAGAAACAACCTTGGATGACCTGTGGAGCTCAAGCCACCATTAAAGTTTCAAAGCTTGGAAGCTTGGAGCTCTAGGAACAACGTTTGAGGCGGGTTTTATAACTCTAAACCTTGCTTTGTTATGCATACTTTTATTCTTGCAAATAATAGTTAGTTCTTCTTCTTCCCCATCTTTCTTTGCACTTTTGCAAGCTTTTTCGTGAAGAACAGACCTTGGTTTCAAGGTTGAAGACGAAGGGCGTTAATACCTATGTTGGTCCTTATCCAACTTTATTAAATGATCTTGGACCAATAGGTCCAAATGGGTTCACACCCGTTTAAGCTCAAATGGGTTCACACTCGTTTAAGTTCAAATGGGTTCACACTCGTTTAAGCTCAAATGGGTTCACACTCGTTTAAGTCCAAATGGGTTCACACCGGTTTAAGCTCAAATGGGTTCACACTCGTTTAAGCTCAAATGGGTTCACACTCGTTTAAGTCCAAATGGGTTCACACCCGTTTAAGCTCAAATGGGTTCACACTCGTTTAAGTCCAAATGGGTTCACACCTGTTTAAGCTCAAATGGGTTTCACACTCGTTTAAGCTCAAACGGGTTCACACCCATTTAAGCTCAAATGGGTTCACCCTCGTTTAATCTCAAATGGGTTCACACTCGTTTAAGCTCAAATGGGTTCACACCCGTTTGAGCTCAAATGGGTTCACACCCGTTTAAGCTCAAATGGGTTCACACTCGTTTAAAGCTTAAATGGGTTCAATTAAAGGATACCTTGTTTTATTCAAACCCTAATGACATGATAGAGGTGATTTGGTTTATGTTAATCAATGAGGACTTAACCCAACCCTATCTAGAGTGATATAATCACCATCTATTAGTAAGGAGAGAGAGAAAGTACCATTTATGGTTAAAACTCAAATAAAGTACCTTCAATGTATATGAATATGCAGGATTAGGGTATGATCCACTTATGAGAGATCATGAAAACCTTAATTAAGATAATTGATGAGTCTTAACCTAATTTGAAAGCATCAATGATGATGTTTCTCATTTATGATGATGCTATGAGCTCATTTCACTATGATGTGAATAGTAAACCCTAATTCTAGGGTAATCATGAGTAATGTGAATAGTAAACCCTAATTCTAGGGTAATCATGAGTAATGTGAATAGTAAACCCTAATTCTAGGGTAATCATGAGTAATGTGAATAGTAAACCCTAATTCTAGGGTAATCATGAGTAATGTGAATAGTAAACCCTAATTCTAGGGTAATCATGAGTAATGTGAATAGTAAACCCTAATTCTAGGGTAATCATGAGTAATGTGAATAGTAAACCCTAATTCTAGGGTAATCATGAGTAATGTGAATAGTAAACCCTAATTCTAGGGTAATCATGAGTAATGTGAATAGTAAACCCTAATTCTAGGGTAATCATGAGTAATGTGAATAGTAAACCCTAATTCTAGGGTAATCATGAGTAATGTGAATAGTAAACCCTAATTCTAGGGTAATCATGAGTAATGTGAATAGTAAACCCTAATTCTTGGGTAATCATGAGTAATGTGAATAGTAAACCCTAGTTCATGGTAATATGTTGAAATGAACAATAAACTCTAAACTCATGTTATTCCTTTAAGCATGAATTGTATGATCAAAATATGAGATGAGGAATCATTATTCCTAATCATAATGAAAGGGTTGAATAACTCAAAATGATGTAAACAAGGGAATCTTACCCTTTGTAAGGACATAAAAGTATAACCTTTGAATTGAAAGGTTAATTCTGTCTTATTGACTGCTGATCTGACTATGAATTGTTGATTATTATTAATTGATTTAATGATGCAGGTTCTTATAAGAGAATAATCATATCCAGGTAAGGATCATGACATCATATCCATTGAAAGTATGTCAATGGCTTATGAACAGAAATAACTGTGTTGCTTAGATGCAAGTGGCATCATATGAAACTGATATGCCTTAAGGGCCATGAATGACATCAAGGTCATGCTAATAGATGACTTGATGCTGACATGTCACTTGATAGCAAGTGTTATGATGATATAAGGGTGTAAGCACCCATGTTCCTGAATCATAGTGATAAGATGATTAAGAATTGATATCCATCTGATAACTGATATGAGTAATACCTGTTACATTTAGTATTCTTCTGTTATAGCCATGATTAGTACTTGAATGTTTGGAAATATGTATGATGCTAAAAGAATACTGAAATGTACCTAATAACCAAGTATAATCATATCATGTAGAGCCCTGATCATAGATCCATCATTGTCAGAGTTTAAATGATGGTGAAACAGGTTTTCCTAAGGGAACTCCTGGATCACATACTTTAGAGTATGTGGGGGAATATGGATGTGTATATCCTTACATCCTAGTGTAGGAGTTGATGTGGATATATCTTAATCCATCAACCCTTCACTATATGTTTATACCGGGATGATGTAACACTATTCTCCCAAAGGAATCTTTTATACCGCATCGATGAGAGATAAACATGAAATCTTTCGATAGCGAAGAGAGTGCAGAATGCCACTGTGACTCTAATAGCAAAGTACCAGAATACCCTGGTGAGCTATAATAGCAGTGACACTAGATGTCCTGCATGTTTATCCTCATTCTGACTGAGGTAGTTGAAGGTCATGAGAATCTGGCTCTTTCGATGACCTAGTATGATACCGATGCGACTTACTAGTGATCGGTTGGAGCATGAGCGGTATACCTCATCTCCGCAGGGCATAATGATGTTTGTAAAACATAATCAACCGTGTAGCATAACTGCTTAGGATGAACTACGAAGAACATTGATTGTTATTACATTGCTTGCATTTAATATCCTGTTCAAGTATTAGTATACATGTTCTTCATATTCCTTAATAAAGGTGAGTAATTGTTATCAAGCCTGCTGTGAGTAATCTAAGTTACCTGCTCATGATATTCCTTTGATAGCTTTTAACAAAGTTTCTGGCGGAGAGTTATAACTCTCGCTGGGACAATTATTTGAAATTGTCTCACCCCGTAGATTTCTACCTTTAGGTGGACGTCGAGGTTGAAGGAACCGATCTGCAGGTGGACAGCAGCAGCAGCAGCAAAACTAGGAGCAGCAGTGATTTCAGGTGGAAACACTGTGCTGTAGAGTCTTGTAATTAGAATAGTCTTATGTCGTCTCTGTACACTCAGGTCCTAGGAGTTTGTTGATCTGAGAATTTTGAAGTCTTGAGATTTTGTATCATGACGTATATAATCACTCGAGAAGTGATTTATCAGAGATGTAAACAGTTCATCTTACTTTTATAAAAGGAGTTTCAGGTTTTTGAGATCTCGTTTTCGAAAAGTTTTAATTTCTCGTGATTTTTCGTATTCCGCTGTTAATCGAATCGCTTCCGCTATGTTTATCTTGTGTTTTGGAGATCAGATCCCACAATAAGTAATATGTGGTGATAATCATAGTCACTTTATAGATTGTAGGAAATAAAGTCATCCAAACATTTAATTCTAGGCAATCGGTAAAACCTCAAAAATCACTATGCAACTAAAGTAATTAACCCTAATAATAACCACATACCTGATTTGCAAGTCTCAAAGAATCACGCAAGATATACAATCCAAATAGGTAGTCCAGTCAACCAAGTCAAGCAAATCACACAAGCAATTTGAATCCTTAAAAGCATGTATTACCTAATCATTACATACTCATTAAAATCCCTTTTATTGACTTGGGAATCCCTTCTATGGTTTCTAGGTTTAATTAGGGTTTCTTAGATCTATTTCTCAATCTTTACCTTTTTAGGTCAACAAACCCTAAAATGGGTTTTATGCATAAAACCCTAATTACTTAAATTATCTACATTAAAGTTCCTTTATTCTCAATTTGGCTTAGGATCACCTTCCCTCTGTCTTACACATGGATTTTTAAAATAAAAATCATTAAAAGTCATATTCATCTAAATTAGGGTTTCTAAGCCCATTAATGTACTTTCATATACATGGAACCCTAAATTGAGCCAATTATGCACAAAGATCACTTTTTAGATCTAAATCTTTCTTTTATTAACAACAGGTTAATATTGGCTTAAATTATCCAAACAACATCATTAAATCCCATTAACATCAAAACTTAGGGTTTTCCAATAATAAATCCATTAAAGGGGACAACTTTATGTACTTTTCAAATTGCAAGCAGAAACAGGCTTCCATTATATTTTTATTGAATCCTACGTATTTTTTATCAACTTTCATATATAACATGTCATCATCAGATTAACCTATAATTAGTTATGATTTTATCAATAACACCCTTTTTTGGCCAATTAGGGATCGTCGTGTAGCTTACCCGACTCAATTGAGTCATGCCAGTGGGGCCAGGCTCACCGCGTCGACACCCGGGCCCACGAAGCAGTTTGCCCGTCCGATAAAAAAACATGTGAAAAGACAAGAATGGCCATATCTTTTCAACGTGCGCTCGAGGGTAGTGAGGACTTTTCCACGCCATTCGTCTTCAACCTCCCGCACCTCTCTCACACGAGCTGACGGTCAACTAGGGAGTTGACTCCACATTTCACTCCTCCTGAGGGCAAGACAAAATCACTGGTACCTTCACCTCGCCCTCGCGAACTCGACGTGGCTACAAATTGGTTGGTTGCTGATCAGAACTGATGGGTCGACTCCATGCTAAATCTGGCAATGGGAGCCTCTGGGAAGGGGTGAAGATCGTGGACAAAGGCAAAATTGGATGCACCAGTGAGTTTGTTGGCTCTTCCTGAATGCGTTGAGATTCTTTGGGTTCTCATAGATGGGGTGTCTGACCCCCATTATATAGGGAAGGGTTGGCGAGGAGTTTCAGATTGGGGAAGCTCTGGTTAATACTCGATAGGTAACAAATCCTAGGTCAACTAGGATCGAAACATCTCCCAAATCTATCTAAATGATCTCCGCACTTGCACAGACTCTGGTTCGCACGAAACTTGAGATCTAATATCTCAGTTTCATGTTCCTCTCTGAGTTCTAACTTGAGCTAGGCGATCTATATGCACGGTTGGATTCTAGATCCAACGGATCTTAACCACGTGCCTCAATCCTTAAGTAGTTGGAAAAGATAAATAGATGTGACATTTAATACATTATACATGATAATCATATCCCTATTATGAAAATCCATATCTCTTCAACTGTTAAACATTTTGCTTCCAAATTTTAAGGGAACCTTTCTAGTGACTTTATCTACACATGCAAAGTTCGAATCTCAAATTCGAAAGCATGAGAGACTTTTCTTCATATGCAATTTATCACTTAATAAGGCATATTTTATTCATATTTTCTCTCTCTTTCTCTTCTATTTCCTATATTTGAATTCCTTTTATCATTAGAAACCATGTGGATTCGAATAATAATCCATAATGGGCAAACACTCAACTTTCTACATAATTTTACATAATTCTCAGTATTATCTTAATTTCCTTTTCCTTTTTATACATTATTAGATTTCTTTCCATTTTTCTTTTCTTTTTGTCATATTGGACTTACAAGCTCAGTAGGGTCCACGAAAACATTCATTCAAAGGAAATATTACCAAAGCAATCCATTCATTACCCATAAATCATACAATTTTCATAATCATGTCTGTACATCCCAAATGGTTGGTTTCACTCTCCAGTCGATCAATTAGCTTATCATCTGGTCGACTGGACACTCCAATCGGTTGACTCATTTACTAGTGTTGTTTAATTTGATTACCTAAACACGTTAATAACCAAGTTAGACCTTATTCATGATTAAGCTTCAATTCCAAGTGCATCCTATGTGAGAGATCCGATAGGTCCCAAATTATGTTGACAATGAATGTTCATAACCGACTTATGACATCACAAGCAATGAGCACTATCTAGCAACACATCATTGCTACCCAAGTAATCGGAAAGTTGGAGAATAACTACAACCTAGATTTGTGATCAGTGTTACTATGATTGTATAATTTCTTTGTCTTAGATATCCATATTGAACTCAAGACATGGAATCGTCATCCTTTTAATCATTCAATCCATGAACCAGAGCACGGTGTAGATATGCATATGAGCTCAATATCATATATTGACTCACATGAGTATGGCCATACATTTTCTTAGTCTCACTTATCAAGTGGCCAGGATATCAACTCTAGTAGGAGGGACAAATCCCATCTACATAACTCACAGTCAATCCCCATGTGTCACAATGTACCCAAGCATCACCTTCATGGAAACCCTTATTCAAGGTCATGTTGGGTGATGTCAAATACATTACACAACATGTGGTGAGTGTAGTGACTTTAGGTCTAAGAATCACGATCACCACTATCACATTGAGATGTGATTATGACTATACTCCATGCATCACTTCTCATGGTAGGTTTGTCTGGTACACTATTCTTTAACAAGTACCTATGTGTTTGGTTTGATATCATATATCATGACTAATGAGATTCTTTCATCAACCAACACACATCGTAGCCTTATGTATTATTGTTGTCTATTATCTTCTACAATAATATCTAACTAGAGACATAACAAGAATATATGTACTTAATCATACAAATGATCTCGTTGTTCAGGTCCTCAACCTAAAGACATATGTCATTGAGAAATACCATTCTTTAGACATCTAACATGTTATATCATCATCTCAAAATTGAACAAACATATAGATGAAAATGCCTTTATTATTAATAGAATCAATTACAAAATATGCCATTACAATCATCATATGATTGGCTCTCAGACACACATACCAACAAACAATATCTTCTCCTACCATAAAATGGAACTTCTTCCAGTTAAGAATGAGCTATTTTTCTTCACATTGTTGAAGTACATGAGACAAGGTCTTCAGACAGTCATCAAAAGATGATCCATCGATGGAGAATTCATCCATGAATACTTCCATTATTTCTTTAATGAAATTGGCAAAGATAGCTTACATACACCTTTGGAAGGTGGTGGGAGCATCACAAAGGCTAAAAGGCATTCGCCATAAGGCAGAAATTTTGTAAAGACAAGTAAAAAGTGGTCTTCTCTTGATCATCAAGATTAATAGGCTCTTGGTAGAAACAAGAGTAACTATCTTAATAGCAGAAGAGAGAGTGATGTGTGAGGTGTTCCCAGATTGATCAATGAATTGAAGGGTGAAATGGTCTTTTCTTTTTGTGGTTTTTAATAATCTATAGTCAATGCACATGCACCAATCAATTTATGTGCAAGTGGCTAGTTCATTGCCATCTCCTCCTTTGAAATAGGCATTTATCATTTATTTGGTACTACATGTCCAGACTTACCCAATTACTATCACTAATGTCTTAACTAATTTTGACATCTTAGAGTTTGATCATTTCCTTTTGTATGACCTTGCACATCTTTTCATTTAACTTTCTCTGGCCTTGGATATGTGTTTGGGTAGTGTCTTCTCAGTTAATATGATGCATGTAAACAGTGGGACTAAGGCCTTTGATGTCATCTATACAATAGATCAGAGCTTTTTGTTGGAGTTTTAATTCCTTTAGAAGTTGTCTTTGTTGATCAGATGTCAGTTGAGAATTTATAATCTCTGGATGCCTTTTTTCATCATCTAAAATTTTTTACTTCAAACACTCGAGAAGAGGTTTCAATTCTGGTGGTGACTTCTACAGAAATGTTTTTCAGCTCTCTAAAGTGAGACATACTTGGCAGTTTCAAAAGAGTCTTATCAATTTTCTTCCTCCTCTTTTGGGGTTTATAAGTAGGCTAGATCTCTTCTATTTCACGATCTGTGATCCCATAAGTGGGGTTAGTGAGTGCTTGTATCATGAGATCCATAATAGCATTATATTTTTTAATTTCAGCATACAATCGAAATTAACAATCAGCAAAACCACTTTTCTCTATCGGAGAGGGTTCCTTCATGTGATCCAACACATTGAATTCCATGTGCTCCTTGACAAACCAAATAGTTATTATCCCATCTGCAACATCAATCAAGGCAAGAGCAGTGTAGAGGAAAGATTGACCAAAATCATCGAGCATGTAGGATCTTAAATAGAATTTTTTGATGACTATGTCAGAAGGGATGAAGAAATTTACAATTCAAATTGGGATGTCTTCTGTTACACCAATCACCGTGGTGTAAGAATAATATGCTAAATGGATTCTCATGTTCAAGAGGACTATGTTTGTCGGTCCTAATCGGATTGCTATAGAATGTGTCATGAGGCTTATGCTTTCTCCTAAATCATCCAAGTCATATCTTGTTGAAGTGTCTCCTTTAAGAAATGGTATAGTGAAATCCCCAAGATCTTACTATTTAGTTGGAATACTTTACTCGAAAAAGTTTGTTACCATCCTGGCTAATCACAAGATTTCTACTTCTCCTCTTTTTATCTTCTTGGTTATAAGATCTTTAAGAAATTTGGCATATGTTAGCATTTCATCAATGACATCCAGGGGAGGCATATCTAGGTGTATCTTCTTAATAGTGTCCAGAGATTTATTGTATATTTTTTCAAGTTGTGCTTTAATAAACCTATGAGAAAAAGGTGCCCCATATGGTATTTTGGAAGGCTTGATGGAGGGGATAGACTCGATCGTTCCTCACAATTTATTAATCATTAGAATGTATCCTTCTTTTGGATTTTTCGAATAATCATCTCCTTCAACTGTGGGTAAAATAGTAGGTGGTATATTTTGAAGTGATACCAAATTGAAGTGTCTCCATCCTTGCACTCTCACCCTTTGGGTTTTGTTTAGTTCTAGAGGGAAACTTTTCAATGGGTTCTTGATTGATCCAACTATGGAGGCTAGTTGTTGGCCGATTATTCTATTATCATGTTGCAGATCACATATTTGAGTGTTCATATTCCCTAACTGTGCTTGAATGCTAGAAATAAGGTTACTATTACTAACCATTTATTCCCCCAATCTTTCAGTGAGGAAGTTTAACTATTTTATGGAGTTTTGTTGTTGTTGGAAAAGGCTTCCTCTGGGTGGTCTGCTAAAATTTCCTTATTGTTGTGAAGATTTATTTTGTTGTAAACTTGGGGGGTTTCCTCTTCCTATGGCTTTCCCTCTGCCCATTGGTTGAGAAATTTGATTCAAATGATAAGAATTTTTTGTTGCCAAGGTATTTCCATGTGAGAAACCTGGGTGGTCAGGTCTTTTGTAACTTACATAAGATACATTTTCCACAACAATCATTTCTTGATCATTATATTTGTGAATAGATGTAGTGATTGACTCCATGGCTACCTTCTCCACTAGTAACACATTTGATGTTCATTTCATATTTGGATTTGACTTCCTTCAGATTATGCACCTCTATGGCCATCTTGTCAAGTTTGGAATCCAAATTTTCAAGCAACTTTGATTCAGGATAGTGGTATTGATGGTTGTTGTGGTTCTAATGGAACCTCTATCATAGTCTCATCTATCTTGCAATGTGACCATGTTGTTGATTATTTTCCTAGAAGTCTTGGCATCATGTTCATAAAGTAATTTCATATCGCTACCTTGAGGAACATTCTCTGTGTCAAGGTAAGCCCTTCATAGAAGGTGGTTATAATAAAATCTTCATTTACGTTGTGATGTGGGCAATCTCATGGGTACTCTTGGCACCTTTCTCAAGCATAGTACAAGTTATCACTGGGGTTTTCTTTAAAACCAGTGATTTTATGCTTGCACCTAGGAGTCTTTTCAATGTGGAAAAATTTGCTAAAAAAGGCATTTGGCAATTGTTTCTAGGTGGATACTCCTTTTAGTGAAAGATACCATGATAGAGATTTGTCCCTTAGGGAAAAATGAAAACCTTGAAGGTAAATAATGCCCTGAGGGACCCTATTTATTTTAAGGGTGTTGCACATATTTAAGGCATCAATGTGATTGTAGGGGTTTTCTTTGACTAATGTTCCGTCAAAAGTCTAGTGTAAAGGGATACTAAAGAAAGTAGGTTTTCATTTGAACTTGTCCATCGATATGAGATCATGACGATAGGTTCCCTATTGTCATTGTTGCGGGATGTGTCCAATGAATGTAGGGATGAGTGATTCTCAGGGGCCTATCTTGTGGCTGGTTCGGAAGCCATAAGATTGTCAAAAAGATGCTCTACTTATGGAAATTCACAAAAAATCTTCAGGGTAGGAAAGAAAGGAAAATCCAACTACCTACAAGAATCATATGACTCTAAGTCAAAGGCTAGAAAGATAACAATATGAATGTAGGGGTGAAAATAAAAAAAATGTAGTTAAGTCTGTTACTAAACCTAAGGAGAACGACTAATTCTAAGTAGACCCAAAATTCTTAGTGGTTGTCCATTGCCTTGTCCCAGGCAACGGCGTCAAAATTTGATCGCTCTTTTTCATGGGTCAATAGTACAAACATCTTTTCCTAATCAAAGATATCGGACTGTATATTCATACTTGACTTTAAGAGATGTTCGTAACTCAACGCGGAGTCTGTTGTAGTAATATGAGGTCAAACACATGGATAAGGAGAACAACAAGCTAAGAATGGAATATCGTGACTTAGTTTAGTCAAATCAAAAGAATGAAGTTGGTACTCTAGTTAAGGAACAAATTAATCTAATTAAAGTTGTATATTTATGTTATTAAAGATAATTCTTCTTTTCTAGGAGCGTTTTGAGATTTATTAGGAAATGCATCCAGACTGTGAGTGGATTTCAAGTCATGGAGGACCTGAGAAAATACTTGGGAGTCCCTATTATACACTCAAGGGTGAAGAAGTCTACATATACTTACATAGTAGACAAGGTGGAAGGGTTTAGGGTTTAGGGTTATAAAGGAGTAGGTTGTAATTTGGTATCTGGGTGAGGAAGATTAGAAAGGCTCACTAAAAGATGTACCTTGTAAGGATAGGCTCTTAGCCACCAAGGAATGTGGAAGTCTCATGGCTTGGTGGTTGGGCGAGGAAGATTAGCAGCTCGTCGATCATGGAAACAGAGCTGGCTGGGATTCTGCTAGCAGTTGAGCAAGTTCAAAAACATAGATGGCCACGGGTGATGATCGAGATGGATAGTCTTACAGCGACGAAGGTATTGGGAGACAAGGTGATAGAGTACATGTGATTTTCATATTGGATGAACAAATAGAGGAAGGAGGTGGTTGATAACATTGTACTATAGTATATTGGTCGTCAAAGTAACCAAGTAGTCGATGGGTTAGCCAAGTTGCATCTTAGAAGCAATTCGATTCAGCTAAGTTATAAAAATCCACCAAACAGCATTATGAGAGCTAATATAAGGAATGTAAATCTAAGTTCTAATGAACCAAGGGAACTATATGAAGGAGTAGGTTGCAATTTGGTATTACAACATGAATGAATAAAGTCCCTAATTCTCCCAAATAAGGAAATGAAGATAATCGTGAAACCATTAAAAAGGGACTTGGATTGGGTTTCATCAATCAAACCATCCCCAACCATGCAGAACATTGGCTTCTAATTTATATATTTTGTTGACATATTCTACAAGTAGTCATAGTATCTTTACACCTTTCTTCTCTAAAATATTTGAGCATATTTCTATCTAAAGCTATCTCTCTCTCTCGAGATGATAACCAATAAAACATGAGTAAAAGTACAACTTTTGTCATAGTAACTCCTCACTCTCATGTCTTGTTACTAATCTATACTCTAAATTTTACTAAAATCATTCTCTCAAATAAATCCAGATCAATATTGCAAGATAACTAATCCGACAAGTGACCCTAACAATAAGAGTATAGAAACAAAACTGTAAGAACACATATAATAAGAAAAGACTACATGGTTAAGAGGGTCTGACGGGTACTCCCAACCCTAGTTATGGAGTCTAGACACTAATGGTACTAAGATGAAACATATTACAACTTCAAAAAATCATAATAAGGAAAATGGAGGGAAGAAGTCGATACAAGAGTAGATCGAATGATCAATCTATCCATATTTTAATTGAATCTGATAAGAGGCATATAGTCAAGGGTCGATGACCTCCACTCTTCCTCTGGTCAAGAATGAAACAAGTAGGTATGTCAATCTGTTGATGAAAGTGGTTGGATGCCAAATCTAGAGATCGATAGTATTGCTAAGTCGATGACACTAGCCAGGTCGATGGCTCCAAACTTTGGCTCTGATTTTGGCAGAAACCTTTCAACTTTTCATCTCTAGAATTCAAGATGCCTTGAAATGATGTCCTTTGGGCCTATTTATAGGGTTTGTCATGTGCTTTGTCAGTCTTTGGTTGGTTTATGTGGAGTAGACTCTTGTTCATCCTATCATTGATATGGGGGATCGATGGGTTTTTGGTTGAATTAATGATCTTCATCGACGTTGAGGATTTTTTGTCTCTTAAGAACTGTGGATTATTTTTTTATGAATTGTCAACTTGAAGGTCGACAGATAGTTTTGCTACTATAATTTTGATGGTATGTCTCAGATGTTAGCTCAACAGAACTTTGTCAATATCTGAGATTGATGTCTTCATGTTGATCTCAGGTCCATCATCCATTCTGATCAATGGCTATAAGCTCGATGGATGGGTCCATTGGTTTTTTAAATGAAGGCTCAAGTGTCAACCTAATAAGTCGATGATCTATGAAAATATGTTGAGGTCAACATTTATATCATGAATAATGATCAGTCTTGAAGGTCGATGGAAGTTCCAACAATATTCATGGTTTTGAGTATACAATTTGCATTAAAACTCAGTCAAAACTAAGTATTTGGTATTTGCGTATAAAATTAATGAATTTGAGATATTTAAACATTTGATCATATGATTCTAGTAATTAATGAGTCACAAATTTTGCATAAAATTGATGTTATCAGGGTTCCCTCAAAAATGAAGGATGATTGTGAGTGAATAGATCTATGAGGAGAGCACAAAATGCACCTTAGTCTTCTATATAAAACCAGAGGACACAAAATCTAAGTCATTAAGAAAATGTGGAATAGAGGAAGCGGAGTGCCACATCCTAATTTTTGAAACCTAGCAAGTACATGATTAAGTTATTGATGAAATGAATACAGGATTGATTTATGGTTACAATAAGATTCCATCCAATTTCCATGATATTTGGTTATAAAGGAAAAAAAGCATGAAGAAAGGGACTTTTGTGCAATTTAGGCAGTTTTTGTAATATTCTCAAAGGTTGAGAATGTCATATTTATGTAGTGATATCAAGTGGAAACTAAAGTAAAATAATGAAGGCAATATGATGAGTTTGGTTGATGGATTTGTGCCCTACACCTAGTTTAGGTTTTCATATTAAGTAAATACAGCCATACTGATCATATGTATTGTAAGAGGCTTCAATGGAGAAACTATATTGGTTCAAGATTTAGTTTCATAATCTAGAATATGATTAATCTTATGGACCCTTTGGAATACCAAGGAATGGGTCATGGGCCCTAGAACTCAATTTAAGCACAATTGGGCCAATAGAATTTACATATGGGTCCTTGAGATATAAATTGGGAACATAGTATTTCATGCTTATAATAAATACTGAATATATTTTTAGTAAATGAAAAAATAAAGTATAATATTATGGAGAAATTCCATATAAGTATCAATTAACTAGTGGCATAGTTAATTAATTTAATACTTTTTAATATTTACTTAAAATGCAAGTTTGAAGTGATTATATGATTAGTTTTTGACCTAATTGCTTTCCCAAGAAAGGATAATGTCAATATATAATAGATCATTATGAAATTTGGTATTAGAAAAGGACCATGATGTTGCCTACATTATTGTTATTTTTAACTAGACTTTTATCTTAAAAAAGAGGAACCGATTGAGATTCCCAATCTATGGCGAACGGAAAAGTCCATAATAGGAAGGATAGGGGACAAGGAGGTCTCTATGATCAAGAGGGGGAAGTCTATATAAGCCTCAAATGCTAACATCATAGGGGGGAAGTTTGATGGGGTTTGATGTGAAACTATGAGAGAAAGAAGATGTTGCATCCATGAAGGAAAAGTAGGATAGGGGCACTGATGGAATCTAGGGTCATGGACGATCTTTTACCCTGGACTAGCCATTCCTAAAGATGGTGATACCCTAGGCAAGGAGGACCGGTCGGAGTAGTAGGCAGCCTCTATGTGTACAGCTATGGCCTTAGTTCCAAGGTTGAGGTGGTGGTCGCATGAACGATAGAGATCAAAGGAAAAATAAGGGAAAATCCCCTTGGTCGTAGGCAAAGAAGACGTGGATCCACCCTGATCCACCTGGGATGAACCTTGGATCGTTCATCCCTCCCAGTCTTTGGATCTTGTTTGAACGGCCATCATTCCTTCAATAAGGTAATTCTTGTAAAATGCATATCTTTTAGATTAGGATTCTGATTGGGATGAATAATGTATCAATGGAAATATTTTGAGCGTACTATGTCCTAAAAATATCTACATCAGACAGTTTAGAAGTTCTTTTTTGATATAACTTTGTGTATTGAAATATAAATGGTTTTAATATTGTGTATATAAAATAGCAAACAACTTTACAAATTCATGAATATTTTACAGTAAAATACATTTTGATATGTTTAACATGATTCTGAGCTTGGTCATTCTAATTTGAAATTTTACCAAGGTTTTTTATGTAAATTATAAAAAGGATATTGTGGATATTTCACCCATTGTTTGGATGTGGAATGATCTAATATTTTTATCTAGATCCTTGTACATGGTATCATTACTTTGTTTGAAGTTTTGGTGAGGTTTTACTTCTTAAATTAGTATTTGATTTTCAGACCTAAAGGGACAATTTTATAGAATGTTTTATGGATGTTTATGAGATATTACATTACATATATGTAAAACATAATAAAGTCAAATTTTGGGATATTTATCTCTGATTTTAACCGAATCACAATAATTAGAGACATGTGATTATATTTTTTTCCTTTGATCATGGTTTATCATGTTCAATATTAGTATATTATGTGATTATTATGGCTCATTTGAAAATGATAGTTTGTAGTGAGTTTTTATATATGTTCAGTGCTAAGATTCTACTATGGTTTTGGATCAGCATAATGTTCAATTTTAATGAGAACTGTAGTTTAGTTTACGTTGCTAGGATGATGGGAATAGGGTTTAGAAATGAAGAGAGGAGTCACATGAACTAATAGAAATGTTGGTGATCTTAGGTACCTAGTTGGTGAATCACTAACTTCAGACCACATTTTGAATCTCTTCATATAAAGTAAGTGGTCCATGTCCATTGAGTTTCACTATAGTTTTCTCATCCTGCTTACAAGCCTTCTTACAAAGTAACTTAAAGATTGAGTTACTTTTATACATTCAAATTTTCATGTTTATTCCATATGTGATGATGCTTTGGGCAATGTGACTTAAAGATTAAGTTATCTTGTAATCTTGTAAAAACATAATATTTTAGATAGTTGATAGTTAAGCCACTTTCAAATACTTAATATTTATAGATTTACTCTCAAGCCTTGAGACTCAGATGTCATATTTCTGATATCATAATTTTAACTAAGACATTCTATTGAATCAAAGCTTTAAGTTAAGATTTATCTAGATAATAAGAAAATAATCTTTTAGATTGGGATGTAGAATTAGTTCAAAATTATAGAGCATATATAGATTCAGAGATAATAGAATAAGACTTTAGAGATAAGAACATTAATAATGTAAGATGACATTAGAACATTAACTATATATATTATAGGATAAATCCTCACTGGAGAGTCCCAATATGACTTAGAAGACATTGCATGTGTCATAGCGGACACTTTAGTGTCAGCAAAGGGCACATTGTGCCAACAGAGGGTGTGTTGCACCATAAAGGAAACTTCATTGTCAATGGAGGGTACGTTGTGCCAAAAGAGGGTGTGTTGTGCCATAGAGGACACTTTAGTATCAACAAAGGGAACATTGTAACAACAAAGGATGTGTTACACCATAGAGGACAATTTGGTGTCACATAGGAGGATTTATTATATAACGATGGTCATAAATCTAATAAAATTATAAATAAAATATTCCTTAATTAAGTAAGAGTGCATGATTTTTAGTTTTCATCATCAGCTCAGTTTTCATTTTGGCATTTTCTTATCAGAAATTCAATGCCACTTACTCTAACTATAATATTCCTATTTTTGCATGGATGGGGACAAGATGCATGTAGGTACTAATCCTCAGGAAGATCAGAAAAGAAATATGACACATCTACACTTTTAAGAGGTTTGCTTGGTGAGGCTTCATCTACACGATCCAAGATATTAAGACAACGTCTAGGCTTTTGCATCACATATTTAGTCTTTCTTATAAAGTTTGATGTAACCAAGTTTATTTCCTAAGAGTTTATGAGAATTCGTTTATACATTAGTCTACATTTGTTTCTTTGTATTGTTATTGTTATGAGTATCATGTTTGTAACACTTTTACATTGGAATTTTTTTCCACTTGCCATTTTGTGGCTTGCAACGGATCTATTTTCACTTGTTGCAACTCCACAACGGCTAGAAACACTTTTCTGCACTTTTCCGTACAGTACAATCAATCGAGTTCTAATATGTGTAACTCGACCGATCAAGTAGAAGACAGCCCAATATTGAAATGATCGGTCGAGTTTGTTCTGAGGAAACTCGACCGACCATTCCAACTGGAACTGGCCTACTACCCAATCGGTCGAGTTCTGTGAGTGCACAACTCGACCGATGCAATCTTCAGAAAATCGACCAAGTGCCTGTAATTGATTTTCGAAGTTGTATCTAAAGTGCTCTAATTTTCGATCTAAGTGTTCCTGATATTTTTCTAAGCTTAATTACAAGTCATACAATCATTACAAGTGATTTACAATATGATTCTAATGGATATACATCATATTACAAAAACGTGCACTTGTATGACTTTTGACTTGTCTTTTCTCCTATTTGAGATGCGCAAGTTAGGGCATTTAGAGTGTGTCTATGCCTAATCTGAAATCACTCAAGTAGAGACATTAGACACCAATATGTGGAATGGTTAGTCATCATCAAAACATGGGTTTAGTCAATTTAGACGTGAGTCAACATTGACCTAATTGACCTTGAGTCAACATTCTCCCCCTTTTTGAAGATGACAAACCATTCCATAAATGTATTGAAAGAATTTAAGTAAATTCATACCTTTGGAGAAACCTAGGGGTTTCAATAGAATGGAGTTCATATGCTCCCCCTTAATTGATGCGCATGGAGTTTTCATACTCCCCCTCAATTGATGCTATTTCTCCTGCATGGTTAGCTTTCATAACATTTATAGAATACTATGTCTTCTACTCATATATGTTCTACACATATATGTCTTCTCCCCTTTACCTTCTCCCTTTTTAATGAACATGCTTCTCCTCTTCATGTAAGACATGCCTTCTTCCTCTTTTTAAAAGAAGACATACCTTTCTCCCCCTTTGTCATTTCAAAAAGTGGGGTTATGAAGAAAATAAGAAACATCACTTGTTAAAGAGAAAGGAGATAACACAAATATATAAGGAGAGTAGAAGAGCACAGATAGGGTCTTGTCCAAGCATAGAAAGAAAAGCAAGTTAAAGCATATACTTGAACAACCCAAAAAAAATACAAGATAAAGTGTTGTAGAAAAACAATAAATCACAATTTTGACCCTCAAGGTGATGGAATTTGATCAAAAACCATCGGAGCTCATAGCAAAGCAATGAGTCTTGCTCAGAAGGGTGTTTCTGCATAAAAAACACTATACTTGCAGTAAAAACTGAAACTGGAGCAAAAGCTGCATACAATCCAAAAATACTCCAATTTCTACATATCATGTAGATCTATGTACCCTGCATCACAATGTTATGCAAGCAACTCAAGATAGTAGATATGCAATTCAAGGAACAATCTTGAGCATGTATGAGACTAGATACAAGCATAGCATGTAGATGAGTAAAGATGTCAATTATAACCAGGGTTAGAACTACATGTATATGAACTACTAGTAGATGTTATCACAAGTTAGGACTACTAGTAGGATCTAGATCATAGCAAGAGATATCAAAAGATACACAAGATAAAGCAAGCTATGAGTAGATGTAGAGATATATCCAAACAAAGAGATATGCAAATTTAGAAGCATGAGAGGATATAACTCACTATATATGTATCCTTACCATAAGATGATTACCCCTAAGAACCTCAAGGTTGTATCAAAACAAGATATACACCAAGATAGATGTAGCAAGTTAGAGTACAGCGGAAGCAATTTGGACACAACCAAGAGATCCAAAGAGATCATCATCAAAACCTGCAAAACAACTCAAAGCAAGTAATTGCAACATATAAATGTACCAATTTAGAGCAATTAGATAGATAGAGTTGTAAGCAAGATAGACAATTTAGAACATGGCAATATGCATGTGTAAAGGTACCAAATGAGAGTGCCAAAGAATAAGGCTATTGGTTGAGAAAATCTAGTTGAGAGGGAAATTCTCACTCAATAAGCCAAATTTATATTATGTGCACAGTGTAATCGGTCGAGTTCTGTGCATTGGCAACTCGACCGATGACAACTGCTGGCAACACCCATTGGTGCCTATCGGTCGAGTTTCACTAGGGCAAACTCGGCCGACAGAGCAGCTGTCAAAAAGCACATATATTTCATAAAAACATATTTAAAGGCATGCTAAATATACAAACCATATCCAAACATGTCTAAGCAAGTTAGTAATGCACTATAGAAGCATTAGAAATAGTTTTTTAGCAAGAGTGTGAAGAGAATCACAAAATGTCACTTTTGACTCAAAAACCATATGTATAGTGCACACTAACTTGACAAAAACAAGTTAGAAATGGTTATAAGCAATAAAACCTTTACCTTTGTGCTTACCAATGCTTTTTCCACTTGTTGTCACCCTCTACACATCTCACCTTTCTTCTTTCATGTGGATTGACAAGTCAATTTGCAATTCAATAGCTCAAGTCAATCCATTTGCAAGTACCTACAAGAAGAAAGATGAAATGGTCCCCAATCATGTTTTTGGGTCCGGAGGAGTTAGTTTAGCAACCCAAATCCTATTGCTCTTGGGTGCTTTCCTAAAAGGACAACAAGTAGAATAATGACCAAAATCATTGCAATAGTTGCATGTGCCCATAGTCTTGGAACTAGAGGATTCTCCATGGAAAATTGGAGGTCCTTTATCTTTGTTGTTCCCTTGACTACTATCATACTCTAAACCATGTCTACCAATTTGTTTAGTAGTATGGTGTAGGATGTCATTAAGACTCTTTTTACCAACTAAGAATCTTTGCAAAGATGATCTCAAACTGTCATTATCATGCTTAAGAGAAGCAATAGTAGAAGACAAATTATTTATATTATCTTTAGCGTGCAAAAGATCATTTTCTAAGCAAAGAGATTTAGTTGAAAGAGAATCTCTATCAATATGAAGAGCAGCAACATCATTCTCTCTATTTGTAGAACTAGAACAAGATTCATGCCCATTGATTTTAGCAAGCAAGGAGGCATTTTCTATTTCTAATTCATGCAAAACAAAATCTTTGTCCTTGTTTTCAGATTTAAGAACATCAATGTCATGTATGAGAGAATCAACAATTAAAGTATGCTCTTCATTAGAACTAGGCATGAGAGGTTGAGCTTTTAGAAATTTTATCTTATCAAGCAAACTAGCATTTTCAAGTTTAAGAGAGTCTACTTGGCTAAGACAGTCATTTTTATCATTAAGCAAGCAAGAATTAGCATATTCAAGATCATCTAGTTCTATATGCAAATTATCAACAATTTTAGCAAGCTTTTTCTTTTTCTTTTTAGAAGACTTATAAGAGGAACAAATATCATGAATAATAGCAATTAAAGATTCTTTATCTAAAGAGTCTAGATTTACCTCACTTGAGTCTTCACTTGTTGACGCTATAAGGGCAAAATGGCATTCTCCTTCATCACTAGAGCTTGAGTTTGATCCTTCACATGAATCTTCACTTGAGCTTGAGTTGGAGGAGCCACTTGAGCTTGAGTGCCATTTCTCCTTCTTGTGAAGATGGGTCTTTTTGCCTTGTGGGCAATCTTCCTTGTAGTGACCCTTCTTTCCACATGTGAAGCATCGGATGGAGGAGGACTTGCCTTTGTAGAGTCTACCCTTGGAGTACATGGCATCTTCTTCAACTTGAGAGGATGGAGAAGCTTGACCACAAATAACCTTGATTTGAGCTTTGATTTCAGCCTTCTTCATTATCTTGAGTTCTTTCTCCTCTTATCTTTCTACTTCCTCCCTCTTGTCAAGTGTGGCTTCATATGCTTGTATAATTCCAATGAGCTCTTCAATAGGAATATCCCTAAGAGACCTTGCTTCTTCAATAGAAGTCACCTTGGATTCCCACCTCTTGGGAAGAGTTCTAAGGATCTTTGAGTTGATCTCTTCACTAGACATAGGATGTCCTAGAACAGCAAGACCATTCAAGATGGTGTTGAGCCTTGAGTACATGTTGGCTATGCTCTCCTCCTTTCCCATTTTGAAGTTCTCAAGCAACCCTTTGAGCATGTAGACTTTGCTTTCCTTCACTTGATATGTCCCTTCATAAGTGATGCAAAGCTTTCTCCATACCTCATAAGCCGTCTCACAAGAAGAAATCTGATTGAACTCGGTGGGGGTCATGGAGGCATATAAGATGTGCATTGCTCTAGCATTCAAGGTTGCTTTCATCAAGGTGACTTCATCCCATTCTTCAATATTTGTCTTTGGTAGAATGTATGGGTTTTTCACCATTTGCCACATCTCAAGACTTGATCCTTGGATGTAGAATTGAAGTCTTCTTCTCCAATAGAGGAAGTTTCTCCCATCAAAGATTGGAAGGCTGTTCGAGAGTCTCCCTCCTAGGTAGTCACCCATCTTCTCCTACTTGTTGAAGTATGCTTGGAGAAGACCCGCTCTGATACCACTTGTTGGATCCTAGATGGGTGATTAGATACTCTAGAGGGGGGTGAATAGAGCTGAAAGCACTTAAACAAAATTCATTAAACCTTCAAATTATATGACAAGATAAGGTTGCTAAATAGGTAATTTGAGTACAACTAAATCATGCATAGCAAGGATAAGAGAGATTGAACATGCACCAATTAAACAAGCTATTTAGAGTGGTTCCATACTTTAAACTAGAAGTGTGTCAGTCCACTTGCCTAGAGAGGTCAACCTCTAGGACTTCAAACAATTGCACTCTTATATTCATTAATAAGACATGCAATACATGACCAACAAAGGACTTACCTATCCAATACAAAGAGTCTTCAACCTTACCAAGGACTTACCCACTTTGCAAGAGTCTTCGGCCTTCTCGAAGGACTTACCCACTCTTGCACAAGTCTTCAGCCTTGCAGGAATTACCCACTCTTCTTGGATCTTCCGCCTTTGACTTCACCTTCACTCGGAGAAGCTTCCACCAAGGTCTTACCCACTTGCGCTTGAGTCTTCTGCCTTCTCCAAGGGCTTACCCACTCTAGCTCCAAGCCTTCATCCTTGATCTTCACCAAGGGACTCCTTCCCTTGTTCTTCTTCACCTCTCTTGGATAAGAGAGAGAACCTTCATCTTCATGATTGAAAAGATAGAAAGGGAGGTGGTGGAAGTGAGAGCCTCACAAGATATACATGTAGGACTAGCTCTCTTACAGATTTCCTACTCACTCTAATGGATGAAGCAAGTGATTAAGCTTAGAGAGAGAGAGGAGGCTGTAGGAAGCACTCAACTATAGAATAGGAACCTCACAAAGAGTTTGCAATGAATGCTCAACCTTAGAATGAAGCCCAAGGGGTCCTATTTATAGCTGGGGATGCCTCTTAGCCTTTGGGAACACTTATGAACGAAAACTAGCCGTTTTGTGGCTTGCAACGGATCTATTTTCACTTGTTGCAACTCCACAACGGCTAGAAACACTTTTCTGCACTTTTCCGTACAGTATAATCGGTCGAGTTCTAATATGTGTAACTCGACCGATCAAGTAGCAGGCAGCCCGATATTGAAATGATTGGTCGAGTTTGTTCTGAGGAAACTCGACCGACCATTCCAACTGGAACTGGCCTACTACCCAATCGGTCGAGTTCTGTGAGTGCATAACTCGACCGATGCAATCTTCAGAAAATCGACCAAGGTTGATCGGTCGAGTTTTAGGGTGGGAAACTCGACCGACCAAGTGCCTGTAATTGATTTTCAAAGTTGTATCTAAAGTGCTCTAATTTTCGATCTAAGTGTTCCTGATATTTTTCTAAGCTTAATTACAAGTCATACAATCATTACAAGTGATTTACAACATGATTCTAATGGATATACATCATATTACAAAAACGTGCACTTGTATGACTTTTGACTTGTCTTTTCTCCAATTTGAGATGCGCAAGTTAGGGCATTTGAAGTGTGTCTATGCCTAATCTGAAATCACTCAAGTATATACATTAGACACCAATATGTGGAATGGTTAGTCATCATCAAAACATGGGTTTAGTCAATTTAGACGTGAGTCAACATTGACCTAATTGACCTTGAGTCAACATAAAGTGATAGGTGTAGATGGAAGGGCAGATGAATAAAAGAAACACGAGACTGAGAAATGATGTTGTAAAGACTGGGCCCACTACCCAAGGCTCTAGTAGAGTTTTAGGAATGATGATTGGCCCCATAGATCACCACTAGCCTTAACTGCACACTTTATCCTCACGCATGCGCAAGCCGGGGTCAAATTCTCGACTGGTCACCCATCCTAGTACTACTCCAAGCTGAGCACGCTTAACTATGGAGTTATTTAGTGATGGGCTCCCAGAAAAGGAGGTGCACCTTGGTGATATGGGTGTTGGATCAAGGGCTCTGGAGGGGGGTGAATAGAGCTTCACAAATCTCACAAAACAAATTAGACCATCAAATTATATCAAGTGCATAATCTTAAACATTCATTCAATTTGAGATCCTAACTAACATGCACAGTAAGGATAAGAGACAAGGAAGAGCATGCACTTGGACAAGGTGATTTAGAGTGGTTCTACGTCCTAACTAGGAGCAATGTCAGTCCACTACCTGGAGGTGGTTAATCTCTAGGATTTGCAATCTTGGTACTCTTACATTTCATCATAAGATTACAAGACAAAACCACAATCATCCAAGGTCTTAGTACCTCAAGCAAGGATCTTTAACCTATAGAAGGAGCTTACCCACTTGAACCATGGAGTCTTCAGCCATCAACATGGACTTACCCACTCCTTCTTCAAGTCTTTGGCCTTTAAGGGATTACCTATCCTTCTTGAGTGCTTGCCTTTCCTATCTCCTTCACTTAGAGATCTAGAACACCTTGCCTTCTTCAAGCTTGAAGAACAGCAACTCCTTCTCCTTCACTCAGAGAAGATTTTGAACCTTTTCTTCAATAGGAAAGAGGGTAGGAAGATGGTAGAGGAGACATTTACATCAATACATGGAGTAGCTCTCTTACAAAGGAACCTATCTCACTCATACTCACGAATTTGACTTGAAGGTAGAGAGAGAAAGGGGCTCAAAGGGTTAGAACACTCTCAACTAGGATAGGATCAAGCATGTAGTGAATGAGCAACCTTGGAATGAACTCCAAGTAGTCCTATTTATAGTTGAGGGTGCCCCTTTAAGTTGTGGGACACTTAGACAGAAATATAGCCATTTTTGCTCAAAGCAACGACTCTATTTTTGCTCAAAACACACACCAACGGTCACAATCACTTTTTCTATAAATTCAATACAGTGCAATCGGTCGAGTTTCAATAAAGATAACTCAATCGATAAAGTAAAATACAAAGTCGATATTCAAACCATTGGTCGACTTTGTCCTGGGGAAACTCAACCGACCAATGAAAATTGAATTGGTCAAGTACTCAATCGGTCAAGTTCTGTGAAAACACAACTCGAACGATGCACTCTTCAGAAAACTGATCCAAGAGGATCAGTCGAGTTTGCAACTCGATCGATGCACTCTTCAGAAAACTGATCCAAGAGGATCGGTCGAGTTTGTAACTCGACCGATTGACTGTCTGTGATCAATTTTCTAAAGTGCATCTAAAGTGATTAAAACTTGGTGTTTAGTGTCCCAATCAATTTTCTCATCTTAGTTACAAGTCAATTCATCATCAATACAAGTGATTACAAAAAATTCTAGGGTCGTTTACATAGATTTCCAAAATTAGACACTTGTATAGCTTTTGACTTGAACTTGAGCAAATTAGGGCTTTTGATTTTTGATCCTTTTCATGTACCTAACACCTGAAATCAATCTTCAATACACATATTAGATACATGAATGGAATGGTTAAGTCATTATCAAAATATGGACAATGTATAACCTCTAGGTCAACATTCTCCCCCTTTTTTATAATGACAAACCATTCCTCAAACATATTGAAAAGGATATAGAATTTATACCTTTGCCTTATGAATTAAGGGGATTCAAGATGTGAACAATGTGAATTCTCCCCCTCAATCTATGCTTCCTCTAACCTGCATGGTTAGTCTATCTACACATAGCAATAATAGCATACATATACTATGTGGTCCTTTGCAAGTCACATGATAAAACAGTAAATGAACAAGAAGATGATCTCATAAGCAATAAGCAATAGTATAACAACAAATAACAATATGATTGAGTTTCAAGACTTTGAAATTTCTCTCCCCCTTTTGACATTATCAAAAAGTAGGGGGTAGAAGAGGATATATCCAGGTCTTCTCCAAAACACAATCAACCAGATAATCATACAAGAAGTCTCATATAAAATGTCAAGCAGAGACGAAAGCAACATACAATCTCAGTCATAATCAAAATATGGTGAAATATGGCACCAACGCATAAGATATATCAGAGTAAATAGCAAGAGTGCACATCACATATATTACAACTCAGATGCATGTTCTCATGAAAGCAACTACAAGCAAGAAGCGATGAAAAGTAGATGATAAAATAGTACAACTCAGATAATGTGTCCAGATGTTTCTTATACAAAATAGCCTAGAAAGATGTATATGATCAGCATGCTAGACTAAAAACTAAGAAACAAGCTAAACATCTAAACTACCTATATCAATAGTGTCATCATCATCAGCTCCAGACTTGTAGTGCTCGTCTCCATCAAAAGGTGCAGTAATAGTGCCTTCATCACCAGAATCAGCACCATCACCATCATCAGAAGTGTCCTCACCATCACCATCGCCATTGTCAGTAGCCTTAGCATCATCATCCTGGTCAGAAATTTCCTCGTCAGTAGGAGGGCCAAAGCGGCAATCGGGCCAATGAGCATTCTGCTCATCCCAAGTCATACCAAGAGCATAAAGCTCATTGGCCTGAGGATATGATGGGGCAAAATTTCCAAGGTTGGCAAGCAAGGTGGCCAGGGGTCCAGCAGGCAACGGTAGGTAGGCATGAGCAGAACTACCAGTAGCGAAGTGTGGAGGAGCAGCAGCAGAAGGCTCGGGTGCAGGATAGTAATGATTGTATGCATATGAATCATAATCACTACCTGGGTAGGGCTGGTAGGTAGGGTAGGGGTGTGCACAGGATAGGTTCATGGTTGACATGATAGAACACAGATCTTGATGTAGGTGCTCTTGAACCTATTGGTTGTATGATTGTTGGTCCATCATGTAGCCCATAAGGGTTTCATTAGATACATGAAATGAAGCATGGCTAGGTCTAGGAGGAGGCTGAGGAGGTGGAGCTCGGGAAGAGGAGGCAGGGGCTGCAGAGGCAGAGGCAAACATAGGCACAGACTTTTGAATCGTGGTTTCACTGATACAAACACCCTTCCTGGCTAACTTGTAATGAAAGTCAGAAAAGAGTGATTTCTCAATAGAAAACTGAAACAAACCACAAATTAGGGTTGGGTAGGGGGGATGGGTGCCTTTGGTGTTCTTACTAGTATCGAAGCAGGTCATGTGGTGTAGAATGTATCTGGCCCACTTGATACCGATGTTCTCTAGGATGCAATACATAATGACAGCAGTGTTCTCTGTAATATCCGTTTGATTTTTCTTCAGATGGATGTTGCAGTTGATCACTAAATCCAGAATGTGCTTCCTAAGTCAAGGGAGGAGGAAGGTAGGGTGCTCTTCTTATTATATGGAACGTCAGGTTTCTTCAAGTATCAATGAATGTCAGGGAGAGTGAGTTCATTTTTCTTGTAGGAACCTTCGGGATCCAAAAGATTGAAGTACTCGCCATAATCTGTGTGCCAGGTATCATTTTGCTTATCTCCAGAAAAGAAGACATTTAAGATATCCTCGGAGATTTGAAAACATTTACCAACGATCATCGAGGTTAGGATTACTTGAGTATTCGATGGGGGTACGAGGGAGTCGTAGTTCCAATGCAAATTAGCATAGAACTCATGAACTGCTTTTGTACTGGTCATCAAATTGAAAAAGCAATCACATTCGACAGCTAAGGCGGAGAGGTGGTGAACAGCTAAAAGATTTGCTACTTGGTCTATAACCGCTTGACGCCTAGGGATTGGCTCAAACAAGTCACAAAAAGGAAAAGGACTTCTAGGAAGAAGGTCTGTGTACCTATTAACAGCCTCTATTGAGATAAAAGAGGTATCATCGAAAGGAATCAAGCGATTAGACTAAGAAGACAAAGGAGCATTGCTAGGGGCAGGCCATTTTCTCCTTTGTGATGCCATGGAGGCAAGAAAGAGGAGAAGAAATGAACAAATGCACAAAGAAAACCGTAAAAGCCACCCAAAAACCACCAGGGAGCAACTAGGAAGGTCAAGAACAACCTATCTAGGTCGGGAAAGGGCTAGGATAGGGAAGGTTAGGGCTAGGGTAGAGAGCTTAGGGCTAGAAGAAGAGGAATCGGTCGTCTATTCTCTAGTTGAGAGGGAGAATAGTCGGTCGATCCAAAGTTAAGTAGGCTTCAGCCCCCGGATCAGTCAAGTTCTGAGAGTGGGAAACTCGATCGATTGGTCCAAACCTCTCGGCCACTGATCGGTCGAGTTTGTCCTGGGGAAACGTGACTGATGGTCAACGTGACCGATGGTCAACCTGACCTAAAACCATCAAACTTAATTTCTAACCATATACATGTCAATTAAATTCATTTTTTTAAGTCCATTATGTATATTGAACATACTTAGGCACATATCACTCATCATTGGGTACTATTTAGCGATAAAATCAAGAAATTAGATAAATGCCCAAAAACAAGTGAAACTAATCATGTCAACAAGAAAATTAAGCACATTTTAAGAAATTTTAGGCAAGCAAGGTGAGTAAAGCATGAGCAAGACATATAGGATAGAAACAACTAGCTAGATAGCATGTAAATATCATCCAAAGCAACATAAGCAGTTTAGATCTAATAAAATTAAATTGCACTCTAGCTAAAGGTTTAGTGAAAATGTCTGCCAACAGATTTTCTATGTCCACATGCGTGATATAAATATCCTTCTTGGCAATGTGATCACAAAGAAAGTGATGGTGAACCTCTATATGTTTACCTCTACTATACAATATAAGATTATAAGAAAGATTGATTGTACTAGTATTATCACAATAGATAGGAGAAGCATCAAAATGTATGTTAAAGTCTTTGAGCATTTGCTTCATCCATAGGACCTGGGCACAACAAATCCAGGCTGCAATGTACTCAGCCTCGATAGTTGATAATGCCATGGTGCTCTGTTTCTTGGAAAACCAAGACACCAAGCATGGTCCTAGAAGGAAGCAAGTGCCACTTGTGCACTTTCTATCAACCAAACAACCCGAGTAATTTGCATCACTATATGCTACAATAGTAAAGTCCCTTGACTTAGGGTACCATAGACCAAAATTTTGAGTTTTGGATTAGTACCTCAAAATCCTCTCGACAGCAATAAGATGTGATTTCCTAGGGCTTGATTGAAAGCGAGCACACAAGCCAACACTAAACATAATATCATATCTAGAGGCAGTTAAATAAAGTAAACATCCAATCATACCTCTATAGAGCTTCTCATCTACCTTCTCACCTTCTTCATCTCTATCAAGTTTGGCGATGTTGGACATGGGTGTGTCCATCGGCTTCATGTTCTCCATCCCAAAGCATTTGAGTAGTTATTTGGTGTACTTGCCTTGGTTGATGAAGCTTCCATCTTTGGTTTGCTTGATTTGAAAGCTAAGGAAGAAAGTCAACTCACTCATCATGCTCATCTTGAACTCACTCTGCATAAGAGAACTAAACTCCTTGCAAAGATCAAGATCAGTTCCGCCAAATATGATAGCTTTTTGCAACAAATAAACATGATAAGGTAGCTTGTCATTTTCAAAGCCCGGAGGTTGAGCAACAATTACTTCCTCCTCGATTGTACCATTGCAAAACGCACTTTTAACATCCATTTGATATAGCAAGAAAATTTTATAAGTAGCAAAGTCAAGTGGCATTCTAATAGATTCAAGTCTAGCAACAGGAGCATAAGTTTCATCAAAATCAATACCTTCCTGTTGAATGTAACCTTGTGCCACTAACCTTGCTTTGTTCCTTACCACTTTGCTTTTCTCATCAAGCTTGTTGTGGTAGACCCACTTGGTTCCAATGATTTTTCTGTCACTTGGTCTTGGCACTAGAGTCCACACACGATTCTTCTTGAATTTCTCTAGTTCCTCTTGCATGGCTAGGATCCACTCGTAATCTCCAAGAGCTTCCTTGATGTTCTTTAGCTCCATCTATGAGATGATGGCACTGTCTGCTTGTTCTTTGTTGTAGACAGTTCGTGTCTTCACTCTCTCAAATGGGTTGCATATGATTAGCTCTTTGGGTTGATTCTTTGCAAAGCGAGGAGTGGGATCCTTCTTCTCTTCATCTTCTGTTTCAACCACCTGCTTACCTTTGTTGTCAATGTTGAGGTCTTTCAAGATAGGAATTAAGTCATCTGCAACATCATTATCAACAACACTCTTGCCAACAATAGGGTTAGTTTCAATAAACTTAACATTAATAGATTCTTCAATTTTAGACAATTCAATATTGAAAACTCTATAAGCCCTACTAGTAGTGTTATAGCCTAGGAAGTAAGCCTTGTAAGATTTTGGATCAAACTTGTTGAGAGAATCCTTCGTGTTCAAAACAAAACAAGGACATCCAAAAATATGAAAGAAGTCGATGGATGGCTTTCTACCACGCCATAACTCATATGGGGTTTTCTTCAAAGCAGGATGTGTAAAAACTCAATTCTCCACAAAATGAGAGGTGCTAATGGTTTCAGCCCAAAACTTCTTAGGAATGTCATATTCAAGAAGCATGGTCCAAGCCATCTCCTGAAGTGACATGTTCTTTCTCTCTACTACCCCATTTTTTTTAAGTGTACGAGGAGGAGAAATTGTGTGATGAACCAGATTTTTCACAAAATTGCTCAAAAAGATCATTTTCAAACTCTCCCCCATGGTCACTGCGGATAGAACAATCCGACAAGAAGCTTTGTTTTCAACCCATTTACAAAATCTCAAGAAAACATCAAGAGTATCACTTTTAGAAACGAGAAAGAAGGTCCAAGTATAGTGAGAAAAATCGTCGACAATCACAAGACAATACTTGGAACTGTGACGCGTTTGCATTCTCATTGGTCCGAATAGATCAATATGAAGAAGCATAAGAGCTCTTTTGATCTAAGGACTCCATTTGATTTGAAGGAGGACTTGGTTTTCTTTCCTTGTGTACAAGGTTGCCATTCCTCATCCTTTTCAAAATCCAATTTGGGAAGTTCCCGAACCAAATCCTTTTTACTCAATTTCTTCAATTTGATGCATATTCACATGACCCAACCGGCGATGCCAAAGAGAAATATCATTTTTATCCACAACCAAGCATCTATCAAGTACGGTCTTTAGAGCATCAAGAATAATAACATAAAGATTACCATTTCTAGTTCCCTTATATATGACATTGTAAGTGAGGGAATCTAGAAGCAAACATTCTAAAGATGTAAACAAAACAAGATATCCATTATCACAAATTTGAATTACACTTATCAAGTTATGATGTAGTCCATCAACAAGCAAAACATTTTTAATACATAGCTCATTGCCTACATCACCCTCACCTATAACCTTACCCTTTTTGTTATCCCCGAAGGTCACCGGTCCTCCTTTCTTTTTCATGAATTTGTTTAAATGGCTAATTTCACCTGTCATATGATTTGAGAAGCCACTATCAACAATCCAATTCTTTTTTACCTGCATGAAAGAAGGATTTCGGTACCCCACTCAAACTTTAGGATCTGGGGTTAGCTTGGGGACCCATTTCATCTTTGGATTGGTCCCCTTTGTCTTGTAAGGATAATGAGTAGAGTAATGATCATCATATTTACAATGAACACATACCATAGGGTTCTTAGAGCTGGAAGTCTCTCTATGGAAGATAGGAGGTTCCACACTCTTCTTCTTACCCTTACTCATGTTCTTGTTCTTACCTTTGGGAGCAGTCCCATCATATCCTAAACCATTAGTACCAATTTGTTTGGTAGAGTGTTCTACAATAGCATTAAGGGATTTCTTTCTCGTAAGAAACTCTTGTAAAGAATCTCTTAATTTAGCATTATCATCACTAAGGTTAATAACAATAGAAGATAAACTAGCAAGATCATCTCTAGCATGCAATAGGTCAGCCTCTAAACAGAGGGCTTTAGTATGAAAGGAATCACGTTCTAAAGCAATGCTAGCTACCTCATTACTTTGCAAAATAGGTTTAGATGTTAGATCATTAACTTGAGCAAGCAACTTAGCATTTTTTTATTTAAGCAAAAGAATTTCTTTTTGATAGACATGAATTTCTTGCTTCCTAGCTTCAATAATGAGATTTAGTTCTACATTTTCAATTTTAAGAACATCTATCTCATCTTGGCATCTTTGGTTGTCTTCCTTAAGATCTGCATTAGTCTTAAGATAGACCCTATTCTCAACCTCTACTCCATTATATTGAAGCTCTAGGTCAAGAAATTTCCCTTGCAAAGAATCTATGCTATCAAGGAGCAGTTTTTCATTTTATCAAGAATCTCAATGTTAGCATAAAGATCATCTACTATCTTGTCTAGTCTTTTCCTTTTAGATTTGCATTTAGTAAAAGATGACCGGCAATCATTAAGCATATCAATAAGAGTTTCCTTAGATAACTCATGCAAATTGACTTCACTTACCTCACTTACCTCACCTACATCTTCACTTGTAGAGGCCATGAGAGCAAGGAGGCATTCTCCATCTTCAGAGCTTGAAGAGCTTGAGGAAGACTCTGCCCTAATTGAATGAGCTACATTTTTGCTTCTTCTTTCTTTCTTCTCCTTTCTCTTATACTTGTCTTCTCTCTTATACTCCTTGTCTTTCTTGTGGCTGCTCTTGTGATGGCTCTTCTTGGCCTTGGAGCAGTCACTCTTGTAATGGCCTTTTTGGCCACATTCATAGCATCTAGGAGTTGATGAAGAAGGCTTCCCCTTGAAGTGTTTGTCCTTGGATTAGTTTGCTTCATGCTCATTTGTTCCTTCATCTTCACTTGAGGAAGGAGTAGGGGACTTGAGAGCAAGTTATTGTTGTCGAACCATCTCTTCAATTTGAGCTTTGAAGGTTGTGTCCTTGATCTTCTTGGACTCCTTCTCTTCTCTCTTTTCTTCTTCTTCTTGCTTATCAAGCCTTGGTTCATGGGCTTGAAGGTTGCCAACCAGCTCCTCGGTTGACAATTCACTAAGTTTGTATACTTCTTCAATGGATGTTACCTTGGGCTCCCATCTCTTTGGAAGAGATCTCAAGATCTTGGAGTTGATGGTGTCTGTGTCCATCACACTACCAAGAGTTTCCAATCCATTGATGATCACATTGAGCCTTGTGTACATATATGCCACTCTTTCATTATTACCCATCTTCAAGTTCTCAAGTAGACCACCAAGCATGTAGATCTTAGCTTCCTTCACTTGCTCTGTTCCTTCATAGGTGACACATACCTTGTTCCAAATTTCATGTGCGGTGTCCCAAGAGGAGATCCAGTTGAACTCGGATGGGGTGAGGGTTGCATAGATGATGCTCACTGCTTTGGCATTGAGTTGAGCTTACTTCATTTGGGCTTCCGTCCATGTGGAGATTTTCCCCTTTAGATCTTCATACTTTAGATGCACCACCTTCCACATCTCATAGCTAACTCCTTAGAGATAGAACTGCATTCTTCTCTTCCAATAGAGGAAGTTGGTGATGTCAAAGATCGGAGGTCGCACGGATAAGCTTCCCTCCAAGTTTAGAGATCCAAGTGCTAACTTACCCATCTTCTCCTACTTGTGGAAGTAGCTTGTAGAAGACCTGCTCTGATATCACTTGTTAGATCAAGGGATATAGAGGGGGGGTGAATAGAGCTTCACAAAACAAATTAGACCACCAAATTATATCAAGTGCAGAATCTTAAACATTCATTCAATTTGAGATCCTAACTAACTTGCACAGCAAGGATAAGAGACAAGGAAGAGCATGCACTTGGACAAGGTGATTTAGAGTGGTTCCACGTCCTAAATAGGAGTAATGTCAGTCCACTACCTAGAGGTGGTTAATCTCTAGGATTTGCAATATTGGTACTCTTATATTCCATCATAAGATTGCAAGATAAAACCACAATCATCCAAGGGCTTAGTACCTCAAGCAAGGATCTTCAACCTATAGAAGGAGCTTACCCACTTGAACCATGGAGTCTTCAGCCATCAACATGGACTTATTCACTCCTTCTTCATGTCTTTGGCCTTTAAGGGATTACCTATCCTTCTTGAGCGCTTGCCTTGCCTATCTCCTTCACTTGGAGATCTGGAACACCTTGTCATCTTCAAGCTTGAAGAATAGCAATTCCTTCTCCTTTGCTCGGAGAAGATCTTCAACCTTTTTTTCAATAGGATAGAGGGTGGGAAGATGGTGGATGAGAGCTTTACATCAATACATGGAGTAGCTCTCTTACAAAGGAACATATCTCACTCGTACTCACGAATTTGACTTGAAGGTAGAGAGAAAAAGGGGCTCAAAGGGTTAGAACACTCTCAACTAGGCTAGGACCAACCATGTAGTGAATGAGCAACCTTGGAATGAACTCCAAGAGGTCCTATTTATAGTTGAGGGTGCCCTTTAAGTTGTGGGACACTTAGATACGAAATATAGTTGTTTTTGCTCAAAGCAACGGCTCTATTTTTGCTCAAAATGCACACCAACGGTCACAATCACTTTTTCTACAAATTCCATACAGTGCAATCGATCGAGTTTCAATAAAGTTAAATCGACTGATAGAGTAAAAGATAAAGTCGATATTCAAACCATCGGTCGAGTTTGTCCTGGGGAACTTGACCGAAAAATGAAAATCGAATTGGTCAGGTAATCGATCAAGTTCTGTGAAAACACAACTTGACCGATACACTCTTCAGAAAACTGATCCAAGAGGATCGGTCAAGTTTGCAACTCGATCGATTGACTGTCTGTGATCAATTTTCTAAATTGCATCTAAAGTGATTAAAACTTGGTGTTTAGTGTCCCAATAAATTTTCTCATCTTAGTTACAAGTCAATTCATCAATACAAGTGATTACAAAAAATATTCTAGGGTCGTTTACATAGATTTCCAAAATTACACACTTGTATAGCTTTTGACTTGAACTTAGGCAAATTAGGGCTTTTGATTTTTTATCCTTTTCATGTACCTAACACCTAAAATCAATCTTCAATACACATATTAGATACATATGAATGGAATGGTTAAGTCATTATCAAAATATGGACAATGTATAACCTCTGGGTCAACAATGGGTAGTCCAATCATTCCTTATAAGATCTTTTTATCTGAGGCCTCAAATCCTAGGACGTTACAATCTCCCCCACTTAGACTCCTTGACATCCTCATCAAGGCTCAACTATATGGCCTCATAATACTTCCCCGTTTCAGTGTAGATCCAGAATGGCCCATAGACACTCAGTGCCCGATCACAGAATACCAGCATAAGTGTGGCTACGTCAACCGTGGACAACCATTTCCAACATGTCTGGATCGCACGGCTCAAGACTGGAATGCCACATGCCCATGTGGGCCCCACCTACTATAGGGGTTATGGCTCTGATACCATTCTATAAAGACCAGGCCCACTGCCCAAAGCTCTAGTAGAGTTTCAAGAATGACGACTGGCCCCACAGATCACCACAGATCACCACTAGGGCTTTTGATTTTTTATCCTTTTCATGTACCTAACACCTGAAATCAATCTTCAATACACATATTAGATACATATGAATGGAATGGCTAAGTCATTATCAAAATATGGACAATGAATAACCTCTAGGTCAACAATGGGTAGTCCAATCATTCCTTATAAGATCTTTTTATCTGAGGCCTCAAATCCTAGGACATTACAATCTCCCCCACTTAGACTCTTGACGTCTTCATCAAGGCTCAACTATATGGCCTCATAATACTTCCCCATTTCAGTATAGATCCAGAATAACCCATAGACACTCAGTGCCCGATCACGGAATACCAGTATAAGGGTGGCTACGTAAACCGTGGACAACCCTTTCCAACATGTCTGGATCGCACGGCTCAAGACTGGAATGCCACATGCCCATGTGGGCCCCACCTACTAGAGGGGTTATGGCTCTAATACCATTCTGTAAAGACCAGGCCCACTGCCCAAGGCTCTAGTATAGTTTCAGGAATGACGAATGGCCCCACAGATCACCACTAGCCTTAACTGTGTGCTTTATCCTCACTCATGCGCAAGCTGGGGTCAACTTCCCGACTGGTCACCCATCCTAGTACTACTCCAAGTTGAGCACGCTTAACTATAGAGTTCTTTAGTGATGGGATCCTAAAAAAGGAGGTTCACTCGGGTTAGACACTCGGGTTGTTAGTGAGAGGTCCCAGGATCGAGCCCAGGCCACAGGATGAATGGAATGGCCAAATTTTTTTTTTAAAGGAGGTGCACCTTGGTGATATGGGTAGTCCAGTCATTCCTTATAAGATCTTTTTATTCGAGGCCTCAAATCATAGGACGTTGCATATGCACCATCCAAAAAGTGGGATAGAACTCCCTATTATCTTATTTGGGGACTTCCATGAGATTACTTCAAATAAATGAAAAGCAAGGAAGCCCCCAAAACCTGAATGTTTCATGCAAGACTTTAGAGATATTATTGATGACTATGACCTCATTAGTTTGGGATTTACAGGAGATGGATACATGTGGCAAAGAGGGAGAATGCCCAAGACTTTTGTGCATTAGAGACTTGATAGAACTTTGGCATTCATGGAGTGGTGAAATGTGTTCAAGTTATGTAAAGTTATTCATCTTCCTATTTATGACCAGACCATGCACATCTAATTATTACTTCTGATTATAGAGAGGTAAAAAAGAAGAAAAGAAAGAAATATTTTGTCTTTGAACCGAGGTGGCTGGAGGAGGAACAATGCATTGAGACAATAAAGAAGACTTGCAGGAAACAAAAAGGGCTAGTGTTGTTGAAAAATGATTATGTGGATCCAGGCTGAAGAAATGGGTGGATGATACTTTTGGGGACATGAAAAAGAAGATTAGAGAGGTATATAAAGCGCTAGGAGAGCTACAAAATTCACCACCCAATCACAACAATATCCAACCCTATGAAGAGAAAGAAAATGTAGTACAATATTGGCATAAACAAGAAGAATCTTACTGATTTGAAGAGGTTGGGTCAAAGGAATGAGATAAGGGGACATATATATTGCTTACTTTCATCACAAATCCTCTAGAAGAAAACAAAGAAAAAAATTTAAGGCTTGAAGGATAGCAATGGTGTATGAAAAGCAGAGGACAAGGAGATTTAGAAGGTAATGATAGAATTTTTTCATGGTCTATTTAAAAACAGCCTTCTCTCTACGTTTGAAGAGGCAACTGCATCACTACAAAGGAATACTGACCTGAATAGACAACAATTTTTGGAGAAAGGCCTCGCAGACCAAGAAATTTGGGAAGCCATCAAAAAAAATCATCCAAACAAGACCCCCCTGACTAGATATAATGAAAGGCTATGTTTTTTCAAAAATACTAGAGTTTAATTTGCAAAGATGTGTCCAACTACGTTAAATGGTTGGTGTAAAGAATGTAGAAACCCAGGAGAGATAGATTCTACATTGGTGGTTCTAATCTCAAAGATAGAAAGTCTATAGAGATGGCGGAATCCAAACCTATTCCCCTCTACAACCTCATAAACACAATTGCAATCTAAAATGGTGATCAATAGACTAAAACCTCTCATGAATGATGTCATTTAAGAAAGCTAGAGCACCTTCATTCCAAGAAGAATGATAATTAATAACATCCTCGTTGCTTATGAATTGTTCCACTCGATGCAAGGGGTGTTAAAACCATTTGACAGTGTTGAATGGAAGTTTATGGATGATGTTCAATGGGAACTGGGTTTTTGTGAGAAGTGAAGGGTGAAATCTAGGATTGCATATCATCTTTAATCCACACTTAGCACGTCAATGTGAATATACAAGAAAAACAAAGCCCGCCTGAGTGCGGGGAAGACTCGATTTCACCGTACCTCTTCATTTGGTGCAAATGTTTTCTCTATTTCTTTAAAATTAGTAGCACAAAATAATTTGATCCATGGTAATCTTGAGACCTGGAATGGACCCCACATTCCCATTTATTTTTCAAAAATGACAATATCTTTTTTCCAAGGCTACTATTGTAGAATGCCTGAAAATAGATGAGGTTATAAGCCAGTATATACATGCATCAGGACAGAAAATAAACCTCTCTAAGAGAGACATAGCTTTTAATAAAGAGGACATAATTGCATAGGTGTGAAGATTCAAAGGGGATCTTGAAGATGAGAGAGGTAGATCAACATGAAAAATACTTGGGGTTTCCTACTACAACTGGAAAATTGAAAAAACAGGTATCCACATACATCAAAGATTGGATATGGCAAAAGTTGCAAGAATGAAAGGAAAAGTTGTTGTCAAAACTGGTACGTGGATTACTTATAAAAGAAATTATGCAAGAAATCTCTACCTATGTGATGAGTATTTCCTAGACCTATATGAGTGATAGATGAAATCCACACTACATAGCCCGATTTGAGTGGTGAGTAAAGGGGACTGAGATAATGATAGCATGGACAAGTTAGTAAAACCTATGTAAACCAAAACAACAAGGAGGTGTGAGTTTTCTTAATCTTAATATCTTTAGTAAATCTCTTTTAGCCAAGAAAATATGGATATTGTACAAAAGACATGACAATCTGATGTCTAGAATCTTAAAAGCCCACTATTTTCAATACATCCATCCTAGAGGCATGTCGAGGGTACAATCCTAGTTATGCATGGAGAAGGTTGTGGAATGCAAATGCAATATTTTTATAAGGTACAAAATGGATGGTTGGTAATGGAGCACATGTCAATATATGGGAAGATAAATGTAAGGTGAACCCAACTAAAGCTAGCACAGTGCAAGAATGAGCATAATGAAGAATTTACAATGGTCAACCAACTGATATACAAGGACAAAGTAGAGTTTGTAACCAAAGATGTTGAGAAAGTGTTACAACAACATATCATCAAATAGGTGATGAAGATACCACTAAGTATCAAATGCTAGAGGACCATATTTCATGGTGGTCAAGAAGTGAAAAGATTTCATTATGAGATCAACCTACTAGAGGGGGTACTGGATTCAAATGAGATGACCGAGCTCAGGGGGACACTGGAGACCATTTGGCAACTAATTTGGAGATGAGGATGGCCACCCAAAGTAGCACGCTTCTTATGGCGCACCTTCACAGGAGTCCTACCCACAATCAAGAGGCTTTTTGATAGGTATTGCAAAGTACACAGTTAGTGTTCTATGTGTGGTCTAACGGAAGACACCAAGATGGTTAGACACTCAGTTTGTTAGTGAGAGATCCCAGGATTGAGCCCAGGCTACGGGATGAATAGAATGGCCAATTTTTTTTTAAAAAAAAAGAGTGTTCTATGTGTGGAAAAATAAAGAAATGATAAAGCATATGTTGAGCTATTGTGACAGGATGAATAGGATATGGGATAGGTTTCTACAAATCATAAGAGACATTATAGTAGGAGGAGAAAACTAGGCCTCAATGGAGATCCTAAGGAAGCGATTCGATGGCAGTGACGTTGAAGAAGGGGAATGGATTGTCACAACTATGTGGGCAATATGGAAAAGCAGGAACAATCATGTCTTTCAAAAGGAGGAGAAAGAGATCTTTTACATGCACCAAAATTCCTTACTACAAGACCATCGACATGCTAGAGAAGACATGGGGCCATGGAGGCAAACATCGCAAAATAGCAAGCATGGAGACAAGATGATACCCACCTGCAGGGGGTACACAAGTTAAATGGGGATGATTCAGTAGGGAAACACATTAAGGGAGCTACAGGTGCTATCATTAGATATAATGAAGGCAAAGTGTTGATGATGATAGGAGGAGAGTTAATAACATTGCCAGATGTTGTCACTGTAAAATCCATAGCAGTCAGATCTGCCATCAATAGGGCAAGGAAGGAAAATCTATGAAAACTAGTGGTTGAGATAGATTCCCAACTTTTAGTCCAAAATACCAACTAGATGGAACAAAGGAGAGACCGACTAGGGTTAATTATAGAAGATACCACGTACCTTGGAAGTTTCCAATAGTTTTTTAGTTGTTTTTGTTAATAAGTTAGAAAATAAGGTGCCACATGTGATAGCTAGCCATGCACATAATTGTAGTAGGTCGTTCTTTCCATTTGATAGTTTCCCTTCAAACCTATTAGATGTAGCTTTGTGTCATTTGGTTGTTTGATAGTATGAGATAGAGCCTTCAAGAAAAGTGTTTATTCTCTCGCTACATCGTCACTTTATAGGTTTTTTAGGCGATTGTGGGGTGTCATACGAGTTTTTTCCTCCACTGGTCATCATGGATAACCTTTCTTGTTTTTGCATGTCCTATCCCCCCATGAAGGAAGAACTAAGTGCGAGATGTGTAGCACTGAGGATGGATGATGTGGATGATGACATTGTCGACTTCGTGAAAGAAAAGATCGAAACACCTAGAGAGCATATGGATCTTGCCCTAGTAGGGAAGATAATGTCAAAGTACCCTACAATTTTTGGTGATGAAGCAAACAATGATCTTTGGATGGGTGCTAAAAAGGAGACTTTTGATGGGTTGAGGGGAATGTTTTCGTGATTTTTCTCCCTCACTTGCGGGATAAGGATATGGTCTTCACAAAGGGACCTTGGAACTTTGACAATTGTCTTTTGCTCAAGAAGGATATTCGAGCGAAGGATTTTCATACAGAGATCGCCTTGACACAGAACCAACTGTGAATACATCTATAAAACCTCTTGTTGGGTTAACGTTCATAGGAGGCAGTATGTTTGATGGAGAGAAAGATCATTGAAGGTATAGTCATCGATCAAGAAAAACTAGGGTGGGAAACCTACAACATGGCTAGGGTTAACATTGTCATCACAAAGCTAGTGAAGCAAGACCAAAAGACCGTGGATAAAGATGGGCATTATGTATAGATTGAAACATAATATGAATGGTTACCTTCGTATTGCTATGTGTGGGGGGTGATAGGGCACACAAATAAGGATTGTAAGGAGGAGGTCAACAATGTAGACATGCCAAGGACCTGGGGCCCCTAGGTCAAGGCCTCTCCTTCAAAGAAGTGGATCACACCATTGTGTGAGGAGTTGCTTGGGAGGATAACATGTAAGAGAAGCTAGTATTCACCTAAAAACCTTCATGTCATGAATGGGAGGACCAGTATGGATAGAAATTGTAGAGGAAGTGAGAAGAGGACAGTTAGGTATCCGATCACATTGAGGTAGGGTGAAAACTGGAGGAATGGGTAGAGAGGATACCCACAATGGGGAGAGGATGCGGTGCAAATTGGGAGGTATTGGGCGGTGGTTGTCTATGCACAGGGACAGTAACAGGAGGGACGATCTTCGGAAACCACAGTACGTCTTTCAAATGGAGGGACGAGAAAGGAGTCTACAGAGATGGGGAGGATGGGGAGGGAGGACACGGATCAGGAAAGGCTTCTTGCAAATACATAGGGTGATTGACGATGAGGTGCAGAGGGTAATTGAAAATGATACCAATACTTTCAAAGATATGCAGAGGGATTTGGATCATGCATAGGAGGAAAGGTGCAAGGTCACCGAGAAGGGGTTCCACGAAATGATAGTGCATATTCCTAAGCCTCTGCCATCAATAACTGACGTCGTTGTCAATATCTATAGCATGCACCACAGACATGGGAGAGGGGTGTGTGTGTTTGCACACACACAAAAGTTTGTGTATATTTATTTGCAACTGTGGAAGTGTGAAGGTGTGTTGATGATGATCAAAGATCAACAAGGAAAGTTGTTACTTAGTTCAATCGATGGAGAATTGTAGTGGCAATCATCAGAGACAAATAGGAATTTGTCTTAATTGTGATACCATGATGATGGAAGATCAATAGAGATAAAAGTCAAATACTTTTCACAACAATAGAAAAGAGAAGTCACATCTGATAGATAGAGAAAGAAAGTAATGGTCCTCCAAACACAGTGTTTATGTGTGACAGCAACACACGTCAAGATGAGACCAAAGGGTTCAAACATATCAGCTTAGCCATCTTATCCCCATTGATTGAGAGAATGTGTTCCTATATCCAATCAGGCCCTAATATACAATATGCGCACATCCATTTGGCATTGGCTGAACTCTCAACTGAGCATGTACAAGATCGAGCATGGTAAAATCTAAGGAACTAACTCATTACGTCACAATGTGCAGATAAGTTAGGAAAAGGGTTAATTTCAAAGAAAAACATAACGTTTCCTCAACTTCACAAAACCATCTAAACGTTTTAGAAATTACATCCCCATCTCAGCTTGGTATTATACTTTACATTTCTATCATAATCCAAACTCCATTAACCCACCATCAACCAGCATGTCACCTGACCGGGGCATGGGAAACCACAAAATCTGGCACTTTCCTCTTACACAAATGGATCCACTCGTAGACGCACGGTCAATAGTGACTGAGCGCGGCGTACAGCTTCCGACCTGTCGTGCCTCTGGACCTGGATGGGATGGTTCGGACCAGGCGACGAGCGTCGGTGGCTGATCAAGATGGATAATGGACAGTATGGAGGTCATGGATGTCGTGGACGTAGGTAAGGAAATCCTTATCCCAGAGCCACGGGTACGGACTACCGTTCCAGCTGAAGCAAGGGGAATTACCAGATTGGCAAGGCCAGTAAAGCAGTCGTAAGGTCGTAAGCTTTGATCCCATGACGATCCAGTGGGTCGGGTGGGAGTTCCACCTTAAACGGGACGCGCACTGGGGTGATCGCGTTGCAGAAGACGGCGGTCCTGTCCATGAGTGTTCTGCTATATAATAAAGGGTCGTTCCCAGAGGAACACATATGCACGTTTGGTTTATTGGACTTTGATGGATTCTGCGGAATACTACATTTCGCTGGTCCCAGTAAAAGAAGTTTCTGGTTCTGTGGAGTACCGCGTAATATGGTGTTATGTTTGGTTTAGGCGGACAGTAACTTTCCACTTCCCAGGTTCACAATAAAAAACTAGCACGGAGATGGGACGGAACCAGTACGTTTTGCAGGCTCGTAGCTGCGCAGGTTGCTGTATCACGACATCCCTCACATTTGAAATGGAATTAAAACTCCAGCATCTACGCTATGCTCGTAAGTACAGAATAAAATCCAATACACCCACATCCTGGAAAGCAAACATGCCTTACATGGACGTTGTGCTCCCCGCTCATGTGAGAAAGAACACGATGTGCTTCTTTGAGAGCTACACTGGGGACATTGGTCGTGCATCGCCAAACAGACTTCCTTAACAGTAACCGGCTAACAACTAACTTAATCATTCATGCTCCTTTTCCTTTTCTAAATTTCCACTCCTCGCCTGTGACCATAGGTGCAACAACCAGGCTACAGAAAGGAAGACGATCACATAGCTGGGATATTTCTAAGAAAAGGATTGCTTGTTTTTAATATCTTCTCTGTGTTAAAACAGTGTAAAAAATATCAAAACAAGTGAAAGGCGTTTGGTTATATGGTGCTCATTGCCGTGAAGTATGAAGACAGAGCTTTCCGTCACCCAGTAGCATATGTTGTCTTGGCATGGCTTCAAGATGGTCACCGCAGGAATAGACGGTTGCATCTTTGTCCTGTTTCTTAAAGATTGCCACGCTAATGATTTTGAACAGAATTTTGGGAAAAAGTAATGCACGGCCGAAAAACGGCAAATGGTGGCTTTACAGTTTTGGGTAGCAGAATTAAACTATGATTAAAATGAAAAACAAAAAGCTTATTGATGTTACATATGTAATTTTCTAAACGTTACGATAGATTTGTTAAGTAGAGAAAACCTTATGTCTTTTTGTGAAATTAACCCTTAGGAAAAACTATACAAGCACTTTTGCATATCACACCTTGACAAATAGCCAAGGCTGATTGGTCGGCGCTGCCAGTAAGGTTTAGGATGCTTGGTATTGGGTAAAACGCATGCGATGTCTTGGCTATATCTTACTCCAAAGTGCTAGTGTCAAAGACTTGTATTACGTTTGGACGGAAATCCAAAAAAATCCACATGCATATTAGAAATGCAATCCAAAGATAACCTACCACATTTTTTATGTTTTGCCGTTGACATTGAAATAAGAAAACAATAGAAGAGGGTGTAAACAGCGTCAGGGTCAGACACTTTCATCGGAGTCTTATGTCAAAGGCAGTGATCCTCACTTCATATCAATCTTCCTGAACATCAGCTTCTTGACCGGATTGCTCGTAACTCAAGTCAGGTAAATATTGCTGTCATCACACCACGGCAGAAACCATGCAAGGAGTGGCCACTCTGTACCTGTGGTATCATGTAGTTTATCCTTGCTTAAAATAAGTAGAATTGGCCAAATCTTTGGGAAAGAGGCATCTTATTCTCGCAGGCAGTAAACATGCTCTCACCGTTCATCATCAATCAATGGTTTTGATGTTCATAAAGAAAAAAGCATGTATATCCCCTCCAACCCAAACAAAAGAAAAGTGACCTGAGCTTATAAGTTCCACAACGCAGGATAGTGTACGATATTATCCTCTGCTTTAAACTTTCCTAAGGAAATGTGATTCCCAGTTTTCTGTCAGGATTTTGGTTAGTTGATTGGAAAAGGATATGATGATTCTTTTCTTTTTTATGATCTCCAAACGGAGTGGCTATAAAGAGCAAAGCTAAACACAACACAAAAAATGTGTACACCCGAATTCTGAAGATCGTCATCTAATAATCATTATAAATCAAGAACAATTGAATGAATTGACTAGTCAACTAATGTTTAGTTCACATGACACTATATTTCAGCGGTTAGTAAAAAGGAAAACATCCTCAAATTAACATCTATAATTGGTTGTTCAGTGTGTACATTCTTATCGGCTTCCCTGGACAGCTGCCTCAAAACTCAACCTGTCATCACAGATAGAACTGTTATGAGAACCGTACTCCAATCAACAGAACATAAAATTTAAAAGGAAAGTACATTTATCAAACAGGTGATATATTACAAGTTGTACCAAACCACCGAATCAACAGGCTTCCAAATCAGAGATATATAAGTATCCAAAAACGGAGTCGTAAAACTTAAAACCAGAGATGTGGCGTTCTCAATAGGTCAGACATATAGGGATTGTTTCGTCAGCAACAGACACCAGTGAGCTCCAAGGTTGGTGTTTGTTACAAAGGCGAGAAGGTTAGCATATTCTGCGAGCTGCAAAGACAAAGTTTATATATTCAACTAAACCAAAAGGAGCCAAACACTCAGAACTCTCTTACTACTTACAGCAATATTCGGATTTAACTCTTTAGTGATAACTTCAGGACACCCTCCAACTCAATCCTTTCTACTATTTGCGCAGAAGGATGATTCCAAGTTCAGAACAGTAGGATGAGCTGGAGGCTATGAAGCACAGATACGGATATGGGTATGGATACGGGTACGTTATGGGGACACGACAATTTTTCAAAATATAGGATATGGGTACGGCATGCATACGACAGTTTTCTTAACACGGTATGCAGACGGGAGGCATCCTCTAAGGACAGCCCAATTGGTTGCTATGGTATGAGGTTCATCTGAAAGGTTATGGGATATGCTAAGTTTGAATCAATCCGTGTTATGGGACCCATTATGTTGTACCTGATGGCCAAACTGCCATGGACGGCCAAGCATGGTATGAGAATTGATCATGTTGAGCACATCACAGGGCCTTATCAGTGTAGATGCCATGAAACGAGAATGGGACTTTGTAGAGTTGTCATATCCTGGGAAGTGTTGTCAATTGTCACCATTTGCAGTATGGCTTGGGGTGTGGCTCCAACTATAAACCCAACTTCTGAACTACTGGAGAAGAGAAAATGTTGGTTGAAATCCTCCAACAATTTTCAGAACGCACAAGCAACCGAAACCCTCCACAACAAAATAGAACAGTGAGGTGTGTTGCCAATTATTAGGAGGGGGACTCTGTATAGCCATAGTGTCCCGATTTTGTTGAGCTGGAAGACCAAAGGTTTCTTCATCTACTTCATCGCACTAGGATTCAAAGAGGGAACCACATGTTCGTACTTTGGCATCTCTCTTCTTCATGTATGTTGTTGTAGTCAACACATGGCGCAAACACTGGTTGGAATGGTGCCCATACCCTTGGCAGGAGAAGCACTAGATAGGATTGGTGATGGTCGGCTTGGAGGATTCTCCTACAAATGTATCAATTCTAACTCACATCAGTTATCAAATGGATATCAATTCTTAATCATCTCATCATAAGTCATCTAATCAGCATGACCTTGATGTTACTCATGGCTCTTACAGCCCATCAATCTAATATGATGCCACTCAAACTTGGCAACATAGTGTGGCACTATTCATAAAGCTAATAACATGCTTTCAATGAATATGATATCATAACCTTCACCTGGCTATGACTACTTCTTGCTAACCATCTGCATGATTAATATAATTGGGGATATGCATATATAATAGTATTAGCACAATATCAAAACATATCAATTTCTTTATAGTACACCACGGCCGTGCTCCCTTGCACGGTCGTGCAAGAGCAAGCTACCACGGCCGTGCTCTTTTGCACCGTCGTGCAAGAGCAAGCTACCACGGCCGTGTTCCTCAGCACGGTCGTGCTGATCAACAACATATCATTGATTTCTAGGGTTTGGATTTGTTCACTTCATTATAGGGTTATTGAACTTCTTTAGCTTACAAGGCATAAAGATTCCTCATGTTACAACATGTAATTAGGGTTTCATACTCAAAGGCATAACCCAGATATAATTCATTCATCAAATCACCCTAAATTAGGGTTTACTATTCACATTACATGTTATTAACCTAGAATTAGGGTTTATTATTCACTTCATAGTGAATTGAGCACATAGCATCATCATGTATGAAATCATCATCATTGATGCCCTCAACTTAGGTTAAGATTCATTAATCATCATAATTAGGATTTCCATGATCTCACCTTGATGGATCATACCCTAACTATGTACATACTTACATATTGAAGGTATGTTACTTGATCTTTATTCACATTAGGAGCCTTCTCTCTCCTCATTACTAGATGATGTTTACATCACTCTAATTTAGATTAGGTCAAGTCAACTTTGATTAACATAAGTCAAGTCATCACCACTATGTTCATTAGGGTTTACTTAATCAAGATGTGTTGTCTGCTTGAACCCTAAAAGGGTACATTGGTAATGCCCACCATTATCTAATCACAGGTCAAGTTACTAATTACTTAACCCCTTAACATCTTTAGGTATCATTAGGGTTTAAGTTGAACAACCATTGGACCATTTAAACCTTCAAAGCATTAAGTAATCATAACCCTAAAAGTCCCCAAACGATTTCACACTTCAACCTCCAAACGGTTTTGAAACCGTTTGGAAGGGTTGACCGTTTGATTAGGGTTGACTTCAAGACCGCATGACACTCAAGACTGTTTGCCCTTAAACGGTCTTGAAACCGTTTCAACATGTTGACCGTTTGGACATGGTTGACTTTGAAACCGTTTGAATGAATTTGCCTTGAAACCGCATGACCTTAAACGGTTTGGAAACCGCATGAGTCCAAACGGTTTTGAGACCGTTTGGACTCAAACGGTCTTGAGACCGTTTGGTCCAAATGTCTCAAAACCGCATGGACCAAAAAGGTGCATCAACACTTGTAATCGATTAGGGTTTTCAAGGTTGAACCCCTTAATTGACCTCATATATGTTAACCACTTATCAATTGAGTTAATTAGGGTTATCCTTAACCAATTGAACACTCAATTTACCCTCAATTGATAACCAATTAGGGTTGAAACCAATTCAATTAGGGTTTGTAATCGATTAGCCATCAACATTGATCATCATGAGTCTAATTGAAGTTGAACCCATCAATTGACACTCAATTGGGCCTCAACTTGGCCCAAACGGTCTTAGGATCGTTTGGACACCCTCCAAACGGTCTTGAGACCGTTTGCCCAAAGTCTCATCAAAATCTAAGTCAATTTGATAAGGGTTGAACCCTAGTTAGGTCTAAAATCAGCACTTTTAATCAATTCATCAACCTACTGTGATTGGACCCTCAATTAGTCAAATTATCTTAACCCCAGACACCTCCAAACGGTCTTGGGTAGTCACCAAACGGTCTTGAGACCGTTTGAGTGAACCCCCAAACGGTCTTAAGACCGTTTGGGCCCTTCAACCCAAAGTTCACCCAAATTGGTCATTGAAATCAGCAATTTCACCCGATTAGGGTTTAGAGGGTTGAGGTGCCTTCAACTTATTATTGGTTTGCAATTAGGTTACAATTCTTTGTAGATGTTTAATTCAACATATGTACAACAGACCTCTAAACGGTCTTCCCTTGGTCAAACTTTCCAAACGGTCTTGAGACCGTTTGATTCTAAAAGGTCTTGCAAAATCGCATGAGATCAAACGGTCTTGAGACCGTTTGATTTCAAACGGTTTGCAAACCGTTTAGACCAAAGGGCCCAAGGTCGTTTGGTAAAGTTACCTAGGAAACCATGCCCATCATCTTCAACCTCAAAACAGGTCGGTTACTTCACGGATTTGCTTGCAAGAAAGCAAGGAAAGATGGGAAGAAGAAGAACTAGCTACTACTTGCAAGAACAAGTATATGTATAAGAAAGCAAAAGGTTTAGAGTTATAAAACCCGCCTTAAGGTCGTTCCTAGAGCTCCAAGCTTCCAAGCTTCAAGCCTTTAATGGCATCTTGAGCTCCACAGGTCGGCCAAGGGTGCTTCTCCAAGGAAAGGTTGGGAAAGATCGGCTAGAAAGAAAGAACTAAGTGAGAAAACCATAAAACCAACCTTGTAATCCACTTTCCTCCATGAATTCGAGCAAGAAGATGATCCAAGCTTACCTAGCTTCTCCTTAGCCGATCTCCTCTGTTCCTAAGCTCTGCCTTAGTCGGTCCAAGCAAGGTGATAAGTGATAGAAGGAAGGAAACGTTACCTTTGGTTGGAAAGGAAAGGAGTATAAGTACTTTGGGGTTATATCCAACATAAAGACAACTAGTTTTCCATTTCTCATCTAGGTCCCTCCTTTCTTCTTTACACGTCCCTCCTTCTCATTTCTAAGGTAAAACTCCTTCTAAAACCAAGAACTAAAGGCAAGGAAGGTCATCTTATCACTAAGGTGCACATATATAAGGGTCTCCTTACTTACAACTTGGTGATTTAATTACAAAGGTGTTCTTTATTATATGATTATTCAAAAGAAGCGCCCTCTTCATCATTTTTACCCTAAATTATACCAAAAGTCATAAAAGATATATTAGAAAGTGTATTTTACAAGTTGCACCCCACATTTTGGGTAAATTGCACTTTACACCAAAATTAGGGTTTAAGCACAAGGATTGCCCCACATGCTGCATCTCAGTGCCCAAGCTTGGGGAATCAATCATACTTCATCACATTCTCTCTTATGATGTCTCAACACTAAAGGAACATATTAACATGTGTAAATTGCAAGTTAACCCTTCTAATTGGATAATTTGCACTTAGGTCCCTATATTACAAAACAATACTAAAACATTGTTTAAAAAGGACAGAAATGTAAACATATGTTCCTCAGGAGCTTTAATTACATACCACAAGATAATCACAAGTGTCTTATTACATAATTAAGCAAAACACCTAGGGTTATTCCATAACCCAGGTCAGGGATGTTACACGGAGCCTCTCCATGAGCGGCGATGAAGGCAGATGTTTAGGACGACGGCGCGATGCGGCGGTAGAGACAATGGCTGCTGTGATTTGCGGCTGTGGTGTTGCTTGTTGTTGCCCGCGGTTGATTGCTACTGGATACGGTGGCAGAGGTGGATGGCTAAGGCGACGCGGATTGCTGCCGTAGGCGGCCATGTTGGTTGTCGACGGCAGCGTGATGTTGTTGCAGCGACGGCGTGATTGGCGGAGGTGACGATGGCGTCGAATACATGAAGGCCAGAAAGGAGAACACCGGAGGTCAGCTTTGGATTTGGAAAACATAGATTGCATGTCGGGAATTAGCGCCGACGTACAGATCTATGTGAAAGTGGGAGAAATAGGGTCATGGAGGCCGGAAGTGTCTAGCGGGCAGCCGGCCTAAGCCATGGCAATGGCGGCGGCCGCCCGCAGGCGGGGGTTCTCCCCCACGGTTGCTCTCTGGAAAAGACGAGTTGCGGCGGTAAGGGTTGCGTGCGCGCCGGAAAGGAGAGGGAGGAGGGGTGGCAACTAGGCTTCCCTCAGCAGCGAACGCGCTCTATTCACGCAGAAAATTTTGTTCACGCCCGAGTTACTGTTCACCGTCGGAGTTATTGTTCACGCCGAAATTACTGTTCACACCGGTGTTACTATTCACCGCTCTGATACCATGTAGAAAAATAAGAATTGATTGAACGCAATGGGATGAATACAAGACTGGACGCCCTCTCCTTTATATAGGAGAGGGGAGACGCCCTAAGACTTAAGACGCAAGCAATCTAAACGGGCTATAAAAGAAAAGCCCACTAACTAATTAACCTATTAACTAAATAGGCTAATATATACTCTTTAACAGGCATAATATTGAATTAGTAGGATCAATGAACCAACTTAGTTAAAAAATTGACATAAAATTCATCGATATTGTAAATAAAAAGGTGGAATGGAACAAAGATCAATTTAGTAAAGAAGCTTGACAAAATCTAAACCAAAGAATCTTAATTAAAATTTTAATAATGGCAGAATGGTGATTGATTATAACAATTGCGAAGAGAAAACTTCTGAAGAAAGTGTTGTTACATAATTTCAGAAGTAGAAAAGTTGGTTTCCAAATTAGACATCTAGGTTTCGGAAAGCGCGAAGCGGGAAGGGTGTGGATTGACCCCCTTGAAGCGAGAAGCGGAAAGTGGGAAGTGGGTTTTAAAGCGGACTAAAGCAGGCACTTCTTGAAAAGGCGGTCTGCATTGTTTTGAAAATGGTGAAAAAAATTAGTGACCGCCATTCTACTAAATAAAGATATATTACTCAACAATCAAGCATTTTAAATGATATTTCATTGCATTAGAATGACTTTCATGCATTAAAAAGGGCCCTAATTATGAAAATAAACGGTTACAAGTTAAAAAAATACTCAAACATCAAACAAAACCCACACTCCTCGCTCCTAGAACGAGTAAAAACAAAATCATCCTGTAAAGATGCATTGAGTAGGAGTGAATCATATTACCTTTAATTAGTAATTAGTTTTAATTAGCAATCTACAATATACGGAGTTGTTACAAAATTTAGAAGAAATTAGAATTTGTAGGCACTAGGCACATAGGTAGTAAGTTACAACACAATGAGAACCATTACACCCGGAAGCAGTAATGAGTGTGGTGAATGTGTATTGGAATGAAGCGTATTGAGTCAATTATGTCACTCGCAAACGTCGATTATTAATCACTAACAGAGAAACTGTACACAAGACATCATTGTCTATAAAAATCAGAAGTGAGATGTTTAACTTCATAGAAGCGACCAGTTAATACTAACTCGTTGGCTAAGAGAAGCTTTGTAACCTCTATTCTTAGTCCTTGCTTCCCCTTCGTTTAGCCTTACATCTCAATGAGGGGTGATCAGACGCTTGTTGGACTCTAGGCAAACTCCAAGGATGCAGTGTCTCCTCCTTTCGAGATACTTTCCCTTTGGTTGCCAAGGATTGACTTATTTAACTCCACCCGGAAGTAGTAATGGAGTGTGGTGAATGTGTATTGGAATGAAGCGTATTGAGTCAATTACGTTACTCGCAAACGTCGATTATTAATCACTAACAGAGAAACTGTACACAAGACGTCGTTGTATATAAAAATCAGAAGCGAGATGTTTAACTTCATAGAAGCGACCAGTTAATACTAATGTTGGCCTAGAGAAAGCTTTGTAGCCTCTATAGTCCTTGCTTCCACTTCGTTATCCTTAACATCTCAATGAGGGGTGATCGGGCGCTTGTTGGACTCTAGGCAAACTCTAGGGATGCAGTATCTCCTTTCGAGATACTCTCCCTTTGGTTGCCAAGGATTGACTTATTTAACTCCACCCGAAAGCAGTAATGGAGTGTGGTGAATGTGTATTGGAATGAAGTGTATTGAGTCAATTACGTTACTCGCAAATGCCGATTATTAATCACTAACAAAGAAATCGTACACAAGACGTCGTTGTATATAAAAATCAGAAGCGAGATGTTTTACTTCAAAGAAGCAACCAGTTAATACTAACTCGTTGGCCTAGAGAAAGCTTTGTAACCTCTATTCTTAGTCCTTGCTTCCCCTTCGTTAGCCTTAACATCTCAGTGAAGGGTGATCGGGCGCTAGTTGCACTCTAAGCAAACTCCAGGGATGCAATGACTCCTCCTTTCGAGCTACTTCCCCTTTGGTCGACAAGAATTGACTTATTTAACTCCAAGCGACTGTTGTTGTTGGTGTGTTTTGTGCAGCCATTGCTGCTCCTTTTACGGACGGACGAGGGCGCCAAGGAATTGGGATGGATTCCCACTCCCAATTGGAAACCATAAGGCCCACAGAAACCATTTCCTAGCGACATTATTGTTGCCGGCTTCTAACATCTTCTATTAGAGTGTCAATGGGGTGTTGGGATTTAAGGTGCTATGTAATTGGTAATTAAATTGACAATAGATCCACACTTTGCCACAGTGGCTGAAGCGGGCCCAATTAAGCGGGCCGAGGCGAGGATTTGTGCTAAAAAGCGGTCGCTTCAGTTCAATCCGCCTCAACACCCGCCCAAGGAATAAGGTATCCGATTTCGATACCGTTTCGACAGCATGGAAACCGAAATTTATGGAAATTTCGACAAAAATTTCGATAAATGCAACAATGCCTGTTTCGACGCCAAAATGAACGAATTAATTTATGAAATTTTACAGGCGTGATCTCTACACCTAAATGCATCGTTTTTTGCAATAAAATTTTATGTGGGGGTAGGTTGGGGGGGCCTTCATGTGGGATGTAAGGGAACTGTCCTGTTTATTGAGGATTTCGATGAAGGATTTCGATGACAAAATATAGGAATTAAGTTATGCAATTTTACTAGCACAATCCATAAACATAAGTACACACACTTCTCCAATAATATCAAACTTACAACATATGAATAATATAGTACCTTACCAACTCAAATCAATTGTATGTTGAGTGTCGTGCTGATTGAGATGGTTGTTCACCATACTGTATAGTGTTGATATGGTCGACATATTGCTCCCAGGTCATGTACATTCTGTAAAGTTTGTTGTATGAAATCACATGTTCCTCGTGCACATCACTAGAAATGAACATCATCATCCCAAACCTTGGAAAGTGATCTTCCAGATCTCTAAGATATCGACCCCTGCTTTCAGAATCAGATGGAGGTTGACGAGCTTGAGGAAAAGTAGCATGCATTGGGACTTGAGCAACAGGAATAACTGAGCTACCACCGCTCCATGATTGCCCCCCATCATCAGAAAATACACTACTGTTGTACTGATATGTTCCTTGCGGGCCCGAGACATTTGCACTATATGTATATCCAATATGATGCTCTAATTCTGCTTCTGGTTGTGGTGGTGGCTGAGTTTGATAACCAGAATACCCATAGTACGCTTGTGGGTGCCCAAACAACGTATCACCAAATGATTGTTGAGGATATAGAGAATCAGAAAGCCTCATGTTTCCCATGGATTCAGCAATATCAGAAGTGGAATCAGTATAGTATTGTGAAGTAGGATAGGATTGGAATCCTATAGGTGTAGCTGTAGTTGTAGGAGGCCTATAGCATGTATCCTCATGTGGCCGTGGTGGTGCACCACTGTAGTCTTTTCCACCTCGAGTTTTCTTCCTCATAAAGGTTTTTTCAGCCATTGTGACATTTCTTTCCTGTGGATATATAGGAATATCCCTAGTGATATATGGACGATCATCATTCTGAGGATCAACTGCTGGAGGATACTCTGGAGAACGTTGACCACCACTTGCATTACCACCATCATCGTCGTCGTCATCACTCTTAGACTTGGACCCAGATGATGTAGCAGTTATAGATTTTGAAGCACTAGATGCTCCACCCAATTCATCTTGCACTGCTCTATCAATTTCCATATCAAGATCTACATGCTCAGGCTTTGGCTCAAGTCTTTCAGGTGGGCTTCTGTTTCTTCGTTCTTCCTCAAGTACAACACCCGAAGCATCTTCAAATTGCTCCTCCACATATAGATCTGGACGGCCAGAAGAAATATTGTCTAGAACTGGACGGCCTATTTCATTCATCCATTCTTCTAAGGGATCTTCTATTGTACTGGTACCCTCATCATCACTATCATAAAGGCCCCGAAATCTATCTTCATGGAACGTGTATGATGTGTCAATGGGATCATGCATTTCAGCAAATTGGACTTCTTTGTAGTTGGCCTCTCTTATGGCTCTAGCTCTCAAACGCATGTTGTAGTGGACATACACGAGATCCCTTAACCTGAGAGCCCCCAATCTGTTCCTTCTTTTTGAATGAATCAAATTAAAAGTGCTCCAATTCCTTTCACACCCCCCTGCATAAGTTGTCTGTGAAAGAATGCGTATGGCTATTTTTTTAAGTTGAGGGGCACCGTTCCCATTCCACACCCACCATTCACAAGGATCACCCTCTACACGGTCGGCTACTGCATTGGGGTGGCCAAAGCATCCAAGGCCTTCACGGAATTGTCGTAGCTACAAAAAAGCCAACAAACATGAAAGACCACATTAATAGTTGTTAGGTTATAGATATTAGATAAACATGAAATACAATTATACAACTATTTGTATACCTGATCCAAAACCTGCATCCGTTCTTCTGTGGATGTAAGCAACTTATTGAGCACATCCCTAACCGCATTCATCAAGTCTGGTTTCATACCCAATTGCCGCGAGAAATGGTATCTTGGGTTTAAATAGTATGTTGTAAATAAATAATACAAAACCTGTTAATTTCTTAACATAGACCAGTTAAATAATTATATACATGATACAATTACAATGATGCTCACCGACTTTGTGTAGTGGATGCAAAAGCATATCAGTCCATCTCTTTTTTATGATGCTCATGTATTGTGCATTGGATGTTGGAGCGGCTTTTTTCACATTCTCCACCATTGTTTCCATTGCATCATATAACCAAGGCATGGTTGCAGCCTTGTCACCATCTACTAACCTCAACACTTTTACTATAGGAGCCATTACCTTAAGTACCTTGGTAACTTTGTCCCAGAAAGCCCTATTAGCAATTAGTTCTTCGATTCGTCGACCAAGTGGGGTATTGTGCTCCTTCATGGAGGTCCACTCTACTCCATGAAATAACCTCCTCAGTCCATCTCTTTTGTTCTTCAGTGAATCTAGAGCCAAGTAGTTGGTAGCAAATCTTGTTACCCCCACTCTAACTAGATCGCCTCCACAATATTTTGGGCGTCTCATTGCATTCAACAGAAAAGAATGATTATATATGAAACCTGTAATCAATTTTGCATCAATGGTCACAGATTTGATGTACTCAAGTTTTCCCATATCTTTTAATATGAGATCTATACAATGGGCAGCACACGGCGTCCAGTACACGGGAGAATTCTTCATTATTTTTCCCCCCGCCTTCTTAAAATTTGATCCATTATCAGTAACAATTTGCACAATATTCTCAGGCCCAACAACTTTCATGTATTTCTTCATCAGCTTGTATAAATATGAGTACTCTTTAACCTCACCAGAAGCATCAACAGAATCAAGGAAGATAGTAGATCCACGACAATGAGCAAGGAAGTTTATAATTTGTTTCCTGTTGCCACTGGTCCACCCATCACACATGAGTGTGACCCCATACTCAGCCCACAATATCTTTTGCTCCTTAACCCACTGTTCTAGCTCTTTTTTCTGCTCGGGAAGATATTTATGCATAAGTTCATAAGTTGTGGGGGCCTTAGTTCCCCTACCAGACTCCCCTATCACATCAACCATATGTTGTAGATAGGGTTCAGTTGCAACATGTGCCGGGATTCCGTGAGCAAAAAAGAATTTACCTACAGCCTTTCCCACTTTCTCCTTTGCCCCACTGAACATGCCTTTAAGGGTTTTTTGCCTAGGTTCAGCCTTCCTAACCCCTGGTTCATCAATATTTTTCAATCTAGCACTAGCAGAACGTAACAGAACATCAATTGTGTCTTTCTTCCTTTTTGTTTGAGCAAACACAGCATCTTCATCATCCAAATCAACAACAGGAGGAACATGTTGACTGCGACCTAGTCCTAGTCCAGTCCCACTCCCACTGCCTCCTCCGGTTCCTGATGGCCCATACCTCCGTAGTATTCTTGCAGCTTCCTCCCTTTCCCACTCACTTCTTCTTGATTCTCTATATGCCCGCCTATACATATGCCGACCGTAAGCAGTATCACCACAACCTGGAGGATACACCATGTCATCATCAGACTCGGCAGATGAACCTGTGGCTTGTACATTGAAGAGAGTATCAGTGTAAGATTTGTTGGCCTCAATACATTTGTCTTTCTTCTCCCTTTTGGATGCTATGATCTTTCTGAAATCATCCCTAACAGATTGCGGACACTTCTGGCATAAGGCAACATTCTTGTCTCCCCCAGTAATATGACGCTTAAACCTGGTGATGCCCCCTCCACCAATTGTCTTTTTGCAGAAGATACAAACCACCTTTCCCTTGACCCCGGGAACAGGAGCACAATAATTCCAAGCAAAATCTACTTCCTTGGGTTTGGGTGCGTTCTGCCTAGCACCCTCATTCCCAGACGAATTTCCATCAGAAGACATTGTCAACACTGAAATAAATGAAAAACAACATAGAATATGCAATGCATTAGGCCATTAGCAATCAAAACAATAAACGACATAAGCAAAAATTCATACAGATATGTAACTGATTAGGTACACTACTGAAATAGGAAATTAACAAGGAAGAAAAAGGGTTTAGAATTATTTTTTTTGTATTTTTAGGTCTGAATTATTTTTTATTTGTATTTTTAGGTCTGAAAATATTTTTTTAATTGATAAATGCACATACTTATCAATAATTTGTACATATATGTAATGGATTAGGTACACTACTGTAATAGGATATTAATCAATACGAAAAAAGGTTTAGAATTATTTTTTATTTGTATTTTTAGGTCTGAAAATATATTTTTAAATTAATAAATGCATATTTAACAAATAATTTATACGTATATGTAAGTGATTAGGAGTACTACTGTAATAGGATATTTAAAACAATACAAAAATATCTTATTTTAAAAAAAAAAGAATATTTTATGATTTTTTTTAAATTTTCGGATTTTTAAATAGTGTATATATAAAAAATATCTTATTTTTTACAAAAATTATTTTCCTTGTGTTCATATTAGTGTTTGTAACAACTTCTTCTACTAAACCTAAGTGAAATAACTAGTTATGATGAATATATATTATATATACTATTATTAGTATTTATAATCTAAAAAAGATATAAAAATTAGTTATTTGTGTAAATTTATTGAAGATATATATAGATCCATGGCTTAGATGTGTGGATCTATGTTTAGAACACACAAATTTGATGAATAGTGGAGTAGATCTAAGATTTTAGTGTAAATTACGAAATTATGTGAAATGGAGAAATAGGTGTTCAAAATAGATGATAATAGGAGAAATGGAGGTTGGAAATGAATGAAAATGGAAGAAAATATATTTATTTACCTTGTTCTAGCAGATCTTCAGCTCCAGATCGGTTTTCCCCCTCAAAATCACCTTCTTCTCGCAAAACAGCAGCAGCAAGTAAAAGAGCAGCAGCAACTGAGCTCGGTACCGCCGGTTTCGCCCGGGTTTCGCCACTTAAGATGGCAAAATAGCACAGACCCCCCTCGAATTCTGACGATTTCGGCGAAACCGCCGAAACTTGGCGAAATTTCATTTTTTTTCGCGAAATGCGACCGTCTCGACACAGCCGCAGGGTTTCGTATCAGGTCCCAACGAAATCGGTATTTTGGACCGAAATTTCGCCAATTTCGGCGAAACCTTATTCCTTGCACCCGCCTAGGCCCAAAAAACAACAGTTGACCCTTCCACAACGCTTAAGCGGTTGCTTAAGCGTAAAGCGGGCCGCTTTTTTAATCGTTGTTAGACATTATCATCCAAAATTGAGGCTTGCGCCTCAAACAAGCCACATAGCTCAGTGCTTTGAGGCGAGCTTCAGTGTTGAGGAAGCCTCGGACATTGGGGTGTGAGCCTCAATCCAGGATTGTAACATACCAAAAGTTAGATTTTTTTTCCTAACACTTTCTCTCTTATTCCTTTACTATAGGATTAGTTTAAATCCTCCTTCAGACTGAATTAGATGTTGATGTGTCCTAATATAATCTACATCCCATATAATATACACCACTATACACATGTTGACCTTATTTGAGTAACATTACATGGATGTGATAAACGTGTTTAGATAGCACATATTAGAATAGGCCTAAAATATCAGGATAGATATTAGTTGAATAATTGCATATTTTTTATAACCATAGGTGCCGCTATTAGAGTAATATTGGGTAAAACTTAGTCTAATTGATTATTTTAATAAAAAACTTTTTATATATAATAATAATTACATTTACCTTAAAATAGTTAACCCGCTTGATTGTAACTAATATGTCAACATTTAACTTAACTTTGAAGATATAACTCATTTACCAGCTTTAATTAAAATCTTTTTTTGGGGAGTCGGGAGTAGCTATCATTCATCTCACGCTCCTTATCGCAGGCAAAAAGAGGGGGCCACATCAGCAAAACATGAACGGCATGATCGCCACTCAATCATGTAACTACAACCCACAGAAAAAGTAAGATCAGCAGCTATACATCTTTCAATCTAAGTATCACATAAGGAGTATGTTTTCTAAGGCCATCATGCCTCTAATCTTTCTAGACAAAAAATGGGATCATGATAAAAGGTAATGTCATCAGGGGTGGACACCAACGGCCAATCTCATAAGGAACGGCATTGATCTCTTTCTCTACTTTGAATCCAGTGATCATCTGATTCTTCAACAACTCTTTCACGGTTCTATACATCAGTCGCTCCCCCACGGTGGCTTAGTGTCGGCCCATATCACGTTGATCATCCGATCGTCATCGAGCTCGATAACCGCAATTTTTAGGTTCAGGTCATTGGCTACTTTCATCACAACAATGAGCGCCCGCAAGAAGGCCTCCACATGGTTTTTCCCCTAGTGTAATCAAGCGCTATAATTAGCATAAAACCCCAACGTACTATTTTATTTACGTCATATAATGTCTAATATACTTTCTTCTCGGTTTTGGTGGTCAAAACATTTCTAGACAATAAAAAATGTAAGAAATGACTTATATATATCCATTTATAAATCATGACGTTTGATATTCTTGAGCCACTAAAATTTCTTGGAAATGTTTAATATAGTTTGTAAACTATACATTTTAGCTTTTATAAGAATATTAGAGTGTGAATCGACTTTTATACCCATCTAAGCTCTAAAAAGACTAAATTTCTCCTAATCTATTTAATAGTCTATGCAACCCAATATACATAATTACCAATTTATTTAGGTAGCCCTAAAAATAGTCTACCTCTCTTTCAAATTTCATCTTAGTCGGAATTCTTTTGACCATCCAATTAATTGATAGAATTTAGAATGCAATTCAATGTGTTTGTTTTGTTATTTAAATTCTAATTAACTTGAATTCCATTTTTTCTCTATAATGCACCCACCCTTCCCTCATGTGGATTGTGTGTTCTCCTCGACGCCAGTAGCCTACGCCTCTCCTTCATCCTCCTCATCTTCTCTTTCCCTCCTCTTCTCCCCTTCCTCTCCCCCTCTCTATTTCTTTCCTCTTTTTCCTTGCCGCCCAAAACCCTGGCCTCCAGAGATCTCTTCCTCCTTGCGCCAGCCTCTGTAGCAGGAGGGTGTTGCAGCCGCATGTTGTTGTGACCAACGACGGCTCCAATGGCCACCAAACACCATTAAACCTACTCCCCTCTTCAACTTGTGGTTTAACGCCACCATCAGATCCTTTTCAGCCCCCTTCTAGCCACCTCCATCGTCAGTCTTTCTTCCGCAACTTCTATGTCTGCCGCAAGTCGCTAATGTGACATATACACCATGCACCGCCACCTGCATCAATCTAATGGTGGCTTCCTCGACCAACGGACCTAGGAGCATTCCATGCCGATATCCATGTCTACCTTGGTGCTCAATGGAATGTGTATAGACATTGGTACGAGTGCATATTCTCATATTGCTATGTGTGAGTTCACAACCTGTTTTGTATCTACACCTCACAAACTTCTTCTAACCACCTCCATTGTCAGTCTTCACTACACTATGCACCACCACCTGTGTCAATCTGAAGTGGCTTCATCGACCAACAAACCTAGGAGCATTCCATGCCGATATCCGTGTCTAGCTCGATGCTCAATGGTATGTGTATAGCCATTGGTACGAGTGCATATTCTCATATTGCTACGTGTAAGTTCACCACCTGCTTTATATCTTACACCTCATGACAGAGTTTCCCCCACTCTATGTCTGAGTTCCACAATAGGTATACACTTTCTTTCTCACCTCATTCCTCCTTCACACTATTTCTTTAACCACACATGCATCCAGTTTTCTAGTTAGTTGTGGATTATTAGTTTTGGATGCATCACAATAGTATCAAGTTATCAAGCAAAATGATCTAACTAACATATTCATATGTATCAGTATAACTTTGACCTTGATCCTTTCCACAGTTGGATAGTAGTAGATTTATTTAATACAAATAGTAGTTTATTGATGAGTGCCCAACAAAATGCATGATCACAATACATGTCATATATACATATTCATTTAAGGTATGTGACTGTATTATTCCCAACAATATCTAATACAATAGGGATTCTCTCTGTTAATCAGCATGCTCGATTCATCTTTACTAAGTGATACTAGTCAATCCGCTAAGAAATAAATTATATTCCTTGGCAAACAAAACGAGTGTAAATGGCATATTGAATACAAATGATTCAGTTGTTCTGACTCGAAATTGGAATAAAACCAATAGCATACTGGTTGATTAATAATGTGTTTTACCTTTCTTTTAGTTGATTGATTTTCGAACTATCCATAAAAACCCTAGATTGTCAATGAAGTTGGTTTGATTAAACCCATAATCGTGCCAACAATCATTATCCCAACCATGCTCCTAGGCATCTCGATGCATAAACCCTAATGTGACGTTAGTTGATCGGCACTAGGGTAAGGACAATATATATAGCTATTTTGGGACTGAATAAACATATTTCTTATGATTCGACCAACATACATAACATTTTTCTAATATGAAAATGCAATATTGTGGACCAAAATATATCAATACAATTAACCTTTAGCCGTGAAGATCACGTATGTGCATCTCCCTACTTTATTTGGGCATTGAAATGACTAAAACCCTATTTCCTACAATGAGGCACATTCTTGCATGCAATCTGTTTCTTGATACCTTGTTTGATATCTCTAGAATGGAAATTTGTGAGCATCTGACTCCTTGTTGATTCTTGAATAAATCATTTTGATTTAGGTTCATGACCCCACCTGCCATGATTACTTTGATGGTTCCAAACATCCTTGAATGTGATAATAACTAAACTACCATCCTTGCTACTCTATTATGCATGTATGATATCTAGACTAAATAATCTAGTGCAGTGATGCTTATACATTACCATATATGGGGACGTGTCATTTCGTGTAAGATGTGCCATTTCCAACCGCATTTATGCAGGGGCATGCTATTTCCACCCAAAGTGTGCTACTTCCACCCAACCCTTGGCCCAAGATGATATGGTGTCTTGGCCCTACAATAGTTCTTTACATTCACTAAATGCTCTCATGAAATGAATGCCCCATTCTCTTGTTAATCGTTCTTTTATTACTCTCTCTTAAACTTACGGATATCCTTATAGCCTTCTTTTTGACAGGGAACAGCCTAATTATTTTATTTGATTCTATATATGCCCAAGTAATGTTTTTATTGCACATATCAGTGCTTTACTAATGTGTATTTTTCTTTTGTATCAAGTCTTTTGGGTGTTGTTCCCAAACCACCCAGATGTAAAAGATTTAGAGGATGATGACTCAAGAGGAAGGTGTACCGGGAATATAGAAGTTGAGGATAGCTTGGGATGGCCAGGTTGCCCTCAACATTGGTCCTTTGTAAATTAGATGTACCATTTTCCTTTTTATAATGACCTCTTGGGGCGAGAAACAGTGTATATTGAATATTTTATAATAATATAATAGTCTAATCTTCCACTTTTATATGATAAGATTTGTTTTTGTGTATCATACTTTTAAGATGTGGAATAAAATCCCTCTCTTCCGTAATACATAATGGTATGTATGGACTGAGATGGGAATTATTCCTCAATAAGTAACGAGAGGATCCCCTATTGGATTTACCTCATTACAAGGACATTAAGTCATAAGCCTCGAGATGCAAATTAGATAACCTTACCTTGATGTTTAACCCTTGAGAGCCTCAAGGTGGGTTTTTTAATCAACGCTGCAACATACGAAACATCAGCTACACCCATTGTCACAAATTCTCCGGATTTTTCGATTATATGTGTATAATACACAAAAATTATATGATGAAGCTACGTCCAAATTTTGCAAGAAACATGTACCATTCCTGAATTCCCTGAATTATATGAATTATCCCCGAGTTTCACAAATTTGCTTGTGAATTCATGAATTCTTTATTTATAGAACAAGAATTTGTTTTATGATTTGGCATTTGGGAACAGAGAATCAATGAGAAAATCATGTGTTCGCATATATATAATTATTTATCAATGTGTTTATCATGTGCATATATGTATAGATATGTATATACATGTAATTTATGTGTATATATGTAAACAGACAGTGGGATATATGAATTTGGTGGCTATTCGTGTGGTATGGTTCAGATGGGTAGATACTTGGTTGTTTCGACCAACCCTACTCATGTGCTTCACCGACTTGAGCATTTAGGCCTCATTCCTTGCTCCCATCCATTTTGGTCACTCAACCGATGTTTGGACTGCAGTGGGATTTATTACTCAGTTAGTAATGAGTGGATCCCCTCTTGGGTCCCACTCATTACAAGGACATTAAGGCGTAAGCCTCAAGGTGTAAAACAGGATAACCTCACCTTGACGCTTAACCCTCGTCTCAAAAGCCTCAAGGCGGGTTTTTTTAATGCTTACAACATGTGCGACATCAACTACACCCTAGTCAAATTCTCCGGATTTTTGAATTATCCGTGTATAATTCACAAATTTTCATGTGACGAGTGCTACGTCCAAAATCTACAAGAAACACGTAATATTCCGGAATTCAAAGAATTTTATGAATTATCACCGAATTTTACAAATGTGTTCGTGAATTCACGAATTGTTTATTTACAAAATAAGAATCTTTTTTATGATTTGCCATTCGAGTATAGAGAATCAATAAGATAATCATCTGTGTGCATATATACTTATTATTAGTATATACACTTTACTGCTTTTCTATACTTAGTGTATTTTGCTTTATGCTTTTTCTCTTTTTCTATTGTGTACTCTTTATCCCACATGGGTTATCTCTATACCATGTGTACTCTCTTGTCTTATAAAAGAGAGCCCCATGTACTCTGTTTAATCATCCAATAATAAGCAATCTCGTTGCCGACTTCTAGATGGTATCAGAGCGGGTCGATCCACCTTAAACCTAATCCTTCTCCACCAACCCTAGCCGCCGCCGCTACAGTACTGTCGTCCACCCCTCCAATCTCTCCACCAACCTCCTATCTCCTAGCTACACCCGCTTTTGTGGCCTAATTTATCACAGGCCCTTCCGTCTAGCTCTGTTTCTATTTCCGAAATCTCCGGACAGCCCCGGCGTTTTCCAGTTCTGGCACGTTGACGGCGTAAACGGAGTTTCTCTCTCTTTCTGCCTACGCCTCATGGTGGAGTGACTGATCCTCCATGTTGGCGTAGGTTTTTTTATCTCTATCTACAGCCCTACGTGGGTTTTCTAAGATCCATGCGTGGATCTTCTATCTGCTACTACTAGTCCATGTGTTGGACTTCTGCTGCTTTCTGCTGCTGCTGACTTCTGCTACTCTCTGCGCCCGTGCTTCTGCCTCTTCCAATGGCGACACCTGACCTTCCACGCAACTTGTGTGTCACTACCGTGAAGTTGGATAACTCCAACTATCACCTCTGGGCGGCTTCCTTCGAGCTATATGTTAAAGCACAAGGGCGCTATTCTCATCTGACTACCAAAGGACCGGCGGTCCCCGCTACTGATGCTGATGAAAAGACTAAGCAGGCCTACGATCTTTGGTCCAAGGAGGACTACGGTGTTATGACATGGATGGTCAACAGCGTCGAGCCAAGATCAGCCAGTCACTTCTTCGCCTCCAGACTGCGAAGGAAATGTAGGAGCAACTCTCTCATGTATACTCTCATCAACAAAATCCTAAGAAGGTTTTTGAGATCTTCAAGCAACTTGCCAAACAGGAATTTTCTGCCACTGATTCTATTGAGGACTACTACACCACCTGCTGTGCTCTCTGGGATGAATTTCAGGTGTATCATCCGCTTTCTGTCGACATCACTGAAGTTCAGCGTCAACAGAACGAACTTATGCTTGTTCAGTTCCTTGTTGGTTTGCCATCTTCCTTCGCTGGAGTTGTGGATCAGATCCTATCCAGTGATCCTCTGCCTACCCTTCGGGATGTTCTCAAAAGGGTTCAGCGTCTGCCATCAGTTTCGCAGCACCTTTCTGATACTTCTGATGGAGCAGCCCTCGCTGTTCGCACTGGAGATTCCTTCCGTGGTTGTGGTCGTAGTCGGGGTCGTGGACGCAGACGTTCTACTGCACCTGGACGTGGTTCATACTCTGGCGCTGACTCTACTGAGCCTCGTTACTGCACTTTCTGCAAGCGAACAAACCATAATGAAGACTGCTGATGGATCAAGCATGGCAAGCCAGCCTGGACGAATCAGGTCACAACGGATCAAATTGAGACTGCTACTACCTCTGCTCCGCCCTCTGCTAACTGGATACGGTCTAAATTCGAAAAGTTGCTCCAGGCTCGTCTTGCTTCCTCTGCTGAAGCTTCTACTGATGGTAGCACCGCCCTCCTGATACGGTCTGGTAAAAACTCATGGGTGATTGATTCTGGTGCGACATCTCATATTTCTGGAAATCCTGTTTTATTTTCTAAACTGCACAATACTTCTATTATACCTCCTGTTACACTGGCTGATGGCTCTAAGACACCTGTTACTGGGATTGGTGATATCTGTACTACTGGTTGCCTGCCTCTGCGGTCTACACTTTATGTTCCTAAGTTTCCTATTAATCTGCTATCTGTAAATAGAACTGTGAAGAGCCTTCGTTGCTCGATTACGTTTGACCCGGATGGTGTTATTTTTCAGGATCTGCGCACGAGGACGACGATTGGTTCAGGCCATGAGGGACTAGACGGGCTATACTCCCTAGACGTTCCAAAGACCGCAGCATACTTGACATCTTCTGTGACAGGCAACCAGTGGCACTATCGCTTAGGACATCCTTCTGCAGCAAAGCTGAAACAATTATTACCTGATGTATTAGACTCTGTTTTTCATTGTGAGACTTGCCAAATGGGCAAACAGACCCGAGCATCTTTTTCAAAAAAATCATGTATTAGTTCTAAACAGCCATTTGACATTATTCATGCTGATGTTTGGGGACCCTGTTCTGTACCGAGTACTTCTGGATATAGATATTTCTTGAGTTTTATTGATGATTTTTCTAGAACCACTTGGTTGTTTTTGCTTAAAGACAGGTCTACCATTCTTGACAGTATCACGGCTTTCTTTGCCGAGATTCGGACCCAGTTTGCTAAACCCAATAAAAATTTTCGCACTGATAATGCCTTAGAATTTGTGCAAGCCTCTGTCAGCAACTTTTGTCGAAAACAAGGCACCATACACCAAACTTCCTGTGCTTACACACCACAACAAAATGGAGTCGTTGAACGCAAAAATCGCCATCTTCTTGAAGTTGCCCGCACTTTACTTTTTCATTATCATGTTCCCCAGTGTTTTTGGCCTGAGGCTATCTCTATTGCTTGTTACCTAAGTAATCGAATGCCCTCTTCTGTGGTTGGGAATCAAGTTCCATATCAGATTCTGTTTCCGGATGCGCCCCATTTCATTGTGCCTCCTCGTATCTTTGGGAGCACCTGCTTTGTCAAAAACCTTCATCCCAGTCTCACCAAACTTGATCCCAGAGCAACTAAGTGTGTCTTCCTAGGGTACTCGAGCACTCAAAAAGGGTATCGTTGCTATGATCATGTGTCAAAGAAATGGTTTGTATCTGCTGATGTTGTTTTCTTTGAGCACATGCCCTTTTACTCTTCTGCCGGGTCGACTCTTACATCAGATTTATTACTGGATACACCTTTACCTGTCATGGATGATATCGCTGATATTACTGATATTGCTGATACTACTACTCCTACTGAAAAGCCGCCTCTAAAAGTATATCAAAGAAGACAGAAGACAGCAACTCCCTCTATGGCCCCTCCAACGTCTTCATCCTCCGTGCCAGAGCAAACACCACCGCAGGTATTCTCTGATCTTGATGTTACTATCAGCTTGAGGAAAGGAACTAGAACTTGCACTAAACATCCTATTGGAAATTTCTGTACTACTGATCATCTGGGGACTAATTTTGCTAACTTTACTGCTGCTCTTTCTGCTATATCTATTCCTAAAAATGCTTCTCAGGCTCTTAAACATCCTGCTTGGCGTCAAGCTACGGAAGCTGAAATGCAAGCTCTTACTGAACGCAACACATGGCAGCTAGTTGATCCTCCTACAAATTGTTCCCCCATTGGTTGTCGCTGGGTGTTTGCTGTCAAATATCAACCGGATGGCACGGTTGAACGGCTAAAGGCAAGACTCGTTGCTAAAGGCTATACACAAACTTACGGGGTCGATTATTTTGAGACTTTCTCTCCTGTGGCTCGGCTGAATTCTGATTGGCCCTTGTATCAACTTGATGTGAAGAATGCTTTTCTGTATGGGGATCTACATGAGGAGGTCTACATGGAACAACCCCCGGGATTTGTGCTTCAGGGGGAGTCCTCTAAAGTCTGCAAGCTGAGGAAGGCGATTTATGGTTTAAAATAGAGTCTCCGTGCTTGGTTTGATAAACTGAGTACTGTTCTTCAGAAATTCTCTTTTAGACGCTCCCAGTCAGATCACTCTGTTTTTTTCAAAAATACTACTGTTGGCATTGTTATCCTTATTGTATATGTTGATGATATCATTCTCACAAGGAGTGATCCTGCAGGCATTCAGGCTACCAAGTGCTATCTGGAGAAACACTTTGTTACCAAAGATCTTGGCTCTCTGCGGTATTTTCTTGGGATTGAAGTTTCTCGGTCCTCTTCTGGTCTTTGTTTGTCTCAACGCAAATATGTTCTGGATCTGCTTTCTAAAACTGGACTTCTAGGTGCTAAGCCTGCTAGCACACCTCTGGATCCAAATACTGACTGGGATGATGAGAACTCTCCTGCCTATCCTGACCATCATCAGTACCGACGCATGGTTGGTAAGCTTATTTATCTGACCGTCACACGAGCTGATATTACTTCTGCTGTTGGGCTTGTTAATAGATACCTGGATAAACCCCGGCAATGTCACTGGGACGCTGTTTGCCACATTCTTAAATATTTGAAGAGCTCTCCTGGGAAAGGCCTGCTATATAAGAAACATGGTCACTGTAAACTCCTTGGTTATTCTGATTTTGACTATGCTGGGAGCAAGCTCGACCGACGCTCCACTTCTGGCTATTGTACATTTGTGGGAGGAAACCTTGTTACTTGGCGAAGCAAGAAACAGACTGTGGTTGCTCGCTCAAGTGTTGAAGCTGAATATCCCGCCATGGCGCATACTACTTGTGAGCTTTTCTGGATTCGAAGTCTACTGAAGGATTTTGGTATTTCTGACTCCTCTCCTATTCCGATGTATTGTGATAACAAAGCTGCTACGTTTATCGCCAGTAATCCCACTTTTCATGAGCAAACTAAACACATTGAGGTGGACTGCCATTTTGTTCGCGAAGCTGTATTATCTGACCAGATATCCACTCCCTACATCCATACTTCTGATCAGGTGGCTGACATCTTCACAAAGATTCTTCCAAAGACGAGATTTGCTACTATGACATCCAAGCTGGGCATGATTGACATCTACGCTCCAGCTTGAGGGGGAGTATTAGTATATACACTTTACTGCTTTTCTATACTTAGTGTATTTTGTTTTATGCTTTTTCTCTTTTTCTATTGTGTACTCTTTATCCCACATGGGTTATCTCTATACCATGTGTACTCTCTTGTCTTATAAAAGAGAGCCCCCTGTACTCTGTTTAATCATCCAATAATAAGCAATCTCGTTGCCGACTTCTAGACTTATATATCAATGTGTTTATCATGTGTATAGATGTATACATATAGAATATTTGTGTATATATGTAAACAAACAGTTGGATCGGTGTTTCAAAAAAGGGTCCATGCGGCCGCATATAAGGTTCGGACCCTTGACTGAACCGCGTAGTGGAAATAGGTGTGCCTAAAGCAGATCATGGTCGCATATAAGGCCGCATAGCCGCATATATAGCCGATAAATCACCAATTTTAAATGGTCAACCTGCTAAGTTGGTAAACTTTTAATGTCACCCCCTATTCTTCATGTAACTAAAACCACCACCTACAATCAGCCCACCTTCTGCTTCAATTTCCTCTTTTTTTACATTACATTTATCCATGGTTGTTTTACATTTAGCTCATTATTGCATATTTGTATATATTTAAGTTGTGTTTGATTGCGTATTTGCATGATTGCATTTAAAGTATGTCATTGTACAAAAAATATATGTAATTGTATGATTACTATATTTTATATTAGATATAATAATTAAAAAATAAAAAATCCAATACCGCACATACTCCCGCATACCGCATATACTCTATTTAGTGACCTCTTCGAACGTACAACACATACTGCCTTTTAAAACACTGAGCTGGATATCTGAATTTGGTGGTCTGCATTGGTGTGGTATGGTTCAGATGGTGATACTTGGTTGATACAACCAACTCTACTCATGTCTTTATCGACTTTGAGCATTTTAGGCCTCATTTCTTCCTCCCACCCATTTTGGTCACTTAGCAGATGTTCACATTTAAATGCCCACTTTGTTTTTCGAGTAACAGTCCTAGTTGTTTATTTTTGCAACTCACTGACATCTAACTATAGCTACCAACCAAACAGGCATTCTGAAGTCGTCACATCATTGCCCTAGGTTGATGAATCAAAGCGACAATTTAAGGCTGTAGATACAAACAAATCAGATAGATTTGTGACTATGGAATAGAGTGTTTTAATCATGATAAACTAGATTTAATTAATATTTGATTCTATAAAATGTTTGAGTTTAGTGCAAATTAATGTCAATATCTTTTAGCTTCTGGCTAATGTTTTAGGTTTATATTCATTTTGCATCACTACAATTCGTATTAGTGTGTGTTTACCATCTGCTTTACAGTTGCATATATACTTGGACCCAAATAGTTAAGTCTGCATGGCACTCTCAATTTAAAAAAACTGTTGACAACAACCAGATGAGCAACCGTCAAATGCCACAACTGCTTTGTGACTTGAGAGCAAGCACTTCTATTACTTGATGTGTCTAAAATAATTACAAATTACTCTCTTTTATAAAGAGAGGAGGTAATAAACAGAAACAAGAGATGTGGGATAATAGGAGAAGTATAAAACACAGACAAGACTAAAGCATATATATCAATATGACTCTTCTCTGAGTTGTTCACGAGGTACCAATGCCATAAGAGGTTGCTTTGTGACCCAAAAGCAACACACATCTCCAATTTAGTCCCACTTCAATGATTGTTCAACCACCCAAAAGAACAAACTCGGTCTTACTCAAAGTTATACTAGACTTTATTGTCAAATAGAAGATTTTAGCTTGAACCAGATCAGTTTAGTACCAACAGCTGAAGGCAATTTACTATGCCAACATTAAGAATTCAAGTTATAAATATAACCTATAGGAAATTATATGGATTTCTTTCATATATCTTCCCAGCAAGCATATCAAACTAAATTAAATTGTTCAAATCTCCATTCAGCATCTTATTGCATTCAATAGGGATTGTACAAGGGCAGCTAGAAGAAATAAGTCTGGTAAAATGGCATTCAACTCCTCTTTTCTTCTAAGCTAGGAAGTACAGACATCCCGGAGGCTGCCGTGGCCGTCCTGGACACGTGTCCAACTTGGACATGCAGTGGACACACGTAAAATGTGTCCACGGCGTGTACATGTCGGACTCATGTCCATGAAGACCACAACAGCCTCATAGAAGTGTCCTTGTTTTACCTCCTTTTCCTCCTCCCCATCGACCCATCCTCTTTTTTCTTTTATCGCCAATTCTTCCCGGTATGTCATTTATTGCCAATTGAATATTGTTTGTGCTTCAATATTGATACTTGCCTAGTCCTTATACTACAGATTGTTCTTTTCAATTTCCTTTTTTTTTCTCTTTTTTTTTTTGACCGAAACAATGGTAGGGTGAGTCAGAAGTACTAGCTGAGCAAGTTGTTCCATCTGCTTGAGTGATCTAGCAGCTTCTTTTATAATCCAATTCTTGAAGGTACCCATTTCTTTCAACTTAATAGTGGATGAATGGTGATCAAAGATTCAAGGCAACGGGTACTGCCCCTTTCTTAATAGATGATTCCAATATGCTTGTATATTTGTGTATTAAAAGTTTATAATTCCGCAGCCGTGCTCCTCAACTTGGTTGCTCATCTTGATTGTGATCCCAACATGAACATTGCACAACAGAGTACTGGCATGTGACATATTGGTATGCCAAAATCGGAATGAAGATAAGATAAGTTGTGGAACAAATTTTTGAATAATGATAGGGCACTATCAATATCTTAGAAAATACTAAAGCTAACCTAGTGTGCGTCAAAATTTATATACACCCTACCCAATGATGCATTCTTAAAATGTATAGTTTGGTTTAAAGTGTTTCCGTTTTAATATTTTATAAAAGGGGCAATTTGAATAATCATTCACATTTTTCCTACAAAAAGCGATTTAAATTAAAGCCTAGTGCTGCTTTATCACTCCGGAAAGTCCACATCTGAACCCAAAAAGAAAATATACAGCTAAAAGATAAATGCACTGGGCATAGCTTATATGCACAGAATATTAGTCACAGTGGAGCAAACATGCCACAAAAATATTCAACGGTCACTGCAAGACCAATAAATCATCATAATGATTCGGACTAAGTCTTATTCAAAAATATCAGACAAAGTTGAACAGTGTAAGAGCATGCAGAAATGAACTAATATTTTTAGGAATAGCAGAAATCACATATAACAGACAGACATTGTCAATCTTAAAGAATTAGCCAGTGATGCTATAGTACAGCGCATAATAAAAATAATCATCATGATGTAAAGAACAATAAACTACCGATGGGGCCGGGACAAAGTGTAAAACGCAGCACTAACCTATTTCTGAAGACTAAATGTCCGTCATGTCCACCCAGAAATCCGAAGAGTCCACACAGAAAGATCAGATAACAAAAATGTAGACATATAGTAAAGTCCAGACAGGCCATGGCTACAAGTACAGTAAGCAGTAGCAGCAAATTGAATTGCTTGCCTGAGCAAGCAACTTCACTTGACAGTATCAAGTCAGCCCTAATATGACCTCATCCTAGATGATGTAGTATCATTCGTATTCAAACTGCACGTCAACATGAAAATATTTTCTCATCAACCGAACCACGGACGAGGTGAAGTTAGCCAACATCTGGCATTCTTCATGTGTTTTGGCCTCAGAAACAACACCATGGATAACCAATCTTTTGAGATTGGGACATCGTTCAAGCATCCCAGAAACCCAATGGCAAAAATGATCAGTGATGATGTTCCATCCAAGCTCTAATACTACCACATTCTCCAGTTGGGTGGTTCCCTGTAAGCCATAGTGAAGTATTCCATCTTTCAAGTCATAACTCAGTGAAAGTTGCCTGAGCTTTGGAAAGCAGATAGCAACAGTCTCCAAATCTACAATTTCATCTTCATCATCAAAAACCACACCCCATAATCGTAGTTTCCTTAGTTTAGACGATTTTGAGATCATCTGGTAAAATTTTGGCCACATGATAGTGAAGTTACTAACATCTACAACCTCTAAATGTTCAGTGCTTTCACCTATGTCCAAGTTAATGACACTAACATCATCGATCTTTATTTGCTTCAGAGTGCCCTTCCCAACAAGCTCGAACTGTTCAAGGGTGGAATCCTTTAAGTATAAGCTTTCTAGGTTGTCAGCTTCTAGAACAAACTTGTCCAAGCTTATTGCTTCAACATGTATGCTCTTCAATGTGGGGCTGTTCAGTTCCATTGTTGCTTGTGTATCGGACAAAGCAATATCAGGATTAATAAGTGCAAGTGCTTCAATTTTGGGGCAAGCATGAAGTAGAAGATTCAGATCCAAAGCTGAGATACTAACATAACTTAGTGAAAGTGATTTAAGATTGGGAAACCTTTGGTAGCTAGGCTCAACCCCAGTGATTGAATTATGAGCCAATGCCAATACCTCCAGCTTTTGGCGGCCACATTTGTCTAAGATATTTATGCTTGGAGTGGTGCGAACGTTGAAAAACAAGCAGCGCAGAGTTTCTCTTGTGTACATCAACCAAGCAATGACAGGTGCTGCAGAAAACTCATCAACGTCATCCATATGTACAGTAAGGCACTGAAGGCCGGATGTCTGGAATATTGTCTCGGTTATTAGAATCTCCAGGCGACTGGTAGTAAGATCATGATAAGCAGGCCAGTCATTGGAATCAAAAGTCAGTGTATGAAGGTGTTTTCTGAAGGCCTTTCGCCATTTCCTGCATGTTGCAGATGCAATCATCACATCTCGAGCAGCTGCCAGACGCGAAAGAATGTTACCGACAACTTCAACTGGAAGAGATTCCATGAGTACCTGTGAATGCATATATGATGAAATTAGCCAGTTTATAATTGCCGCATGAAAGTTATCAGCTCCTAAACAGGGCTGGCAAAGACATTTGGGAGCAGCAGCAACAGAAAACAACTAAATCAAATCAAATCAAGCACAAGTGCTTATCATAGCTCGACCACTAAAGCAGACTCCCCTTCACAACAATTTGAGGATATCAGTTTCATTTTCTGCCCCTAGACTGAGAAAAGACACTATCAAAAAAGGAAAAAATGAAGGATATTTCTACCCAATCTTTACAGCAGAGAGGGTAAAAAAAGGTCATCAGTGGCAGGGCGGAGTAAAGAACAGGAACTGAATAGAGTTCAGCCAGTGACGTTCTCTCACTCAGTTACCAATTTTTCAAGTCAATGTACCCCGGATAAGTGGCATTCAAAGCTTTTGTACTATGTTGAAACAGTTAGTAGCGATAATGCTGGGTGGGAAGAATCAAGGGGGGGGAGAGAAGGAAATGGGACAGTTTGTTTATAATGGAGGCAAAAGCTGTGACGGCGGTAATAGTGAAGGGTGACTTTAAGAGGGGCTGTCACAGCGATGGATCAAGGTGGTGAGTGATTGTGGGGAAAGGAGATGTGCTGGCATGGCAACCACCGTAAAAGGAGTGGAGAGATGGAGACCAGAGGAAGTAGAGTAGTAGACAAATTTACCAGGGCACTTGGTTACGGTGGGGATGACAGTGGTGATTGCAGTGGAAAAATTGGAGATGGTGCAATAGTCTGATAGCTGTCAGCAGCAGTGAAGGGGGCACAAAGGTGACCAAGAGAAATGTAAGAATACGACCGACTTAAAGCCACCAAATAGTGTTAGCTTTTGACAGAAAAGTAAATAAAAGGATTAGTGAACATATTCCAGGTATTCAAACTATAAAGTTAAATGAGTTTTATTTAACTCCTGATTTAGAATTCACACACCAGAATGAAATGAGCATATATATAAAAGAAGAATTTGATTCTCGAAAGAGAAATTCAAATATAAAGATAACTGAAGTACATAGTACAAAAGAAGAGCTGTGAGCACAAACACATCAAGGTTATCCCTATATTCATAGTAGATGCATATTAGTGATCGGGGAGGTCTGGGCGAATCATGGATACTTCCAAGTTCTAACAATATTCATCTTTCTTCAAATGTTGCATACAAGTGGGTACTTCTGTAATGCCAAAGATGTCTCTATCTTTCCTCCTCTCTGGTAGGAAGGCCATGTGATCTGGTGTTATCTTTAACTATATTGGTTTCCATCAGTTAGCTACGAGAAACACCAAATATAGAAATTTTGCAGGTATATGTGGAATGTTTTTCTATTAATATTCAAAAAGAGAGAGTAAACAAAGCCAACAATGTCAGTAAGATCTGATCAAGTAGTTCACATTCGTAACCTAAGAAACATTTTCCCATTTGATCATGATAATTCTTAATTAACTTCAGAGCAGTTGTCATCATAGAATGGTTGTATAATATGGGTGTCTTGTTGCAAAAGCTTTATCATTCAAGCATCCAAAAGAAAATGTGCATTCACTGCATAATACATGTCGATACTTTTTCGGAAATGGATGATTGAGCCACCTACTTGCTGTATTGAATGCTTTGTTGACAGTGAGGATGAGGGGGGACTGCAGACCTCGATAATGTCATCATCCGTGACAGGGCTTCTCTAGAATGATTTTTTTCATTCAACTTCATGGAACATGGAGCAAGGTGTGATGAAATGATACATGGGCTCCCTCAAACTATAAAACTCTCAAAAAAGTTGTGAACATAATTATCAAGGCACACACCTAGCTGAAACACAAGAGGAGAGCTCTTAAACCTAGGCACCTAGGGCCTTTTATGTTTATTATAAGTCATTTCAGGGCAAAAATAAGTTATTTTACGTCTAATTCAAGTCAGTTTTAGTCGTTTTAGGATTGAACGAGAATATTTTAGGTTTGTTTAAAAAAAATTAGCTTCATTTATGCATAATTTGGTTAAATGGGGAAAGTTAGGCATTGTTAGGTTAGGATTTACCAAATTATAAGAAAATTGGTCTATGAAACCTCATAAATATGAATATGTGTGTGTGCACGCTGCCATTACTTATGTGTGTGTCCTAACTAATTTCTTCAAAAAGTATGAGACACTTGAGGCTCCTCTACCTAAACAATTATGGTTGGGAACAAATAAACATGAAGCATTCTACTTTACTCACTAAAAAACTCATCATCATCATCTAAAGCCTCAATTCCAACCACGTTGGAGTCGGCTACATGGATCCTTCTCTGACCAGCTCTGATATGGGTCATATTTTGAAATTTGAATAAAAACATAAAGAATTAAAATCACTCTTTATAAGCTATTCCCAAGTTAATTTAGGCATGCCACTTCTTTAATTGTAATTAAATCAATAGCATTGCTTCAAATAGGCGCATTAGTCGGCATGTGTTTCACACATTCATACCATCTCAAACGGCCCTCATGCAACGCCTCCTCAATGCTCGCCACCCCCACTAAATTCCTGATATAATCATTCCTCAAGTGATCATTCCTTATCTTCTGACACATCCATATCAACATACGCATTTCAGCCACATTCATTTTGTTGAGACCTTGTTTCTTCACCACCCAACATTCACTCCCACGTAGCATATCCAGTCGTATAGTTGTCCTATAGAACTTATTTTTTTACCTGGGAGGGATCTTCTATGATGTTTCTGTTGGTATGTATGCCCATAGAGCAAGTCATATGATGATTGTAATGGGATACTTTGTAATTGATTTGAATAATAATAAAGGCAATTTCCAATCTATATGTTTAAACTGTTTCTGAGATGATGGTGTAACATGATAGATGTCTAAAGATTGTTTTACTCAATGACGTATGCTTTTGGGTTGAGGACCTAAACGATGAGATCATACGGATGCTAAGAGTATTCTTTCTTGTTTAGTCCCTAGTCGGTTGTTATTGTGGAAATAACCATAGACATCAATAACACTAAAGACTAGATTGTGTGTTGGTTGATGACAGAATCTCATTAGTCATGATATGATGATATCAAACCAAGCACATAGGTACTTGTTAGAGAACAAGGTACCGGACAGACCCACCGTGAGAGTGACACATGGAACCATGACATGGTAGTCACAGTCAGCTCTCACTGTGATGGTGGTGAGTGTGATTCTTAGACCTGAAATCACTACACTCAACACATGTCGTTGGGTACACTTTGACATCATCAAACGCAATCCTGAAACATGGGTTGTTATAAAGGTGATGATTGGGTGGCTTTGACACATGGGGCTTTTGAGGGGTGAGTGATAGATATGGGATTTGTCCCTCCTGAGGGAGTTTGATATCCTTGGCCACTTGATGAGTAGGATTGAGAAAGGCATGCGCATGCACGTGTGAATCAATATGTGATATTGATGTCATACACATCTCACTCGGTCTACTCTGAGATCAAGGAAATGAATGAACATTGACAGGATGACTGTTCCATGCCTCGAGTTCATTCTGGATATCAGTGACAAAGGAATTATACATTCACTGTAACACCATTCACAGATTGTAGGATGAAAGTTGTTCTCCAACTTTCTACTTTCACTTGGGTAGCAATGATGTGTGACTAGACACCGCTCTTTGCTTGTGAAGTCATAAATGTTATGGACTTTCACTGCCAACGTGAAATGGACCTGCAGGGTCACACACATAGGATTTAACCTGGAAGAGGAGTTTTGTCCACAAGCAATGTTTAGATTGATTACTAAAGGAGTTTAGTAGTTCAATTAAACACTCAATTAATCGATAGCTCAATATTATAATGTTCAAGGTGTTGGACGCATTGATTGGAGTATCGGATTGATTGAAATCGCATTTGACTGATTCTGCACAATCTGCACTCCCAACCGATCGGTTCATGTGATGAACCGGTCGGCTGAGGTTGCTGAACCGGTCGGCTCAATTGTTGAACCGATCGGCTCATGCACAAAGTGAAACGACCGGTTCAAGTGTTGAACCGATCGGTTCAACTGGTGCAATCAAGCAACTTGGGAAAGTAGGATTGGTGAGAATTTTCTTTTCGTTTCAATTGCCCAATTTGATTGGGAATAATATTGGTATTCGATACCAATTGGGAAAGAAACAAGGAAAGTCAATCGGGAACCAACCTGGAACCCCAACCGACCGGTTCATGAGTGAACCGATCGGTTCAAGGGTCCCAAACGATCGGTTCAGTGGTGAACCGATCGGTTCAGGTTGCGAGATGGTTGCTTTTTGTGGAAAATCCCGAACCTTTGTACTCCTGCTTTAGTCCCGTATTGCCGGGCACAGAGAACCCTGTCCCATGACCCGCCTATATATATAGGGGTATTGGGGGCTTCTCAGAGTACAACTCAGTGCATGTTGATTGCTCTGCAAAGTTGTCGTTCTCTCTGGTTTTGGTAACCGAGAGAGAGCCCGAGCAAGTGCTTCCCGCAAAGGGAGGTGCAGCAAGGGAAGGACAACTGCAGTTGCAGTCGACAGCAGGAGAGTGTGTTGGCGACTAGTACGTCAACAAGAGGGTGCGACTCCTTCCACTTCCTTGTGGGACAAGGAGAGTGGAGTTCCGGGTGGTCCGTGTGGACTACTTCAGAGGCGGGAGGTCACTGCCGCTCAGGAGGACAACTGTCATCCGACAGTCCGGTAGGAGTCTTCAGTCCCGGTGCGACCAGGAGCTGCACAGACACCGTCCAAGACCGGAGGTGAAGACCGCGCAAGGCGCGTGGTATTGTCGCCGAGCAAGCCTCGGGACAAGGTATGATTCACAAACCATCTTTCCTATTATATAGATGTTGACGCGATTCCTTTTGTTCCGGGTTTTGGGAGAAAAATTTTTGTTTCCGCTGCTTCTCTGCCTCCTCTAAAACCCTACAGTGGTATCAGAGCCAGGTCAACCTCTCTATATTTTAGGATTATCGATATGATCGATTTTGGTTTGTCGCCTTTATTTATTGCATGCGATGCGAATAATATCGGCTTTATACATGTCCAATCCACAAATCTCTAATATACATATATGATATGTAATATTAATGCACTCGATACGCGTCGCCCTTAAACGAGTTTTGTGGTGGATGTGTAGCATGATTATGGCCTATAAACCCCTATATCTGTGTGTGGTTGTTTGTGTGGTTGCTTGCATCTCGGTCTGCGCACCGATTCCCTTTCTCATATTCCTGATGTAACTCGAAATAATTCGAGAATTCTTTCCTACCTTTGCTCCCCCCGAATGTAACTCGGGGTTTCACAATTCAATTGTAAATAGGATAGATTTTATTTCATGTTATGTCAAAGAACGGCGGACAACCTGAAGACAATCGGTTCAAGGAGTGAACCGATCGGTTGGTGATCCAGACGGCCGGTTCGAGGAACGAGATGAGCGGGTGGCGACCTGAGGAGATGCACGATGACCAGTGAACCGATCGGCTGGAGGCGCCAGTCGATCGGCTGGTGGCACCCGAGCAACCAACCTGATGGCGAGCCGATCAGTCATGGAGATGAGCTGATCAAACCCATAAAGGCAGGCACAGATTTCATCTTGTACAGGTTGCATGTGATGTAGACCTAGATGACCGTGATTCCTCTTGGCTCGAGGAATCACAAATAGGATGGCCATAATCATTGCTTTTTATCGTTTATGCATGTTTTCTGTGGGATATAGCATGTATATGATACGTACTATATTGTGGTGATTGGATATGTATATGTATATATAAAACCCAAATCCCTCATTAAATATTAAGTTTTAGATGCCTCCAAATGCGACACACGTGAAAAGCTTGATCGACCAAGTGTGGGCACGCCCTAGCGTGGTGCACCGTCTATCTCGTGGAAGCGTGAAGGATGAATGTGTGGGTCTGCCCTAGCAGGGTGCATGTTCATCGTGTTGGCTTTGGGTCGGACTTAACAAGGTGACCTAGATAGGATCTAGCGCCTTGAGGCATGGAGATGATCATTGCAAGGAGTTGCATATGACATCTTTCAAGAGTTGCATATGATGCAATTGGCAAGAGTTGCCTACCTGAGAGATCTGAGTTGTGGGTGACAGCCCTAGCTGGTCCATGGCTCAGAGGATTTCAGGATCTTGACCCACTAGAAGATTGTACGTTGCAATCTTCCGAATTGATGGTGAGGGCTATCAATTTGAGTCAAAATAGTGGGAGCGGTAATTAATTAAAGGCCTAATTAACTATCGTCAAATTTTATTCAAATCAAATCAAAAGGGTTTTCACAAATGCAAATTTTCTCTTGTAGAATGGCAAAAGAATCATCTTTTAAAATGGGCAAATTAATTGAGAATAAATTCCAAAACTGGTTGAGGAATGTGAGAAGTGTTCTGCACAATCCCGATATACCAGGAGCCTTAGAATCCACTCTATGTACGCTTAATGCGTTGGTGAAGAAGAAAGTAGGTAAGGGAGAGAAGTGTTCTCTCGCCAAACCAATTTCTTCTACATGGAGAGGATGGAAGGAACAATGGAAGAAGAAGTCGGAGATAGAGATCTCTACTTCTGGTGTATACGTGATAGAGATTAACTTTACTACTTCTTCATCATGGGTACTTGATACTGGATGTGGATCTCACATTTGTTCAAATGTGAAGGATCTTAAGAGAAGTAGGCCTTTGGGGAAAGGCGAGGTTGAACTACGTGTTGCTAATGGGGCAAGAGTTGCCGTCAGTGCCGTAGGAACCTATGAGTTAACTCTACCTAGTGGGCTAATAATAGAGTTGAAAAACTGCTATTATGTACCTGCCATAAATAGGAATATTATTTCTGTCTCTTGTTTGGACAAAGATGGATTTGAATTTCTTATTAAGAATGGAAAGTGTTCCATTTCTAAAGATGGGATCTTTTATGACAGTGCCCCTATGTCTTATGGTCTATACTTGATAGACTTGGAGACAAGTGTATACAACGTAAACACCAAAAAGCAAAAACTCAACGACTCAAACAAAACATATCTCTGGCATTGTCGTCTAGGGCACATAAATGAGAAGCGCATTTCTAGACTCCATAAAGATGGTTATCTAGACTCTTTTGATTATGAATCAATAGAGACATGTGAATCTTGTTTGTTGGGCAAGATGACCAAGACTCCCTTTTCAGGTAAAGGTGAGAGAGCTAGTGATCTATTAGGACTCATACATACTGATGTATGTGGGCCTTTTAGAACTAATGCCAGAGGTGGGTATCAGTACTTCATTACCTTTACTGATGACTTCAGTAGGTATGGCTATGTGTACCTGATGAAACATAAGTCAGAAACCCTTGAAAGGTTCAAGGATTTCATGAATGAAGTACAGAACCAGCTTGGTAAAAGTATTAAGGCACTTCGTTCCGATCGAGGTGGAGAATACTTGAGCCAGGAGTTTGAGGACCTTCTGCGAGCCCGTGGTATTGTATCACAATGGACTCCGCCTGGAACACCACAGCATAATGGTGTGTCTGAAAGAAGGAATCGCACATTGTTAGATATGGTGCGATCAATGATGAGTTTTGCTGATCTTCCAATTTCTTTCTGGGGTTATGCTCTTGAAACCGCCGCGTTTACACTTAACCGTGTGCCATCTAAATCGGCTCAAAAGACACCATATGAGATATGGTACAGGAAGCGTCCCGATTTGTCTTTTCTGAAGATTTGGGGTTGTGAAGCTTACGTCAAGAAAATGTTTCCTGATAAGCTTGGACCCAAATCCGATAAATGTTATTTTGTTGGATACCCCAAGGAAACGAGGGGATATTACTTATACCACCCTACTGACAACAAAGTGTTTGTTGCCAGGACAGTTGTGTTCCTTGAGAAGGAATTCATTTCCAAAGGAAGCAGTGGGAGGAATATAGAGCTTGAAGAGGTTCAAGCCCAACAAGAAAACATTGAACCAGTAGATGTACGAGAGGAAAATGGAGATTCACAAGGTGTTGTGGAATCTCATTCTCCTCAAGTAACACAAGGACCTCGTAGATCTAGTAGGACTCGCCTTGAACCTGAGAGGTTTGGATACCTTGTGACTCAGGAAGGTGGAGAGTTGATCATAGATGATGATCCAACTACCTACATAGAGGCTATGGAGGGACCAGATTCTGAGAAATGGCTTGAAGCCATTAGATCCGAGATGGAATCCATGTACTCCAACAAAGTATGGACTTTGGTGGAACCACCCGAAGGGATAAAACCCATAGGGTGCAAGTGGGTCTTCAAGAAGAAGACCGACATGGATGGCAATGTGCAAACTTATAAAGGCAGATTGGTTGCAAAGGGTTTTCGACAAATTCAAGGTGTTGACTATGACGAAACCTTTTCTCCAGTTGCCATGATTAAGTCCATCAGGATCATGCTTGCTATTGCAGCTTACTATGACTATGAGATTTGGCAGATGGATGTTAAAACCGCATTCCTTAACGGGAATATACATGAGGATGTGTACATGACACAGCCTGAAGGTTTTGTAGATCCAAAGAATGCCAATAAAGTCTGTAAACTGCAAAGGTCAATCTATGGATTGAAGCAAGCATCTCGGAGTTGGAATCTTCGATTTGATGAAGAAGTCAAAGTGTTTGGCTTTATTCAAAATGAAGATGAACCTTGTGTGTACAAGAAGGTTAGTGGGAGCTCGACCACATTCCTCATATTGTATGTGGATGACATACTCTTGATGGGGAATGATGTCTTAGCCTTAGAGAAGGTAAAGACTTGGCTTGGGAAAACTTTCTCAATGAAGGACTTAGGAGAAGCATCCTACATTCTAGGAATTAAGATCTATAGAGATAGATCTAGAAGGCTTCTCGGACTAAGTCAGAGCACGTACATTGACAAGGTGCTGAAGCGGTTCAGCATGGAGAACTCAAAGAGAGGCAACGTCCCTGTGCTACATGGAGTTACCGTCTCTAGAGCTCAATGTCCCCAATCTTGTGAAGAGAGGGAGCGTATGAATGGGATCCCATATGCATCAGCCATCGGATCCATCATGTACGCTATGTTGTGCACACGCCCAGATGTCTCGTATGCTCTCAGCATGACGAGCAGGTACCAGTCAGATCCCGGGGATGCTCACTGGACAGCCGTGAAGAACATCCTCAAGTACTTGCGAAGGACTAAGGATCAGTTTCTTGTGTACGGCGGCGAGGAAGAGCTGGTTGTAAAGGGTTACACCGATGCAAGCTTCCAAACCGATAAAGATGATTATAGATCGCAGTCAGGATTTGTCTTTTGCTTTAATAATGGAGCTGTGAGCTGGAAGAGTTCCAAGCAAGAAACAGTTGCCGATTCTACTACAGAGGCCGAGTATATTGCTGCTTCGCATGCAGCAAAGGAGGCTGTGTGGATCAGGAAGTTCATTTCTGAACTTGGTGTAGTTCCCAGTAGCTGTGATGCAATTGAGCTTTATTGTGACAATAATGGAGCTATTGCACAAGCTAAGGAGCCCAGATCACATCAGCGGTCCAAGCACATACTGCGGCGCTTCCATCTCATACGAGAGATCGTACAGCGAGGAGATGTGAAGATTTGCAAAGTACCAACTGAAGACAACATAGCTGATCCACTGACTAAGGCCCTTTCTCAGCAAAAGCATGATGGTCATGCTAGGTCACAAGGACTGCGTTTCCTTGGTGACTGGCTCTAAGTGCAAGTGGGAGTCTGTTGGTATGTATGCCCATAGAGCAAGCCATATGATGATTGTAATGGGATACTTTGTAATTGATTTGAATAATAATAAAGGCAATTTCCAATCTATATGTTTAAACTGTTTCTGAGATGATGGTGTAACATGATAGATGTCTAAAGATTGTTTTACTCAATGACGTATGCTTTTGGGTTGAGGACCTAAACGATGAGATCATACGGATGCTAAGAGTATTCTTTCTTGTTTAGTCCCTAGTCGGTTGTTATTGTGGAAATAACCATAGACATCAATAACACTAAAGACTAGATTGTGTGTTGGTTGATGACAGAATCTCATTAGTCATGATATGGTGATATCAAACCAAGCACATAGGTACTTGTTAGAGAACAAGGTACCGGACAGACCCACCGTGAGAGTGACACATGGAACCATGACATGGTAGTCACAGTCAGCTCTCACTGTGATGGTGGTGAGTGTGATTCTTAGACCTGAAATCACTACACTCAACACATGTCGTTGGGTACACTTTGACATCATCAAACGCAATCCTGAAACATGGGTTGTTATAAAGGTGATGATTGGGTGGCTTTGACACATGGGGCTTTTGAGGGGTGAGTGATAGATATGGGATTTGTCCCTCCTGAGGGAGTTTGATATCCTTGGCCACTTGATGAGTAGGATTGAGAAAGGCATGCGCATGCACGTGTGAATCAATATGTGATATTGATGTCATACACATCTCACTCGGTCTACTCTGAGATCAAGGAAATGAATGAACATTGACAGGATGACTGTTCCATGCCTCGAGTTCATTCTGGATATCAGTGACAAAGGAATTATACATTCACTGTAACACCATTCACGGATTGTAGGATGAAAGTTGTTCTCCAACTTTCTACTTTCACTTGGGTAGCAATGATGTGTGACTAGACACCGCTCTTTGCTTGTGAAGTCATAAATGTTATGGACTTTCACTGCCAACGTGAAATGGACCTGCAGGGTCACACACATAGGATTTAACCTGGAAGAGGAGTTTTGTCCACAAGCAATGTTTAGATTGATTACTAAAGGAGTTTAGTAGTTCAATTAAACACTCAATTAATCGATAGCTCAATATCATAATGTTCAAGGTGTTGGACGCATTGATTGGAGTATCGGATTGATTGAAATCGCATTTGACTGATTCTGCACAATCTGCACTCCCAACCGATCGGTTCATGTGATGAACCGGTCGGCTGAGGTTGTTGAACCGGTCGGCTCAATTGTTGAACCGATCGGCTCATGCACAGAGTGAAACGACCGGTTCAAGTGTTGAACCGATCGGTTCAACTGGTGCAATCAAGCAACTTGGGAAAGTAGGATTGGTGAGAATTTTCTTTTCGTTTCAATTGCCCAATTTGATTGGGAATAATATTGGTATTCGATACCAATTGGGAAAGAAACAAGGAAAGTCAATCGGGAACCAACCTGGAACCCCAACCGACCGGTTCATGAGTGAATCGATCGGTTCAAGGGTCCCAAACGATCGGTTCAGTGGTGAACCGATCGGTTCAGGTCCCCAACCGACCGGTTCACTTGTGAACCGATCGGTTCAGGTTGCGAGATGGTTGCTTTTTGTGGAAAATCCCGAACCCTTCTACTCCTGCTTTAGTCCCGTATTGCCGGGCACAGAGAACCCTGTCCCATGACCCGCCTATATATATAGGGGTATTGGGGGCTTCTCAGAGTACAACTCAGTGCATGTTGATTGCTCTGCAAAGTTGTCGTTCTCTCTGGTTTTGGTAACCGAGAGAGAGCCCGAGCAAGTGCTTCCCGCAAAGGGAGGTGCAGCAAGGGAAGGACAACTGCAGTTGCAGTCGATAGCAGGAGAGTGTGTTGGCGACTAGTACGTCAACAGGAGGGTGCGACTCCTTCCACTTCCTTGTGGGACAAGGAGAGTGGAGTTCCGGGTGGTCCGTGTGGACTACTTCAAAGGCGGGAGGTCACTGCCGCTCAGGAGGACAACTGTCATCCGACAGTCCGGTAGGAGGAGTCTTCAGTCCCGGTGCGACCAGGAGCTGCACAGACACCGTCCAAGACCGGAGATGAAGACCGCGCAAGGCGCGTGGTATTTTCGCCGAGCAAGCCTCGGGACAAGGTATGATTCACAAACCATCTTTCCTATTATATAGATGTTGACGCGATTCCTTTTGTTCCGGGTTTTGGGAGAAAAATTTTTGTTTCCGCTGCTTCTCTGCCTCCTCTAAAACCCTACAGTTTGTTGTGATCTTGTGACAAACATAATTTTAGAAATCATTGTCCATTTGAATAATAGAAACCAAGAAACAAAACTTGTCACATTGGGGTACCTCCACTCCATCCAACGTGGCCCCACCATCTACAATTCTAGACTGGCTGAAATTGCAATGCATACACTCAATTTTCGCTTCTATTATCTTAAATTCATTTGATTCCAATGCATTTCTCCAAAATTCAACTCTAGCATTCAATCTTGCTTTTGTTTTATCAATCAACACAATATCATTGCAAATAACGTGCACCAAGGAATATCATCCTGAACCTTCTTTGTCAGCTCATCCATAACAAGAATGAATAGATATGGGCTTAATGTTGATCGTTGATGTGCCCCAACTGTAACAGGAGAAGTTGGTGTTTCTCCTCTAGGAGTTCTAGCAAGTGCAATTGAGTTTACATACATGTCTTGACTTGTATTAGATCGGCACATCTTTTTTCTATAAAACCATGCACAACACCTACTTGGGTACTCGATCATAAGCCTTTTCCATATCAATAAAAATCATATGAAGATTTCTTTTGTTTTATACTTCTTTACAAGCCTGATTAGAATATTTGCATCTCTTGTTGATCTCCCCAGCATGAAGTCAAACTGGTGCTCTGAGTTTGTGTTATTGATCCGAGCCTTTGCCCAATAATCCTCTCCCAAAACTCCATATTATGATTCATCAATTTGATACCTATGTAGCTTGTGCAGCTCTAAACATCTCCTTTGTTCCTTTAGATGGGGACTATAGTACTATTTCTGCATTCATGTGGCATTTTCTTGGTCTTCATGATCTTATCAATGAAACCACATAGCTCCTTCATCCCCAATAATGTTTCATACATCAATAAGAATATTGTCTGGTTTGCATGCCCGCTCATTTCCATCTTTTTCAGAGCATTCTTGACCTCATATAGGAAAACTCGTTATGCGTAAGTGATATCTATTGTATTCATGTGACAGGAGACTCTAACATTATTCAAAGTATCCGCATTTGTATTCATGTGAAAGCAGTGTCTTCATTGGTTCTTGATATCATCATCTTTCACCAACATCTTATCATCTTCAGTCATGATGCATTTGACTTGACTCAAATCTCTTCCTTTCCTTTCTTTCCTTTCTCTTATACAAGCTATTTTATATATATATCTGTTTCCCCTTCTCTCGTGTCCAAATTATTATATATCTCCTCAAAGTACTTCGACTTTCCTGTTAAACTGATTTATTAGCTTCTTTCTTTGCTTGCTTGTATCTATGAAAAGTTGCATCTCGAGATTTGGGCAAGCTCCTATAAATTTCTCTTTTAAGTTTAATAGCCTTCTATACTTCATCATTCCGTCACCAAGTCTATTTCTGTGGAGGCCCACACAGACTCTCTTTCAAAACCTCTTTAGAAGTTTTTTTTTATGCATGAGCTCATATTATGCACTCTCACTACAAAACTAACAAGCCAAATTGCTATCTTTGAAGTCGAAACCATACAATGTTTCCAATGCAAGATTTAGAATAGGATATATACTACAAGAAACAACCTTAATTAAGTTAAATCCAGAAATATCTTCACTTGTTTATCTCTAAAAAAAATCATTGCTTAGCAATATCACATCTCAACCAAATTACAACACCACAGGAGGAGCCAACATCTGAACCATCATCAACGACCATGGATGATGTAGATATGAAAATAAACAAAGCACTTTAAGAAGAGGAGCATTACACATTCCTAAAGAGAAGACTCACGCACAAGTGAGGGTCCTTGGACGAAGGACCATAAAGATTGATGGAACAATTATGGGCTACGCACTACAAATGTGAGAAAGTCCACCAAAGAGATGGTGAGTTTCTTTAACAATAATGATATCCACAGTGAGGTTGTTTGTAGTTCATGCACTTAACCAAAATCCCAAACAGGGTCACCCATTCTTCACCTTGCTCACAGATGCCTCTATAGCACAATTCCCCGACCAACGCAACATGTTAGTTTGAAGCCATCATCAGCCTCAAACAGTGACCTTATAAGTATCTTTAAGGGAAAAATCATCAAACAAGTCCCTATTATCTCACATGTATAAGGGCGTGTTTTAATCTCATACTTCCTAAAGTGGAGGCAGTACAACAACTAGAACAGCAGTCAGCAACAAATTGTGTCACACAATGGTGCTCGTACATAGGGTCAAACTTGTAAATCTTTGGGGAGGGTCGACATTTAGATGGCCACTAATTTTGTCATCAAACTTGTTCATGTTCATTTTCATAATGTCTACTTCAACGTTGGAGGTGCTGACCTCCACCATTGCATGTTAGACAGTTGTGACTTGGTCTACAGCTTTCATGAAGACTTATGGATGAGTTCTCTTTTGAGGATGAAATGGATACGACATGGGTGCCTTGACGATACCATAGCATGCCACACCTTAAGGTGTTATCCAATCTGCCACCCAATTAAATTTTATCAAGACAATCTAAACAAAAAGATATGCTTGAATATGCAACAGTATTGCATATCGGATATGGGTGGGTGGGGGGGGGGGGGTTTATCCCACAAGTGTAAGTCAGGGAAGTTAAACTGTTTCAACAGAGAATTCGATGGGAAAATGAAGGAATAAAGTTATGAACTTTTGTAAACACTATATATAGACATAAAGACACTATCTTAGAACTCCGCCTATGTTTTCATACGTTTTATGCAAATGTAGTCAATCCCAAGCCCAGATAAAGGAGGAGGGTTGGTGGTAGGTTGACAGACAGCCATAAAATTGTTTCTCCTTTTATGACATGGATCCTTATAAATCTTTCGTTGGAGCGTCCTTACCTAGCGACACGCTGCATCGGCACCCATGTGTAGTGATAAATATGCAAAGGGCTTCAACACAGGAGCACTCGGTTATGTTGAAGGAAAAGCAAGGGTTTCCACACCTTGAACAGGTGTGGGCATGGAACGCAACTTCGGCGAAGTTGACCGAAACTTCAGCGAAACTTCGAGCTTCGAAGGTTGGCGAAGTCGAAGCTCAAATACTTCGGGGTCATCTCAACTTCGAGGCGACATTTCATGAACTTCGCCGAAGTTGTTTTTTTTTGTACAAAATGGTCCAAAATTCGTCGACGTCAGCGAAGTGTCGGCGTAGTGGCCGATGTTGGGCCGAAGTTTAGACGGTCAGGCCCAGTTATTACAAAAGCCTCAAGTTGGCTATTTTAAGTTGATGACTTGCACGAGGAGCCTCACATTTGCTCTTTGCAAGTCTTGGACGAGCTGCTGGAGAGCTTCTTTGCTGCTGTTGAGAAGGTAAGTCCCAAATCTCCTCCTTTTTCTTTGTTTTTTCAATTCTAAATAAAAACAACTACTACTAACTCTTAAATACTTCATTTCCTCTACTACTTTCCCTATATATACATAATATGTAGATCTAATGATCCGAAATTAGTATTTTTACATGCAAAAACTGTTAATTAGTAATATTTAGGTGAATATAGCCTAGATCTTACCTTAATCTACTAAGATCTAGCCTAAATCTAACTACATCTAGCTTAGATACTTAGATCTAGCTTAGATCTACTTAGATCTAGCATAGATCTAGCTAATATTTACTTAGATCTTGTATTATTACAACAAAATATCATAAAACAAACATGAAAAATAATGTTTTTATGAATTTCGTTTTATATAAATATTATATACTTTAATTTTGCATTAATTAGATTTAGAGTTAGAAAATTTGTAATATTGTATTATAATTACTTAATGAGTAATTTGTTGACTTTAACTACAATATTTGCAACATATATAATAATTTCAGTAAATATTAATATTATTTATCAATTTTCAGATATAAATAAATTATAATTTTCAAATTTCAACCTAGATTGTTCACTAGTTAGTTAGTTAACTTAGTTCGTTAGCTACTTAGCTAGTTAATCCCACTTAATAACTCGCCATACTATCAATTTGCAATATATTTAATAATTTCAGAAATTATTAGTAATTATTTATTACGTAATAAAAAAAAATCAGTTCTAAAAATGTATGATTTTCTACCAAGTTAGTAGTACTCAGTTAGTTAACTTAGTCCCACACTCCCACTTATTTGCCTAATATCTAATAATGAGTTAATCCCACTATTTATCTAATATTTGTTTCTTTTAATTTATTGTGTGCAGGTTTTTTGTGACTGAAGATATGGGTATTTTGTGGGTGCTACTTGTTTTAATGGTTGGTTCAGGTCGTGATGGTGGAGGAGGTGAAGGTGAAGGTGGTGATTCAAGGGGAAAAGTTGACCCTGCATGGATGTATTGTGAAATGGTTGATGGAACTAGGCAAAAAACCAAGTGCAATTTCTGCAAGAAAACTATAATGAGTGGTGGGATTTCTAGGTTCAAAAAGCACTTGGTGAGAGGGGATAAAAATGTTGCAAAGTGTAGAGATTGCCCAGATCAAATAAAAAAAATTGTTTCCAAGCAACTCAATCAAAAAGATATAAAACACAAGGAAGACAAGATTAGAGATGCAAGGTTCAAAGAGCTGATGTTTGGTGCATCAATACCACGAAATGTAGTTGAATTAGAAGATGATGATGATGATGATGATGCAATGAGACATGCATTGAAAAGATCGAGAATGGAGGAGGCAATTAGACAAGAAGAAGAAAGACAATTTTATGAAACCCGACGTGGTTTTGGCCCATCTGATTTCAATGTTGGTGGTGGCAGTGGAAGCCGTCCAACAAATGTTGTCAATTTAGAAAGCATAGAAATGCAGGGTTTGAGGACCAACAGCATGAGGTATACTTCTTCTGAACTAGGGTTTCGTAAACAAAGTCATTAGCAGAAAAGTTTAACAGGTATGTGGAAGAATGCAAAAGATGTTGTGGGACAGGCGATAGGAAAATTTATATTTGCTAGTGGTATTGCTCCCAATGTGGCACAAGGCCCTTACATGCAACATATGATAGATGTTGTCGCTGAACATGGACGAGGAGTCAAATCACCAACTGCACATGACTTAATGAACAAATATCTTCCGCAGGAGAAACTTCAGCTAGAGCAGTGGATTGAGAAGATGAAATAAAAAAGTGGTCAATTTTTGGGTTGACACTCATGTGTGATGGTTGGACAAGTGGTACAAAGACACAGATTATCAACTTCATGGCACATTGTGACGGTGATACATTTTTCATAAAATAAGTTGATGCATCTCGCCACATCAAAGACCACAGGTACCTTGCAAAATTGATTAAAGGTGCGATAAAATATGTTGGAAAAGAGAATGTGTTACACATTTGCATTGACAATGGGCCAAATTTTAAAAAAGCTGGAAAAATAGTTGAAGAGTCTTCAAAATACAACTTATTTTGGACGTCTTGTGTTGCACACTGCATTGATCTAATTTTGAAAGATTTTGAAAAATTAGATCTTTTTACATATGTAATGCCTAGGGCAACAAGAATTACAAAATTTATATATAATCGCTCTTACATACTTGCAATGATGCGAAGCCAAGAGTATTGTGAAGGAGGCATAGTAAAACCGGGCATTACAAGATTTGCAAGCAACTATATCGCTTTGCAAAGCTTAAAGCAAAGACGACAAGGTTTAAAAATAATTTTTGTTTCTGAAAAGTGGGCCAAACACCCTGATAGTAAATCTGACAGAGCCAAAGAAGTGGTGAAAATTTTGAATGATGACTACTTCTGGACTAGAGTGACCAAGGCTGTAAAGATAATGGATCCCGTAGTACATGTCTTGCGCATGGTGGATGGTGATAAGAATGCCACCATGCCCTACATCTATGAGGCAATGCGCCTTATGAGAGATAAAGTTGAAAAAGCTGCAACTAATGCCAAGGCACAATTCCTAAAAGTTGTGGATGAACGATGGGATGGTATGCTTCTACACCCATTGCATAAAGCAGGTAAGGATGTGTCATTGCATTTAGGTCTTAGTGTTTGTTAGTCATCTAATATTTTCTAACTTTTATGTCCTTATATGTGCAGCTTATTTTTTAAACCCAAGGTTTCAATACAAAAATGACATTGGGAGAAGAGGAGACTTGGTAATGGGTCTCCAAGAAGTGATAGATAAACTCTTTGATAACAAAGATGACGCTATTCGAGCTGTTGCACAAGTATGGATAGTCATAGTACATAATTCTTTATTACAAATTATTATATAATGTTAATCTAATTCTCTCACTGTCCAACTACAACCAATCACTAGATAAAACCATTCAGAGAAGCATCTGGTCTGTTTGGGCTACCGGCGGCTATCTATTCAAGGGAAAAACTTTCTCCTGGTAAATAATTACGTGATTGGTTTATTTTGATATCATAATAATGAATGGTTGACTTGTCCGCTGATTGATCATTGAACATTCTTTATTTTTTACAGCTGATTGGTGGATGAATTATGGCTGTGAATGTGAGGAATTGGGATCTGTAGCAGTAAAAGTTTTGTCCCAAACAGCAGCAGCAGGTGGATGTGAAAGAAATTGGTCAACCTTCAACTTGATTCACACAAAAAGAAGGAATTGGTTATTTGCATCACGCCTGCATGACTTGGTATTTGTACACTATAATATGAAGTTGAAGCAGAGACACACACAAGAATCATTGAGAAACCCAACAAGCAATGTCGAGATTGATCCTCTTGATTGGGCGTATGTCTACACTGACAAAGGTGACGATGAAGACCCGATACAAGCATGGTTGAACAACAGTAATGAACCTCTACTTGATGAAGGGCGTCCAGGTAGGGGGCCTAATGCCACAATTGCAGGGGCAATGAGGGTTGATGTAGATGAATATCAACAAAGTAAGGGAGCTCAAGCAGATCAGACCACTCTTGGAGTGGAAGAAGACACCACATGTATTGATAAAAATGATTTTTGGCAGGGTCTATCAAAGGATGAACCAGATGCCTCATCAGGTTCCACCACTCCAGAGCCCTCAGGTGGTGATGATGGGGGCAACACTCCTGATAGCTATATAAGAGGAGATACACCGCCACATAGAACACCATCTCCTCGCCCTCAACCTCAACATCAACAACAATATGAGAGTGGTAGTGGTACTCAAAGACCAACAGATCGAACCTACCAAAGAAAGGGAAAGGGTAAAGCTCCAACACAACTAAATCCATTGCCAACATGCTATGAGAATCGGTATCCACAGGGCCAAGGACATGTGCCTCAACCAGTTTATCAGGCACCTCACTACAACATTGACAATATCACAGAATCAATTGGAAGTTTTTCATTGGGAGGTCAATCGGGAACAACAGCAAGCACCTTTGTGGATGATTTATTGGGGTTTACTGGGCCTACTTCTGGAGGATTTTATCAACAAGAACCTGTTCCTGGATATTATGATGGTGATTCAGAAGGAACTTATGGAAGTCGGGTTTCCCATAGAAGTGATAATGAATCATATAGTTACTTAGGCCCTGGATATGCCCATGATCCTTATGCAGCTACAATTGAAACTACAATAGGCGTTCAAAGTCAATACTATCCACAAATGGCACAACCCGAGCCCCCACCACAACCTAACATATATGTACCCCCTTCTGATTCTGATGCAGAAAGGCCGCCTCGTATACCAGAATTTCACAACTTCACACTAGGATCTCTTGCCACCAGATATCCAACACAGCTTGCATTGTATACAAGATTTGGATATTTGTCAGAAATATCCCATGAAGATTTTGCTGCATATGTGCATGATTATGAGCTCAACCACTCTCAACACACCTTGGATGCAATATGCTATGAGAATTGATAACCAAATGTCACTACTTAGGCAGACTCAAGCTGCTCAACATTCAGGCTACGATTTTGAAAGGCATTCAGCTTTTTACTGAAGAGTGAAGTGAAGACATTTATCGGGTATGCACTTCATTTTGGTGAATTGTTACAATTGTAATTTATATTTCGTATCTAATATATGGATGTATGAAGGATATTGCGTGGAAAATGTATGCTGAATTAGAGAATTGTATAAGAATTTGTATATTTTTATTTGCAAGTTTAACACATGACTATTGAGACTTGAGAATTGAGAACATTAGCAAGTATGCATCATTTACTACTTTGTATTATCAACCTACCTAGCGCTAGAGAGTCATGAATTATGTTTTGTGTTGAATTAATACATGGGAATTAGAGTTAGAGCATAATTTTAAAGTTTCCAATCAAAGTTATGCATCATTTTGCTATAAAAAAACCATCCAAGTTTGTCGAAGTTTGCGTCTAAACTTCCTCGAAACTTCCTCGAAGTTTCCACAAACTTCCACTTCCACACCTGGCGAAGTCGAAACGAAGTCGAAGTCCTGCACCATGGGTGTGGGTAAAGACACTAGTCTGTTCAAACTTCATCATTGCCTGGATGTAGTGAAAAACGTGCAAGGGTAATCTTTTCAAAGGAGAGGTAAAAAAGAAAGTTCAGCAAAAATATATTAGAGTGGGATCTTGGAATATTGGCTCTTTAATAGGAAAATCCATGGAGATAGTGGATATCATAACTATAAGAAAAGTTAACATTCTTTGTTTGTAGGAAACCAATTTGACAGGGGAACGATCCAGAGAGATTGGAGACACAAGGTACAAAATTTGATATACAGGTATTGACAGACAGAAACGACGTTGGAGTTATTGTTGATAAGATGTTGAAGGATAATGTCGTCAAAATCACACGGATGGGTGATAGAATCATAGCTATCAAGGTTGTTCTTAAGAGAGACTTTCAATGTTATTAGTGCTTATGCCCCCCAAGTTGGCCTTAGTGAGGAGGCAAAGAAGGATTCTGGGATAACGTGGATGAGTTGATGCAAGGAATACCGATAGAGGAGAAGATCCTTATTGGGAGTGAATTAAATGGCCATGTGGGAAGTAGCATTGTTGGATATTAGAGAGTTCATGGAGGTTTTTGGATATGGCAATAGAAATGGAGAAGAGGAGAGGATTTTTGATTTCGCAGTTGCCAGTTGCTTATGATATGATGTTGGCAAATACACACTCCAAGAAAGAGATCCTCATATTATTACTTTTCAAGAGTGAGTGCAATTGTACCCAACTTGATTACTTCCTTACAAGATGGTTGGATCGAAAAGATGTAAGGATTGTAAAGTGATCCCTGAGAAGAACTCACCACGCAACATAGGCTAGTGGTCTTGGATGCGAACATGAAGATCAACAGATCTAAGCATAACATGAGCCAAGATAGAAGGATCAAGTGATGGGATCTTAAAGGAGAAAAGAAATTGACATTTTATGATAAATTTATTAAGAAGAGAACTTGGAACTTAAGTCTAATGTTAACTCTATGCGATAAGTTATGAGTTCCTGCATGACAAAATTGCAAAACAGATTTTGGGAGAGCTACAAAAAGAGACTTGGTGGTGGAATGATGAAGTATAAAAGGCTACTAAACTCAAAAGGGATTTCTATGGTGTCCAAATCTAGAGATGATACAACTTTTCAGAGATAGAAGCAAGCAAAGAAAGATGCTAAAAAGGAAGTTCAAAAGCAAGGTCCAGATACTTTGATGAGATATATAAGTTGGGACATTAGAGAAGGGGGAAAAGATATTTATAAAATGGTTCGTATATAAGAGAAAGAAAAGGAAGAAACTTGAGACAAGTAAAGTGCATCAAGAATGAAGATGGCAGAGTGTTGGTGAAGGATGATGATATAAAGAACCAATGGAGAGACTACTTTCATAAGCTTTTCAATGGAGATATTGTGAATAATGTAAGAGACTCAAATGACATGAATGCAAGAGATATCACTTACACACGACGAGTTTCACTATCTGAGGTCAAGAATGCTTTGAAGAAGATGAAAATAAAAAAGGCATGCGGTCCAGACGATATACCCATCAATGCATGGAAGAGTATGGGGGATGAAGTAACTATATGGTTAACGAATTGTTTAACAAGATTATACACACAAAGAAGATGTAGGATGAATGGAGAAATTGTACTATAGTCTCAATCTACAAGAACAAAGGAGATGTCAAAAGTTACACAAACTATAGACTATAGAGATATCAAGCCGATGAGTCACACTGTGAAACTTTATGAGAGGATTATTGAGCAAAGGCTAAGATCCGATAACACAGATATCAGACAACTAGTTTAGTTTTTTGTCGAAAAGATCAACAACAAATGCTATTTTTCTATAAGGAGGGTTATGAAGAAGTATAGAGAAAACAAAAGAGATCTTCATATGGTGTTTATTGATTTGGATAAGGCCTATGATCCAGTACCCAAGGAAGTGTTATGGAGGGTTTTGCATAAAAAAGGGTGTGCCTATCCAATACATTGACATGATTAAAGGCATATGAATGATGGCTCAATTGCAAGTGTTAGGACTCATCGAGGAGAGACGCAAACTTTTCCTATCAGTGTTGGGGTACATCAAGGATCCGCACTCAGCCCATATCTATTTGTTCTTGTTATGGATGAGTTGACAAAGCGTGTTCAAGAACAATATCCCTTGGTGCATGTTATTTGCAGGTGATATTGTGTTGATTGATGAAAGAAAAGAAATATTGAATGACAAAGTTGAACTTTAGAGAAATGCATTGGAATCTAATGGATTTATAATCGGTAGAAGCAGAACTAAATATATGCATTGCAATTTTAGCCAACCTAGAATTGTGAATGGTGGGTCAAGTTGGAGGGAATGGATATACCAAAATGTGATAAGTTTTCTTACTTGGTTCTATTATTGAAAGGGAGAGTGAGGATCAAGATGATGTTTGTCACATGATCACGGCAAGATGAATGAAGTGGAGGAGTGCAACTGGATTAGTATGTGATTAGAAGATCCCTCTCAGATTGAAAAGCAAGTTTTATAGAACAGCTATACGATCAGCCATGCTATACGGGAGTGAATGTTGGGTAGTGAAGAAACAAGGTCTCCACAAGATGAATGTGACCGAAATGCGTAAGGTGAAATGGATGTGTGGGAAGATAAGAAAATATCATTTTGGGAATGACTATATCAGGAACAAAGTGGGGGTCGTAAGCATCAAGGACAAATTGTGTGAAGGTCGTGTAAAATGGTATGGACATGTGCAACGTAGACCGACAAATGCACCTACTTGAAGCAAGGTTATTGAGTCAATCACAATTAAAAGAAGCACAGGCAGACCTAAGTTAACTTGGGAAGAACCAGTGAATTAAAAAGCGGCCGCTTAAGCGGGCTGCAAAGGCCATCCGCCTAATATTGCCCTTAGGCGCCCGCTTTTTTCGCGCTTCATTCAAATGCCCGCTTTTTTCCCGCTTCACCCGCTTTTTGCCCGCTTTTTGGCCGCTTTTTTCCCGCTTTTTGAAAAAAAATGCTGCTGTAAGCATGTAATGTTAATTAATTATATAATCCAAGTAGTATTGAGTATAATATATGAAGCTTGTATACATTAAATGTTTTATGATATACCTAGTCCTACTTTAGAATGCAAACTTTGTATGTAAGCTGCAGTATATAATAGGGTACTGCTGTAATATATCCAAGTAAATATCATATTACTCTATTATACTTCTAATGGTTTTACTGATTTTACTGATATTCTTGCAGATTTCGTTCATTAGTAATTGATACTACTGGTTAGTATTACTGATTTCCTTAGAAATATATTTTTTATATACACATACATATAATTTTCTATATAAATATATAAGAGTTTAAGCATCCGCTTTTTCAAAAATCGCCCGCTTAAGCGCCCGCCTGCCGCTTGAGCGGCTACAAGGTCCCGTCCGCACGCCTCCCGCTTCCCGTTTTTTAATACATTGGGAAGAACTTATAAAGATAGATTTTGAATCTTTACATCTTGATCAGAATATGACCCATAACAGAGCTGATTGGAAAAGAAGGATCCATGTAGCCGACCCCAACAAGGTTGAGATTGAGGCTTAGATGATGATGATGACAAAAGACACAAGATTAGATAATGAAATTATATGTTGGGAGGTCGGAGATGGTCTCCATGTCTTGATGAGTGAATGTACAACTGAACTATCAACTCTATTAGACAAACATGCAAGTTACAGCTTAGAACTTAAACTTACAAAATTACAACTTATAATATATAAACAAAGTTATAAACTTACAAATGATGAAGTTCCGTAAGAGTCTTGCAGAGTAAAACTTACAAATTACCTATGTTAATAACTAGTAACTACTAATTTAGTATTAAGTAGTATTTAGTAAGTATTAAGTAGTACTAACTACTCAGTAATAATTAATACCGATAAGTATTAAGTTTTACCTACTAACTACAAAATAGTAAGAGTAAAGTAAGTAGTAACTACAAAAGTGCTTATATTCCATGTTATAATCATCAAATATTAATTATATTACATTCTCATTTTTGTCTTTTTTTTTTATTTTTTATCTGAACTTATTAATTAATTAGGTATAAAATATAACTTACATTAATAGTTGTAGCTGAAATTTGTTCATATTGATTGTTTAAAGTCTATTATCAGCATTTAGGGACATGCATCATTTAGAGAGATCTAAGAAAATCCATTCCCAATATAGTTTTTTTTCGGCGTTCTATGTACATATAAAAAAAAATTGTGTTAGAATGTTAAAAACTTAAAAATCATAGATCTACATAATTCACACCATCAAATCTACAAGTTTTGTTTGTAGATAATGTGGATCTGAAAATTTTAGTTAACTAAAAGTTCGGAACATTGTTATTTCGGAATATTATCTTTAGATCTATATAGAAGAGGGTAAGAATAGGCAGAGGTGTAGATGGGCTAGGACAGGAGAAACTTACCTTTGAATCAAGAACAAATGAACAATAGCCTCATAAAGCAAGAGATTCAAGAAAAATCACCAAAAAACACAAGCTTTAGCAGCAACATCCCGTCGGAACACTTTTTCATGAAATGCAGGTTGTGCTTAGGCCTGATTTCGCCAAAACAAAGGCCCAAAACTAATCTGTTTGGTGCAAAATTTTGCCCATTTTGTTAAATTTGGCAATATTCCCGCCCCAATCCATACGCAAGTGCATTTTGATGTCTAGTGCCACAAAAACACAATTTCGCTCAAAATTTCACATTTTTAATCAAAATTGTGTTCCATGCATTAATTCCATTAAGATCAAGCAGCAATGCAAGAACTTTTACCCTAACCCATTTGGGGATTATTACTTTCACCAATTTAACAGTGAAAAAGACAACTGTGAGTGAAGTCATGATCTCCAAGTTTTCTCACCATCCCTTGATCCTTCAAGCTCTCTTGCCACCCTCAAACATCTCAAACCTTCCAAAAAGCTTCTCCATCACTCATGAAGTCCAAAGTAGCGGATCTACAAAGCGAATGTGTCAAACTTCTCGAAGTATCAGTGTCACTCACTTGTGAAGGTAATGAAGTCCTAGTTTTGGTGAATTTTAGGCACACCCTAAACGTAAAGGATACATTCAAGACATGTCATGAACATTTTCAAGAAGCGTCACGATATCATGCCATCTATCTTAGAGTTTGATACTAAATTAAGTTAAGTGAGCAGTAACTAGAGCATAAAATACAAGGTTGTCAATGTAATTGGAAGAGGTGGTTTAACAAGTCGAAATGGTGACCACGGCGATCCAGTTAGGTACAAACCTGAAACACACAATGAATCGGCCCATAATCCATCAATCAGCCAACTGATTGAAGCAATGAATTGATCCCATTTATGTCCAACTTTTTAGCTGAAAATGGGAGTAATTCCTTGTGTGGCTCACATGTCAGATAGCATAGTGTCGAGGGCACCTTGATTCCCAAATCCCTCATCATCATATAAGCCTCCATCCCAACTATGTTGGGGTTGGCTACATGGATCCTTCTTATCGGCTACATGTTGGGATCGGCTACATTGATTCCCAGATCCCTGACAAACCATATTACTCTCAATTCCCAAAGATGTTTCCATAGTGACGGTCCCTCCCATTGATGTTGTGCTACACCTTAGTCACAACTGACTCCAACAGCAACACCCCCCACCATTGTCATTAATTTCACTAGCCCGGTATCGCCGACATCTTTTGTTGCTAACTCCAACACTAATAGTTGTTGCTAGTTGTTGGACATTGCTTATGTGACTCCCCATTCATCCTCTACTCTTTCATATCATTTAAATGCCAAACAACCCATGTGGAATTGCAATTATGTTGATGTTGTTGTCGTCTTTATTTTTAATTGCTTCTTCCGGTGCAAGTTGTGTCTAACTCGATTGCATTGCATTGTAAAGGCGCATTAGTCAATCTTCGTTGTACATGTACATACCATCTAAGTCAACCCTCGCACAGCTTGTCTTCAATGTTCACCACTCCCACTTTGTTCCTGATATAGTAATTTCTCAAGCTATCTTTTCTTGTCTTCCCACGCATCCATCTCAGCATATGCATTTCAGCCACATTCATCTTGTTGAGACCTTGTTTCTTCACTGCCAAACATTTACTCCCATAGAGTATGGTTGGTTGTATAGTTGTTCTATAAAACTTATAATCATTGTCAGCACCGTCATCATCATCTAAGCCTCGGTCTCAACTATGTTGGGGTCGACTGCATGAATCCTTCGTTTCCATTTAGGCTTTAGCTCTATCATGGGTCATATTCTGGTCGAGATGTAAGAGTCAAAATCTCTCTTAATAAGCTCGTCCCATGCTAATTTAGGCCTTCCTTTTCTTCTATTAATTGTGCTTGACTCAATAACACTGCTTCGTATAGGCGCATTAGTCGAACTGCATCGCACATGTCCATACCATCGGAGTCGGCCCTCACGCAATTTGTCTTCAATGTTCGCCACCCCCACTTTATTCCCAATATAGTCATTCTCAAGCAATCTTTTCTTGTCTTCTCACACATCCATCTCAGCATACGCATTTTAGCCACATTCATCTTGTTAAGACCTCGTTTATTTCACTGCCCAACATTCACCCCCATAGAGCATGGTTGGCCGTATAGTTGTTCTATAAAACTTGCTTTTTGATCTGAGAGCGATCTTCTGATCACATAATACTCATGTTGCACTCCTCCATTTCAACCACCCTGCAATGATCCTGTGACAAACGTCAATTTTGGACATCCCCGTCTATTTGAATAATGGAACTCAAGTAATGAAATTTATCATATTTTGGTATATCTGCTCCGTCCAACTTGGCTCCACCATTCACATTGGGAGATTGACTGAAATAGCAATGCATATACTCAGTTTTGCTCCTACTAATCATCAATCTATTTGATTACAATGCCTTTCTCCAAAGTTCAACTTTATCATTCAATCCATATTTAGTTTCGTCAATCAATACAATATCATCAGCAAATAACATACACTAAGGGATATCAACCTGAACATTCTTTGTCAACTCATCCATAACAAGAACAAACAAACATGGGCTGTGTGTGTGGATCCTTGGTGTACCCAAGTAACTATATATATAATGAGAAAAAAAACTAAACTAAAAAAGGCCTAAGAATGCCTAGGCTTCCATCTAGGACAGTGGATTGCCTAGACAACCTAGGTGCTAACCGGGGTAGAAATACAATATGATTGTCAAATCTAGCACAACCACTTTGCCAGCACATTTTTTCTAGACTCAATGAACTCTTCTGCTAGCATTCTCAGCTAGCTACACCTCTGCAGCGAGCTCTCCCCCACAAGCCACTTGCAGTGACTTGGAGACGCATCTTTGAGCTGCCATGATACTTGCCAAAGGTTCATCTTCCTCATCCGGAGGGAGGGGGAGTTGATTTAGTACATAAAGATGTAAATAGATGTGGCCCACACTCAAGCTCGAAATCCCCCATTAGAGGTCGATTAGACTTATTTGCGACTTCTAGTCGGTTTTGGTATTTGATTTAAATTTTGGGACCTGAGTGGAAGTCGTAAGTTACAATATTTTATTTCTACATGTTATTTTAGTTTGTTTCTTAGCTGGCAATTTTGTGTAAATGGTCACCCATGGGGTATAGTCCGGCATACTTTTAGTTATATATTTATTGGATTGAACCCATCAGGTAGGATAAAAGACCTCATGTGATAACCTTTAGTCGTAGTAGCATGGACCATATAAGGAGAAAATGGTTGTCAACTTGGCTGCATTGCACTCTCTCGATAAGGTGAGGGTAGTGTATATAGTGCTTGGACTTGCATGCGCAAAGACGTCAATGTTGCATCTGGTGCCAAAAGCTGAGGTGGATGGCAAGGCTAAAACCTATAGGTTAGCCTCAACACATCCTAGACTCAAAAGGCAATGCCGATGGAAGTGCAGACAATGGACGACCTCCACAATCACCTCAATGTTGATTTAGGTGATATCCACTACAATCATACTCTAATAAAGCATGCCAGTGTCATTTTCAACCTGATTACATGTTGTAATATTGGTCTTGGCACAAAATGGTTTGCTTGCTAAAAGGACAAGAGAAAGCAATCCATATATGCTAGCATACTTGTCAAGGCATGTCGTTAAGTGTTCAGGGCCTTTAGGCACGTCGAGGGAGTGTGCATGGACTCTTTTTTGGGGTTTCAACCCTATATATGGGTTTTTTATTACTTTTTAGGTCATAGTAATCTAGTCAGTGGTAATCATGCATGTTAGAAGCCTCACCCCTCCAATTTTAGGGCTAGTTACAGTTGATAGCAAATTTACATGTTTGCATTAGTTTGTGCTTGAGTATATATCTATCTTACAAGTTCCTGTAGGGGCTTATATGGAGAATTAAATACAAAGTAAATGTATATACTATATACCCATACATATAGCCATACTATACATTTATACAAGGGATCTTTACATCTTGATCAGAATATGGCTCATAACAGAGCTGATTAGAAATGAAGGATCTATGTAGCCATAGCACCAAGATCTCAAGGTGTAGTTTGGGTGCCATAGCACCTTATCGCTTATTGAGTATGATTTGACAGTCACCCTAGGGCGGGATGCTTTCTTTTTCCAAAAGTTTAGAGTTAGGTTGAACCTTATATCTTGATACCATGTATACAAATAGTTTATGGAAGGAATCATTGTTTCATTAAAGAAATTATGCTCCTTATACATAGCAAAAGAGGATGATACTGATCCACCCAAAAAAATAATGGGCCAAACTCCCAGGCCTACTAGACATGACACATAACTTGATTACACCTATATTTTTAATAATCCGGCCCGGTCCACTTAGGGGCATAAATGTATGTGGGGAAGTCCTTTAAGAACTGTGTATGCGATCGCACAGTCGGATTTCCTGAACACTTGGTCACGGAAGGGCTTAGGCACGGAGAGTTGGGACCTCCCTTCAAGGCATGTACAACATAGGCAAACATACATTCAACTATTAGGATTATGGGAGTAAAACCTACCCATTCAAATTCACGTGAAGACAACAATAAAATAAGATAGTGTGTGCCAACCATTTTGTGATATATACAAACATGTCGAAACTTAATCCATGTCTCTAGATTTTTGCTTGAGCAAATGGAGGAGTAATAGAAGCCTAGTTATACATCCAAGGAGGACATCTCACATCAAACTTTTTGTTAACTCAAGGATCTAAATGGCACTAGCAATCTATGACAACATCATCTATGTCTAGACGGAGTTCCATATATTCTTCTTTCATTTGTATGTGATTGAGGTAGTGATGTAGGACAGGCCCCACCTTTACGCACTTATGAGCGTAGGCGTCGTCGTGTCATTAGTTAGGCTTTATTGGCATGTTTTATTTTATTATTGTCTTTTCTCTTCTTATGGGTTTTTGTAAAGTCATGTGGTTTTCGTCCCACATTGGTTATCGTGTGTTTAGTCTTTCTTTTAGAAGCCTATATAAAGGCTCTATGGGCATCCATGTAGAGACACAGTTTATGAATGAGAATTATCATTTTAGACATTGCCTAGTTTATTTTTAAATAATCGTAGTTTTACGTTAAGTGGTATCAGAGCCTAACCCTAAAAGCATTAGGGTTAGGTCCTGCCCAGGCCTCACCCTCCATCCTCCAGCCGTCATCCGCCGCTACCAGACCCTGCCCGCTACCCTCTCCACCTGTTGTCGCCGCCCCCCCCATTGTCATCGTCCCTTTCTGTCTGTTGCCTCCGTCCGTCGTTGCTACGGCAGCCGCCCGCTATCGCATTTGTCGTCGTTGTTGTCCGTCGTTGCTACATCTGTCACCCCCTGTTGTTGTCACCGCCACCGTCCACCGCTGCTGCAGCCGTCGGCCCCTGCCGTTGTTGCCGCCACCATCCTCTCCCACCGTCGTTGCTGTTGTTGTTGCCGCTGCCCCTTGCTGCTGCTACCGCCGGCCGCTAGTAAGCAACCCCCCAGTCAACTCAGCGCCGAGTTGGATCGGCGTAGGGTCAGGGCATACTGAATCATCCTTCCTTCTGAGGCACTTCCTTCTACATCGACACTAAGGAAGCTTTCTTCAACATCTTCTACAGAAAGTAAAGGGTATTCGATATCTACAATTCGGGTAAGGTCTTTCCATTGTTATTGTACCTTGTTCTTCTTCTGCATTTCTAGTACATTCGCCAAAGGGTCCATATGGAGTTTTGATTCCCCCACCGCAAAATTGCCAAGTCCTATTTTTGTGAGGTTTTTCTTTGTTCAGTGCACTATTTACTTTCATATATCTGTCCGTATTTTTTTCTTGAAGTTTTCCGCATTGTTCATCTCAGAAACTAAGTTTTCCTTTGGCATAATAAATTTATGGTTGTTTCGCTGCAATTCATTATGTCGGATCATAGGTCTAATAGCCCTGTGTTGGAACCCACTCTGGAAGAAGCCCCTGCCTCTTCCCAAACCCCCTTTAACCTGGATACTCTTGGTCAAACACTCAATTCCATCATGACTGAGCTTCGCACAATCCGCCAAACACATACCCTCCAGGCCGGTCAGAATCCCGCACTTTATTTTGGATATGGCATGCCACCAAATGTTGGGAATGCACCTCGATCCCCATTAGCTCTTACTCCCCTGCAAATATGTGCACCACAACCCCAAGAGATCCCCGACTACCAAAACTTAGGGGCCACTGACCATTTCGCTGAACATGACCCTTACTCCCTACAGGCCTATGAGGAAAACCACCACTACTACCCACCGTATTATCAGCCTCCCAATTATACGCCTCAACCCGCTGCTCCACACACAAACCTTGCACGACGATACCCCCTCAACGCAATGCCCCTGACCCCCAATTCGTTCCTGCAAATCATTATCCACATCCTCAACGACCAATGGCTCTGCCGTATCATCCCATCCAACCTCCGGCGCCACGTCCTCGTCCCCCTGGACATGATGCTTTTCACGTCCCCCCCCCCCACGTGGCCCAGGCTTTCCCCAAAATCCTTACGGACAATACCACCCCGGACACCCACCTCAGGATGATATCACCCGACGAGTTAAGGTAGATGCCCCTACTTTTGATGGAAAACTTGACCCTAAGGCTTTTCTTGATTGGATTGCCAGTTTAGAAGATTATTTCGACTAGTATAACATGACAGATGCCCAACGGATTAGGTTTGCGAAAATGAAACTCGAAGGGTCTGCCAAGAGGTATTGGCAAGGCGTCCAATGTGACATGGAGCGTAGTGGTCAGCCTCCTATTCTATTTTGGTATGAGATGAAAACCAAGATACGTGAACGCTATGTACCCTCCCAATACCAAAGACAACTTCTTTCCGACTGGATGGCCCTTAGCCAAGGGACATTTTCTGTTTAGGAGTACGTGGAACGATTTGAAGAGGCTAAAAACCGTTGTGCTCACAATGACTCAGATTGGCAATTAGCCGCTCACTTTGTGCGCCGTCTACACCCCGATATTAAGCGAGAAATGCAATTGCAACAATATGACTCCTTAGACGATGCTTTTCACCGCGCCCAAAAGGTCGAGAGTTATCTACAACCTGCTTCTCGTGGGCCTTCCTTTTCTCGTTTCGGCCAACGTACTAGATCAACCGATAATCCTGTTACCACCTCATCTCGTTCGGCCTATCCTCTGCCCCAACCATCTCCCCAGGGTTCTTCAACCCCTTCAACTAGTAAAGGCAAGGAGATAATGTCCACCCCAATCTGACCTCCTCCAAGAGGCCGTGAATGCTTTCATTGTCATAGCACGACTCACTTAGCTGCCCAATGCCCTCATCGTGCTCTTTTTGTGTCCTCTGATTCTCCCGATACCACCCCAGAGGATGACATTGAGTATGAAGATGTTCTTCCAGCCTCTGAACCCTCAGATGATGACGCCGATTATGAGGATGATCCTTCTTACCTTCAAGTCATGCGTGTTCTTACTGCTCCTTCAGAAGGGGATGAATGGAAACGTACCACCCCCTTCCAAACCTTTTTCAAACACGCTGGTAAAAGTTGTAAACTCCTCATTGATGGGGGTAGTTCTCAAAATATCATTTCACACCATGGATTGAAGCGCATGGAGTTACGCCCTGAACCACATCCACAACCACACAAAGTCCATTGGGTGAACCAGATTAGCTTGCGCATCACCCAACGTTGTCTTGTACCCATCACTCTAGGTGCTTATTCGGACCACATTTGGTGCAACGTGTTGCCCATGGATGTTGGCCATATCATTTTGGGACGTCCTTGGATATATGACTTCGATGCCCACAATGAGGGACGCTCCTACGTTTATACTTTTAAGCACAAAGGCAAACACATCCGATTAGCACCTACTTGTTTCATTTCCTCTATCAAAAAGAGTCCACTGCCCGATCCCCAATCCTCCAAATCTCAACACTCTCTACACCTTGTCACTCGACGAGAGCTTGAGAAAGCGAGCCGAGAATTTGGATGCATGTATGTGCTATACATCAAAGAATCTACTCCCATGCCCGATCGTCAGCCCCCATCGGAACTTGCCTCCCTTCTCGACGAGTTCAAGGACATGACACTCACCGACCTTCCGGATGAGCTCCCTCCTATGTGTGATATTCAGCATGAGATTGATTTGATTCCCGGGTCTTCGCTCCCTAACTGACCTCATTACCGTGTGAACCCGACCGAGCATGCTGAATTGAAACGTCAGGTTGATGCCCTCCTTCTCAAAGGATTCATTCGTGAGAGCAAGAGCCCTTGTGCGGTTCCAGCACTACTTGCTCCCAAGAAGGATGGTAGTTGGTGTATGTGCTTAGATTGTCGACCCATCAATAAGATCACTGTCAAATATCGATTTCTTATTCCACGCCTTGACGACATGCTTGATCTATTGACGGGATCCCGCTATTTCTCCAAGATTGACCTTCGTAGCGGTTACCACCAGATCCGTGTTAAGGAGTCTCATGAATGGAAGATTGCCTTCAAAACCCCAGACGGTTTATATGAGTGGCTAGTCATGCCTTTTGGCCTTTCGAACGCACCCAGCACCTTCATGCGCGTCATGAACCATGTGTTACGGCCATTCATTGGAAAAAATTTAGTGGTATACTTTAATGATATTCTGATTTTTAGTAAGACCAAGGACGAACATCTTACTCATCTCCGACTCATCTTTGGCACACTTCAATCTAAAGAAGTGTCCGTTCCTTCAAGATAAAGTCCTATTCCTTGGCTATTTTGTTTCTGCTACCGGCATTGAGACTGACCCAGCCAAAGTCAAGGCCATCATTGATTGGCCTCAACCCACTTCGATTTCTGAGCTTCGCAGCTTTCACGGGCTGGCTACTTTTTATCATCGTTTTCTTCGAGGATTTAGCACCATTATGGCTCCTGTCACTGAGTTAATGAAGTGTGACAGATTAGAGTGGGCACCATCAGCCAAACGTGCTTTTGAGGCAGTCAAAACTAAGTTGACCGAAGCTTCGGTTCTTCGCCTTCCCGATTTTTCACTTCCTTTTGAAGTATCTTATGACGCTTCCGGTGTTGGCATTGGAGGCGTTCTGAGTCAAGAAGGGCACCCTGTTGCCTTTTTCAGTGAGAAACTCAATGAGGCAAAGCATAAATATTCCACGTATGATAAAGAATTCTATGTTGTTGTGCAATCTTTGCGTCATTGGAGGCACTACCTTCTCCATCAAGAGTTCATTCTTTGGTCTGACCATCAAGCCCTTCGCTTTCTGAACTCCCAAAAGAACTTAAATGTGTGTCACGCCAAGTGGTGTGAATTTCTTCAGGAGTACACTTTTGTCCTCAAGCATCGTTCAGGTGTTGAGAACAAGGCCGCAGATGCTTTCAGTCGTTGCTTGACCACCCTACATTCTATGAGCATTGAAGTTGTGGGCTTCGACCGACTGAAAGAACAATATCCCACCTGTCCTGATTTTGCGACTATTCATTCTGAACTTCTCAGTAGCACACCCGGACATGCTTCTGATTTTAGCCTACGTGATGGATTTCTTTTTCGTGGCACGCAGTTGTATATCCCTTCTACTTCAGTTCGAGATTTTTTCGTTTGGGAATTACATGCTGGTGGCCTAGCTAGCCATTTTGGTACGGATAAGACCACCACTCTAGTGACAGACAGATTTTATTGGCCTTCCTTACGTCGTGATGTGGCTCGCATCGTATCTCAGTGTCGTACTTGTCAATTGGCCAAAACCAAAAGACAAAATACGGGTCTTTACACTCCTCTCCCTATTCCACATGAGCCTTGGAAGGACCTAAGTATGGATTTTCTTTTAGGTCTTCCTCGCACTTCCCGTGGCCATGACTTCGTGTTTGTCGTTGTTGATCGTTTTTTTTAAATGGCCCACTTCATTGCCTGTAGTAAGGCTTCTGATGCCTCTCGTATCGCCCGCATTTTCTTCAATGAGGTAGTCAAACTACATGGACTTCCTTCCTCCATAGTCTCCGACCGTGATGTAAAGTTTGTTAGCTACTTTTGGAAGACCTTGTGGGAAATCTTTGGTACCAACCTCAAATTCTCTTCTGCCTTTCATCCTCAAACTGATGGTCAAACTGAGGTGGTTATCAGGAGCTTGGGTAACCTTCTGTGATGTCTTGTTGGTGAGCGCCTAGGCAACTGGGACTTATTGCTACCTACTGCTGAATTTGCTTACAACAACTCTATAAATCGTTCCACAGGAAAGAGTCCTTTTGAAGTTATTAATGGATACAAACCCCGCCAGCCTATAGATCTTGTACCTATGACCACTAATGACCGCACTTCCCACAGTGCTGAGACCTTTGCCCAGCACATTCATGATTTGCATGCCGAGATTCGCCAAAAACTTACTGTCTTATGAAAACTATAAGCTTTCTGCAGATGCACATCGCAGGTTTCAAGAATATAATGTGGGAGATTATGTGTTAGTATGTGTGCGCCCTGAACGCTGCCCCAAAAATTCTTTCAAGAAGCTTCATGTAGAGCGTCAGGACCTTTCCAAATACTTAGTCGACAAGGACCCAATGCGGCAATGCCTATGTACTGGATTTGCCAACAGATTGGGGCATCAGTGCAATATTCAATGTGGAGGATCTTTCTCCTTATCGTGGTACATTTGAGCCCCCTCCACCACCAGCAGCAGCTTCGTCAGACCGTCACCGTGGTTCACTGCCGTCAGCAGCGTTACCGCCTCTGCCTCGACTTCCTCAGCAGCCGCTCGAGCGCATCGACACCTTTTTGGACGACCAGACCATCCTCACCAGCCAGGGCATTGTACGTCGTTTCTTGGTTCGTTGGAGAGATCGTTCTTCAACAGACGCCACATGGATCACCGAGGAGGAGTTTCATCGCGTTGATGCAGCTCTTTTGGAGCTTTACCTCAGCATTGACTCGACGGAGTCGAGTCTTTTGCAACCGAGGGGAGTTGATGTAGGACAGGCCCCACCTTCACGCACTTATGAGCGTAGACGTCGTCGTGTCATTAGTTAGGCTTTATTGGCATGTTTTATTTTATTATGTCTTTTCTCTTCTTATGGGTTTTTGTAAAGTCATGTGGTTTTAGTCCCACATTGGCTATCGTGTGTTTAGTCTTTCTTTTAGAAGCCTATATAAAGGCTCTATGGGCATCCATGTAGAGACACAGTTTATGAATGAGAATTATCATTTTAGTCATTGCCTAGTTTATTTTTAAATAGCCATAGTTTTACATTAGGTAGTATTCTCGTTGGTGCATTTATTACTCGGGTATAGAATCATAATCACAAATTATGGAACTTATGGGAAACTAACTGAATGTCATTTTTTTCATTTAATAAAGATTTTTGTTTCGATCAAATATGTAACATATTTGGATATGACTATATCATAGTTTTTGCATGCACATGATAACTAATGTCACACGACTAAGCAAACTAAAGTATGACAATTATGGTTTGTACTTGATTGCTATGTTTCACCAATATTTCACGTGAGGTTTCATAACATACACAAATTGCTATGGGTATATTTGAGTTGACTTTTCTCAACAATGGGGGGTTTGTTAAATAGGCATGACCATGACCAAAGGTTGCAGATACAGATGAGCTAATGCTCTCAAGGTCATTTACATGATATTTTAATCCTCGAATTATATTATAGAGATAATATATTGCGGTGAAACTTGAGTTCTATTATTATCATTGGTCAATATCCCTTTGATAGTCATTCATTTTTATGTTGTTAGTTAGACTTTGATTTTGTTTTAGTAACTATATCTTCTCGCTACAAGACGATTGTCCAGACTTGTCATATGTAATTTAATCATTGGTGAGTACTATACTTTTGGAAACAAAATTCTAGAACTCTGAATTCTTTATAACAACTTGATTTCTGCACTCAGCGGTAGAGGAGATTTCTTACATCATCATTGTACCTTCAACATATCCTAAATCATCGATTATAAAAGCATTCAAGGACATAATTTCTATCTAGCAACATACGTAAATGTGGGGCTTCGCATCATTCATGAAGATTGCCACAGCCATTTCCAGCTCAACTGGGCCCTAAGCTCTGTCATCCCTTCCTTTTTCTCGCACCCTCCTCCCTTCATCTCTCCCTTCTCCATTTTATATGCTTACTGTTAGTAACAATTAACTTCACAGCAATACACAATTTCAAATATGAAACATGCATAATGTACACTATTCTATTCAGCCTACGATTGAATATGTTAAGGATCAAAATCTTTATCAATTCAATCAAACCTCACATGTGACCCTTCTTGTTCAAAGTGGTTCTGGGTCGAACCCTACTCATAACTCATTCACACCCTACAGCACATGGCAGCCAATTAGCTCGTAGCTCTGTTCATCAAGAGTCAAGGTGGAGAACCATCCACAAAGGAGCAAACTCTAAATAATTAAAAAGAATAACTAAGTAAGATGTTGAGGTTGAATTAACCACCTTATTGTGCCGTGCAATAACATTAATCCGCTTAATGACCTAAGTTATCTAGGACAGCACTTCTATCTTAGTAAGAAACCCAATTAAAAACTATGACGCTTCTAACAGCCTAGCAAATGAAATCCGACCATTTAATTGCTTCCAAAAGGTTTACAACTAAGGACATTCTTCACTAGGGACAAAAGGAGATGGCATGGTGGGGCCATGGCTCGACTTCCCTTCTCAAGTAGGTCACTTGACTATCGAAGCTGCCTCATCTGAGGACAGAAGATGAAAAGTTTTATGAAAAGTGAAAACAATTTTTTTCATTTTAGAATGTATTGCAAAACAATCCTCGTTCAAGTTCCAGCGCCACCACATCAACCAATTAAGAACTGTCACTCCAGATCATACCTAAAGCCTTCTCACGACATAGCACATGAAGAACTTAAGGATGATGCTGGAGCAAGGAGCCGAGTGGGGTTTCAATAAGAGGTGGTGCCAAGCAGATGGAGACAGCACCACAGCAATGGGTTCGGAAGTTTAGAGAGCAGTGTATAAACAACTGAACCAAAATTCAGAAAAAGGGTGCCTCCATTTTCGTTTCAAAGCATGGAGTGCTGATAGCATATGGTAAAAGCTGGCAACTGGCTGCTGGCAACAAGGATACAGTATCAAAACCAGGACCACATCGAATTTTCTTGTGTTATTACAAGGGAAGAAACTCTTTTGAGTAAGCTCCTGAGCTAGATGTAAATTGGGCAGCATTATGTGACCAACTGAGCATGCCGACGCCTATATCAAACGTACAAAAGTTCAGGAGTCAAGGTGGAGAACCATCCACAAAGGAGCAAACTCTAAATAATTAAAAAGAATAACTAAGTAAGATGTTGAGGTTGAATTAACCACCTTATTGTGCCGTGCAATAACATTAATCCGCTTAGTGACCTAAGTTATCTAGGACAGCACTTATATCTTAGTAAGAAACCCAATTAAAAACTATGACGCTTCTAACAGCCTAGCAAATGAAATCCGACCATTTAATTGCTTCCAAAAGGTTTACAACTAAGGACATTCTTCACTAGGGACAAAAGGAGATGGCATGGTGGGGCCATGGCTCGACTTCCCTTCTCAAGTAGGTCACTTGACTATCGAAGCTGCCTCATCTGAGGACAGAAGATGAAAAGTTTTATGAAAAGTGAAAACAATTTTTTTCATTTTAGAATGTATTGCAAAACAATCCTCGTTCAAGTTCCAGCGCCACCACATCAACCAATTAAGAACTGTCACTCCAGATCATACCTAAAGCCTTCTCACGACATAGCACATGAAGAACTTAAGGATGATGCTGGAGCAAGGAGCCGAGTGGGGTTTCAATAAGAGGTGGTGCGAAGCAGATGGAGACAGCACCACAGCAATGGGTTCGGAAGTTTAGAGAGCAGTGTATAAACAACTGAACCAAAATTCAGAAAAAGGGTGCCTCCATTTTCATTTCAAAGCATGGAGTGCTGATAGCATATGGTAAAAACTGGCAACTGGCTGCTGGCAACAAGGATACAGTATCAAAACCAGGACCACATCGAATTTTCTTGTGTTATTACAAGGGAAGAAACTCTTTTGAGTAAGCTCCTGAGCTAGATGTAAATTGGGCAGCATTATGTGACCAACTGAGCATGCCGACGCCTATATCAAACGTACAAAAGTTCAGGAGTCAAGGTGGAGAACCATCCACAAAGGAGCAAACTCTAAATAATTAAAAAGAATAACTAAGTAAGATGTTGAGGTTGAATTAACCACCTTATTGTGCCGTGCAATAACATTAATCCGCTTAGTGACCTAAGTTATCTAGGACAGCACTTATATCTTAGTAAGAAACCCAATTAAAAACTATGACGCTTCTAACAGCCTAGCAAATGAAATCCGACCATTTAATTGCTTCCAAAAGGTTTACAACTAAGGACATTCTTCACTAGGGACAAAAGGAGATGGCATGGTGGGGCCATGGCTCGACTTCCCTTCTCAAGTAGGTCACTTGACTATCGAAGCTGCCTCATCTGAGGACAGAAGATGAAAAGTTTTATGAAAAGTGAAAACAATTTTTTTCATTTTAGAATGTATTGCAAAACAATCCTCGTTCAAGTTCCAGCGCCACCACATCAACCAATTAAGAACTGTCACTCCAGATCATACCTAAAGCCTTCTCACGACATAGCACATGAAGAACTTAAGGATGATGCTGGAGCAAGGAGCCGAGTGGGGTTTCAATAAGAGGTGGTGCGAAGCAGATGGAGACAGCACCACAGCAATGGGTTCGGAAGTTTAGAGAGCAGTGTATAAACAACTGAACCAAAATTCAGAAAAAGGGTGCCTCCATTTTCGTTTCAAAGCATGGAGTGCTGATAGCATATGGTAAAAACTGGCAACTGGCTGCTGGCAACAAGGATACAGTATCAAAACCAGGACCACATCGAATTTTCTTGTGTTATTACAAGGGAAGAAACTCTTTTGAGTAAGCTCCTGAGCTAGATGTAAATTGGGCAGCATTATGTGACCAACTGAGCATGCCGACGCCTATATCAAACGTACAAAAGTTCAGGAGTCAAGGTGGAGAACCATCCACAAAGGAGCAAACTCTAAATAATTAAAAAGAATAACTAAGTAAGATGTTGAGGTTGAATTAACCACCTTATTGTGCCGTGCAATAACATTAATCCGCTTAGTGACCTAAGTTATCTAGGACAGCACTTATATCTTAGTAAGAAACCCAATTAAAAACTATGACGCTTCTAACAGCCTAGCAAATGAAATCCGACCATTTAATTGCTTCCAAAAGGTTTACAACTAAGGACATTCTTCACTAGGGACAAAAGGAGATGGCATGGTGGGGCCATGGCTCGACTTCCCTTCTCAAGTAGGTCACTTGACTATCGAAGCTGCCTCATCTGAGGACAGAAGATGAAAAGTTTTATGAAAAGTGAAAACAATTTTTTTCATTTTAGAATGTATTGCAAAACAATCCTCGTTCAAGTTCCAGCGCCACCACATCAACCAATTAAGAACTGTCACTCCAGATCATACCTAAAGCCTTCTCACGACATAGCACATGAAGAACTTAAGGATGATGCTGGAGCAAGGAGCCGAGTGGGGTTTCAATAAGAGGTGGTGCGAAGCAGATGGAGACAGCACCACAGCAATGGGTTCGGAAGTTTAGAGAGCAGTGTATAAACAACTGAACCAAAATTCAGAAAAAGGGTGCCTCCATTTTCGTTTCAAAGCATGGAGTGCTGATAGCATATGGTAAAAACTGGCAACTGGCTGTTGGCAACAAGGATACAGTATCAAAACCAGGACCACATCGAATTTTCTTGTGTTATTACAAGGGAAGAAACTCTTTTGAGTAAGCTCCTGAGCTAGATGTAAATTGGGCAGCATTATGTGACCAACTGAGCATGCCGACGCCTATATCAAACGTACAAAAGTTCAGGAGTCAAGGTGGAGAACCATCCACAAAGGAGCAAACTCTAAATAATTAAAAAGAATAACTAAGTAAGATGTTGAGGTTGAATTAACCACCTTATTGTGCCGTGCAATAACATTAATCCGCTTAGTGACCTAAGTTATCTAGGACAGCACTTATATCTTAGTAAGAAACCCAATTAAAAACTATGACGCTTCTAACAGCCTAGCAAATGAAATCCGACCATTTAATTGCTTCCAAAAGGTTTACAACTAAGGACATTCTTCACTAGGGACAAAAGGAGATGGCATGGTGGGGCCATGGCTCGACTTCCCTTCTCAAGTAGGTCACTTGACTATCGAAGCTGCCTCATCTGAGGACAGAAGATGAAAAGTTTTATGAAAAGTGAAAACAATTTTTTTCATTTTAGAATGTATTGCAAAACAATCCTCGTTCAAGTTCCAGCGCCACCACATCAACCAATTAAGAACTGTCACTCCAGATCATACCTAAAGCCTTCTCACGACATAGCACATGAAGAACTTAAGGATGATGCTGGAGCAAGGAGCCGAGTGGGGTTTCAATAAGAGGTGGTGCGAAGCAGATGGAGACAGCACCACAGCAATGGGTTCGGAAGTTTAGAGAGCAGTGTATAAACAACTGAACCAAAATTCAGAAAAAGGGTGCCTCCATTTTCGTTTCAAAGCATGGAGTGCTGATAGCATATGGTAAAAACTGGCAACTGGCTGCTGGCAACAAGGATACAGTATCAAAACCAGGACCACATCGAATTTTCTTGTGTTATTACAAGGGAAGAAACTCTTTTGAGTAAGCTCCTGAGCTAGATGTAAATTGGGCAGCATTATGTGACCAACTGAGCATGCCGACGCCTATATCAAACGTACAAAAGTTCAAGACAATTTTTTCTAGCTACTGTGTCTTTCTGTTAAACTTATTTAGGATATTGGCTATTCAGAGTTGTACATGCGCCGTGTAATATGTATACGCGAAACCCTCAGACTAGCCAAGTTTTATTTAATCACACACCTGTTGCTGGTGTCTGGTGCAGGATTAACGATCAAGTCTCCAATTGCCTCAACCCGCTGCGCTTCCCACACCTTTCTGAAGCTCGCCAAGTGAAATGAAGAGGCAATTGAGAAGTCTAAGAGATAGAAATTGTGGAGGAAACGGAACTCGTTCGTCAAAGTAACAGAAGAAGTGATTACAAGACGCTTCAGACTTACTTGTTTGTTAGTGAAGTATCCAAAGCCGAACCGGATCCTCTTAAGCCAAAAGCTTCTTGTTCTCTTCAACCGTAGCCCCGCACACGTCTTTTGCCTCTGACTGCATGAGCGGAGGGGAAGGGTGGGACGTTGTCGCGGGGCCGGTTGTTACCCGATTACGGAGCAGGGTGAGTCGCAGCTCCAGACCAGGCTGGGGATAGCACCTTTGTCGACCGGCCGCCCAGACGACCGATCAGGGTTCGAGCCCCCGTACTCCTCTCTCCCCAACTCGATGAGGGCGACAAACGAACGAAGCACTGGAGGCGAATGTCGCGAAACCCTTCCGGCGGGGCTTTGGTGATGGCCGCCTTTGATCTGCTCCACAGGTATACCGAGATGATGGGGAATGGCTTCTTTCCCGTTCAGGATTCGGGGGAGGGAGAGGAGGACAGGGACGAGGAGGATGACAAAACGCGGCCCCCGACCGAGAGGCTGCAGGTGGGGCCCACCCGAGAGACACCTCTGTTCGGGAAGCGTGCGCCGGCGTACGGTAGGGATCCGCAACCGTGGCCAGCTCGGGGCAAGGCGTAGCCAGCCCAAACGTTACTGTATCGAATACCTGTGAGATCCGCATGAATACTCATCAATTGCAGCGACCGGTAGGGATCCGTAACCGCGGCCTAACGCTTTACAAATTTGCTGCTTTCCGACTAGCACACACTACAATATTTACAGCTAGCCACCCGTAGATTTAACGTTTGGAGAGATAAAAGTGATACTGAGCAGCTGCCTGGTCGCACCGCACTTCATTACCAAACTGAAACAGTCGAAGACGTAGGGTTGGTCTCTGACCCACATTCCATTTCATCTTATTCAAAGACACTTATACACTAGGCATAAAATTTAAAAACAACTATTGCTTGTTTGGTCGGGTAGCGATGGACAACCACAGACAGCGGGTCAATCGTACCAATCGCATTACCAAATACATGGTTGTCTACCGCTCTTATTTTACATTATGTTTTCTATCTGGAGCGGTTGACAAATTCTACCGGCCACTCATTTCTCACGGTGAGAAATTGTTGCGGTGAATTATCAGTGATGGGCCACCAGCGATGGATGCAATCGCGTTGCCAAACGTTGCATATGTATATTTGTTTTATTAAAAAAAAGATTCATTTATAATTTAGAGAAATAAAGAAAAAAGTTATCCAACTATCTCCATCTTGTACATATGGAATAGTCTGAAATTCAAAAAAATAATTAAAACTTAGTACTTTAATTTTCTATGTGGGCTTTCTTATATAGTATAGGTCCATCCTATATAGTACACAGAAGTAAAGACAAAATTGTAGTTTGTGTTTTCTTATATTTTATATATGAGTCTTTTATATAGTATATAATTATAATAAGTCAAACAAAAGTACAGTTTACAATGATATGGACTTGTTTGTAATTTAAGAAATAAAATAAAAATACTTGACCCCTTCTGCTGACATTCTTATATAGTATGTAAGAGTCTTCTTGTATGGTATATAATTTAAAAGTAGAGACAAAAATATTACTTACACATTAAAAGGAATGTTGAACTTAGCCCTCTCCGTGGGTTTTTTATATAGTGTAGCTTACATTTTTATATATGCAGTACTTTATTTTCAACACAGCTAGAACAAAAATACCACAAACTAAGTATAAAAAGTGGTTGTTGAAAGAAAAAAAATAGAACCGTTGTTGAGTGGTTGGCTTGTAATAATAATAAATTTTCGCATTACATATTCATGCAGGAAGCGATAAGAAAACGTACAACGTACGACGCCGTATTTTAAAAGAAGTAGACCCATTGATGGCGGCTATACAATCATTAGTGAGACACGGGCCTAAAACGGACATATTGTTTAGAAGAAAGAAAAACTAAACAAGGAGCGAGAACTGTACAAATTAGTGAAAAGAAAATAAGACAGTTAATGATTTCTCATATAACCATTAGTTGATTTTGTTTTAAGATTTGTTTCGCTACCCAAATAAATTCTTTAATTCCGTTTGGCATTTTGCATCATTTTGCATATTGTCGCATTCTACAAGTTATTTGAATAATTTAATCTTGATTTGCCATTTTACTATAGCGAACATTTCTTATTCAAAACTTCATGTGATTTTGTAAAATAATAAGAGAAGAATATATTAATTATAACATCACAAACTAATTAAAGTCGTGAATATTTCAATGATTAATTTCAAAAATGGTATTATCCAAGAGGATTACTTGTCAACACCTACATAAATGTCTTCGTAGAGGCAAGGACTACAAATTGAGTTGTCGGTCCTTTTTGTTTGACAAAACTCACATATCTAAAAACCAAATCATAGGAAGATGATGATGGCAACATCATATTCTTATTGGTTATATGTTGAATGTGTCGCAAGAGAGAGATGGAATCATCAGCTAGCACTCTAAAGACATCAAATGTAAAGGGAAGGAAATGATGATGGTTTGTTTCACATGATGCACTATGCTTGTGGATTTTGTGTGTGGTTGCAACATATGCAGATTGACCTGCCATGAAGTTATTAGAAATAATAATAGTCAAAGGAGAGAACCCTATAAGATCAACACGTGTGTGTTTTTCATCAGTCCAATAAAATAATAAGATGTTTGTATGTCGTTGGCAGTGAAGAACATCTTTCAGGGTGCTAAGAGAAATAATTGGAGCTTCTTTAACAGCTTGTATCTCGGCACAAGAAATAATGCCAAAAAGGAATCTCAAACAACATCATGATGAAATTTGAATCTCGAATGGGTGCGACAATGTACAACATGGTCACCACAAGAGTCAAACTCTACAGAATGGTAAACAAGACATCTCTCATTTCTAAGATATAGGGGTATAACGAGTCGGTAACTGTAACATCCCTGACATGGGTTATGGCTTAACCCAAGAAGTTTTGCTTAAGTAAGTTGTTCATAATTTTTTTTAATCTTTTGAAAAGTAATTAAGACTCTTGTAGAGTTTGATTTTCAAGTTTGAGCTTATTTGCAAACTGTTTGTACATAATATGATAGTTTGAGCATAAAGTGCAATTTACCCAAAATGAGGGGCTATTTTGCAAAATGTCACATGTTCAGTGTACCCCATGTGTTTTAGAATCATAAGAGATAGTGTGATTCTATAGGATGGCTTGTGGAAAGCCTAAATTTCAAGTTGCAAACTGTTTGAATAATGTTAGTGCATTGTGCACCGATTTTGGTACAAATTGTAATTTACCCAAAATGTAGGGTTGATATGCAAATTACCACCTCTAGAGTGTCCCTACTCCCTCCTAGTATCATGTAGAGGAGAGAGAAATAAGGATACACCATGTTTGAATCAATCATGAGTGATGGTACTCTTGGTGATGAAATGATCAAGAAAGGGGTTGAATGTGAAACCCTAACTTGAGTTGTATCAAGTTGAAAAGCTTATATATGAGTGCCTATCGGCCAAGGAGCCATAGGAAGAGTCTCATGTCAGTTTTTGGACTCTTGGCAAAGGCCATGACGTGCAAAGCACCTCAAGGAGGTGAAGTGCATTTGTTTACAACTTCCTTAGAAAAGTTGTATCGGGTTGTGAATAAAGTGGTGATTTAGTTGATATATCCTATTCAAAGGGATAAGTAATTGTAACATCCCTGACCTGGGTTATGGACTAATCCTAGGTGTTTTGCTTAATTATATAATTAAGACACTTGTGATTATCCGGTGGTATGTAATTAGAGCTCCTGAGGAACATATGTTTCCATTTCTGTCCTTTTAAACAATGTTTTAGTATTGTTTTGTAATACAGGGACCTATGTGAAAATTACCCAATTAGAAGGGTTAACTTGCAACTTACACATGTTAATATGTTCCTTTAGTGTTGAGACACCATAAGAGTGTATGTGATGAAGTGTGATTGATTCCCCAAGCTTGGGCACTGAGATGCAGCTTGTGGGGCAATCATTGTGCTTAAAACCCTAATTTGGTGTAAAGTGCAATTTACTCAAAATGTGGGGTGAAACTTGTAAAATACACCTTCTAGAGTATCTTATGACTCTTGGCATCATTTAGAGTAAAAATGATGAAGGGGGCGCTTCATTTGAATAATCATATAATAAGGAACACCTTTGTAATTAAATCACCAAGTTGTAAGTAAGGAGACCCTTATATATATATATATATATATATATATATATATATATATATATATATATATATATATATATATATATATATATATATGCAACTTAGTAGTAAGTTGACCTTCTTTGCCTTTAGTCCTTGGTTTTAGAAAGAGTTTTCCCTTAGAAATAAGGAGAAGGGACGTGCAAAGAAGAAAGGAGGGACCTAGATAGGAATAAGAGAAATAGTTATCATTATCATGGAAGATACCCCCTAAGGTATATAGTCATCTATCCTTTACAACTAAACGATCGTTTCTTCACTTATATCACTTATCCCCTTGCTTGGACCGACTAAGGTAGAGCTCTGGAGCAGAGGAGAATGACCATAGAGAATCTAGGTAAGCTTGGGTCATCTTCTTGCTCAAATTTATGGAGGAAAGTGGATTACAAGGTTGGTTTTATGGTTTTCTCACTTAGCTTTCTCTTTCTAGCCTACTTTTCCCAACCTTTCCTTGGAGAAGCACCCTTGTCCGACCTGTGGAGCTCAAGATGCCATTAAAGGCTTGAAGCTTGGAAGATTGGAGCTTTAGGGACGACCTTAAGGCGGGTTTTATAACTCTAAATCTCTTGCTTTGATTATGCATATCTTTGTTCTTGCAAATAGTAGTTAGTTCTTCTTCTTCCCCACTCTTCCTTGCACTTTTGCAAGTAAAACCACGAAGTAACCGACATGTTCTAAGGTTGAAGATGATGGGCATGATTTCCTAGGTAAATTTACCAAATGAACTTGGACCATTTGGTCTAAACGGTTTAAAAGACCGTTTGAAACCAAACGATCTCAAGACCGTTTGATTTCATGCGGTTTGCAAGACCGTTTAGATTCAAATGGTCTCCAAGACCGTTTGGCAAGTTTGACCAAGTGAAGACCATTTAGAGGTCTGCTGAACACATGTTGAATTAATCATCTACAAAGAATCATAATTTAATTGCAAACCAATCACAAGTTGAAGGCACTTCAACCCTCTAAACCCTAATCGGGTTCAATTGATGATTTCAAGGATCGATTTTGTTGAACTTTGGGTTGAGTGGCCCAAACGGTTTCAAAACCGTTTGGGAGTCACCCAAACGGTCTCAAGACCGTTTGGTGACCACCCAAGACCGTTTGGAGGTCTAGGGTTAAGATAATTTAATCAATTGAAGGTCCAATCACAATAGGTTGTTGAATTAATTGAAAGTGCTGATTTGAGACTTAATTAGGGTTCAACACTTGACAATTTGACTTAGATTTTGATGTGACTTAGGGAAAACGGTCTCAAGACCATTTGGAGGGTGTCCAAATGATCCCAAGACCGTTTGGGCCAAGTTGGGGCCCAATTGAGTGTCAATTGATGGGTTCAACTTCAATTAGACTCATGTTGATCAATGTTGATGATTAATCGATTACAAACCCTAATTGAATTGGTTTCAACCCTAATTGGTTATCAATTGAGGGTCAATTGAGTGTCCAATTGTTTAAGTCAAACCCTAACTGGCTCAATTGATAAGTGGTTAACATGTATGAGGTCAATTAAGGGGTTCAACCTTGAAACCCCTAATCGATTGCAAGTGTTGATGCACCTTCTAGGTCCATGCGGTTTTGAGACATTTGGACCAAACAGTCTCAAGACTGTTTGGGGCCAAACAGTCTCAAGACCGTTTGGGCTCAAACAGTTTCAAAACCGTTTAAGCTCATGTGGTTTGGCCATGCGGTTTGGTCATGCGGTTTGGTCATGTGGTTTGGTCATGCGGTTTGATCAAACGGTTTCAAAGTCAACTCTTTCAAACGGTCAACATGTTGAAACGGTTTCAAGACCATTTAAGGGCAAACGGTCTTGAGTGTCATGCGGTCTTGAAGTCAACCCTAACCAAACGGTCAACCCTTCCAAACGATTTCAAAACCGTTTGGAGGTTGAAGTGTGAAATCGTTTGGGGACTTTTAGGGGCCGTTCGGCCCCCGTAATTATGACTCATGCATTTCAGTGCAGTTTAACCAATGATTCTGGGACCACTTGAGTTTGAGTAGTAGACAAATTAGGCTGTCCGGAACACCAGGCTGGCATACCGAAACGTTGGATACGTCCTTTTCAAATTCCACCATGCATGGCGTGATTTGGAATCTCGCAAAATTTAGTGGTATGAATACCAGATCAAATGTTGCTAAGTACTCCGGTTATTAATCTGAATTGATATTTGTATATAAATGCAGCAGTTCAAATGATAGCGGTTGAACGGCCCCTATGATTACTTAATGCTTTGAAGGTTTAAATGGTCCAATGGTTGTTCAACTTAAACCCTAATGATACCTAAAGATGTTAAGGGGTTAAGTAAATAGTAACTTGACCTATGATTAGATAATGGTGGGCATTACCAATGTACCCTTTTAGGGTTCAAGCAGACAACACATCTTGATCAAGTAAACCCTAATGAACATAGTGGTGATAACTTGACCTATGTTAATCAAAGTTGACTTGACCTAATCTGAATTATAGTGATGTAAACATCATCTAGTAATGAGGAGAGAGAAGGCTCCTAATGTGAATAAAGATCAAGTAACATACCTTCAATGTGAAAGAATGTACTTGATTAGGGTATGATCCATCAAGGTGAGATCATGGAAACCCTAATTATGATGATGAATGAATCTTAACATAACTTGAGGGCATCAATGATGATAATTTTCATACATGATGATGTTATGAGCTCAATTCACTATGAAGTGAATAGTAAACCCTAATTCTAGGATAGTAACATGTAATGTAAATAGTAAACCCTAATTTAGGGTGATTTGATAAATGGAGTAATTTAGGGTTATGCCTTTGGGTATGAAACCCTAATTATAAGTTGTAAAATGAGGAATCTTTATGCCTTGAGAGTTAAGAGGTTCAATAACCCTAGGTTAAAGTGATAAAATCCAAACCCTAGAAATCAATGGCGATATGTTGATTCTCAGCACGCCCGTGCTAAGGAGCATGGCCGTGGTAGTTTGCTCTTGCACGACCATGCAAGGGAGCACGGCCGTGGTGTACTATAAATAAATTGATATGTTTTGATATTGTGCTAATACTGTTATATATGCATATCCCCAATTATATTAATCATGCAGATGGTTAGCAATAAGTAGTCATAGCCAGGTAAAGGCTATGATATCATATTCATTGAAAGCATGTTATTAACTTTATGAATAGTGCCATACTATGTTGCCTAGTTTAAGTGGCATCATATGAGATTGATAGGCTGTAAGAGCCATGAGTAACATCAAGGTCATGCTGATTAGATGACTTATGATGAGATGATTAAGAATTGATATCCATTTGATAACTGATGTGAGTTAGAATTGATACATTTAGTATTCTTATTTTATAGCAGTGCTTTAACAGTTAAATGTTTGGAAACATGTTTGATGCTAAAAGAATACTAGAATGTACCTAACTAATCAAGTATAATCATACCATGTAGAGCCCTGATCATAGATCCATCATTGTCAGAAGCTAAATGATGGTGAAACAGGTTTTCCTAAGGGAACTCCTGGATCACATACTTTTGAGTATGTGGGGGAATATGGATGTGAATATCCTTACATCCTAGTGTAGGAATTGATGTAGATGTATCTTAATCTATCAACCCTTCACTATATGTGTTTATGCTGGGGTGATGTATCACTATTCTCCCGAAGGAATCTTTAAATACTGCATCAATGAGAGATAAAGAAGAGATCTTTTGATGACGAAGAGAGTACAGAATGCCACTGTGACTCTAATAGCAAAGTGCCAGAATACCCTGGTAAGCTATCTTAGAAGAGACACGAGATGTCCTGCATGTTGATTCCTCACATTGACTGAGGAAGATGAGGTCACAAGAATCCAGCTCTTTTGATGACCTATGTGTGATACCGATGCGACTTAGTAGTGATCAGTTGGAGTATGAGCGGTATACCTCGCCTCCGCAGGGCATAATAATGTTTGTAAGACATAATCAGCCGCATAGCATAACTGCTTAGGTTGAACTACGAGAAACAATGATTGTTGTTACATTGTTTACATTAATAGTTTATTCAAGTATCTAGTATACATGTTTTCTTTATATTCTTTACAGAAGTGATTGCTTCAGTAGAAGATTTTTTACTTATTCCTAAGTCTGTTGTTGAATGATTTAAGTTATTTTGCTTATGTTATTCAATAATTGCTATAACAAAGCTTCTGGCGGAGAGTTATAACTCTCGCTGGGACAATTGTTCAAATTGTCTCACTCCATAGGTTTCAACTTTTTAGGTGGACGTCGAGGACGGAGAAACCAATCTGAGGGTGAGCAGTATCAGCAGCAGTGAATCTCAGGTGGAGATACTGACTGTCAAGTCCTATAGTTAGTTTGTCCTGTGTCGTCTCTGTACTCTCAGGTCCTAGGAGTCAGTAGGTCTGAGATTTTTGGCTTTAAGCCTCGAGATTTTGTATCTGAATGTATATAATCACTCGAGTGGTGATTTCACAATGATGTAAACTGTTTATCTTGTTTATGATAAAAGAGTTTTATGATTTACAGATCTTCCTTAAAAAGTTTTAAATTTTCAAGTGATTTTCATATTCCGCTGCTAATAAACCGCTTCCGCTTAGTTTATCTCATGTTTTAAGAGACAGTCGCCACACTAATGGATGAAATTTTATCTCTAGATTATCCTCAAGAGTTTTGCATGTCAAGATAAATGTGAGTGCATGCATGTACACATGTCAACCATGCATGAACATGTGGCACCTAGTAGCTCAAATTGACGACACCTCATTTACACACTTTTTCATGAACCTCAAGTATATATACCCCTCTTTTCACCCACTAGTGAAATTTTTCGAATCTTACCACCCTCTTTCCTTAAGGTATCGTGCATAGGGTCCTTGTATCGTGCAGGAGTTAAGTGGTATCGTGCATAGGGCCTTGGGTATTATCCATAGCAAGTTCATATCGGCCTAGCAAGGTGGTATCGACCTAGTAAGGTGATATCGGCCATAGTGAAGTGTTTTGACCACAAGTGAGGGGGATATCAGCCAAGAGTGGTGGAATATCGTGCAAAGGTGCTAAGGATCAAGAAGGATATCAATACTTAACCCTAAGGTGAGGCCATGATCATCTTCAACCTTAGATTGAAGCATGAATCTAGGGTTATGATCTTCCTTTCTTTTCTTCTTCACCAATTGCTTATCTATGGTGATTCTTTGCATATAGAGGAGTTGTGAAGTTCATCTTCAACCTTAGGAATGTGAAGCTTTTCTTGCAGCTTTGAAGTTTTTCTTGAGGCGGGTTATATAACTTGAACCCAATTATATTTTTATGCGCCTTCAATTTTGTCATACTTGTTGATCAACTTGCAACTTTGATTTCTCTTGAATAATTGATGATCCTTTGAGTTCTAAAAGCTTCATGGGACTGTTGTCCATGACTTATAATGGTAAAAACAAGGGTCTAGAGGTTGATAGTGATGACATCATCAAAGGTAAAGTGATATCGGGCTAAAGCACACACCTCCAACCCGATATGATGATGTAACCCTATATGACTTGAAAACCGATATACCTTGGAACCCCACACCCTCATCAGTTTGTACAACGGGTTGACAAAGGTTCAACCAGTTGTATAGCATGTCCCTTAACCCATGGTTAAGGGTAGGCCGAAGCCATGAAGGTTTGAAGAGGCATGAGCAAAAGGGTTTAACCTGATATGGTAAGCACACACACACCTCTTTGCCCAATATGGTGTGAAGCACACACACACACCTCTTTTCCCGATATGGTGTGAACCACACACACACCTCTTTGCCCGATCTGGTGTGAATCACACACTCACGCCTCAAAAGTGATATGAAAGAAAGCATACACCTCTTTACCTGATATGGTGTGAAGCACACACACACCTCAAAAGTGATATGGAAGCAAACACACACCTCTTTTCTCGATATGGTGTGAAGTGCACACACACCTCAAAAGTGATATGGAAGCAAGCATACACCTCTTTGCCCGATACGGTGTGAAGCACACACACACCTCTTTGCCCGATATGGTGTGAAGCGCACACACACCTCAAAAGTGATATGGAAGCACACATACACCTCAAACCCGATATGGAAACATACATACACCTCAAGGGTGATATGGTAAGCACACATACACCTCAACCCGAGATGGTAAGCACACATACACCTCAAACTCGATATGGAAGCATACATACACATTGAAGGTGATATGGTAAGCACACATACACCTCAAACCCGAGATGGTAAGCATACATACACCTCAAACTTGATATGTTAAGCACACATACACCTCTAAGGTGATATGGGTAGCAAGCACACACCACATACCCAATATGGTGGAAGCACCTCAAAACCCATATGAAGGAAGGCACCTTGAATGCAATGTACTTGATGGAGTAACACACAAAGTGTTTTATATCAAGTCATACATTAAGAGGTATGGAGTTTAATGAATAATGATTAAGTAGGCTAATGTACCTTGAAGGAAAGGTTACACCAACTTAATAAAGTATGGAGTAATCAACATCCTAGTGAGGATGAGAGAGAAACTCATACTTTTGTGATAATCATGTAATGGGCATACATTAATACTCCTAATATGTGTAGGGTATGAATTAGGGTTTGATCCTTGATGATATGATCTTGAAACCCTAAATGGTTAATAATGGGAAACACTAACCCTAATGAAGGGTGATGATTTGTATGTGAAACCCTAACCGATAAGAAAGGGAAACCCTAACCCTAATGAGGGAATAGTGGTATTACCCTTGTATTGCATGGTGTTGACATGTATTCATTATGGCTGTTATCATGAAATACTAACCATGCAGGTATCATGAGATGATGATCATAGCCAGGTATGAGCTATGATGTTTTATATGATAAAGATTTAAATGGGCCTTGTGAGCCATGTGAGATGCTTGTGTAACAAGTATCATGTATACCTCGGTCTGAGGACCTAGAGGTAATAGTTACCTGATAAGTGGTAACAGTGCTCAGTGATGAACTAATGGTTTAAATACCCAGGTCTAGTAATCATGATGATGATAATGTGGAGGGATGTAAATTCCCAATAATGAGATAAGGGATTGAGATCCTATATGTTATACATGTTCTAAAGATTTGAAAAGTACTTGATAGATGTATTACACCTTTCTTTGTAGCATTTGTTATAATAATTCATGTTTGAAACTTGACTGATGCTAAAAGATATGGTAATTCTTTTAATTAATCAAGTGGAATCTTATCATGTAGCACCCTAACCATAGATCCATCGGCGTCAGTAGCTGCTGAATGGTGAAACGGGTTTTCCCACATGATCTCTTGGAGGGCATATTTTTTAATATGTGGGGGTGGTTCGGTGTGAATATCCTTACGCCCTAATGAGGGACTGATGTGAGATAACTGAAATCTCTCAATCCTTCATTATAAATGTCGGGATGGATGTATCATGAATCTCCCGATGATGATGAATGTCGGGGATGGATAATTGAAATCTCCTTGAAGAGAGTGCATGCTCCGGTTGTAGCTCTATAGAGAAGTTGCCAGTATACCCTAGAAAGCTATTTAGCAGTTGATACAAGTTATCTTGCTTGTGGTCTCACATTGACCGAGACGGGTGAGGTCATGGCAGCCGGCTCTTCCATTGACCTTGTATGGTATCGATGTTTTACGTAGTCGTACTTGGTTGGAGTATGAGTGGTATACCTCATCTCCTCAGGGCATAAGTGTGATTGTAAAATGTAATCAGTCGTGTATCATATTTGCTTAAAGATTGAATATGGAGAACATTGGTTGATGTTACATTTCTTAATTCATCTTAATTGGATAGATGTTATACATGTTCTTCATATTCCTTATAAAATGAATAGATGATTTACTACTTTATCATATATAGCTGAAATGCTTTAGAAGATGATACTGCTCTACTTTGCCTAAATAGTGATTAAATCCTGCTTATTAATATAAAAGAATCCTCTACTCAGTTTATTACTATTTATCTACAATAATAATATTGTTGGCAGAGAGTTATATCTCTCGTTGGGACATGGGTCTCACCCTGTTGGTCACCAACATTTTTAGGTAGACGTGGATGAGGAGGTAGGGACCATACAACAGAGGGAGGACAACAACATCAGGGGCAGCAATAACATCTCAAGTTGAGTGTATTGTCTGTCGTGTCTTGTACATATAAGTCACATGTGTCGTCTCTATACTCTCGGGTCCTTGGAGTCAGTACTTAATGGTTTTATGAACGATCTGAGATTTTGACTTGTATGCCTCGAGGTTTTATGTTGCTTATGTATAGTTTGGCAAAGCAACTGTTATATGTAACCCTCGCGATGAGATGGTACAGAGTATGTACAATGTGAACCATGGTATATGTAGTACTTTGGTTCTCTTCTTAAGAGTATCCTGGAAATGGATCTCTTTGCAAAATGGTTTTAATTTTTAGTAATTTTTGTTAATCCACTGCTTATGGTTATTTCACAATTATTTACTGGTGACAGTTTGATTTGTTGTCGGATCGTCACAAAGTTTTGGTATAAGAGACTAAGGTTCGCTGAGTCTGCAGAGACATATGATTAAGATTGTTGAGTCTGTTCTAGTGTTCTCCAATTTAACTGATAGTGACTTCTGCTCATATAGGAGAAGAAGTAAAGCTAAAGATGGTTGGATCACACGAAGAACATGCTGCTGAAAGTAGTGTTCCTGCACCACGAGGAGGTGCAAGGGATCAGGCTAGAGAGGAACTAGTACCTGAGAATCCCCAGTTTGACAAAGCTTCAATTAAAAAACCCAACTTTTAATGCTCTATTTGGACAGTTCATGAACACGATGATGCATATTGTAGATCGAATGCCAGCACCAGCACCTAGGGCACCGGATCCCAATGAGGGGCATGGATCTGGTAAGACCTTTGAGCGGTTACGCCGGGTAGGAGCCACCAAATATGCTGGTACAACTAACCCAGAAGACGCAGATTCATGGCTTACTGAGTGGAGTAAGCCTTTAGAATCCTTAGCATTCTAGAAATTGAGAAATTTAGGCATGATGTGTACCTGTTAAAAGGGAGCGCTGGCCACTGGTGGGCCATTGAGGAGGAAAAACGACCAGGTGTTGAGGTCAAATGGAGAGAGTTCCGACATGAGTTTGTCAGTAGATACTTTTCCAAGACTTATCTGGATGAGAAAATCTCACATTTTGAGCGGATTAGGTAGGGACTAATGAACATTAGTGAGTATGAAGCTAAGTTTATGGAGCTTCTACGGTTTTGTCCACACATGGCTACTATAGATGAGGAGAGAATTAGGCATTTTAAGAAGGGTTTGAATGATGATTTAACCACACATGTATCTGCTCTAGAGAATAGAGAGAGGTTTGCCACCTTTGTGGAGTTAGTTAGGCAAATAGAAAGGTCTGTGACTGAGAAATGTGAAGCCAACAGTAGGAAAGTGCTTGCACAGTTCCAAGGACATAGGTCCACAAGTTTTAAGAAACTGAGGTTTTCTGCACCAATAGCACCATCGAGGTTCAGTACTTAGACACAATGGACATCCAGCAAGGGTAGAGGCCATAGTTTACTACCAACTGGAGCCCATAGCTCGGCATCGATGTCAGTAATAGGACCATGTAGGCCGCAATGGGAAAATAGAGGCTGTTATAAGTGTGGGAAGATAGGACATCTGATGAAGGATTGTCCATTTGGAGACATGAGTGTAACCAAACCACCAAGACAGAGTCAACAAGGCTCTCAAAGGCAACATTTTAGTAGTGGCACACGAGGACGTGGACAGGCATCCTAAGCTAGTTCATCTGCACCCAACAACAGGCGGTGTGGACGGCAACCAACAATGGTGAGATTCTATGCTATGAATCAGCCGGAAGCAGTGGTCAACCCACGAGTCGTGACAGGTCAGATGGAATTATTTCATTCTAATATGTCTTCATCCTACTTCGTATATGTTTTGATTGATCCGGGTGCTACACATTACTTTATCACTCAAGAAGTGATTCATGATTGCAATATGACTATCAGTTGTAGAACAGACAATCTATTATTAGAGACTCCATTAGTCAGATCGGAGGTGTTGCGGGAGGTATGTTCTCCCTGTGTTCTTTCATTTTCAGAACACATCATTCAGGTGGATCTTATATCACTTGAGATGCACATGTTTGACATAATTCTTGGGATGGACACCCTAAAAAATTATAAGGTTGTCTTGGATTGTGATTCCAAGCAAGCTATGTTCACAGACAATGGTAAGACATGGGTCTTTCAGGGGGATAGAAAGATTTTTCCAACCTATCTAGTATCAGCAATGATAGCTGAGAAGTTGATGCAATAAGGATGTGAAGCATTCTTGGCACATGTGGTAGATACCCGAGAAGAGAGTCCTAGTCTTTCTGAAGTTCCTATTGTCAAGGAATTTGAGGATGTGTTTCCTAAAGAGTTTCCAGACATTCCTCCACCTCGAGAGATCAATTTCGAGATTAATCTAATTTCGGGTACGCAACCTATAGCTCAAACACCTTATAGGATGGTTCCAGCTGAGATGGAAGAGCTTAAGAAACAGTTACATGAGTTGCTTGAGAAAGGTTTGATTCGACCGAGTACTTCCCCATGGGGTGCTCCAGTTCTTTTTGTTAAAAAGAAGCATGGGTCAATGAGATTATGCATAGACTATAGACAACTTAACAAGGTGACTATTAAGAATAAATATCCTCTACCAAGGATAGATGATCTGTTTGACCAGTTGCGTGGTGCAACACTATTCTCTAAGATAGATCTAAGGTCAGGATATCATCAGTTACATATAAAGGAGAGTGACATACCTAAGTCAGCCTTTAGGACAAGGTATGGTCATTATGAGTTTGTAGTTATGTCGTTTGGACTAACTAATGCACCGACTGCATTCATGGAGCTGATGAATAGAATCCTCCATCCATTCCTTGATCAGTTTGTAGTGGTCTTCATAGACGACATCCTGATATACAGTAGAGATGGTCAACAACATGAACAACACCTTTGTCAAGCCTTGACATTGTTGAGACGACACAAGCTATATGCTAAGTTTAGCAAGTGTGAGTTTTGGTTGTCAGAAGTGTCTTTTCTCACATACATTATATCTGCTTTAGGTATTCGTGTTGATCCACAGAAAGTGGAATCTGTGTTAGAGTGGGAATAGCCCAAGACACCAACTGAGATTCGCAGTTTCTTAGGCCTGGCAGGTTATTACATGAGGTTTATTAAAGACTTCAGTTCTATAGCCTTACCCCTAATCAAGTTGATCGGGAAGGTAGTTCCTTTTTCTAGAATGACAAGTGTTAGCATTCTTTCTAGTTGTTGAAAGAAAAGTTGACCAGTGCACATGTGCTAGCTTTACCTGAGCAGGGAAAGGGATACATTGTTTCTTTGATGCCTCTAAGAATGGTCTAGGATGTGTGCTGATGCAAAGTGATCATGTAGTTTGTTTTGCTTCCCGACAACTTAAGAAACACGAGGAGAATTATCCGACGCATGATCTAGAATTAGCTGCAGTGGTTCACGCGTTGAAGATCTGGAGACATTATCTCTATGGAGAAACATGTCAGATTTTCACAGACCATAAGAAATTAAAGTATATCTTCTTACAGCATGAGTTGAATATGAGACAATGTCGCTGGATGGAATTAATTAAGGACTACGATTGTACAATTGATTATCATCCAAGGAAGGCTAATGTAGTGGCAGATGCACTAAGTAGAAAATCATCATCGCCGCCCATAGATAAAGCACAGTTGAACTCTTTAGTGTGCTTTAAACGAGACATGCTTGTCTCTTTGAGGCAAAACAATGTACAACTTAAAGTATCTTTGTTAGCTAGATTGTTAGATGAGATGCACATGAAACCTACTCTGAAACAACAGATTAAAGAGGCACAATAGGCTGATACTATGATTCAATAGATCAGGTTAGAGTATGGTAGTGAGAAACAGGACGGTTTTCATGAGTCAGAGGATGAGGTAGTCTGTTACCATGGTAGGATGGTAGTACCTGATGCCAATGACTTAAGGAAGCTAGTCATGGAGGAAGCTCATTCATCCATGTATACAATGCATCCAGGGAGTACCAAAATGTATCATAACTTAAAAGATATGTATTGGTGGCCTGGTTTGAAGAAGGATGTAGCTGAGTTTGTTATGTGGTGTCTAGTGTGTCAATAGGTTAAAGTTGAGGAAGCTAGTCATGGAGGAAGCTCATTCATCCATGTATACAATGCATCCAGGGAGTACCAAAATGTATCATAACTTAAAAGATATGTATTGGTGGCCTGGTTTGAAGAAGGATGTAGCTAAGTTTGTTATGCGGTGTCTAGTGTGTCAACAGGTTAAAGTTGAGCATCAGAAGGCCGCAGGAACATTGCAACCTTTACCTATACCACAGTGGAATTAGGATCATGTGAGAATGGAATTTGTGGTTGGTTTACCCAGAACAACCAAAGGTCATAACTCCATTTGGGTGACACTTGATAGGTTGACTAAGTCAGCACATTTTTTTCCTGTCAAAACAACCTATACTGCTGAGAAACTTGCACATATCTATATAGATGAGATAGTATGATTGCTCGGGGTTCCAGCTATAATTGTATCTGATAGAGGTCCCCAGTTTACAAGTCATTTTTGGGAACGACTACATAAAGCCTTGGGTACTCAGTTGAAGTTTAGCACAAATTTCCGTCCTCAGACAGATGGGCAATGTGAAAGAACTATACAGACTTTGGAAGACTTGCTTAGAGCATGTGTTCTTCAGTTTGTAGGAAGTTGGGATATACACTTGAGCTTGATAGAGTTTTCCTACAACAACAATTACCAGACTAGTATTGATATGGCACCATATAAAGCATTATATGGTAGACGGTGTAGATCTCTGTTATGCTGGTATGAAATAGGAGAATACCAACTTCTGGGTCCTGAACTAGTGCAACAGACAACTGAGAAGATTAAAGTAATACAACAACAGTTAAAAGATGCCCAAGATAGACAGAAGTCTTATGTTGATAAGTGTCATAGACCTTTAGAATTCCAAGTTGGAGATAGGGTGTATCTCAAAGTCTCTCCTTGGAAAGGTGTTCTCATATTTGGGAAAAAGGGTAAGTTAGCCCCTAGATTTATGGGACCTTATCCAGTGACAACACGAATGGGAAATGTAGCTTATAGGTTGGAGTTGCCACCTGGGCTGCATAGACTACATCCAGTGTTTCATGTATCTATACTGAGAAAATGCCATCTCGGTACAGAGTTGGTGTTGCAACCTGTAGAGGTAGAATTAAACGAGGATATATCCTATGTGGAAGGTCCAATGATGATTCTTGACAGAAGAATCAAGAAGTTGAAAAAGAAAGACATAGTTCTTGTGAAAGTTCTATGGCATCACCATGGTATTGAATAAGCCACATGGGAGCTAGAGGAAGAGATGAGGAGGTACCCTTCTCTTTTCTCTTGAAATTTTGGGGACAAAATCCTTGTTTTTTTTTATTTACGAGAGAACCACCCCCGAACGAGCGCCACTTAGTGACCCCCGCAGGCGATGTAAACTCTCGGAGACCCCTGCCGCCCATACTGGGGCCTCATTTCAGTCGCATCGTTGGCCGGCCGACGCGTGGGGTGTGGACAAAATCCTTGTTAGGGGTTGATAATTGTAACATTCCTGACCTGGGTTATGGGTTAACCCTAGAAGTTTTTCTTAAGTAAGTTGTTCATAAACTTTTTTTAATCTTTTTAAAAGTAATTAAGACTCTTGTAGAGTTTAATTTTCAAGTTTGAGCTTATTTGCAAACTGTTTGTGCATAATATGATAGTTTGAGCATAAAGTGCAATTTACCCAAGATGAGGGGCTATATTGCAAAATGTCACATGTTGAATGTACCTCATGTGTTTTAGCATCATAAGAGAGAGTTTGATGCTAAAGTATGGCTTGTGGAAAGCCTAAATTTCAAGTTACAAGTTGTTTGAATAATGTTAGTGCATTGTGCACCAATTTTGGTACAAATTGTAATTTACCCATAATGTAGGGATGATATGCAAATTACCACATCTAGAGTGTCCCTACTCTCTACTAGTATCATGTATAGGAGATATAAAGAAGGAGATATCGTGTTTGAATCAATTATGAGTGATGGTACTCTTGGTGATGAAATGACCAAGAAAGGGCTTGAATGTGAAACCCTGACTTGAGTTGTATCAAGTGGAAAAGCTTATATATGAGTGTCCATCGGCCAAGGAGCCATATGAGGAGTCTCATATCAGTTTTTTGACTCTAGGAAAATGCCATGATGTGAAAATCACCTCAAGGAGGTGAAGTGTATCGGTTTACAACTTCCTTAGAAAAGTTGTATCGGGTTGTGAATAAAGTGGTGATTTAGTTGATATATCTTATTCAAAGGGATAAGTAATGGACGAAATTTTATCTCTAGATTATCATCAAGAGTTTTGCATGTCAAGATAAACATGATTGCATGCATGTACACGTGTCAGCCATGCATGGACATGTTGCACCTAGTAGCTCAAATTGATGACACCTCATTTACACACTTTTTCATGAACCACAAGTATATATACCCCTATTTTCACCCACTAGTGAAAATTTTCGAATCTTACCACCCTATTTCCTTAAGGTATCATGCATAGGGTCCTTGTATCATGCAGGATTGAAGTGGTATCGCGCATAGGACCTTGGGTATCATCCATAGCAAGTTCATATCGGCCTAGCAAGGTGGTATCAACCTAGTAAGGTGATATCGGCCATGGTGGAGTTTTTTTACCACAAGTGAGGGGGATATCGGCCAAGAGTGGTGGCATATCGTGTATTAGTAGTGAGGTATCATTCAAAGGTGCTAAGGAGCAAGAAGGAGCTCAATACTTAACCCTAAGGTGAGGCCATGATCATCTTCAACCTTGGATTGAAGCATGAATCTAGGGTTATGATCTTCCTTTCTTTTCTTCTTCACCAATTGCTTATCCATGGCGATTCTTTGCATATAGAGGAGTTGCAAAGTTCATATTCAACCTTAGGAGAGTGAAGCTTTGGATCTTGGAGCTTTGAAGTTGTTCTTGAGGTGGGTTATATAACTTGAACCCAATTATATTGTTATGCGCCTTCAATTTTGTCATACTTGTTGATATACTTGCAATTTTGATTTCTCTTGAATAATTGATGATCCTTTGAGTTCTAAAAGCTTCATGGGACTATTTTCCATGATTTAAAACAGTAATAACAAGGGTCTATAGGTTGATGGTGATGACATCATCAAAGGTAAAGTGATATCGGGTTGAAGTACACACCTCCAACCCGATATGGTGATGTAACCCTATATAACTTGAAAATCGATATACCTTGGAACCCCACACCCTCATCGGTTTGTACAATGGGTTGACAAAGGTTCAACCAATTTTCTAGCCTGTCACTTAACCCATGGTGAAGGGTAGGTCGAAGCCATGAATCTTTGAAGAGGCATGAGCATAAGGGTTTAACTCGATATGGTAAGCACACACACACCTCTTTGCCTGATATGGTGTGAAGCACACACAGACCTCTTTGCCCGATATGGTGTGAACCACACACACACCTCTTTGCCCGATATGGTGTTAAGTGCACACACACCTGTTTGCCCGATATGGTGTGAAGAACACACACACCTCTTTGCTCAATATGGTGTGAAGCACACACAAACACCTCAAAAGTGATATGGAAGCAAACACACACCTCTTTTACCGATATGGTGTGAAGCACACATACACCTCAAAAGTGATATGAAATCAAGCATACACCTCTTTGCCCGATATGGTGTGAAGCACACACACACCTCTTTGCCCGATATGGTGTGAAGTGCACACACACCTCAAAAGTGATATGGAAGCACACATACACCTCAAACCCGATATGGAAGCATACATACACCTCAAGGGTGATATGGTAAGCACACATACACCTCAAACTAGAGATGGTAAGCACACATACACCTCAACCTCGATATGGAAGCATACATACACCTCAAGGATGATATGGTAAGCACACATACACCTCAAACCCGAGATGGTAAGCATACATACACCTCAAACTTGATATGGTAAGCAAACATACACCTCTAAGGTGATATGGGTAGCAAGCACACACCTCATTCCCAATATGGTGGAATCACCTCAAAACCCATATGAAGGAAGGCACCTTAAATGCAATGTACTTGATGGAGTAACACATGAAGTGTTTTATATCAAGTCATACATTAAGAGGTATGAAGTTTAATGAATAATGATTAAGTAGGCTAATGTACCATGAAGGAAAGGTTATACCAACTTAATAAAGTATGGAGTAATAAACATCCTAGTGAGGATGAGAGAGAAACTCATATTTTTGTGATAATCATGTAATGGGCATACATTAATACTCCTAATATGTGTAGGGTATGAATTAGGGTTTGATCCTTGATAATATGATCTTGAAACCCTAAATGGTTAATAATGGGAAACCCTAACCCTAATGAAGGGGGATGATATGTATGTGAAACCCTAATCGATAAGAAAGGGAAACCCTAACCCTAATGAAGGGTGATGATATGCATGTGAAACCCTAATCGATAAGAAAGGGAAACCCTAACCCTAATGAAGGAATAGTGGTATTACCCTTGTATTGCATGGTGTTGACATGTATTTGATATGGTTGTTATCATGAAATACTAACCATGCAGGTATTATGAGATGATGAGCATAGCCAGGTATGAGCTATGATGTTTTACATGATAAAGATTTAAATGGGCCTTGTGAGCCATGTGAGATGCTTGTGTAACAAGTATCATGTATACCTTGGTTTGAGGACCTAGTGGTAATAGTTACCTGATAAGTGGTAAAAGTGTTCAGTGATGAACTAAGGGTTTAAATACCCAGGTCTAGTAATCATGATGATGATGATGTTGAGGGATGTAAATTCCCAGTATGGGATAAGGTATTGAGATCCTAAATGTTATATGTGTTCTAAAGATTTGAAAAGTACTTGATAGATGTATTACACCTTTCTTTGTAGCAAATGTTATAATAATTCATGTTTGAAACTTGACTGATGCGCTAAAAGATATGGTAATGCACTTAATTAATCAAGTGGAATCTTATCATGTAGTGCCCTGACCATAGATCCATCAGCGTCAGTAGCTGCTGAATGGTGAAATGGGTTTTCCCATGGGATCTCCTGGAGGGCATATTTTTGAATATGTGAGGGCAATTGGGCGTGAATATCCTTACACCCTAATGAGGGACTGATGTGAGATAGCTGAAATCTCTCAATCCTTCATTATAAATGCCAGGATGGATGTATCATGAATCTCCTGGTGATGATGAATGTCGGGGATGGATAATTGAAATCTCCCTGAAGAGAGTTCATGATGTGGCTGTATCTCTATAACGAAGTTGTCTGTATACCCTGGAAAGCTATTTAGCAGTTGACATGAGATATCCTGCTTGTGGTCTCACAGTGACTAAGACGAGTGAGATCATGGCAGCCGGCTCTTCCATTGACCTTGTAAGGTACCGATGCTTTACGTAGCCATGGTCAGTTGGAGTATGAGCGGTATTGTAATGACCCTGACCTGGGTTATGAGGTAACCCTATTTGTTTTAGCTAATTAATTTGCTTAGAACTTTAATATAATTCTCTAAGGAGTTTCATTGTCATGTGACAGAATTATGTTCCAAGTTTGGTCATGATTGAATGATGTTTGAGCAATGTTCCTTTATTTTGGACCAAAGTGCAATTTACCCAAGTTGAGGGGTTATATTGCAATATGTCACATGTTGAACGTGCCCTATATGTTCTAGAATCATAAGAGGTAGAATGATGCTAAGTGTTGGCTTGTGGAAAGCCTAAATGCCAAGTTTGAACTTGTTTGAACAATACTAGTATTGTGTGCACCAATTTTGGTATAATTTGTAATTTACCCAAAATATAGGGTTGAAATGAAAACTACCACCTATAGAGTGTTCCTACATCCTCTATGTATGATTTATAGGATAGAGAATAAATGAGACACCATGTTTGAATCATTTATGAGTGGTAGTATTCTTGGTGATGAAAAACCAAGAGAGGGGTTGAATGGAAACCCTAATTTGAGCTTGTATTGAGTGTAGCGGGTTGTAGTGTTTAATGGGAGTCCCTATCAACCAAGGAGCCAAAGAGGAGACCCCCGTATCGTTTTGTTAACTCTTTGAATTTTCAAAAACGAGCTAAGCACCTCAATAAAGCAATGGATATCAGCTTGCAACTTTCCTTGGGAAAGGTTGCATTGAATTGTGAATATAATAATGTGAGTGGAAGTGGCTTGTCCTAGAAGATAACCAAAAGAGGCCGACCCTTATCCCTTGCATTATCCTAAAGTTTTTATTTTGCATGGCAATATAAAGATGGAGTGCATGCAAGTGCATGTGTCAATCCATGCATGGCCATGTGGCACCTACTAGTAGTAAATTGATGACACCTCATATACATACTTTTTAATGAACCTCAAGTATATATACCCTTCCTTTCACCCCTAAGTGAACTTTTTCAAATCCTACCACCTCCTTGCTCTAAGATATCGTGCATGGAGTCTTGGTATCGTGCATGGGTGAAGTGGTATCGTTAATAGGGCCTTAGTATCAGCCACAGTAAGTGATATCGGCCATAGCTAGTGATATTGGCCATAGCAAGTTGATATCGGCCATAGTGGAGTGTTTTTGGCCACAGGTGTGATACACCGTTCGATCAAAATGTTATTAACTAAACTAACTGATGCGGAAGCGTTTCTTTAGCAGCAGAATTACTGAAAATCACTAAAAATTAAAACTTTTTGTAAAGAGATCCACAAACTGTAACATTCTTTCATAAAGAAACCATAAGTTACTTACAAACTGATTCATTAGTACATCTCTATATCAACTCATCTCGAGAGTCATATCATTGACTGCCCTGTTAAACTATACATGAGCAATATACAAAAATCTCGAGGCATTAAGCCAAAAATCTCAGATCTATATTAAAACCATTTACTGACTCCTAGGACCTGAGAGTACAGAGACGACACATAGGACCCTCTATATACATGACCTAACAGACAATGACTCCACCTGTGGATCACTACTGTCCTTGATGTTGCTGCTGCTGCTCACCCACTGATGGGTTTCTCCTTCCTTAATGTCTACCTAAAAAGTTGAATCCCACGGGGGTGAGACAATTGAATATTGTCCCAGCGAGAGTTATAACTCTCCGCCAGAAGCATTGTTATTGCAAATAATTAAATAACACTGAGCAGTCGAATTATACTTATTTAACAGTAGGCAATTCATTAGATAAGCTAAGTAGAGCAATAATCTTTATGCAATCATTTCAATTATAACTTGATTGAATAACAAGTCATCTACTCAATAAGGAATATGAAGAACATGTATACTAATGATTCAACTAGGACATTATAAACAATGTATCATCAATCATTGTTTCTCATATTTCAACCTAAGCAAATATGCTACACAGCTGATTACATTTTACAAACATACTTATGCCCTGAGGAGATGAGGTATACCGCTCATACTCCTCAAATGGTTTTGGCCTTTAAGACCTTAAACGATCTTGACTAACTTAGACCTCAAACTGTCTTGCACACTTAGCCTCCAAACGGTCTAAGACCGTTTGGACCTTCATGCGGTCTTGGACTGTCTCAAAAACCGTTTGGTAAAGTAGGCCTCCAAGACTGCTTGCTAAAGTAGGAGGTGAAGACCGTTTGCCCAAGTTTGAATTTTGAAACCGCATGGACACAATCGGTTTTGAAACCGCATGGACACAATCGGTTTGGAAAATGCATGAACCTAAACGGTTTGGGATCGTTTGGTCCCAAACGCTCTTGAGACTGTTTGGTCCCAAATGGTCTTGAGACCATTTGGACTCAAACGGTCTTAAGACCGTTTGGTCCAAACCCCCTCAAAACCGCAAGGACCAAAAAGTGTCTCAACCACTTCAATTGAATTAGGGTTTCCAATGCTGAACCCCTCAATCGATCATGTATATGTTAGCCAATCATCAATTGAGTTAATTAGGTCAACCTTCAACTGATTTGACCCTCAATTGACCTTCAATTGATCATCAATTAGGGCTTGAATCGATTGGATTAGGGTTTGGAATTGATGACCCTTCAACATAATTCAATGTGAGTCTAATTGATTTGAACCCATTGAACCATCATCCAATTTGGTCATGACCTGACCCCAAATGGTCTTGGGATCGTTTGGATGACCTCCAAACGGTCTTGAGACCGTTTTCTCAAGTCAACATAAAAAACCAACTCATCCAATTAAGGTTTGGCTCATTGGATTGATCACTAGGTCAACAATTGATTGCACTTTAACTTAGAACCTTTGGATCTTCAACCACTTAACCATAGTCAACCCTAGGCCTCAAAACGGTCTTGGGTGACCCCCAAACGGTCTTGGGATCGTTTGGATATCCTCCAAATGGTCTTGAGACCGTTTTCCCATTATTTCATCAATAACCAAGTCATTCATTTAGGGTTTGAATCCTAGAATTGGTCACCAAATCAACAATCGATTACACATCAACTTGATACCATTGGATCCTCAATTGGTCAACCATGCTTAAACCTAGACCTCCAAATGGTCTTGGGTGATCACCAAATGGTCTTGAGACCGTTTGGGTGATCCCCAAACAGTTTTGAAACTGTTTGGGTCACTCAACCCAAACTTCAACTTTATTCACTCAAGAAATCAACACTTCAACCCGATTAGGGTTTTGATGATTGTTAGACCTTCAATTGGTGAACCACTTGGAATTAATTAATTATTATTTGTATATTTTTGATCTAAAAGATTTTCAACAGTCCTTCAAACGGTCAACTCCTGTTCAACGCCTCCAAACAGTCTTGGACCGTTTGCTTCTATGCGGTTTGGTTGAAACAGTTTGCTCCCAAACGGTTTGGTAAACCGTTTGAGCAAGAAAAGGAGACCGTTTGCTAAAGCAAATTTCTTGGATAAAATTAACGCCACCTTCTTCTACCTCTGTTAAACCAAGAACAGGGGCTGTTCTTCATGGAATTTATAGCAAGAACACAAGAGTATCTAAAGAAGAAGAATTAACCAACGATTTTAGGAGAGAAGGATGCATTAGCAAATCTTAAGGGTTAGAGTTATAAAACCCGCCTCTAGGACTTATCCAGAGCTCCAAGCTCCGTAGATTTAATGGTGGTTTGAGCTCCAACAGTTGTCCAAGGTCTGTTCTTCAATCTTTGGATGAACAAGATGGCTAGAAAAGGAAATTGTGTAAAGAAAACCATGAATCTAACCTTATATTATGGTTTCCACCATGAATTCGAGTTAGATGATGATCCAAACTTACCAACATGTTTGATCATCCTCCCTCTACTCCAAAGCTCCTCCTTGGTCAGTAAAAGCAAGGTGAATAAGAAAAGAACTAAGGGAAACGATCCTTTGGTGTTTTGGAAAAAGAGATACATATATATATTTATGGTTTTTTTCCAAGGAAAATGGAAAAAGATAGTTATTTCCTTTTATCTCCCAAATATATCCACCAACTTCCTCCATCCTTTGGATACATGGCCACCTTCTATTACCATGCAAAACTCTTCCATTATCCAAGGTTTAAAGGAAAAAGGAACCAAACATCTTAAAGAGTTATGTGTTAATATCCATCCTTTAATTGGATATTGTTGTATATTATTATTAATGTGAGTAGCTTCCACTTCAACCAAGATCTTTTTGGTGCCCAAGCTTGTGAAAACTGTATCACTTCATCATATTCATTCTTATGATGTCTCAACATCATAGGAACATCTTAGCATGTGAACCTAGAACAGACTCAACAACCCTAGTCATATGTCTCTGTAGACTCAGTGAACCTAGAGCTCTGATACCACTAATTGTGATACATCGTTCGATCAAAATGTTATTAACTAAACTAACTGATGCGGAAGCGTTTCGTTAGCAATGAAATTATTGAAAATCACTAAAAATTAAAACTTTTTGTAAAGAGATCCACAAACTATAACATTCTTTCATAAAGAAACCATAAGTTACTTACAAACCGATTCATTAGTACATCTCTGTATCAACTCATCTCGAGAGTCATATCATTGACTGCCCTGTTAAACTATACATGAGCAGTATACAAAAATCTCGAGGCATTAAGCCAAAAATCTCAGATCTATATTAAAACCATTTACTGACTCCTAGGACCTGAGAGTACAGAGACGACACATAGGACCCTCTATATACATGACCTAACAAATAGTGACTCCACATGTGGATCACTGCTGTCCTTGATGTTACTGCTGCTCACCCACTGATGGGTTTCTCCTTCCTTGACATCTACCTAAAAAGTTGAATCCCATGGGGGTGAGACAATTGAATATTGTCCGAGCGAGAGTTATAACTCTCTGCTAGAAGCATTGTTATTGCAAATAATTAAATAACACTGAGCAGTAGAATTATAGTTATTTAACAGCAGGCAATTCATTAGATAAGCTAAGTAGAGTAGTAATCTTTATGCAATCATTTCAATTATAACTTGATTGAATAACAAGTCATCTACTCAATAAGGAATATGAAGAACATGTATACTAATGATTCAACTAGGACATTATAAACAATGTATCATCAATCATTGTTTCTCGTAGTTCAACCTAAGCAAATATGCTACACGGCTGATTACATTTTACAAACATACTTATGCCCTGAGGAGATGAGGTATACCGCTCATACTCCAACCGACCACTGCGAAGTCGAAATCGGTACCATACATAGGTCATCAGAAGAGCCAGATTTCTATGACCTCATCCTCCTCAGTGAGTGTGAGGAACAACATGCAGGATATCTCATGTCTCTGCTAAAATAGCTTTCCAGGGTATTCTAGCAACTTCTCTATTAGAGTTACAGTGGCATGCTGTACTCTCTTTGCCATCGAATGATTTCTTGTTTATCTCACATCGATGCGACATTAACAACATCATCGAGAGATTAGTGATACATCTTCCCGACATATACATATAATGAAGGATTGAGAGATTAGGTGTTTATCTCACATCAATTCCTCCATTAGGACGTAAGGATATTCACGTCCATAACCCCCACATACTCAAAAGTATGCTCTCCAGGAGTTCCCTTAGGAAAACATGTTTCACCATCATCTAGCTTCTGAAGATGATGGATCTATGGTCAGGGCTCTACATGATATCATTATACTTGATTATTTAAGTACATTATGGCATTCTTTTAGCATCAGGCATGTTTTCAAACTTAAACCATTAAAACAATTGCTATAAAGAAAGAATACTATTTGTATCAAGTTCATATCACATCTTATTAACATTGGGATCTCAATCCCTACTCATTTCATCATTATGATTCAAGAACATGAGTGTTCAACCTTTAACCCATCAAAACACTTGTTACCAAGTAACATATTGCCATCAAGTCATTTGACAGTATAAACATGACAGTAGCAATGCAGATATTTCATATGGCTTATAAAGCCCATCAATCTCAGTTATTACCTCTCACTAGGCAACATAACATATCATTGCTTTCAATGCTTATAAAGTGCTTTCAATGAATATGACATCATAGCTCTTACCTGGCTATGTTCACTATTTCATAAAAACCTGCATGACTAATACAAATGATAATAGGCACATTATTTCTATATCAGCACAAAGTACACTAATGATAGCATCACTATTTCAAGGGTTGCACCACTATGCCCTTACTAGGGTTAGGGTTTTCCATTTTCAACTCAATTAGGGTTAACCAAACTCTTTAGATTAATTAGGAATAATGATTCTTTATTTCATTATCTAATCATAGAGCTTCATGCTATAAAGCATAACCCAGAATTAGTGGAATTAGGGTTTACTATTCACAATACATCGCCCTTGATTAGGGTTTACTATTCACCATCTCATAATTATGGTTTACTATGTAATCATTATGAATTAAGATTGCATCATCATCATGCAATAGGGATACCTCCATTATTACCCTCAATTAGGGTTAAGATTCATTAACCATCATAATTAGGGTTTACTATGATCTCACTATAAAGGATCATACCCTAATTAGATATTCATTCATATTGGAAGTCCATTACTTGATTAACATTCATAGAAGGAATCTTCTCTCTCTCATCCTCTATATGATAATGTTTACTTCAGCCTTGATTAGGTTAAGTCAACTCAATCATGAAAGAGAATTGACATAATAAGTTAAGTTATTATCATGGTGATCATCATGACTTAATTACTTCATGAGTTTAAATCACACTAACCCATTAAGTACCATGATCACCTTGTATTAATTAACTAAGCACTTTGTCCTTTAACCACTTTAAGTACCCAAGGGGTTTAGGTTAATCAACCACTAAACGATCTTGGCCTTTAAGACCTTAAATGATCTTGACTAACTTAGACCTCAAACGGTCTTGCACACTTAGCCTCCAAACGGTCTAAGACCGTTTGGACCTTCATGCGGTCTTGGACTATCTCTGAAACCGTTTGGTAAAGTAGGCCTCCAAGACCGTTTGCTAAAGTAGGAAGTGAAGACCGTTTGCCCAAGTTTGACTTTTGAAACCGCATGGACACAATCGGTTTTGAAACCGCATGGACACAATCGGTTTGGAAACCGCATGAACCTAAACGGTTTGGGATCGTTTGGTCCCAAACAGTCTTGAGACCGTTTGGTCCCAAACGGTCTTGAGATTGTTTGGACTCGAATGGTCTTGAGACCGTTTGGTCCAAACCCCTCAAAACCGTAAGGACCAAAAAGTGTCTCAACCACTTCAATTGAATTAGGGTTTCCAATGTTGAACCCCTCAATCGATCATGTATATGTTAGCCAATCATCAATTGAGTTAATTAGGTCAACCTTCAACTGATTTGACCCTCAATTGGCCCTAAATTTATCATCAATTAGGGCTTGAATCGATTGGATTAGGGTTTGGAATGGATGACCCTTCAACATAATTCAATGTGAGTCTAATTGATTTGAACCCATTGAACCATCATCCAATTTGGTCATGACCTGACCCTAAACGGTCTTGGGATCATTTGGATGACCTCCAAACGGTCTTGAGACCGTTTGCTCAAGTCAACATCAAAAACCAACTCAACCAATTAAGGTTTGGCTCATTGGATTGATCACTAGGTCAATAATTGATTGCACTTTAACTTAGAACCTTTGGATCTTCAACCACTTAACCATAGTCAACCCTAGACCTCCAAACGGTCTTGGGTGACCCCCAAACGGTCTTGGGATCATTTGGATATCCTCCAAACGGTCTTGAGACCGTTTTCCCATTATTTCATCAATAACCAAGTCATTCATTTAGGGTTTGAATCCTAGAATTGGTCACCAAATCAGCAATCGATTACATATCAACTTGATACCATTGGATCCTCAATTGGTCGACCATGCTTAAACCTAGACCTCCAAATGGTCTTGGGTGATCACCAAACGGTCTTGAGACCATTTGGGTGATCCCCAAACGGTTTTGAAACCGTTTGGGTCACTCAACCCAAACTTCAACTTTATTCACTCAAGAAATCAACACTTCAACCCGATTAGGGTTTTGATGATTGTTAGACCTTCAATTGGTGAACCACTTGGAATTAATTGATGATTATTTGTAGATTTTTGATCTAAAATATTTTCAATAGTCCTTCAAATGGTCAATGCCTCCAAACAGTCTTGGACCGTTTTCTTCTATGCAGTTTGGTTGAAACCGTTTGCAATCAAACGGTTTGGTAAACCGTTTGCAATCAAACGGTTTGGTAAACCGTTTGAGCAAGAAAAGGAGACCGTTTGCTAAAGCAAATTTCTTGGTTAAAATTAACACCACCTTTGTCTACCTCTATTCAACCAAGAACATGGGTTGTTCTTCACGGAATTTATAGCAAGAACACAAGAGTATCTAAAGAAGAAGAATTAAGCAACGATTTTAGGAGAGAAGGATGCATTAGAAAATCTTAAGGGTTAGAGTTATAAAACCCGCCTCTAGGACTGATCCAGAGCATCAAGCTCCTTATCTTTAATGGTGGTTTGAGCTCCAGCAGTTGTCCAAGGTCTGTCCTTCAATCTTTGGATGAACAAGATGGCTAGAAAAGGAAATCATGTAAAGAAAACCATGAATCTAACCTTATATTATGGTTTCCACCATGAATTCGAGTTAGATGATGATCCAAACTTACCAACAGGTTTGATCATCCTCCCTCTGCTCCATATCTCCTCCTTGGTCGGTCAAAGGGAAATGATCCTTTGGTGTTTTGGAAAAAGAGATACATATATATATTTATGGGTTTTTTTCTTCAAGGAAAGTGGAAAAAGATAGTTATTTCCTTTTATCTCCCAAATATATCCACCAACTTCCTCCATCCTTTGAATACGTGGCCACCTTCTATTACCATGCAAAACTCTTCCATTATCCAAGGTTTAAAGGAAAAAGGAACCAAACATCTTAAAGAGTTATGTGTTAATATCCATCCTTTAATTGGATATTGCTGTATATTATTATTAATGTGAGTAGCTTCCACTTCAACCAAGACCTTTTTGGTGCCCAAGCTTGTGAAAACTATATCACTTCATCATATTCATTCTTATGATGTCTCAACATCAGAGAAACATCTTATCATGTGCAATTTGCAAGTTAACCCCTCTACTTGGGTAATTTGCACTTTAGTCCATTATTAACAAAACAATGTTTCAACATTATTCAAAAAGGACTGAAAATGAAATATAAGTTCCTCAAAAGCCTTAATTACTTTTAAAAAAAAATGAAAGCAAGCATCTAATCAACTTAATTAGGCAAAACACCTAGGGTTAGTTCATAACCCAGGTCAGGGATGTTACAACAGGTGAGGGGGATATCAGCCACAAGTGATGGCATATCGTGAAAGAGTAGTGAGGTATCGTGCAAGGTGCTAAGGAGAAAGAAGGATCTCAAATCTTAACCCTAAGGTAAGGCCATGATCATCTTCAACCTTGGATTGAAGCATGGATCTAGGGTTATGAACTTCCTTTCTTTTCTTCTTCACCAAGTTCTTAACTATGGTGATTCCTTATATATGAAGGAGTTGTGAACGATCCTTGGACTTTTGATAAGCCATCTTCAACCATAGGAACATGGAGATTTGGAGCTTGGAGCTTTGAAGTTGTTCTTAAGGTGGGTTATATAACTTGAACTCTATCATGTTATTATTCATCACCTAAATTGCTATACTTAATGAACTACTTTTAATTCCGAAATTTTCTGAAATAGTTGATGAAATTATGAGTTATAGTAGTTTCTTATACATGTTATCCTTGAACTAGAATAAGTAGAATGAAGGTCTAGAGCTTGAAGATGATGGTATCACCTTATAAAGTGATATCGGGTTCAAGCACACAAGCAGGTACTTCTAACCCTATATGGTGACGCACCTACTCCACTAAAACGATATGGATATGATGTTATACTTTTTTACACAATATGGTGGTGTAGTATACACCTCTTACACGATATGAGGTCAAGCATACACCTCAAAAATGATATTGGGTTAAGCACACACCTCTTTGCCCAATAGGGTGTGAAGCACACACACACCTCTTTGCCCGATATAGTGTGAAGCACACACACACCTCTTTGCCCGATATGATGTGAGGCACACATACACCTCTAACGTGATATGGTAAGCAAGCACACACCTCTTTGCCTGATATGGTGTGAAGCACACACACACCTCTTTTCCCGATATGGTGTGAAACACACACACCTCAAAAAGTGATATGGAAGCACACATACACCTCAAACATGATATGGAAGCATACATACACCTCAAGGGTGATATGGTAAACACACATACACCTCAAGGGTGATATGGAAGCATACATACACCTCAAGGGTGATATGGTAAGCACACATACACCTCAAACCCGATATGGAAGCATACATACACCTCAAGGTCGATATGGTAAGCACACATACACCTCTTGCCCGATATGGTAAGCACACATACACCTCTTGCCCGATATGGTAAGCACACATACACATAAAGGTCGATATGGTAAGAACACATACACCTCTAGGTGATATGGGTAGCAAGTATACACATTTAAACTGATATTGGGTTAAGCATACACCTTTTGGATGATATGATGTTGAGCACATATCTCTAAAATGATATGGTGGGTAACCCAATACACTAGATGACAAGAGTGGAAAGGTGGTTAGTACCCTAGTACATGTGATGGCCAATACACTAAAGTAGAGTGTGGCTAATATCTTCAAGTGAGGTGAGGATGTTACACCCATGAAGGGTGAAGTTGATACACCATATGAATGGTAAGGTTGATACCTTGATGGGTAAGGGTATGAGGGACATGATGATGCCTAGCTCAATATACACCTAATCCAATACATGTGTTCAACTTGACATACATGATTTCCACCCAATAAACCTTGTAAAGGTGAGGGAAAAACACTCTTAGGAGTGATGAGTATAATACCAAGAAATGGTGTGGCTAATACCTTGATAGGTGAAACACCTAAAGTGATTGATAATGGTCAATCCTATATCAGCAATGTCTTAACTTGAGATGAGTCCATATCACTTGATGATAGTTGGGTAATTCAAGTGTGTGACTTATGGCCAATACATTACAACATAAATGTGATGGGCTAGTGCATAAAGTATTAGGATGGGAAATACCCTAATACAAGATAAGTTGATGAACTTAAGTAAGTTAAAAATGATGAGGGAAATAATACACCAAGGCATGATAAATATCACATCCAGCACCTCAAGGTTCATACACCTTAATGCACCTTAAATCCAATATACATGGATGAGTAACACATGAAGTGTGTCATGTCAATTGTTACATTGAGATGTAATGAGATTAATGCACTTTGATAAGTGTAGGCTAACAGGCCTTAAGAAAAAGGGTTAAGCCAAGTTAATAAAGTATGATGTAATCAATATCCTAGTGAGGATGAGAGAGAAACTCATACTTTGTATTGATTATCATTTAATGATAAATGATGAGAATAAATAAGTATGATTGAATACTTATGATATCAATGTATGCTCCTATATGTGTGGAGCAATGAATTGGGGTTTGAATTAATAATATGAACTTGAAACCCTGTTTGGCTATAAAGGGAAACCCTAACCCTAATAATGGGAAGGTTGCATTTCTCTTATTTCATAAGCCTTGTAAGGCATGTTAAATACTTGTATAACAAGTATAATGTGTAATGGCCTTGTGAGCCATGTGAATAAGTTGTTGCCTAGTGAGAGGTGACACGATGTGTAATGGCCTTGTGAGCCATGTGAATAAGTTGTTGCCTAGTGAGAGGTGACAAGATGTGTAATGGCCTTGTGAGCCATGTGAATAAGTTGTTGCCCAGTGAGAGGTGACAAGATGCTTAATTAAACTATGTGAGCTATGTGGAATACTTGTATAACAGGTTAAATGAATACCTTGGTCTGAGGACCTAGAGGTAAAGATTACCTGTTACAGAGGTAACAATGTTATGTGATGATTTAAGGGTTTGAATATCCATATTCAGTAATCATGATAATGATGATGTGAAGGGATGAGAATTCCCAGTAATGTGATAAGGGCCTGAGATCCCAAAGTATCATGTGTTTTAAAGATTTGAAAAGTATGTGATAGATGTATTACACCTTTCTTTGTAGCATTTGTTGTGATTAATAATTATAACGTGGTTGATGCTAAAAGAATGTTGTAATGTACTTAATATATCATTAGAAACCATAAAATGTTGCCCTGACCATAGATCCATCAGCGTCAGAATTTGCTGAATGGTGAAACGGGTTCCCCGCGGCATAACCCGGAAGACATATTTTTGAATATGTGGGGGCATGGAGGCTAAGCGTCCATGTCTCATAATGTCACAAGAATGTCTCAATAGAGCACGATGAACTGACCCATGGCTCAGAGCATGGTGCCTATGTGACCATGGCTCAGAGTATGGTACCTAAGGGACCATGACTCAGTAACTAGGGACGGTTGTTGAAGATGTTTCCCCTAAGAGAGCACATTTGACGTTGTAGCTCTAAGGGAGGATGCCTATGTACCCTAGCACACCTATTTTTGCAGCTGACACGAGATGTCCTACTAAGCCTAAGTGGTCTCGTACTAACTGAGACAAGTCAGGTCATGGCAACTGGCTCTCCCGTTGACCTTGTATGGTACCGACTTGTGAGAAGTTTGTGATCAGTTGAAGATGAATAGGGTATGTTTCATCTCCTCAGGGCATAAGTGTGATTGTAAATTATGTTCAGTCGTGTAGCATATCTGCTTAAGGATCAAATACGGAAAACATTGTTTGATGCGCAATACAATTATACAACTTAGTTGATAGATGTTATTTATGTTTCTTTACATTCCTTGCAAAGCAGATAGATGATTTATATTTCTACCATGGGTAGATGCAATGTTCTCCTTAAGAAAGGAGATTATCTTATTCTGTTCATACAATGATTAATTCTGCCTGTTAATATAAAAGAACCCCTGCTCAGTTTTATAATGTTTAACTGCAATAATAATATGGTCGGCAGAGAGTTATATCTCTCATTGGGATAATTGTCTCACCCCATGGGATCCACAATTTTTAGGTGGAAGTGCACGAGGCGGTGGAGACCTTGCTACAGAGGAGAAACAACAACTGAGGCAACAGTGATAGCTCAAGTTGAGTGTACTGTCTGTCATGTCTTTTAGATAGAAGTCCTATGTGTCGTATCTGTACTCTCAGGTCCTTGGAGTTGGTTCGTGATGATCTTGTGAACAATCTGAGATTATGGATTGAATGCCTTGAGGTTTTATGTTGCTCCAGTATGTGTTTGATAGATCAACTGTTATATGTTGTCCTCAAGATGAGATGTTGTACAATGTAATCATGATATATATGATTTTTGGATCTTTTCATAAGAGTTTTTTGGAAAAGGATCTCCTTGCAAAACGGGTTTAAATTTTAGTGATTTTTGTTAATCTGCTGATTATGTTTATTCCGCTTAATTAGTAACGATTTGTTTGTCGGTTTGATGACGGTCGTTTCAAGTTTGTTATCAGAGCTTAAGGTTCGCTGAGTCTAAAGAGACATAGGACTGAGGTGTTGAGTTTGTTCTAGTGTCCTCCAGTATACCATATAGTGACTTCTGCTTATGCAGAAGAAAGGGTGAAGTTTAAAAATGACTAGAGAACACGAGGAACACATTGCTGAGGGCAATATTGTTGCACCAGGAAAGGGTGCAAGGGATCAGGCAAGAGAAGAATGAGTGCAAGAGAATTCCCATCATGATCCTATTAGGATAAAGAATCCTATGTTTATGCTCTTGATAGACAGGTTAAGACAACAATGATACATAGAGTAGACTGGATACTAGCATTACAACCTAGGTTACCAGTTCTTAATGCAAAAACTTTGAGCTTTAAAAAGGGTTCCTGAATGACATGGTCATGGTGGAACAGTGGAAATGTGGGAAAGATTAACATATGGCAAGAAAATAGACTCTGCCATAAGTTTAGACAGATAGTATATCTGTGATGGCAGTGCCCAAGAAGGGGCAATAAGCTGAGAATTAAGGAAATGTCATTACAATTCTAGAGACATTTGCCTTGTTGTTCTAAAAAGCCAAAGTTTTCGGTGCCACCAGTGCAATAAACGCCTAGTGCACCAGGGTAGTAATCACTATGTAAAAGAAAAAGTCCTAACTTTCCACCTATAAGAACCCATGGCTTAGTTTTTACATCGGTAATAAGACCGATAAGACCATGGTACGAGGGCAAGACATGTTATAGATATGGACATGTTGAGCACACTAAACTCTTTTCTTTTGAAAAGAAGGGAGGAAATGACTCAACAACCGAGGTAGACTCAACAGGGTTTACGAAAGTGACAACCCAATAGTGTAAAAAGGCAAGAGCAACAACATGAAATAGCTAGACTCTATGTGTTGAGTCAACCTAAAGCGGTGGATGATTGCGAGGGGTAACAGTCAGATATAGCTTTTTCATTTTGATACACCTTATCTTGATGTTATCTGATAATCATAAAAAGGATTGTTGTTATGGACCTCCCTATTGATTTACCTATGGAAACATAGGGAAGAAATGATGAGAACTAGAATTTATATTATGTTCAGTATTCTTTTAAATGTTCTATAATTGCTCTTATCTGTGTGAAAGAGGATGAGATATAGAAGTGATGCCTGGAGAAAATCTAGGAATGTTAAATCATGTGTTTGTGATGATGCAAAAAGTAAGGAATATGATAGTACAGAAAGTGCATACTACCTAATCTCAGTACTTGTATACCCTGGCCAGGTATTCAACTATTGAAGATAAGGTGAGTATGGAACTCTTATATTGTTATCTTTCTGATTACTCTGATCAAGCAGTCATTTTGAGACAATCTAGTGAGCATAATGAAACAGGAAATATGGCATGGATATTTTTATCACATCCTAAGTGTAGTAAATGGAATCTGAGATGATCTCATATCAATCTCTTTGCATGAGGAAGTAAAAGAATATAATCCTCAAGATAAGAGAATGAGAACAAGGGAGATGATCCATGTTTGATAAAGTCTGTGTGAATAGTAAAGATCTTTTCCATAAGGTGGAAATGGGAAATGTGATAAAATCACAAAATGTTCATGAACATGCTAGACAATAACAAAGAAAGGAGTGATGACTTGTAATCATCCTTATAATTCCTATGCTGATGGCAAGGAACCTACGATGAAACAAGAGTAAGTAACTCACGAACAGTTGAAAGTTCATGCAATAATCAGAGGAGATGATAATCTCTTCTCTTTGATAAACAACCCTGGGTGATGATGGGGGTGATAAGAGGAATATGTTTCTTTTTGTTCTCTCCTTTTAGGGACATGGCAATCAAGTGAGTACTATGACACTATTAGAAATAATCCATTGATGGATACTTAGAAAAGTATCAGTTTGTCTTGGACTTTGGTTACAAGATAAAGATATGTGTAATAAATAATGTCTCAAATATGAAAGAAAGATCTTTTTATATGTGTGGCTTTGGTAATAACAACAAAGAGATGGGAATGATGAAGATGTGATGTGTTTTTGACATGTGTGACAGATGCCAAGATAAGGAATTCTGGTATCCAAGAAGTGCCAGGAGGTATGAGAAAGTGAAAACATAACTTTTAATCAGATAATTAATGTTGGTTACCTGGAATGGCCAACTGTGAAATCAGTCTAGTTATATAAAATAGTATGGACATCATATGTTAGGGGTTTATGCTCTGCATAAACATGACATCAACAAGGATGAATGGGTTGAAGGAACAGTTGTAGAATCATTTGAGAAAAAGCTTATCAAGCTAAAGATAATTCCTTAATGTATCCCTATCTAGATCTATTTAATGAGACTATTCATAACATATAGAGGTATCTCCGAGATAAGTTCTTCTTTAATAAGTGACCTTTCCTTATGACAAGAGAATGTACAACTAGGAAGATAGTTGGTACAAGTCATAAGAAAGTTTTGTGTTGTATCAACTGATTTGAGTGGCACTAAAGATATACAATAAGACTTGTAGTCCCAAGTGGGTGACAGAACGTAACCTTGGTCTTTCCTTGAAAGTGAAATTCTAAACTGGGTAAGGAGTATGGAAGACTCCCTAGAATCAAGAATCTTATCACATAAAAGATGTGAGTCAATGATGATTGACACCTAAATTATTCAAAGTATGAATAGTACTTCTCTAACATAGAAAGTGTTATCTGACACAGAGTTGACTCCGCAGTCAGTGATGGATAGGACAGCTGAGTATGTGTCATATGTGACCGATCTTATGATGATCTTTAATGGAAGGACTTTGTGCTGGTCAAAGTTCTATGGTATCTCCATGACATTAAGATGTTATGTGGAGATTTTATGATATGATGAATGAATAATATCTGTCTCCCTTAACCTGGGATTCGGGGGCGAAATCCTTGTTCGGGGTTTATAACTTGTAATGACCCTGACCTGGGTTATGAGGTAACCCTATTTGTTTTGTCTAAGTAAGTTGCTTAGAACTTTAATATAATCCTCTAAGGAGTTTTGTTGTCATGTGACACAATTATGTTCCGAGTTTGGTCCTGATTGAATGTTGTTTGAGCAATGTTCCTTTGTTTTGGACCAAAGTGTAATTTACCCAAGTTGAGGGGTTATATTGCAATATGTCACATGTTTAACGTGACCTATATGTTTTAACATCATAATAGGGAGAATGATGCTAAGTGGTGGCTTGTGGAAAGCCTAAATGCCAAGTTTGAACTTATTTGAACAATGCTAGTATTATGTGCACCAATTTTGGTATAATTTGTAATTTACCCAAAATATAGGGTTGAAATGCAAATTACCACCTATAGAGTGTTCCTACTTCCTATATGTATCATTTATATGAGATAGAATGAATAAGACACCATGTTTGAATCATTTATGAGTGGTAGTATTCTTAGTGATGAAAAGACCAAGAGAGGGGTTGAATGGAAACCCTAATTTGAGCTTGTATTGAATGTATCGGGTTGTAGTGTTTAATGGGAGTCCCTATCGGCCAAGGAGCCAAAGAGGAGACCCCCATATCATGTTTTTAACTCTTTGAATTTTCAAAAACCCTCAATAAAGCAATGGATATCGGCTTGCAACTTTCCTTGGGAAAGGTTGCATTGAATTGTGAATATAATAATGTGAGTGGAAGTGGCTTGTCCTAGAAGATAACCAAAGGAGGCCGACCCTTATCCCTTGCATTATCCTCAAGTTTTTATTTTGCATGGCAAGATAAATATGGAGTGCATGAAAGTGCATGTGTCAATCCATGCATGGCCATGTGGCACCTACTAGTAGTAAATTGATGACATCTCATATACACATTTTTTAATGAACCTCAAGTATATATACCCTTCCTTTCACCCCTAAGTGAAATTTTTCAAATCCTATCACCTCCTTTCTCTTAAATATCGTGCATGGAGTCTTGGTATCGTGCATGGGTGAAGTGGTATCGTTCATAGGGCCTTGGTATCGGCCATGGTAAGTGATATCGGCCATAGCAAGTGATATTGGCCATAACAAGTTGATATCGTCCATAGTGGAGTGTTTTTAGCCACAAGTGAGGAGTATATTGGCCACAAGTGATGGAATATCGTGAAAGAGTAGCGAGGTATCGTGCAAGGTGCTAATGATCAAGAAGGAGCTCAAATCGTTACCCTAAGGTAAGGCCATGATCATCTTCAACCTTGGATTGAAGCATGGATCTAGGGTTATGAACTTCCTTTCTTTTCTTCTTCACCAAGTTCTTAACTATGGTGATTCCTTGTATATGAAGGAGTTGTGAACGAGCCTTGGACTTTTGATAAGCCATCTTCAACCTTAGGAACATGGATCTTTGGAGCTTGGAGCCTTGAAGTTGTTCTTAAGGCGGGTTATATAACTTGAACTCTATCATGTTATTATTCATCACCTAAATTGCTATACTTAATGAACTACTTTTAATTCCGAAATTTTCTGAAATAGTTGATGAAGTTATGAGTTCTAGTAGTTTCTTCACTGTATAGAAACAACGTTCAACGTCACTTCTTGGGGCGTCGGTTATTAAACGAAATCAACGCTGATCATCATTACACGTCGGCTATTAAGGAAAACCGACGTCCATATTTGAAGACCATCCAGACACGGGTATCACTTTCTATTCAGCGTCGGCTGAAGAAACAAAACCAACCCCTAAAATAGCCCACGAAATCCAATTTTTTCGAACATTTAAAAATTGCCCCCAAAGTGTAACATACAGCGTCGGTGTTTTACCGAATAACCGACACCTAAAGAAGATAAAAATTGCACACAAATTTTTACCATATGGGCATCGGTTGTCGTGGGATAACCGATGCTGATAAGGGTTCGCACGCTCTCCCCGCCAAAAAAATTAGGGTAAATTGACGTCGGTTTTATTGGGATAACCGATGTTGAATAGTAAAGGTGTCGGTTGTTATAGATAACTGATGCCTTTTAGTAACTTAATAGCCCCCGTGCATAGCAGAGTACTCTAATTCCCCTTTCTTATATTTCATCGCACGATCAACTCCCGACCCCTGCTGCGTCGCCGCCGCCGGCCCCTACCTCCACGCCGCCTACTGCTGCTGCTCGCCGCTGCCTGCTGCTGCTTCTCTGCTTGCCGCCGCCTGCTGCTACTTCTCTGCTCGCCGCCGGCGCCTTTCCTTCTCTGCTCGGCTCTCTTATCCTGCCGCTGGTGTGCTCGGTGCCCTTCTCCTTCCGCTGGTGTTCAACGCCCTTTTCCTCACACCGCCGCCTCCGTCTCCACGCTGCTACCAACAGTAGGCCCTCCTCTTCTTGTTCCAGTAGCCTGCTCTTCTTCTTTCTTCTCCCTCCTTACCAACAACAAGCATGGCCGTGTGGGATGGAACGACCGTGGCTGTGTTGGCCGACCACACGGTCGTGCTGGGATTCTTCTCCCTCCTTACCAACAACAAGCATGGCCGTGTGGGATGGCACGACCGTGGCTGTGTTGGCCGACCACACGGCCGTGCTTCCCAGCACAGCCATGTAGTCGGCCAACACAACCATGGTCGTGCCAGCCCACACGACCGTGCTTGCTGTTGGTAAGGAGGGAGAAGGAAGAAGAAGAGGGTATATATTCAAATGAAATCAATTATGAATTTGTGATGAAATCAATTATGTTAAAATTAATTATGTTCAATTATACGATGAAATCAATTAATATGTTCAAATCAATTATGTTCAATTATATGATGAAATCAATTATGTTCAAATCTTGTGATGAAATCAATTATGATGAAATCAATTGTCATGAAACCCTAACATCTACATGAATCCCTATTGCATGATGAAACCCTAACATCGACATACTCTATATGATACCTAAAATTGTGATGAAACCCTAACATCAATTGTGATGAAACTAGGATTGCATGTATTAGAATGACAACATACATGTATTTGTTGGCCTAGAAACCCATCCAAGATTTACTCATTAGGAGTAAATCTTGGATAGTCCCTGGTTTGGGACTGTTCTTGAACACCTAATCTCACTTAGGATGTAAGTGTATAATGTGTATTGGGTTTTCAAGAAAATTTCGGTAGCATTTCCCCGTTTGTTCTCTAAGTACATACTTGGAGAACAACGGGGAAATGCTACCGAAATTTTCTTGAAAACCCAATACACATTATACACTTACTAGTGAGATTATGTGTTCAAGGATGGGATAGGTGGTACATGTACATTTATTATATATAAGAATGACATCACATGTATTTGTTAACCCTAGACCCTAATCTTGTCCTAATATATACTTGTTTTCTCTTTGATCATAGAATGGATAGATCATGGATGTCCATTCGCAATCGCGGCACCCTAGAGTTTATATCTAGTCTTGATCAGTTTATTAGATTTGCCGAGGAACATAGGAAACAACCTAGAGATAGGTTCTACTGTCCATGTAGGCATTGCGGTAACAACTTGAAAGTCAGCACTGGTGATGAAATCAAAAGTCATGTCATGTGCAACGGGATTGTACAAGGCTATACATAATGTCACTGGCATGGAGAGATTTCAAACCCAAAACCAGTGGATGTCGATAGCAGTGCTTGGGTGGAAGAAGAAATTGTGATGGAGTGGATTTTTTTTAGAATCCTAAAATGTCCAATGGTATAAGTGAGTTCTTGCATGTCGAGTTTCTATGAGAGTTCCTAATGTTTTGTCAAAGTTTGGAAGTCAAGTAATATTAATATCATGTTTTGGATCTCTATGTTCATGCCTTTTTGAGTGAGCAAAAAATAAGTTTTGGACACCTAATTCGTGTACGAGGTAGATTGGGCTGCGTTAAATCTGTGGTTAAAGTTTGGTGGCCATTGGAGTTTTCTGTATGGGGTTATTTAGGTTTGAATACCATGTCATAATATGATTTTAGTGTATGTCTTTACCAAGTTTTGATTATTTATATAGGCTTTGATCATAGTTTAGTGTCGTGCAAATCATAAGCAGCGTGGCCTTTGTTTGTTTTGGCATGCGATTGGATGATAGATTGTTGAGTAGAGGGCCACAGATTAGTAGTGATGATCCGATAGAATAGCATGTCTCTCGCCTTCGCGCCAAGTCAAGTAGTGGATGTGGGCAGATCCACGACTCACCCACGATCCCCATGTTGAGGAGGATGGGGTTACATGTGGGTAAACGATCAGTTGCCTGCGAGGGTGATCACTCTGCCTACCTGCCTGACCAGAGCTGGAAGCAGTTCAGCCGAGGCTTTTTGTGCCCGCGACAACCCCACACAAGTCGTCGTCAGGGAGGACGACCGTGGCGAAGCAGCACCAAGAAAGGTTTCTCCTGACCCCTTCTGCTCCATCACGACACCACGGAGGTGCTAGGGACCATCACCGGCACCGTGATGGAGACAGGAGGCGGCAAGCCTAGAGGCGAGGAACTCGCCACCCATCACAGAGGAGATCCTGGAGCGGCGTTGACCTCTCACCGGAGACACAAGCGCACAGGCGTAGCGGCAAATAGACCGCCATCGCGTGGGAGACAAATCGAGCAGGAGAGGGCGAAGAGAAGATCCGCGACTGAGCCCAGGGTTCCAAAACGAAGAGAGGGGATGCAAGGAGAAGCATCATAGAAGCAAGGAAAACGCAGCCTTTCTTCTCGCTGGAGTAACCCTGAGCGGCGACACTACGACAAGCGCACACGCAGTGCGGTCGAGAGGTGGAGAACGCGAGGTCAAGAAGGAATGACTCGGCGACTGATCGCATCCGGAGGTGTTGAAGAGGAGCAACCCTGACGGAGTCCTTCGTCGTTGATCCAGTTAATGAAGGTGGCGGTCGCACACCTCCCAGACGGCGGCATCTGGGTAGCGGATGACCTGAGTCCCGCTTGGGGACTTCGTCTGGATCGCGTGAAAAGAAAGGAGGAAGACTCCTTCAGCCGAACCAAGCGGGTCCAGACTACTGAACCAACCGGCTCAGTGCGGGCCAGGAGAAGATGCGCCCATCCCAGTGGACATGTGGCGAGCTCCTATTCGCCCAAAAAGGTAAAATGCCCAGTCTTTCAATAATTCATAGTAATTCGCCCGAATATCAGAATAATACAAACAAGGTACCGTTATGTTTGGAAAAATGAGTAGAACACATTAGAATAATGATATCAGGCTTTTGATGTACTAGTAATAGTTATATCATGTAAGATGTTAAATGCTCTTATAATGGATAATAAATATCAAACAACGATCTAAAATTATGAGAAAATACCAGTAAATCATCATTCATGTTTATAATGCATATGATGTCAGATATAGTCATGTTTATGCACGAAATTATGTAATTTGTTTTGTATGGCTATTTAGGGCTAATAATCCTAAATAAAATGTAGTATATGCATACATGCTCAATAAATGATGAAATTCACAGAGTAAGCTCATATTAGTATATGAAACCTCAATTTTAATTATGAGATCATAATGATGAACATAATTCATGTTATATGAATATGACCCGTAATACATACGATGTAACCCTAATTCGAGTAATACATTTAACTTAGAGTTAATATGTATAAATAATGATATGGAACCTGATGTTAGATTATGTATCCTAATCTGGAATATGAGAACGGTGAGATAATTCTAAGATGAGAATGAAAGTGATAATACACATATCCTAATGAGATAAGATAAACCTTAATGAACACGACTAGGGTTAAGACGAGATGTAAGATGATGTGAACCTGATGGTGATATGTAATCTTGTCTTGATCAGGTTTGACCAAGTTATAGTTGACATCAGGAGTATATGTGATGATTAGGATATCTCTTTAGAAGGTACGCCATTACCTCTTGCTTGGCTTATTATACAATATGCTTGTGTTATATAGTAGTAAAGACTTGGCATATGGTATTGATTGAAATGATTGTTCTTATATACTATGTTGTTTGAGCTTTTCAGACTTATTGTTATGAACCCATCAAACATAATATATTTGTTCCATTATATGAAAGCACTAACTCTTTGGTAGTGTGCTTGGAAGTGACCTAACTCTTTGGTAGTGGTCACATTGTACATATGACCTAACTCTTTGGTAGTGGTCTGACCTAACTCTTTGGTAGTGGTCACCTTGTACAAATGATCTAACTCTTTGGAAGTGATCATAAAGGCCTTGAGATATAATGGAAAATAAGCTTAAAATATGTGTTCTCTTTTGTTAATGAATATCTTTGTGCAAGTATACACTTTTCTTATATTCTTCTGTTACTGCCAAGTATTAGTTTTATTTTATTGCCAAGATATGATGAGAGGTATATAAAAGACACGTAGGCATACTCAGTACAATATTCATGAAATATTGTGCTGATGTGTATCGCATGTAATCTTTTGTTTAGGTTGTGGTTATGCTCTTGAAGATCCAAGATAGTTGAGAGTTGTGTGGCGAGCTGATGTACAGGTGGACCTGTTGTCTTAAGATCCTGTTGTTTAGTTGTAGCACATGTATATGTTTAGTAGTTTGCTGTTCAATATGTAATATCAAATGTTGTAACAATTCATGTTGTAATTATATGTTGAATGGTGAACATGTGTTGTGGTTTGTTTATTGTTAATGTGCATGTGCTACTGATTGTTTCCTTCTGACTCCCTTGATTTTCTCTTTCTTAGCCTAGTGTGGGATGTTTAAATTGGGATTCTCACTGAGGTGAGGGTTTCAATTTGGACGTCGCACATCAGATTAAGTTTTAGAAAATCCGGGGATGTCACAGGTGGTATCAGAGCATGAACAATAGCAAAGCCTGACTTTTTCTCATTATGCAACACAAAACTAAAAGAACCTTGAACTTAATAATCTTTAGGGTTAGAGTAGTTGTCTTTTAGAGACTAGATCTGACCTAGCCTCTAGGTTAGCACCTAGATGTCTGAGAACTAGGCCTAGACTAGTGCTTGTTGTATAGCAAGTCCTTAGATGTCATTCTTTCCTTGTAGTGCAGCGGTACGGGACGTTGCACTATTTGGAAATGATGTGCATCAAGGGAAGAGAAACCCTAGACATATTGCGCACGTTGTCTAGAGTAGCTACGCTAGTCCACCCCTTGTTCTCACCCTTTTCACTAGTTTTCATGACACTGGACTCTCTACTATGTGTGGGACACTCATTTCTGGTTTTGGTTTTTGATTCCAAACGAATAGAATCTCGATAGTTTTCTCTGACGCTTGTTTTATCAGAGAAAAACTATATAATATTTTAATATGTATATGTATTACAAAAATGTGTCCCCACACATGTACGAGTAGGAGGTGGTCATGCAACCTAAGTGAAAGTGAATGACATCAGTCTAGAAGAGAGAGTAGTTATAGATTAGATGTCTAGAGCCTTGTTTGGTATATTATGATAGATGGAATAGATGATATAAGTTTTGATGATATGATGTAAGTTGATAGAGGTGATATAAGATGGTTATGATGATCTATGTTTGTCTTCAAAGACTCAAGTTTAGTTTTGAGTATTTGAGATAAGTTTTTATGATGCAAGTAACTAGGCTTTTATGAGATAAGATATGTTAAGACGAGACAAGGTTGTGAGTCAGCATGAGCCTCAAGCTCTTTTACAAAGGAGGACCTCTAGTGTTAGGACCAGTTTTGGGGTTAGCTCAAGAGAGAGCGAGACCCACAGGGAGAAGGTCAAAGAACCTAGACTCCACGATTTAAGAAATATGAGATATGTGATATGATATGTCCTAAACTAGATTACTCTTGAGTGATTGAGTTAAGTCGCTTTATGCATGATTCCTATAGTTATCTTGAACCCTAGATGTCCTTGGGAGGACCAAACCCTAGAGACAAAGAGAGGCTGGCTATATGTGCATATGTGAACATGAATATGAGAACCTGCCATCTGGGTGAGGGAGAGAGCCCAAGACCCTGGAGGAGGTAGCTATGTTAGTTTCTGTGAAGCCTCATGCTCGGGTTGGTGGTTTCCCGCATAGGAATCTAGTGGTTGCGTGTATAAGAGAGTTTTGGGTAAGCATGTCTCATGGGTAGAGACCTATGAAGAGGATGTCATAGCATGTCTTGGTTTGTGCTTATGTGGCTAGAGCTTGTAAAGCTATCTGCTAGTGCCAATGAGGTAATTCGATAACCCTAGATCACAGAGGAAAGATAAACTATATGCATGTGAGATACTCATTGAGTTGAGTTGGCTCAGAGAGACTGAGCATGGTACTACCCTCATGGTACGGGAAATGAGAACCTCAATTGGACTAGATGAATTTTTTTTAATATATGTTTCACGAGCCACTTGTATAAGTTTGTTAGCACAACCATGATATAATATATGTAAGCATGTGATCTAATCTCAAGATGTGATATATAAATATGATATGTTGTAAATCTAGAGATGGTTAAATACGTATCGAAGTATAAATGGTTAACCATATACATGAATAATGATGATAATGTGAAACTGTAGGTTAATCTTGTGATGAAATCACCAATAAAGATTACAGTTTATTATGAACAAGGAAATAAGATCATATGAATGAAACATGTTACATGAGGTGTTAATCTTAGTGCTTAATAAAGATGAAAGATATAGTTTGAAAGTTAGTACAACATAATGATTATGAAACCTTGACATGATCCAGATGAATAAAGTGGGTTAACTTTAGTTAACTCCCTCCTAAAAGGCATATGTTAATGTTAAACATGTTCTAACAAATTATCTCAATAAAATGTCGATGACACCTTGATATAATGAGTTAATCTTTAGTTAACTCCTTTAGAACACATTAATATGATGATGAAACCCTAATGCACGGGTTAAGATAAGGATGCCTCCCTGATATATGAGATATGTCATGACATAACCTAACCTTCTAAACCCTTGTTTGAACCTTCTATGGAGTGTTTGCGCACCAAGATGGTTGTAAAACCCCCTGATAGTATTTGGGATACATGGTTCTAGGTAACCTTTATGGATATGTTACACATAGAATGATGCCTACATGTGGATGAAGGCAAGATAAGGTTTTCCCTGGAAGTATGAGTATGGTCTACTTTCGAGGATGAAAGTTCTTTTAAGATGTATATGATGTGAAAGACTGGATTTTCTGGCTTAATTCCGAGGACGGAATTTCTTTTAAGGTGTGTAGGATGTGATGGAGTGGATTTTTTTTAGAATCCTAAAATGTCCAATGGTATAAGTGAGTTCTTGCATGTCGAGTTTCTATGAGAGTTCCTAATGTTTTGTCAAAGTTTGGAAGTCAAGTGATATTAATATCATGTTTTGGATCTCTATGTTCATGCCTTTTTGAGTGAGCAAAAAATAAGTTTTGGACACCTAATTCGTGTACGAGGTAGATTGGGCTGCGTTAAATCTGTGGTTAAAGTTTGGTGGCCATTGGAGTTTTCTGTATGGGGTTATTTAGGTTTGAATACCATGTCATAATATGATTTTAGTGTATGTCTTTACCAAGTTTTGATTATTTAGATAGGCTTTGATCATAGTTTAGTGTCGTGCAAATCATAAGCAGTGTGGCCTTTGTTTGTTTTGGCATGCGATTGGATGATAGATTGTTGAGTAGAGGGCCACAGATTAGTAGTGATGATCCAATAGAATAGCATGTCTCTCGCCTTCGCGCCAAGTCAAGTAGTGGATGTGGGCAGATCCACAACTCACCCACGATCCCCATGTTGAGGAGGACGGGGTTACATGTGGGTAAACGATCAGTTGCCTGCAAGGGTGATCACTCTGCCTACCTGCCTGACCAGAGCTGGAAGCAGTTCAGCCGAGGCTTTTTGTGCCTGCGACAACCCCACACAAGTCGTCGTCAGGGAGGACGACCATGGCGAAGCAACACCAAGAAAGGTTTCTCCTGACCCCTTCTGCTCCATCACGACACCACGGCGGCGCTAGGGACCATCACCGGCACCGTGATGGAGACAGGAGGCGGCAAGCCTAGAGGCGAGGAACTCGCCACCCACCGCAGAGGAGATCCTGGAGCGGCGTTGACCTCTCACCGGAGACACAAGCGCACAGGCGTAGCGGCAAATAGACCGCCATCGCGTGGGAGACAAATCGAGCAGGAGAGGGCGAAGAGAAGATCCGCGACTGAGCCCAGGGTTCCAAAATGAAGAGAGGGGATGTAAGGAGAAGCAGCATAGAAGCAAGGAAAATGCAGCCTTTCTTCTCGCTGGAGTAACCCTGAGCGGCGGCACTACGACAAGCGCACACGCAGTGCGGTCGAGAGGTGGAGAACGCGAGGTCAAGAAGGAATGACTCGGCGACTGATCGCATCCGGAGGTGTTGAAGAGGAGCAACCCTGACGGAGTCCTTCGTCGTTGATCCAGTTAATGAAGGTGGCGGTCGCACACCTCCCAGACGGCGGCATCTGGGTAGCAGATGACCTGAGTCCCGCTTGGGGACTTCGTCTGGATCGCGTGAAAAGAAAGGAGGAAGACTCCTTCAGCCGAACCAGGCGGGTCCAGACTACTGAACCAACCGGCTCAGCGCGGGCCAGGAGAAGATGCGCCCATCCCAGTGGACACGTGGCGAGCTCCTATTCACCCATAAAGGTAAAATGCCCAATCTTTCAATAATTCATAGTAATTCGCCCGAATATCAGAATAATACAAACAAGGTACCGTTATGTTTGGAAAAATGAGTAGAACACATTAGAATAATGATATCAGGCTTTTGATGCACTAGTAACAGTGATATCATGTAAGATGTTAAATGCTCTTATAATGGATAATAAATATCAAACAACGATCTAAAATTATGAGAAAATACCAGTAAATCATCATTCATGTTTATAATGCATATGATGTCAGATATAGTCATGTTTATGCACGAAATTATGTAATTTGTTTTGTATGGCTATTTAGGGCTAATAATCCTAAATAAAATGTAGTATATGCATACATGCTCAATAAATGATGAAATTCACAGAGTAAGCTCATATCAGTATATGAAACCTCAATTTTAATTATGAGATCATAATGATGAACATAATTCATGTTATATGAATATGACCCGTAATACATGCGATGTAACCCTAATTCAAGTAATACATTTAACTTAGAGTTAATATGTATAAATAATGATATGGAACCTGATGTTAGATTATGTATCCTAATCTGGAATATGAGAACGATGAGATAATTCTAAGATGAGAATGAAAGTGATAATACACATATCCTAATGAGATAAGATAAACCCTAATGAACACGACTAGGGTTAAGACGAGATGTAAGATGATGTGAACCTGATGGTGATATGTAATCTTGTCTTGATCAGGTTTGACCAAGTTATAGTTGACATCAGGAGTATATGTGATGATTAGGATATCTCTTTGGAAGGTACGCCATTACCTCTTGCTTGGCTTATTATACAATATGCTTGTGTTATATAGTAGTAAAGACTTGGCATATGGTATTGATTGAAATGATTGTTCTTATATACTATGTTGTTTGAGCTTTTCATACTTATTGTTATGAACACATCAAACATAATATATCTGTTCCATTGTATGAAAGCACTAACTCTTTGGTAGTGTGCTTGGAAGTGACCTAACTCTTTGGTAGTGGTCACATTGTACATATGACCTAACTCTTTGGTAGTGGTCTGACCTAGCTCTTTGGTAGTGGTCACCTTGTACAAATGATCTAACTCTTTGGCAGTGATCATAAAGGCCTTGAGATATAATGGAAAATAAGCTTAAAATATGTGTTCTCTTTTGTTAATGAATATCTTTGTGCAAGTATACGCTTTTCTTATATTCTTCTGTTACTGCCAAGTATTAGTTTTATTTTATTGCCAAGATATGATGAGAGGTATATAAAAGACACGTAGGTGTACTCAGTACAATATTCATGAAATATTGTGCTGACGTGTACCGCATGTAATCTTTTGTTTAGGTTGTGGTTATGCTCTTGAAGATCCATGATAGTTGAGAGTTGTGCGGCGAGCTGATGTACAGGTGGACCTGTTGTCTTAAGATCCTGTTATTTAGTTGTAGCACATGTATATGTTTAGTAGTTTGCTGTTCAATATGTAATATCAAATGTTGTAACAATTCATGTTGTAATTATATGTTGAATGGTGAACATGTGTTGTGGTTTGTTTATTGTTAATGTGCATGTGCTACTGATTGTTTCCTTCTGACTCCCTTGATTTTCTCTTTCTTAGCCTAGTGTGGGATGTTTAAATTGGGATTCTCGCTGAGGTGAGGGTTTCAATTTGGACGTCGCACATCAGATTAAGTTTTAGAAAATCCGGGGACGTCACAGAAATTGTCTCTGATGACGTAGATGTGAATGAACCAGTTCCAGTAGACATCATTGATGCGATGTTGGATAGTTGTGGGGTAGAGCACACCGATCCACCTCCCATCTTTAGAAACATTGTGCATGATGCTGAGATACCATTATACACAGGTTGTACTAAGTTTACAAAGCTTAGTGATGTGTTGAGATTGTATAAGTTGAAAGCTAACTATAGATGGAGCGACAAAAGCTTCACTTCATTGTTGATTTTGTTGAAAGAAATGCTTCCTGAAGGAAACGAGCTACCAATCTCAACATACCGGGTAAAGAAATTGTTGTGCCCAATGGGAATGGAGGCCAAGAAGATACACGCATGCCCGAATGATTGTGTATTATTTCAAAAGGACTATGTGGATTTGAAAGATTGTCCAAAATGTGGTACGTCACGGTATAAATTGACGACTTCGGGGGAGTCTAAAACTGGTTCTCATGCCAAGGTGATGTGGTGTCTACCTATAATATCACAGTTTCAACACTTGTTTGCAAATCCGATAGATGCAAAGAATTTGAGGTGGCATGCAGATGTTAAGAAAAATAATGATGGGATCCTACGACATGCGTCTGATTCCCCACAGTGGAAGAAGATTTGATTTATTGTACCCCAAATTTGGTGAAGAAGACGGGAATCTAAGACTTGGGCTTTGTACAGATGGGATGAATCCATACGGGACATTGAGCAGCCAACATAGCACTTGGCCAGTCATGCTTATTATATACAATCTTCCTCCTTGGCTGTGTATGAAAAATAAGTATGTTATGTTATCTTTATTGATATCAGGCCCTAAACAACATGGAAATGATATCGATGTTTATCTTGAACCTCTGATTGATGACTTAAAGAAACTCTGGGGTGAAGGTATGATGACCTATGATGCTTCACGAAGAGAGACATTTCGTTTTCACGCTATGTTGTTTTGCACTATTAATGACTTTCCAGCATACAAGAATTTGTCTGGATATAGTGTCAAAGGAGCTAAAGCGTGTCCTATATGTGAAGAGAACACTGATTCAATAAGACTAAAACATGGCGGCAAGACTGTATATCTTGGTCATCGAAGGTTTCTTTCAAAATTCCATTTGTATCGTAGGAAGCGCAAAGCATTCAATGGATGGAATGAGGAACGTAGTGCACCTAAACCTATACCAGGGGATGTTGTTTATGAAAGAGTAAAATACATTGACAATGAATTTGGTAAGAGATCACAATGTACTATGGACACACGGAGTGACAATTCTTCATTCAAGAAGAAGTCAATATTTTGGGATCTTCCTTATTGGAGTTCTTTGACAGTCAGGCATTGTATCGATGTCATGCACGTTGAGAAAAATGTATGTGATAGCGTCATTGGTACTCTGTTGAATATACCAGGTAAGACTAAAGATGGGATAAAATCCAGATAGGACCTACGTGAAATGGGAATAAGGTCAGAATTAACAGAATTATATGAAATGGGTAATAAAAGAACATACTTACCTCCCGCTTGTTACACATTGTCTAGAAAGGAGAAGAAAGCTTTTTGTGAATGCTTGGCAAATGTTAAGGCGCCACAAGGTTACTCATCTAACATCCGTAGATTGGTATAAATGAAAGATCTAAAGTTGATAGGTCTTAAATCTCATGATTGTCACACTCTAATGCAACAAATATTGCCTGTGGCAATTCGATCTATATTGCCGAAGCATGTAAGGTTTGCAATCACCAGACTTTGTTTCTTTTTCAACAGTCTGTGCAGCAAAGTTATTGACCCTGATACTCTCGATAATTTGCAAAGAGAAGTGGTTGTTACCCTATGTCAGCTTGAGATGTATTTCCCTCCTTCGTTCTTTGATATCATGGTACATCTTGTTGTCCACTTGACTAGGGAAGTGAAAATGTTGGGACCAGTTTTCTTGCATTGGATGTATCCCTTTGAACGATACATGAGCATTTTTAAAGGTGATGTTCGAAACTATTATCGGCCTGAAGGGAGTATTATTGAGGGTTATGTGGTGAGAGAGATTATGGATTTTTGTAATGACTTTCTGAGTGGTAATGACACTCCCGTTAATGACAAGAATATTGAGGAGGGCAAAGGAATTTTGGGATCACGGGTGAAAGTAATCAGCCGTGAGCAGTTGGAACTAGGTGACTTGTATATTTTACACAACATGGATGAAGTGAGTGTTTATATCGAGGAACATACCAATTTCATCAAGAGACAACATCCTTGAGCCAGTTCAATGTGGCTTGCTAGAGAGCATAACACGACTTTTACTAAGTGGTTTGAAGATAAAGTCTTACATCAACTATCTCAAACACCAGATGATATTACGGAAACTATCAAATGCCTCGCCTTTAAACCAAAATCGAATGTTATATCTTATGAAGGGGTTGACATTAATGGGTTCACATATTACACAAAGCGCCAAGATGATAAGAGTGTCGTCCAAAATAGTGGGGTCACCCTTCAAGCGTCGACTATGTATTTTGCAAGTGTAAAGGATAAGAGTCCACGTGAAGCTAAAATGTCATATTACGGTGTCATTGAAGACATATGGGAGTTTGACTACATAGATTTCAGAATTCCGCTCTTCAAATGTAATTGGGTTGATAACACCAAAGGAGTTATAGTAGATGAATTGGGTTTCACTTTAGTGAGCTTTGAAAAGATTGGTGAGAAGGGTGAACCATTCATATTGGCATCACACGCGAAACAAGTATTTTATATCGATGATCCTGTAAATGATAAATGATCAGTTGTTCTTCATGGTAAAAGACAGTTCATTGAAGATCCTATAGATGAAGAAGAGTACGATGATAAGTATGATGACTCAAGTTCATTCTCAGTTGGGTTTCCAACTCCACAAAATATTGAAGCTAATGATGACTTATATGTGCGCGGAGATCACAATGAAGGATTGTTAATTGATAAAAGATCGCAATTTTAGAGGCATGCATGTTTATATTTTTTTATATGTTTCATTTTTCAATGTTTCATTTTTATATGTGAACTATATAAAATGCTAAATGTTTGCTTTTTTAATATCAATATCATTTTCAGATATAATGTTTCATTATCTTCTAGTTAATACAAATGCTAAATGTTTGCCTTTTTAATGACATTTTCAGATGGCTGACCATGGGGATGATGTCCATGATGAGCATGATGTCCATTATGAGGATGATGTCCATGATGAGCATGGTGAGGATACCAATGTAAGTTTTAAAAACATATCCTATATTTCTATAGAAATTCATTATCTTCTAGTTATGTCATATATCCTATATTTCTATATTGGGCTAATTTAGTGTGTTTATTTTGTCAAATTTTAGGTTGATGATGCACATGTACCCTCTGAAGCACTGGAGGCACTTGATGCGCATCACCAAAAAGTTAACAAGAAAAGGGGCATCACTCTTCTGAAGAAGTTAACAATGCTAAGGGGCAGTGGATCCAGATTGGTTGTGGAGTTTGATAATGCAGGAAATGCAATTGGAGTGAACCACAATAATTTTGTAAACTATCTTGGGTGTGTCACTCAAAGCCATTGTGGTGTTAAGTATGATAATTGGCATAAAGCTCCTCAGGTGAAGAAAGAATTGATATGGAAGGATTTATGTGTGAGTAATTATTATTTGCAATTCTATTTTGTACATTACAAATTCTATTATTTGCAATTCTATTTTTGGATACTAGTTAATAGCAATTCTATTTGCATTGGATGATAAGATGCGTCGTAAAAGCGTGATGCAACGTGCTGGAAAGATGCTAAGGAACTATATGACAAATCTCAACAGAGAATACATAAAAGATGGTGATAAGAAGAAGAAGTCAGCCCTTAAAAAGTGGAACTTCCTGGACAAAGAAGATTAGGATACGTTTGTTGCTTCAAGACAAACTGAAGATATCAAGGTATTAAGCGTCACTCCCAATTTAATTAATATATGTTGTATTTACCTATTCAAGATTAACCTTTAGTGTTACTAACCAAATCAATGTGCATACTAACTAGGCGTTCAGTGAGGCGTAAAGAGCAAGGCGTGCATTGAATGTGCATGACCACGCAATGGGTCCAAAGGGCTATGCAGGCGTTCACCAAAGACTACAGACGGAGTCTACTGCTACTCAGGAGTCCTCTACTACATGTACCACACCCATGCCTCACCATGATGCCTGGATATCTGGGAGGCAAAATAAGAAGGGTGAAATAAAGAAGCCCGTAACTGCTGAGGCGGCTGCAAAAATGGTAAAATACAACTCAACAATGCATGTCGTTCGAATATTGATTATTTGTGGTGTTTACTTACCAATTTCTGTTGATGGTGATTAGCGGGAGCTACACGAGTAGAGGAAACATGGCACATTCATCTCTCAGGGCACAAGGGATGAATTGACAGTTGCTCTGGGTAACCCAGAGCATCCTGGACGTGTTAGGGGTGCAGGCGCTGGTGTGGGAATCAAAGCGTTCTTTGGGCCATCCCAGCGCAAACCTGTCACAAGAGCGGGACTTTCACAAGAAGAGGTAACCTATTCTTTTTTTAGAATGTTACTGTAAAAGGAAATTCAATAATAAGAAGATAATGTTTCTTTTAGCCATGTATAGGAGAATAAGAGAGGCGGGGATATAGTTGCTAAGAAGGTCAAGGAAGAAATACTGCGGTGGCAGGCATCTCAGGCTTCCAATCAGCCTATGGCGACCCGCTCTTCTCCTGATGCACATGCTGAGAGTAATCATGTAGACCCACCACCTAGCACGTCTGCTGTAAGTATTATTTATGACATAGTAGCTAGTCTTTTCAAGATGATATGTATATATGTATAACATTCTTTACGCAAATTTGTAGGCGTTGAAGCCATGCGGCTTAAAAATTGAAGATTATCTTGTTGCAGAGGCGCAGGCTTACCCGTCCTGTGACGATAAATCCCAATCATCGAATAATTACAAATGCAGAAGCGTTCATCAACAACGGATTAACAAAAATCACTAAAAAATAAAACCATTTACAAGGAGATCCATACACTAGAAAACTCTTTCAAAAAGAACCAAAGTAATTCAATTACATACTGGTTCACAAGTACATGTCTTGTACCATTCCTTCTCGAGGATTACATACAACAGTTGCTTTGCCAAACTATACATAAGCAACATAAACCTTGAGGAGTTCAAGCCAAAATCTCATATTGATAATAAAAGTACTATCTACTGACTCCAAGGACTTGAGAGTACAGAGACGACACATAGGACTTTCTATACAAAACTTGATAGCCAGTGCCTTCACCTGAGTTATCACTACTGTCCCTGTTGTTGTTGCTGCTGCTCTTCCCTTGCTGTAGGGTTCCTGCCTCTTCTTTTGTGTCTACCTAAAAAGTTGGATCCCACGGGGGTGAGACAATTGAAATTTCCCCAGCGAGAGATATAACTCTCTGCCAGAAACATTATTATTGCAGTTTAATAGAATAAAATTGAACAGAGGATTTATATATTCAACAACAGATAGGTCAATGTCTACACAGATTAGAACAATATTCTTTTTTAAAGCATTTCAGCTATAACTTGATAAAATAGCATATCGTTTATCCAATAAGGAATTAAAGCACATATATAACATTTATTCTTCCAGGATATGCTAAGCAGGGTAACATCAACTAATGATTCTCATATTTCAACCTTAAGCAAATACGCTACATGGCTGATTACATTTTACAATCATACTTAAGCCCTGAGGAGATGAGGTATACCACTCATACTCCAACCGACCACAACTAAGTTAAGCATCGGTACCATACATGGTCAATGGAAGAGCCGAAATCCAAGACCTCAACCTTCTCAGTCAGTGCGAGATTATATGGCAGAACATATAGTGTTACTGCTAAATAGCTTTCCAGGGTATACTGGTACTTTGCTATAGAGTTATATCCCGTAGCATATACTCTTTTCAGGATATGGCACGTAGCCAATGCCTGGTATTGTGGAGTTATGGCCCATAGCCATACTCTTATTGGGATATGATCCATAACCATTCATGTGCATAGGATATGGCCCGCAGTCATACCTATGAGGCGTAAGGATATATTCGCCCATTACCCCCACATATTAAAATATATGTGGCTTCTGGGTTATGCCGCGGAGCAACCCGTTTCACCATTCAGCAAATTCTGACGCTGATGGATCTGTGGTCAGGGCAACTACATTATACGATATCACTTGATTAATTAAGTACATTACTATATTCTTTTAGTATCAATCAAGTTATCAAACATGAATTATCATAACAAATGCTACAAAGAATATATAATACTTTCATCAAGTACTCTTCAAAACTTTATGAAGCATTGGGACCTCAATCCCTTATCTCATCAGTAACATTCTCATCCATTCACAAACTCATCATTATGATTATATAAATTGGGTATACAAACCCTCAGTTCATCAAAGAACACTTGTTACCACTTATCAGGTAACTAAAACACCTTCAAGTCATTTGACCAAGGTAAACATGATACTTGCTTCACAAGCATATCACATGGCTTACAAAGCCCATTTCATCTTTTGTTACCTCTTACTGGGTAACAAAGCATGTTATGGCTCGCAAGGCCCATTAACAATAATAAATGAAACATCATAGCTCATACCTGGCTATGTTCATCATCTCATGATACCTCCATGGTTAGTACACTTGATAACAGTTATATCAATTACATTTTTGCACCATGCAATTCAAAGCAACACCACTTATACCTTATTAGGGTTAGGATTTCCCATTTTATGTCAATTAGGGCTACTCATCCCATTACCCAAAATTAGGGCTATGGTTTAACATCATATTGCCCAAGATTAGGGCTTCTTGCACTATTACCCAAAATTAGGGTTTCACATGTTCATATTATTGATCCAGACCCCAATTCAGTGCTTCACACATCTTAGGAGCATACATGGTTATCATAAGTATTCAATCATACTTATTTATTCTCATTATTTACCACTAAATGATTATCAACACAAGGTATGAGTTTCGTTCTCATCCATACAAGAGTATGATTACATCATACTTTATTATCTTGGCTTAACCCTTTCTCAAGTATGTTATCCTTCACTTAACAAAGTGCATTAAACTCATTACATCTTAATGTAACAATTAACATAACACACTTCAAGTGTTTCTCATCCAAATATATTGATTTTGAAGTGTATAAAGGTATATCAAACTTGAAGTGTTGAATATGATACCTATCATATCTTGAATGTATCACTTCCCTCTTCACTTCTAACTTGCTTAAGTTCATCAACTTATATTGTATTAGGGTATTTTCCATCCCAACACTTTATGCACTATTCCTATATTTATCATGTAATGTATCAGTCATAATTTATACATTTGAATTGTCCAATCATCATCAATTGATATGGACTCATCTTAGGTTGAGTCATTGTTGATATAAGGTTGTCCATTATCTACTACTTTAGATGTTTCATATAAAATCCTTTTAAAATATGGCTTATTATTAAAATACCCTGAATTAGGGTTTTCTCATATCATCGACCTAGATTAGGGTTACACTATTACCCTAGATTAGGGTTTCACTTAACATTGCCCTAAATTAGGGTTTCACATGACATCACCCTTAATTAGGGTTTCACATGACATCACCCTTAATTAGGGTTTCACATGACATCACCCTTAATTAAGGTTTCACATGACATCACCCTTAATTAGGGTTTCACATGACATCACCCTTAATTAGGGCTTCACATGTAGCATTGCCCTAAGTTAGGGTTGGGGTTCATCAACCTTCTCATTTAGGGTTTCATGATCACTTTATCAAAAACCATACCCTAATTACATATTATTTTCATGTTGAGGGTGTAGGGGCTTAACCACTTACTTGATCATTATACATGTATGAATTCCTCTCTCTCTCATCCCCTCTAGGATGTTGATCGCTTCAAACTTGATTAAATTAGGTCAATCTCTCATTTAAGTATACACACTTAGGGTTAGCTTGATGTGTTGAGATGTTGTTTCCATAAGCATCAAAGGTTAACCACTCAAAAGGTACTAATCACTTAAGTACCTTGAAGGTACAACCATTGTGATTACCTTTGATAAACATCATCAACAATCATGGGGTTGATTGTACTTACATGGTTTGAGTCAATTAGGCCTTCAAGGGGTCTTGAAGTACCTTGACCTTCAAACGATCTTGAAATACTTCAACCTTCAAACGGTCTTGAAGAACGTTAGGCCTTAAACGGTCTTGGTCCCAAGACCTTCAATCGGTCTTAAGACCGTTAGACCCTTAAACGGTCTTGACCTCAAAGTCCTTCAACGGTTTGAGACTGTTAGAATAAAATATTATTAACTCGAAACGGTTTGAAACCGAATGAGCAACTCCACATTGAAACCGAATGGACATCTAACGGTTTGAGATCGTTTGCTCTCCAAACAGTCTGAGGACCGTTTGATCCCAAATGGTCTCAAGACCGTTTGGACTCAAACTGTCTCAAGACCGTTTGGTCCAAACTACCTTGAAACCGAATGGACCAATTAGGGTTTCCTCCAATCAAATTGATTTAGGGTTTGTACTTTTTGAATCATCAATCGATTGAACTATTGAAGATACATCAGATTGTAGCCCTTGGATCTCCAACCATCCACCACAATCAATCATTGACCTCCAAATGGTCTTGAGACCGTTTGAGTCAAACCACCTCAAAACCGATTCCCTCAACTAGGTTTCACTCAATTCAATTGATTAGGGTTTTCAATTGGTGGGTCATCCAAACTTGGAATCATTATCATCAATTCAATTGAAGCCAATGGATCAATGTTCAATAACATCAACACTTAACCTCCAAACGGTCTGAGACCGTTTGGTATCAAGTCATTGAAACCGTTTGCACTAGATCTTTGTTAAGGTGTGTGCTTAGGATGATGTCAACATCATCAAGCTTAGATCCTTCAAAAACTACTACCATTCTTATGGTAATTGCATCAATTGATCAAAGGAATTTCAAGAAGAACAAAACAATCAACAAATGATGAAGAATTGAATGTAGTAATAACGTTTAAGGGTTCAAGTTATATAACCCACCTTCAAAGCTGAACCCAAGATCCAAGATTCATGTCCTCAATGGTGAATGAAGCTCCCTCAACTGTCCAAGGCTCGTCCTCAAGTCTTTGAGTGAAATGAATGGCTAAGGTTGAAGATTGAATGGAGAAAAGAAGAAATTAAGCATTGAATTTCGATTTCCACCATGAAATCAAGGTTGAAGATGACTATGGAGATTACCTACAGGTTGGGGCACGTCCTCCTGTTTCTCCTAACCTCCCTTGTGTTCAACCAAAGCAAGGAAAGAAAGAAGGGTCGAAAAAGCCTTTCATTTGAGTTGGAAATGGGATGTATATAAGGGAATTTCAATGAGAGAGAAAGTGATATAATAATATTTTAATTCCAAAAATTGGTGCCACATACTCCCTTCCATCCCTTGCATACGAAGCCATCTCCCCCACCTTGTAATTCCTCTTCATTATCCATGAATTAAAAGAAAACAAATTAAGCACCTTAACCATTATAATAATAATATCTAAAATTGAGTGGATTTTACTTTTCCTTTAACTAATGTGAGTGGGCTCTCCACTCACTTTAGATATTTCGTTGCCTTTGCAAGGCACAAGGACGTACATTCTTATATAATTTCAACCAACACATTTTTGGTTGAAGGGCACTTCAATTAATATATTCATTTTTGCATTAAATTGAATTAGGGTTTCAATTATGCTTAGATCTTGATTATTTTAATATCAAGATTCTCTCTCCTCCAAAGTGATTCAAATGAGACACCCCTCTCATTTTCTTGTCTCTAATTGGTACCAAGAAACATGAGGGACTCTCTAGAAGTGATATTTTGCATATTGAAACCTAGGTTTTGGCTAAATTGCACATTTCACCAAAACTAGGTTTTAATGCACAAACATTGCTTAATAAGCTCTTTCTTGGTGCTCAGGCTATCACAAGCCATAACTCTGCATCATTTTCATTCTTATGATGTTTCATCACTTGAGGAACATTTATCATGTAACATTTGCAAGTTAACCCCTCAACTTGGGTAATTTGCACTTTAGCCCAAAACAGGTAAAACATTGTTTCAACATTATTCAAAAAGGACTAAAATTGAAACATAAGTTCCTCTTGAGACTTAATTACTTTTCAAAAGATAATAGCAAGCATATAATTATCTTTCTTAAACAAAACATCTAGGGTTAAAGCATAACCCAGGTCATGGATGTTACACGTCCCTTCCTGGGGCAACGATTCACGGGACTCCAATACCACAGGGTTACGTTCGTGTGAGCCCAATACGTGTAATCCCCGATTGGAGGGAAGCTGCATTGCCATATGCCCACCCGGATATTGATACACTTGGTGATGTAGAAGGCGGGGTGATATTGTGGCCCAAAGCAGATGTCGTCTACACTACTGAAATTGTAAGATAAATTTACATTACGTTAAATTGTTAATGTGTATATATGAGGTCAATTGATCTGAAATTATATATACAGATTAAAAAGAAGACACCCAGAGAATCTAGGCCTCCACCTCCACTTCTTGCATTACCAAGTTGGGTTCCAACTGACCTAAAATTCCCGTTAGGTCCTGCTTGTAAGGGAATGGCAGTATGGCTACACACACATAATATACATTGCCCTATAGTTGTTTCTTTAGAAGCGGATTATGCAGGTCAATCATACGAAAGCTCTCTATTTATACAAGATATTATTGAGTTGTTTAACTATGATTGGCTGAATACATCAATGATAGAGGCATGGATAAGGTGAGATCTTGTTTATACATCCATATACCTTGTGTAGGATCCGGTGATCTGGTTTCTTATAATTAATGCATACGTAATACATGTTTTGTAGCTACATAGTCGAAATTCAATGTAAACAATTTGGATTTGAACATGTGGGATTTTTGATTCCATCATTGTTTAGTCCGGTAGATAAAGATCCTGATAGCGTTCAACAATACTGTTGTGATGCTTTTACAATTTTCGGTCAAAAAAAGAAGACGATAATAATAGCTCCATTCAATGTGAAGTAATTTTACTTTGCTTATAATTTGGACTTAAGAAAATTACATTTTTATTGTGGATTTTGAGTTATTAATTTTTAACTTTTTTACCTCTAGCGTTAAGCATTGGGAGTTACTAGTTATTCTCTGCGGGACGTTCACTGTCTATTATCTAGATCCTGTGGGGAGTACATTGAATCCAAAAATTGGACACGTAATGAGAATGGCATTATTATGGTGAGAAATATTTCATTTTTATATACGTTAACATATGTTATTACATTACTATTTAATTATGCAATTTACTGTGTTACATTAACATGTAGGGGTTTAGATGCGTTCAAAAAGGCTGGAGGAAAGGTCCCCAGTAAAAAGAACTAGCTAATAATTTGGGAGAATGTGAAAGTAAGTTCCCGACTCCAATGTATATGTTATTTATGTGAATTGTGCTTATTTGTATTTTTTAATATTTTGTATCCATTTTATAGTGTGCTACACAAGACAATGGTTGGGCATGTGCATACTATGTGATGCGGTTTATGGACATGATTATCAAACATGCAGATGAAATCAATGCCATACCTAAGGTATTATATATAGTCTCATTAGATAGTATGAAATATATCATTCTTATTTATATATTATTACTTATATATATACATCATTCTCTTTGCAGGTGTTTAAAACTGACCCCACTACAGGTAAAGCCTTAAAATCCTTAAAAGATGTACATGCTCCATATACGATGGAAGTATTAAATGACGTAAGAGAAGAATGGGCAAGAGCCTTACAAGTAGTGGGGACTGTAAGATATAATTGGGATGTTGATAGTGATGATGAATGATATTTTGTAAATGAATGTTTATACATGCGTTTCTACATGCCTGAATGTTTCTACATGTATTTGAATGTTTCTACATGTGTGAATGTGAAAATTGAATTGATGTTTGAATGTATCTACCTATGTGTGAATGTGTGAAAAGAATATTTGTTGATTTTGCAGGTTTATGGCCTGTTTGTTGGCTGATATCAATGGATGTCGTAAACCTATAGTTCAGTTCCACTGAACTGCAGGTTCTCATCCTGTGACTAGCCACAGCAGGCCTGCAAACTGATAAGAAAAAAATCAAACCATAGGCGTCGGTTATTTGTCTAAAACTGACAACAAAGGTTTACAACGTTGGTTAATAGCATAAAACTGCCGCCTAATGTTGCCAGACAGCCTGGCCAGCACGGCCGTGCTGGACAGCACGACCGTGGTGGCAGGTGATATGGCGTCGGTTATTCGTAGAAAACCGACACTGTTATGGCCAGCACGAATGTGGCGACAGATGAGATGGCATCGGTTATCACTTATGACCGACGCTGATGGGGCCCTGCTGGCACATTTTCAGTGGTGCTAAGCGTTTTGGCATCGGTTGGAAAACTGACGCCGAAAGGGTTCGACTTTTAGCGGCGCCCACATAGGCGTCGCTTGGAAACGGTCACGAAAAGGGCTTAAATAACCGACGCCAAAGGCCAGATATGTAGTAGTGCTTAGACCTATTATCCTTGTACTAGAACAAGTAGAATGAAGGTCTAGAACTTGAAGATGATGGTATCACCTTATAAAGTGATATCGGGTTCAAGCACACAAGCAGGCACCTCTAACCCGATATGGTGATGCACCTACTCCACTAAAACAATATGGATATGATTTTATACTTTCTTGCACGATATGGTGGTGTAGTATACACCTCTTGCACGATATGAGGTCAAGCATACACCTCAAAAATGATATTGGGTTAAGCACACACCTCTTTTCCCGATATGGTGTGAAGCACACACACACCTCTTTGCCCGATATGGTGTGAAGCACACACACACCTCTTTGCCCGATATGATGTGAAACACACATACACCTCTAAAGTGATATGGTAAGCAAGCACACACCTCTTTGCCCGATATGGTGTGAAGCACACACACACCTCTTTGCCCGATATGGTGTGAAAAACACACACCTCAAAAGTGATATGGAAGCACACATACACCTCAAACCCGATATGGAAGCATACATACACCTCAAGGGTGATATGGTAAGCACACATACACCTCAAACCCGATATGGAAGCATACATACACCTCAAGGGTGATATGGTAAGTACACATACACCTCAAACCCGATATGGAAGCATACATACACCTCAAGGTTGATATGGTAAGCACACATACACCTCAAACCCGATATGGAAGCATACATACACCTCAAGGGTGATATGGTAAGTACACATACACCTCAAACCCGATATGGAAGCATACATACACCTCTAGGTCGATATGGTAAGCACACATACACCTCTAGGTGATATGGGTAGCAAGTATACACCTTTAAACTGATATTGGGTTAAGCATACACCTTTTGTACGATATGGTGTTGAGCACATATCTCTAAAATGATATGGTGGGTAACTCAATACACTAGATGACAGGAGTGGCAAGGTGGTTAGTACCCTAGTACATGTGTTGGACAATACACTAAGGTAGGGTGTGGCCAATATTTTCAAGTGAGGTGAGGATGTTACACCCATGAAGGGTGAAAGTGATACACCATATGAATGGTAAGGTTGATACCTTTATGGGTAATGGTATGAGGGACATGATGATGCCTAGCTCAATATACACCTAATCCAATACATGCGTTCAACTTGACATACATGATTTCCACCCAATACACCTTGTAAAGGTGAGGGCAAAACACTCTTATGAGTGATGAGTATAATACCAAGAAATGGTGTGGCTAATACCTTGATAAGTGAAACACCTAAAGTGATTGATAATGGTCAATCCTACATCGGCAATGTCTTAACCTGAGATGAGTCCATATCACTTGATGATAGTTGGGTAATTCAAGTGTGTGACTTATGGCCAATACATTATAGGATAAATGTGATGGGCTAGTGCATAAAGTATTAGGATGGGAAATACCCTAATACAAGATAATTTGATTAACTTAAGTAAGTTAAAAGTGATGAGGGAAGTAATAAACCAAGGCATGATAAATATCACATCCAACACCTCAAGGTTGATACACCTGGATGCACCTTAAATCCAATATACATGGATGAGTAACACATGAAGTGTGTCATGTCAATCATTACATTGAGATGTAATGAGATTAATGCACTTTGATAAGTGTAGGCTAACATGCCTTGAGAAAAAGGGTTAAGCCAAGTTAATAAAGTATGATGTAATCAATATCCTAGTGAGGATGAGAGAGAAACTCATACTTTGTGTTGATCATCATTTAATGATAAATGATGAGAAAAAATAAGTATGATTGAATACTTTTGATATCAATGTATGCTCCTAGATGTGGGAGTAATGAATTAGGGTTTGAATTAATAATATGAACTTGAAACCCTATTCAGCTATAAAGGGAAACCCTAACCCTAATAATGGGAAGGTTGCATTTCTCTTGTTGCATAAGCCTTGTAAGGCATGTTAAATACTTGTATAACAAGTATAATGTGTAATAGCCTTGTGAGCCATGTGAATAAGTTGTTGCCTAGTGAGAGGTGACAAGATGTGTAATGGCCTTGTGAGCCATGTGAATAATTTGTTGCCTAGTGAGAGGTGATAAGATGTGTAATGGCCTTGTTAGCCATGTGAATAAGTTGTTGCCTAGTGAGGGGTGACAAGATGTGTAATGGCCTTGTGAGCCATGTGAATAAGTTGTTGTCTAGTGAGAGGTGACAAGATGCTTAATTAAACTATGTGAGCTATGTGGAATACTTGTATAATAAGTGAAATGAATACCTTGGTCTGAGGACCTAGAGGTAAAGATTACATGTTACAGAGGTAACAATGCTATGTGATGATCTAAGGGTTTGAATACCCATATTGAGTAATCATGATAATGATGATGTGAAGGGATGAAAATTCCCAATATTGTGATAAGGGACTGAGATCCCAAAGTATCATGTGTTTTAAAGATTTGAAAAGTACGTGATAGATGTATTACACCTTTCTTTGTAGAATTTGTTGTGAATAATAATGATAACTTGGTTGATGCTAAAAGAATGTTGTAATGCACTTAATATATCATTAGAAACCATAAAATATTGCCCTGATCATAGATCCATCAGTGTCAGAATTTGCTGAATGGTGAAACGGGTTCCCCGCGGCATAACTTAGAATGCATATTTTTGAATATGTGGGGGAATGGAGGCTAAGTGTCCATGTCTCAGTAATGTCATAAGAATGTCTCAATAGAGTATGGTGAACTGACTTGTGGCTCAGAGAATGGTGCCTATGTGACCATGGCTCAGAGTATGGTGCCTAAGGGACCATGACTTAGTAACTGGGGATGGTTGTTGAAGATGTTTCTCCTAAGAGAGCACAGTTGATGTTGTAGCTCTAAGCGCGGATGCCTATGTACCCTGGCACAACTATTTTTGCAGCTGACACGAGATGTCATGCTAAGCCTAAGTGGTCTCGTACTGATCGAGACAAGTGAGGTCATGGCAACCGACTCTCACATTGACCTTGTATGGTATCGACTTGTAATAAGTTTGTGGTCGGTTGGAGATGAACGTGGTATGTTTCATCTCCTCATGGCATAAGTGTGATTGTAAAATATGTTCAGCCGTGTAGAATATCTACTTAAGGATCGAATACGGAAAACATTGTTTGATGCGCAATACAATTATACAACTTAGTTGATAGATGTTATTTATGTTTCTTTACATTCCTTGTAAAGAAGATAGATGATTTATATTTCTACCATGGGTAGATGCAATGTTCTCCTTAAGAAAGGAGATTATCTTATTCTGTTCATACAATGATTAATTCTGACTGTTAATATAAAAGAACCCCTGCTCAATTTTATAATATTTATCTACAATAATAATATGGTCGATGGAGAGTTATATCTCTCACTGGGACAATTGTCTCACCATGCGTGATCCACAATTTTTAGGTGGACGTGCACGAGGTGGTGGAGACCTTGCTGGAGAGGAGAAACAACAGCTGAGGCAACAATGATAGCTCAAGTTGAGTGTACTATCTATCGTGTCTTGTAGATAGAAGTTCTATGTGTCGTCTCTATACTCTCAGGTCCTTGAAGTTGGTTCATGATGATCTTGTGAACAATCTGAGATTTTGGCTTGAATGCCTCGAGGTTTTATGTTGCTTTAGTATGTGTTTGATAGAACAACTGTTATATGTTGTCCTCAAAATGAGATGATGTACAATGTAATCATGATATATATAAGTTTAAGATCTTTAAGTAAGAGTTTTCTGGAAAAGGATCTCCTTGCAAAATGGTTTTAAATTTTAGTTATTTTTGTTAACCCACTGATTATGTTTATTCTGCTTAATTAGTAATAATTTGTTTGTCGGTTTGATGACAGTCGTTTCAGGTATACCTCATCTCCTCAGGGCATAAGTGTGATTATAAAATGTAATAAGTCATGTAGCATATTTGCTTAAATATTGATTACAGAGAACATTGGTTGATGTTACATTTCTTTATGCATCTTAATTGGATAGATGTTATACATGTTCTTCATATTCCTTATAAAATGAATAGATGATTTACTGCTTTATCATATATAGCTGAAATGCTTCAAAATATGATATTGCTCTACTTTGCCTAAATAGTGATTAAATCATGCTTATTAATATAAAAGAATCCTCTGCTTAGTTTATTATTGTTTATCTGTAATAATAATATTGTTGGCGGAGAGTTGTATCTCTCGCTGGGACATGGGTCTCACCTCGTTGGTCACCAACATTTTTAGGTGGACGCGGATGAGGAGGTAGGGACCATACAACAGAGGGAGGACAACAACATCAGGGGCAGTAGTAACATCTCAGGTTGAGTGTACTGTCTGTCGTGTCTTGTAGATATAAGTCCTATGTGTTGTCTCTATACTCTCAGGTCCTTGGAGTTAGTACTTAACAGTTTTATGAACGATCTGAGATTTTGGCTTGTATGCCTCGAGGTTTTATGTTGCTTATGTATAGTTTGGCAAAGCAACTGTTATATATGTAACCCTCGAGATGAGATGGTACAAAGTATGTACATTGTGAACCATGATGTATGTAGTACTTTGGTTCTCTTCTTAAGAGTTTCCTGGAAGTGGATCTCTTTGCAAAATGGTTTTAATTTTTAGTAATTTTTGTTAATTCTCTGCTTATGGTTATTCTGCAATTATTAATGGTGATGGTTTGATTTGTTGTCGAATTGTCACAGTAACATGGAGCAGCTCAATATTTGATAGGTGTTGTGGATAATCGCCATCAATAGGAATAACAAGAAGAAAATCTTGTGCATGATCTGCTTGTAGATAAGCAAGAACAAGTTGTTGAATATGTGACAAGTTAGAAATTTTGAAGAACTAGAAGACCATGTTGTTGTAGGTGTCTGGCAAAAGAGACTATGTATTTAGGGTGGCAGTAAGAGTACATGACATCTTGGACCAATTGAATATGGTAATTGTGATGCCTTTCGCCACACGAAGCGAGATTACTCAAAACAAACCGTGGAATTATCACTTATTACAATATCACCATAAAATAGGATAAACAAAACCATTTGCAATTCAACTTAGACAATTTGTATTCCATTTATGCCAAAAGGTTTTACATATCAAGTTCAAGGATGTTAAGCCACAATTGTTACATATTACAACCTATTTATATATACATGCAATTTCCATATACTCATGGCACAAAGTCAAAATCTACGTGCCGATATACAAAACACAAATCTCCCCAAAGACCTGAGAATATAGTGACGACACATAGGACTCTACATAAAATTTTGACAGCATGTCCAACCTCTAACTGTTACTGCTCTCCTTGTTGCTCAACACGTACACCACGACCTCTAACTCCTCGTCCATGACCACCTAAAAAGTTTTGGAACCCACATGGTGAGACCAAACGTCCCAACGAGAGATATAACTCTTCGCCAATGTCTATTATAAACACAGTAAAATAATAGGATAGTTAAATAGAGTAAGTATTACTATTTGAGCAATCTCAGCAGTTACAATTGAGCAGTAGAACAATTTATACTTTCTGCAAGAAATATGAAGAACATGTATATGTTGTTATAAACTAAACTATACAAGAAATAAGGTATGGGGGTCATCCAATGTGATTTGTATTTGACCCTAAGCAAATATAATACGAGATTGTATTATCACTTTCATTATTATGCCCTGAGGATTAGAAGAGTACCATTCAAATCCAACTGACCAATGCTAAGTCAAAATCAATACCATACAAGATCAAAGGAAGAGCCAGACTCCATGATCATCACCAACACTACTCGATCAGTTTGAGTCTACAATGCAGTGACATAATGGCCAAACTTCTAAACAACAGCTTATAGTCAAAGCTATAGTCCTGTAGACAACAACTTATAGTCAATGGTATGGTCCTGTAAAACAACTAGTCTTCCTTGGTACATGGCACAAAAGTAGAGAACAAGCTCATGCATGGTCGTTCCATAATAAAGCATCATATCACTACATCAATGAGATATCTCCACTGGTACCCTGCATATTCAATAATATGCAATCTGGGTTTCATGTAGGAGTTACTCATTTCACCATCCAGCTAAATATGATGCTGAGGACAGATCTATGGTACTGGGAAACTACATGATTAGGGTTTCACTTGATTACATATTCCAACTTGGTATCTTTTAATGCATCACTTGCGGTATATCCAATAACCAGTCCCTTAATTAAAAAAATAATGTCATATATTTACACTTTAATTTCCTAATACAAAATTTTTTTATACTTAGGCAAACAAGGACCTTGCTAGGTTGCTTAACAAGTCGTTTCCCCACTACTATGACATCGAGATGATGGCGGGGAGGAACATTGCTAGAGGACATCATGCAATGTCTTCAACGGACACATAAATCTCTTCTGACGTTGCCTCCGAGGATGATGTCACTGTCGACTTAGATGGCCCCGACACACCCATGAACACTGGAATCCAATCTGGGGAACCTAATATGGGCGCATATGGGATGCAAAGTGAGGGAGAAACTGGGGGAGGCGGAACAGATACACCGAGTGTTGGCGGGAGGCCTCCTGTCGTTAGGCGTAAGAAGCGGCCATCAATGGCTCAAGACCGATGTGGGTTTTCAAATGAAGTGTTATCTGAATTCACACAGGTTTATGCAAAGGTTCACGAGTTAGGCAGTGGTGTGGCAACTAGAGCCTTTGAAAAGAAAGAGTTTACAACCATCTTACAACATTTCCAGGACACTTACCCAGATGCCCCCACTCCTGTGTTTACAACACTTGTGAACGCCATCAAGGACTCAACAAACCGCACCATCTACCTCAGCCTTATAGACACACCTCAAAAGATAACCATATGGTTGCAAGACCTTTGGGAAAGGTCCCAAGCTGCCAATGCAACAACAACACCTTCAATGCCATCCTCGTTCCAAGCTGCCAATGCAACAACAACACCTTCAATGCCATCCTTGTTTATGCCATCTCACCATGCATTTTTCCCGCAATCCCCAACACCCAACTTCAGCAACAGACCAAGTATGCCATTGTCGTTTGCGTCATCTCACCGTGAATTTTTTCCTTCGTCCAATGATGCTGGCCCTTCCGGATCACCAAACATTAACAACCAGACATTTAACTCATCAAATCAGTAGAAAGTTCTTTCGTTGTTGTAATAATCTATTTCCCATCCAAACATTTTTTTGGGCATAATCTTATTTGCTGAATTGTTGTAATATTTTTATTCCCGTCCAGACATTATTGATTAACTGTTGTAATAATTTATTTCACTGCCATGGTTGTATTTTGCGATCAATCTAATTCGCTTTGTATCCCGGAAGGCATTATTTTATGTGTCCACAGTTACATATGATTGTAGACTAGTTATTTTCCTTGTCCTTGCCATGGCAACGTTGCTATGCTTCCACTTGTAGGCATAATGTCAACCACTGACCAAACAGAAACACCTGACCTCCTCACGCACATTCTACATACATTGTCTGGTCCAACTAATCACATTGCTGATACAATAGCTGAGTCCATAGAAAACTCCATCATTGACGACATTTCCGACATACCACCTACAATACCTAGGTCAGTTAGCATTAGGAGTGGCCACTAGAAGGTCTTAGAAATTTTAAACGGTCATGAACAAAGGGCTTATGACCTATATCGAATGAGACCACATTATATATTGGCCCTTGTGGACAAGCTTGAGAGTCGGGCCTTGTTACGAAGCACTAGAGGCGTCAGTTCGGTTGAGGCTGTGTGCTACTTCCTACAAATGGTTGGCCATGGACATACAAATCGTGCTTTGGCTGAGGACTACATTCACTCTGGTGAGGCCATAAGTAGGAAGTTCAACGAAGTCTTAGACGCTGTGTGTTCGTTGTCCAATGAGTACATTGTCATGCAAACTGCAGCGACATGCACGACAAAACATTCTCGTATATTGGAGACCCCAAGGTTCTACCCTTACTTCAAGGTAATAGTTAGCCCCTACAATCTTTAATCATTTGGAAATATTTTGTATGTTTTCAACCTATTTTGGTGTTATAGAATGCCATCGGGGCAATTGACGGAACACACATCCCCGTCTTGGTTAAACGAGACAAGCAAAATTGCTACCGAGACAGAAAAGGGAATGTCTCTCTTAATATCTTGGCTGTAGTTGACTTCTCCATGGAGTTTACATATGTCCTAACTGGGTGGGAGGGATCGACTGCTGACCAACGGGTCCTACAGTCAGCGACGACCACAGGCGGGTTTAAAGTTCCGCCAGAAAAGTTTTACCTAGTAGATGCAGGGTATGCCAACACTCGACAATTCCTTGCACCGTATCGCAACACAGCTTACCATATTTCTGAGTACCGAGGAAACAGACATGCCTACACAAGCAAGAAGGAGATGTTCATCCACCGCCACGCACAATTACGTAATGTTGTAGAAAGAGCATTTGGGGTGCTGAAGCGGCGGTTTGCCTACCTTAAAAAGGGGGCGACATATCCCATACATTCACAGTGTCACCTCGTAATGGCTTGTTTTATCTTCCACAATTTCATACGCCGCTAACATGATGGCGACAATATAATGGACGAACTCCCAGATGACATATCAACATCTGTCGTTCCCTCTGCTGGGGTTGACCTGAGTTCCCTCCAACAAACAACTCAGGCCGATTCAAGGGAGGGCGAGCGTTTACGTGAATCCATTTCTAATTTGCTATGGGATGCCCGTTGACTTACAATTGTATCTGTAATAGTCTTCGACATTATTTGAAAATTTGTCCACGACATAACTTTGTAGGCTTTAGTTGTTTTTTTACAAACTTTTTACTGGATCCTAATAATATACATGACATAATGAATCAGTAGGTTGTCTTGAGATGGAGAATGGAATGCCTTGCTATACATGCATCCTTCAATGCACTGTACGTGTGTATATAGATGACGCAGACGTGACAAATGGACGTTTTGAAAACAACAACCCCCACATACCGTATTTTACATGTGGTAGGGGGCTTGTTTCAAATAGATGTCAGATGAGATTGCCCGCGCAGCGTGTACCACCCACAGTTGCCACACTTACTGCAGTTAGGGATGCTATGCTAACACAACTTGCATATGCACGCAACGAACGCAAGCTATGGTCCGAACAATGTGACTTTGTCAGTTCGAAAAGAGCAGACACTGATAGGCTCAAACAAGATATTTCCACTCTACGTGAGAGGTGCCAATATCTTCGCCAACGACTTGACATCACGAGCAGTAACGACTCTTCAAACGAGGACGGATACAATACATCATAGATGTAGAACAAGCAGTTAGGCCTATTTTATGTTCGGAAAGTTGTATTTGAAATCTATGTTCAGAATCCGACAATATTTTTACTAATCCTCATTCATGTTTTAGATGTCAATGGATCCATCTGGAGTTCCGAGGTGTGATTGTGGGTTAGATGCAGCCTTGCGGCTTAACACAGAGGATGCAAGGTTGTATGATTTTGGCATTCTAAGTGAAAGGTCGGGCGAAATGTATTACATATGTCCTTCTCGTGAGGTGCACTAGTAAATACATACATAATAGGTTGTCGTTGTGTATGCTGCACATTCTTTGTCATTCATTAAACTTAACAATACATTGTAGGGAAAAGATCGGCGCAGATACTTCCGTTGGGAAGTCGATCTCCCCCCAACAATTGATTCTTTGAAAGCTGAGATTATGTTACTAACTGTCGAGTGCAAGTCAGTGTGGGGCCAGACAATGAACATGAAGGACTTTTTTGAAATTCATCACAACTACGATGATATATACACCCAAAAAAATACGAGCATGAGGTTCTAGAACGCCACGTTGCCAGTCTGGAGGAAGATTGTAGTCTTCTTTTGGACATTCCTTCACCCACGGTGACGCCATAACGTTTAATGGTAATGACCTACATTTACTTTGGTGTATCGATTTACATTGTCCACCATTTTATGTTTTTAACATTAAATCTTTCTGAATTCATCAGACATTAACAGCCTTTTGTTATTTATCATAATGTTGGTTTATGTTTTATCGAGGGTGTATGTTTTTTCATCGTGATGTTGCTGAATGTTAGTTAGCACTGAATATGCATTTTATATTCCCTTAATTGTGCGATACAACCTTACGTATAATATATATTACTTACAGAATCTGTAATATGACTGGGCCTCGAAGAACACCTTCTTTTATGTGGTGTAAGGAGCTTGATATGGTTCTCAGAGGTATTATGAGAAACCAATATGAGTTGGGGAGATGTGTTAATGGAGTATATACTACACAGGCTTGGATGGAGGCATGGCGTGACTTCCGAAACATAACTGGGGGGGCCGTACATATCTTTGACTGAGTTGCAGATGAGATGGCAACACATAAGGAGAGAGTTCATAAGAGACAATCTTTTTATTTTGGGAGATGTATTGCCTCCCCCGCCATTGGCCGTGCAACGCAACTTCATGACGACTCGTCGCATTTACTCACCTGGGGTTGCTGAATACCTTATTAACACCGATGGGTGAATCAAACAACCACGTTAGACGGCGAGAGTAACACATGAACTTGTAATATATTTCCACGACGTTGTAGTTGTTTGTGTTTACTTCGCAACATTTATTTGTATGTAGCTAAGTTTGGTTGGAGCTTTATTGTTATGTATTGAATGCATACATCACGTTCTTACTTGTTTGTAGCTAAGTTTGTTTGGAGCATTTATTTGTATTCAATATTGTCACAGTTATCTTACTATTATTGATATTTGCTAATACTTATATTTATTTTTTAACTATAGATGTCATCATCGCGGTCACGGGCAAAGGCAAAGACAAAATTTGAAAAACTATTGATGTCTCCATCGAAGATTAAAAAATATGTAGAAGAAAACCTTGTTTGCAAAAAAAAATGTTGCGAGCCTGCACGCGATGAGGGCTCAAATGAGAGACACAAACAAGCCGAGGGTGTTACTCATCCTATTCACCATCTGCCGTTGCTGTTCGAGTGGCCAAAAGACGCCAGCAAAAAGGACACAAATCAGTTGTTGGACGAAGCTTGTCCTGTGTCGTGGGACGAGTACGACGAGGCCATGAAGTTGGCCGACGAGTCCGACGAGGCATGAAGTTGGCTGCTTGCTCACCAACGTATTAGATTGTGTAGCTTTATCTTTGTCTAGGTCTAGGGCAGACCTCTCGTTTCACTTTGTATGTTACATATGTATTTGCCCGGGAACCAATATAATATTATCTTTTTATTTATGTGGTATTACGTTCTGCTACAGACATACTACACACGTTTGCTACTATTTAATTTAAATACATTAATTATTTTATGTATTTGTTATTTAGTATATAATACACTTCGGCCAACTTCTTCTTAAGCGGCATCACAACTACACATTCATTATTTTTGTTAAAACAGTTCTACAACATCAGGACAGAATCAGCAGATACTGACTACATTGCCAAACAAAATCAGACTGAATCCAGTCTAGTAGCCAAACAGAATCAGACTGCAATCAGACTCAAATCAGACCAGCTGACCAGAATCAGACTGGGTTGCCAAACAGAATCAGACTGAGTTGCCAAACAGAATCAGACTGAATCCAGACTAACCATGTCTAATCCAGTCCAGACTACGAAATCCCAGTCCGTTTCCAAAAAGGGGCTAGGGCTCAAAGCTCCTTCCACGTGATTCCCACATCCTCGTCTCTTCTTTTTTGTGGTTATTTTTTGGCCACAGTGTAATTAAGGGAGTTCCCCCTCATTAAGTAACTTTGTGGAAATTACGTGCAAAGGTCGAGTATTCAACTAAAAGAATCATGTTTAATGGCCTTTTAAGCTTTTGTGCTTGTTCCTTTCAATGACCTAAGTCGAGTAGCTGTACTTATATAGTGTTTCTGTTCCGTCAACTGTCCCAAACACTTCCACCATCGCTCCCATGTGCCCTCGGGGTCCGTTCTCAACCAGACGACATGTTTCATTTTATCAATACAATATATATCTGGCGGCTTATCGAAGCCAATACATTTCTCCCCAACTTGATCCATAGATAGCGCTCTAAAAAAAGGGTCATGTGGGAGGATATTTTGGACGGTTTCGATCTTCATGACGGCCGCGCACCGGCGTGGTCAAATAATAATACGGCCCTATGGTACATATGTGTTCCGTGTCCTATTTTCAAACAGAGTATTTGCACTTGTCAGAATTTGGATCAACATGGGCCATGTCGTGGAAGTCCCAGATCAGGGTCCCAGTTGGCGTTACGGCTTCAAGCTAATGTCGTATCGTGTATAATACTTTTTCCTATTATAGTTGAGCAGATATTGACGGTTACTTATAAAATCAGAAATTCAGTTAAGTACGTGGTGAATAGTGGGGAGAGAAATCGTTGAGAAATTAAAAGCTGTTTTGTTAACATGGTAATGCTGAGGAGAATTTAGATACATATAAATCACATCTATACTACATAAAAAGAACGAGTTTGATGCTGTACTCTTCTTGATTCATTTTTTTTTTAAAGGAATTTTGTTCTTATAAATATTTATTCTCACTTTCTTATTAACTTTTATTATCTTTAATTATGTATTTCTCTCTCTATCTAACGGAAACGGTTCTTTGATTCTCTCTTTCAAACAACCAACACAAATATCTTTTACCGTAGAGATTCTTTCACGGACGAGTCGTCACCCGCACATTTCCAACAAATTTTATATTTCACGTGTATATGCACGTGTGCCTTGCGTTCACTAATATTTATAAAGTTCTCGATTCCAAATGTGAGGAACAATTTATTTTTAATTTCCCGCCAGTGCGAAAACATAACCAAAAGCACCTCCTGCGACACTAGACTCGCGGGTCAACATGCTTCCTATATATCCATGACAAAAAGACAGAATAGTAAAGCACCAATAGGAAGCCAAGCAAGCAATGGCCGTCGTAGGAGGGAAACGGGTAACCGCGGCCTCCGCAAGGAGTCACACTCGCCGGAGCAAGCCGTCGACTTTCTCCAGCCTTCCAAGTCAGTCCCACTTGTCCTTACTGCTTCCCTGTTCTTCTTCTTCTTCTCGATCGTCTATCACTTCCTGTCTTTCTCTTCTTTATCACTTCATTTCCGCACCACTGACACACACACACACACACTCTCTCTCGCGCATACAAACACATGGTGTTTCACCTCACTATCCAACACCACCTCCCTCTGACTTCCTCCGTCCACAGGGCTGCTCAGGAAAGTAGCTCTCGTGTCCTTGATCGGTGCCCTTGCGTGGATTTACCAGGAGATCCAGCCGCCGCCACCAAGGATCTGCGGAAGCCCCGGAGGGCCACCAGTGACCGCCCCAAGAGTTCAGCTCAAGGATGGCAGGCATATCGCCTACAAAGAGCATGGCGTCCCTAGGGAGGCCGCCAAGTGCAAGATCGTCTTCATCCATGGCTTCTGCTCCTGCAAGCACGACGCCATTCCCTTGTCTAAGGTGCTGCCGCTCATCATCACTGTCCTGTTCGGCATTTATTTACCGGTCAACGCCACCTGATCCACATTGTCTTTTTGTCTGTCTGTCTTGTGTATTTGTACGGCACAGGATTTGGCTGAAGAACTGGGGGTATACTTGGTATCCTTTGACCGACCTGGGTATGGCGAGAGCGACCCCAACCCCAAGCGCACCGAGAAGAGCATTGCTCTCGATGTAGAGGAGCTCGCCGATCTACTGGGGCTGGGATCCAAGTTCTATGTCATGGGCTTCTCCATGGGCGGCCAGGCTGTCTGGCCCTGCCTCAAATATATTCCTCACAGGTACACACGCCTACCCATGTTATATTGCCTCCTGATTCAACACAAGTAACTTAAATTAAACCTCCATTCCAAATATGCTGCCAGCGGGTGAGCAGATGGATCACCTTTATGCATTTTATATTTGTCCTTCGTTTAAAAGTTACATTTCGGTTACTTCTTTGTGTTTCAAGCTTATCATGAAATGTTCTCACTCCAATACTTTATATTAGTCTCATGAAAACCTGCATTCCAGTCTATGGGGATCGGAGGCACACATGAACCTTTGAGCAGCTTCTTCGTGCTTACTAACGTTTCTTACCAATTTTTTTCTATCTTATCCTGATACTCTCACATCCGGATCAAGACTCCACTCTTTGTTATGCTAGCTTTGTTAACTCTACTTTTTTTTCTTCTTTCTTCGTACCCAAAACTAAAATTGCTAGAAAGTACCTTACTCTACTTAGGTCTGTACTTTCTAGTGATACACCATCTTAAGTAGCTTGGTTGCTAGCAGTATCTTTACCACATAAGATTACATCACCTGCATAGACAATAAAGAAAACGAAATGCTCCTCTTTTTTCTGCAAACAAATCATGGTCAAGATGGGACTTAAAAAAGGCAATATCCAATTGAAAGCAGCTCAACATGTCAAACTAGGTCCTCAAGTGTTTATTTTAGTTCATATGTGGCCCTTTTTACCATACTTTACCTCCATTAAGCTGGAAACCCTCGAGCTTTCTTCATGTATCGTTTTTCCTACATATCACCGTATAGAAACATATTTTTGACATCCAACTGATACTGAGGCCAATCAATGTTTATAATACTTTAGATCAATATTTGTAGGGACAGGGAGTTAAGTGTAGCCGCAAGAGAGGATGTTTTAAGATAATTTACTATTTATTCTCAAGTATATAATATTGGGAAACCAATGAAGCAATAAGCTTTGTAGTACCATCTAGATGATACTTTAAATTGAAGACAGTGGGAAGGCAACAGGCTTGCTCTTAGCAGGATACTCTATCAAGTATTGCATTTCTTTTTCAAATGTTATCAAAATCTAGTTGGACCGTTCGGTCCGAACGGTAGGACCGCGAACCTACACCCCTACCGGTTTTGGTTATTGTATAAAGCTGATAATACTTGTCCAATCAGTCAATGGACGGTTCAACCGCTCAGGACTGACCGGTCCACTGGTTAACCGGTTTGATTAACTAGACTTTTGTCTCTACAATGAATGAATGACTGTAATTTCTTCCCGCCTCTCAACATGTGACCCAATTTTTGGGCATAGACAACCAAAAAAACCACACCCCTGAATTTCCTAGCACAACTCTCACGAGAACTTCCACTCCTCCTAATGTAAAGGGGTATAATTATGTTTAGGACCGTATTGTGTTAATGAAATTTGGATTTTGAAGTATACAATGTTATCAAAATCTGGTTGGACTGTCCAGTCAAAATGGGCAGACCATGAGCCGGCACCTCTACTGATTCGGTTATTGCGTCAACCCAGTAATACCAGTCCACCGGTTAACTAGTAGCATCAGTTTGATTAACGAGAACTTTTGTCTCAGCCATTGAGTGGGTGACATAGATTCCTCCCTACCTCTCAACATGTGACCCATTTTCCCAGCCCCAACTCTCACGAGAGCTTCTGCTCCACCTAATGTAAATGGGTCTAATTATGTTTAGGATTGTATTGTATTAATGACCTTTGCATGTTGAAGCATCATTTTGTATGAAACATTTGTATTTTGTGATGTATGAGGTTATGACTTTATTGTGGGTTCTAAGAATTCTACTTATCCCCTCATCATAGTTTGAGCTAGTTTGTATTTTGCCTATATTGCCTTATTTTAAGCATATAATATTAAGTTTTCATACATTCCTGATGTCATTGGTTAAACCGGTTCAACCATAGGTCAAACCGGTTGACCGGGAACCACTAACCTCATCAGTTCGATTACCGGTCCAATCCTCATAACATTGATTTGTGAAACATTAGTATTTTTGTGATGTATGAGCTTATAACTAAATTATGGGTTCTAAGAATTCTACTTATACCTTCATCGTAGTTGAACAAGTTCCTATTTTCCCTATATTGTCTATACTTTTAGCATATTAATGTTTTTGTTATGCGTTAATGTCACCGGTTGAACCGGTTCAACTACTGGATAAACCGGTTAACTGGGAACCAGTACGCTCACGGGTTTGATGACCGGTCCGGTCTTGATAATGTTGTGACGAGGCCTCCTATGCATTTCATAGAATAGAAGCAACTAATAGGAGTAGATGTAAAACAGCAATGAATTAGCCAATTCTATCAGAAGAAGTGTAGGACATAACCGAGCATTTGGATGAGAATAGGAAGAATATGAGCCTCTCCTTACAGAAATTGGTATATCAATATTGAAACCCCAAATCAATAACAGAATCTGTTTGTACTGTTACCTTCAACCTTATGTGAGGGATCAACTGGAGGCACAACGGAAGAAGTTGCTGTTTAAGCAACTCTTTCTTTCCTTTTTGATATACACTTGTAGAGGCCAACCAAAAACTACTTAAATATACATGTATCAGCAAAGGTATCAAAAGCACAAAACAAGCCTTTCTGGAACTTGGATTTGCAAATAGCATAGATAACAAACTAAACCCAATATTAGAAAAAAAGGACGTTTTCAAAGAAAAACGATATGATACTAATGGATACTTTGTTAATAACGAGATCAAACCATCTATACCCTTTATATCATAAGAATGCATTTTACAACTTGAGATGACCACTTATCATGGCCAATAAGACGATTCGTCACAAAGAAGGCACGATGCAAAATTCATGGATGTAAAAGAAAGAAAAGTGTGCTAGGATAAACAATAAGGTTTTGTTGTTGTTGTTAAAAATAACATTCTACTAATGATATAGTATGAAATAAATAGACAAAAAACACCACCCCAACATTTCTTCGTTATGAGACAATGAAACAAATATTTTTTGAGGTGATTCTTCTCAAGCTCAACGACAATCTTTTGTCGATTGTAAACACAATATCTTGCCAATAATATCTCTATGTAAAGAAAATAGACTTCTCGCGAAACAAGTTCAAGTGTGTCATTTGTTCGGATTTCGGAACACAAGAATAAGCATAGGGAACTAGGTCTTTATTTCGTTAAAACAGTTGATATCATTCAAAGTCTTCAAATCCAACTCGTGTCAAATCGATTCAAGTGGCTTTAGAGAAGTCGTGATCGAGGAAATAAATCAGAAAATTGAGATTGTTTAAGAATACTACATGCCCCCCCCCCATACATTAGGTTTCAATGAATGATAAATGAACTAAGTTATGAGGTAGAGATAGTAACTTAAGATTGTAAGAACGTGGCCTGCTTTCTAGAAGGATGCCCAAGCATGACGGGGTCGTTGTAAAAAGCTGAGTGGTGTAAAACTATGAACTAGTTAATAGAAGTAGCGGCCAAAGTAGTGGCACCCGAGTGGTAAAGTTGATGTTGTATGACCGAAAGGTCACAAGTTCAAAACCCCATGGCAATAGGATAAATGAATTGCTGTTTTTTTAAAATAAATAGAAGCACAAAAATGACAAAAAGAAAAGATAATTCTTATTCATCAAGTGTGCCTCTACATGGACGCAAATAGAGCCTTTATATAGGCTTCCAAAGAAAAACTAAGTGGGTGGTAGCCAATGTGGGACTAAACCACTTGACTTTCCAAGAGCCCCGAAAAAGATAAAAAAGCATAATAAAATAAAGCAAGCTATTAAAGGCTAACTAATGACACGGCTACACCTGCGCTCATAAATGCGTAAAGGCGGAGCTTGTCCTACATCACTGAGATTGGAAGACAAAAAGTTTTTTTTTTGAATTATAGTCGATTAACAGTTTTAAAAACATCAGAACACCAAAGGAAAAGCCATACGAGAAACCCTTGTCCCAACTCTTTTGAAAAAACTTGAAGCCATTTAAAAATACAAAAGGAAGAATTGTTGAACCATGCAACTCAAAGAATTGTAGAGAATACATGTGGGTCAAGGTATCATAACAAATTAGTGGTTACCATAGCGAGGAGTGCGAGATTAAATCTTCAAGTTTCAGAAGAAGCAAACATCTTTGAGGCCTTGTTTGGTTCCAGATCTAATTGGGACCATGCTCTGTCCTTTTGCGCCACAGAGACGTAAATCCCGACCAACTCAGTCCCACTTTGATCCTGTTTTGTTTGGCAAAAACTGGACTAACGGGTCCGTTTTGGATTCCAAATCCTTTTATCCAGACCAAGTCAATCTTGCTTTTAGTAGGATTACAAAACCCCAATCTGGATTTCGCTCTGTCTTGTGTGTTGTGTTGTTTTATATGCAACACAGAAAACGATGACAGTTCAATCTAATGAGTGCCTACAATGGGATTGTGTTTCCAAACAAAATGGACCGAATTCGGATAAGACTAATCCAGATTTCTTGACTATCCCAGTCTCGACTTCATAATCCCGGTCCTGAACCAAACAGGGGCTGAAGTATTGCTCTCAAGAAGTTGCAATCTCAAAACACAAAACAATTTATGAGTTACGACATTACTAGCAAAAAAAATCCTACAAATGTAGCGCATCCTCAAGGAAGTAGTAATGTAAAACTACGGCTATTTAAAAAATAATCTAGGCAATGACTAAAATGATAATTCTCATTCATAAATTGTGTCTCTACATGGATGCCCATAGAGCCTTTATATAGGCTTCTAAAAGAAAGACTAAACACACGATAGACAATGTGGCCAATAAAGCCTAACTAATGACACGACGACGCCTACACTCATAAGTGCGTATAGGTGGGGCCTGTCCTACATCAACTCCCCTCGACTGCAAAAGACTCGACTCCGTCGAGTCAGTACTGAGGTAGAGCTCCAGAAGATCTGCATCAGCGCGACGAAACTCCTCCTCGGTGATCCATGTGGCGTCTGCTGAAGAACGACCTCTCCAACGAACCAAGAAACAGCGTACAATGCCCTGGCTGGTGAGGATGGTCTGGTCGTCCAAAACGATGTCGATGCGCTTGGGCTACTGCTGAGGAAGTCGAGGCAGAGGCAGTAACGCTACTGACGACGGTGAACCATGGTGACGGTCTGATGAAGCTGCTGCTGGTGGTGGAGGGGGCTCGAATGTACCACGATAAGGAGAAAGATCCTCCACATTGAATATTGTACTAATGCCCCAATCTGCGGGCAAATTCAGTACATAGGCATTGGTTCCCTGTCGACTAAGTATTTGGAAAGGTCCTGACGCTCCGGCATGAAGCTTCTTGAAAGAATTTTTGGGGTAGCGTTCAGGGCGCACACGTACTAACACATAATCTCCCACATTATATTCTTGAAACCTGCGATGTGCATCTGTAGAAAGCTTATAGTTTTCATAAGAAAAAGTAAGTTTTTGCCAAATCTCGGCATGCAAATCATGAATGTGCTGGGCAAAGGTCTCAACAGTGTGGGAAGTGCAGTCATTAGTGGACATAGGCACAAGATTTATAGGCTGGCGGGGTTTGTATCCATTAACAATTTCAAAAGGACTCGTTCCTGTGGAACGATTTACAAAGATGTTGTAAGCAAATTCAGCAGTAGGTAGCAATAAGTCCCAGTTGCCTAGGCGCTCACCAACAAGACATCGCAAAAGGTTACCCAAGCTCCTGTTAACCACCTCAGTTTGACCATTAGTTTGAGGGTGAAAGGCAGAAAAGAATTTGAGGTTGGTACCAAAGATTTTTCACAAGGTCTTCTAAAAGTAGCTAACAAACTTTACATCACGGTCGGAGACTATGGAGGAAGGAAGTCCATGTAGTTTGACTATCTCATTGAAGAAAAGGCGGGCGATACTAGAGGCATCAGAAGTCTTACTACAAGCAATGAAGTGGGCCATTTTTGAAAAACGATCAACAATGATGAACACAGAGTCATGGCCACGGGAAGTGCGAGGAAGACCTAAAATAAAATCTATACTTAGGTCCTTCCAAGGCTCATGCGGAATAGGGAGAGGAGTGTAAAGACCCGTATTTTGTCTTTTGGTTTTGGCCAATTGACAAGTACGATACTGAGACACGTGCGAGCCACATCACGACGTAAGGAAGGCCAATAAAATATGTGTCACTAGAGTGGTGGTCTTATCCCTACCGAAATGGCTAGCGAGGCCACCAACATGTAATTCCCAAACGAGAAAATCTTGAACTGAAGTAGAAGGAATACATAACTGCGTGCCACGAAAAAGAAATCCATCACGTAGGCTAAAATAAAAAGCATGGCCAGGTGTGCTATTGAGAAGTTCAGAATGAATAGTCGCGAAATCAGGACAGGTGGGATATTGTTCTTTCAGTCGGTCGAAGCCCACAACTTCAATGCTCATAGATTGTAGGGTGGTCAAGCAACGACTGAGAGCATCTGCGGCCTTGTTCTCAACACCTGAACGATGCTTGAGGACACAAGTGTACTCCTGAAGAAATTCACACCACTTGGCGTGACACACATTTAAGTTCTTTTGGGAGTTCAGAAAGCGAAGGGCTTGATGGTCAGACTAAAGAATGAACTCTTGATGGAGAAGGTAGTGCCTCCAATGACGCATGGATTGCACAACAACGTAGAATTTTTTATCATACGTGGAATATTTACGTAGGGTTTGGTGAAGGTGGAGGATGACGGCTGGAGGATGGAGGGTGACGGCTGGGCAGGACCTAACCCTAATGCTTTTAGGGTTCGGCTCTAATACCACTTAATGTAAAACTATAACTATTTAAAAAATAATCTAGGCAATGACTAAAATGATAATTCTCATTTATAAACTGTGTCTCTACATGGATGCCCATAGAGCCTTTATATAGGCTTCTAAAAGAAAGACTAAACACACGATAGCCAATGTGGGACTAAAACCACATGACTTTGCAAAAACCCATAAGAAGAGAAAAGACATAATAAAATAAAACATGCCAATAAAGCCTAACTAATGACACGACGATGCCTACACTCATAATTGCGTAAAGGTGGGGCCTGCCCTACATCAAGTAGTACTCGATTAACCTAATTGGTTTTCCATGTTTCTGTTCCTACCATTTAAATCCAAAGTTGAACTTCGGAGAAATGCGGAATCTGAATTTAAGACCACTAGAAGCAAATTTGAGTATCTGCATTGCAATCTCAACTAGTCCAATATTTGAGTGGTAGTGCTAAGTTGGTTGGAGTCTGTAGCAAAATGTAATAAGTTATGTTACATTGGTTTTATAATTCATATCGATGGCAATAGTCAAGATGAATGCCATTATTATAACAGGATGGATGAAATGAAGGAATGCAACTAGAATAGTTTATGACGAAAAGATCCCTCAGACTATAAAGTAAGTTATGTATAAAACTTATACAACAACCATGTTCTGTAAGAGTGAATGTTGGAAGAAAAGAAACAAGGTGTCAACAAGCTGAATATGGCAAAAGCGAACGTTAAGATGGATGTGTGGAAACACGAGTAAAGATTTGAGAAAATAACAATGTAAGCAGTAAAGTGGGGACGGTGATCATTGAGGAAAAGCTACCCGAGGGTTGTCTCAGATTGCATGGACATGTACAATGCAGACCGACAAATGCACCACTTTAAATAATATTGTAGAGTCGATTGCAATTAAAATAGGAAGAGGCATACACAACTGAACTTGGGGAGAGCTTTAAACGAGAGATTTGAAACTTTACATCTTAATGAGAATATGATTCATAACAGAGCTGAATTGAAAATAAGGATCCACATAGTTAGCTCCAACACGATTGGGAATGAGGATTATATGATGATTAACATGATGATGATTCCCATCATAATCATTACAACAACATGAGATAGAGGCTAACAAACGGTGTTGTTGCACTCATACTAAAATTGGAAAGTTAGTAAGTGTAAAAGAAAAGAAAAAAGAGCTAGAAAATGTGAATAGAAGATTGTGTCACCACATTTTAGCATGAAAAGAGGAAACTGTAGATGCTTCATTTAAATAAGGCAGAAACCTAATTTAAAAAATAAAAAACCATTATGTCAAGTTATTCTACACCTAGAGGTGCTAGGCAATGTGGCGCTTCCTGAAAATCAGGTACTTTTGTATTCGAATATGTGAATTTGTTTGAAAATAAATTATCGTGATACCACATGGTAGAAGGAGATAAATTGAGGGAATGGTCAGTTTCAACACTATATTGGTCAATATAGTAGGGCTGACCATGTAAATCTAAGGTGACCAACCTGGTCACTTTGATAGAGCTCGCCATTGCAAGATTTTATCACTGAGTTAGGGTGAAATCTTCTAATTCTTAATTCAAGTTCCAAACCATTTAGTCATCCATCAAGGGGCCGATCAGTGGATCTAGCATCCTCATTAAAAGATAATGTAAAGAAATTGTCAATAGCAATATTATTAGGAATAGGATGTTAATCAATCCCGGAGTGGCCAACAACCATAGTTGGATAATCTAAAGTTGACTAATCCTATTAACGACATTAACTCAACCATACAGATAATTTCTCAATCTTAGAGAGGACAACCAACTTACTAGTGTTATCCAGAGTCCACATGGCAATGATTGGACACACCAATTGGGCCCACCCAGATATGGTTGACTAGGTTGTGGCTAAGTTGGCACAATTTGGACATTGCTCTATACTTGGATCTTAATCAGACAGGTTCAATCCAAATTTAACTCCTAATAAGGTTTCTAACTTCAATCTAGTATGATCGAACCTTTATCTTCATATTGACCCATTCTGGCTATAATGTGTACAAAATATTTTTTTTAGGATGGATTTCGTTGAATAGGGACCATAATGAGCTGGGAACAAATAATTTTTTAATTTAGGACTAGGAATGAATCGGATTTCGTTGAATAGGGACCATAATGAGCTGTCAATACACAATCCTTTGGTAGCTTTGCAAGTTATGACCAGAGGTGATTTGCATCTAAATGAAGCCACTATAGCGACTTGCCAAGCTTCTTAATATATGTAGCTTAGATACTAGATTTCCCTAAAGACTACTAATCCTGATCCAAAATGGGTATGACAACCCTATTTTGGGTCTTTCCTTGGTTTGGGTCCAACCTGTGTTCCTAATTAGATTGAGACTGGTAATCCTAATTCAAGTTGAATCTAATTGCCTTGAAGATGGGTCTCTATGTGCAATATTCATTCTTTTTTTTGGACTCTTAGTAGGATTGACTATTCCTAGTGGAAACCTTATAGCTTGAGGTCTATATATAAGGCCCTTGGGTATTGAAGTTTTCTTGTACTGAAGAGCTCTTTCTCTTCTTTGGGTGCATCCTTCACTACGCTGTTGGGCTCTCTCTTTGAAACCATCTCTCTTTTATAATCTTCTCGCTATAGTGGGATTTCTCTTTTCTCGTAGAGTGGACATGTAGACCGAACACATATATCCTGATTTGATTGTTCTTCTTCTTCTTGACGCACACATTGCCTTATGTTCTTTTTGTTGCAGCGACTTGACAGATTGGTATTGGAATTTGGTGACCAAAATGATGACAAAGAAGTATAGCATAGTGAAAGTAGACCGTACAATAAACTTCTGGTCATGGCATATCAAAATACGAGGCCTTCTAGTACATCCGGTTGTTGCTTAAGCACTCCTAGTAGTAGATAATATGAAAACTTTTGTGTCAACTGAGCACAAACAAGATATGGATAAGAAAGCCCTAACCGCCATCCACTTTTCACTATCATAGACGATCATTCATAAAGTCCCTCAAGAAAAGATTGTTGCATACCCATGAAGGAAACTTTAATCTTTCTACATGGCAGAGACTCTCGAAACAGAATTGCATCATAAGAAACATCTCTATCTAATGCACATAGTTGAAGGTACATCTATTCTTGATCATATTGACAAGTTCAACTTCATTATCATGGATCTAGAAAGTTTCGAGATCAAGGTTGAATATGAAGATAATGCCTTGATTCTTTTAATGTTATCTTCCCTCTTTTTACATGCAGTTCCGTGAAACTATTATCTATGGTAAAGACTTCACCAAGTGAGAAGACGTTATATCCTCTCTCATGTCCAAATCTTTGATGGATAAGGGAATTGGTTGTTTCATCTTGTGGAACCCAAGCACACTTTCATCGTTAGGAGTTGGATTAAAAGAAAATGACAAGAATAAAGAATACATCATATCTATGTCTAGGCCTAAGAATAAGAACTCTTGTAAACCTGCAAAAATAAAGGACATACAATTGAAGAATGTTACAAGTTGCAGAATAAGCAGAAGCATGAAATCACAAATCAATAAGAACAACCTACTGGTGCCAATGTTGCAGAATAAGCAGAAGCATGAAATCTAGTTACCTTTAAAGAATATGGAGACTATGGACAATGCATTTGCTATGTGTTTAATACAAGGGCAACCCTCTTTTAGACAAGAGAGTTGGACACTATCCTTGACTTGACCAAACCCTATTAGACATACTGACTTATTGGACTCTTAGCTTGAATGGTCTTATGGACACATGCCCCTATTACTTATGACTTTTTTTTAATTTAAAGAGGTAGTATATTGTTCACCCAAGAACCCCTTCCAGGCTCTATAAAGAAAAGGAGCCACCGTCCCGTACAACGATAACCCAGGAAGATGTGTAAAAGGAAAACTACCTTTTTTGCACACGTATGGTATGTGGTATACCTTGTCTACCGTTAAAGAAAGAGGATCTAACTATAGGTGGCATAAGGTGTAGCGACCCAAAACAGTAGCTTTCATCCAGGGTACCCCCATACTCCGCTAGGCATCTGGCAGTCTGATTTGCCGCTTTGTTCACCCAAGACATGGTGATGTTGTCCTTCTCAATGACCTCCCTGATCGCCTTGACGATGTGTTTGATTTTCCAAGGGGAGTCGAAGGCTCCCATGACTAGATCCACAACTAGGTGCAAGTCCGTTTCTATGGACTCAACTTGAGTATCATATGCTTTTCCCAAGTTGGCCGCGTAAAAAATCGCTTCTAGATATGCTTTTATCTTGCCTACTGCTATCCCGGGGGAGAACCCCCAAATAACATCACCCTCAGAGTTTCTCGCCAAGCCTCCAACCGTGATGGAGCTGGTTTGGTTTCCTCTTGTCTTCCACCTTTTGGCTGCTACATTGACCTTGACCTTGCCTTGGTTGGGTTTCTGCCATCAGACGGATAGATATGTCCACGAGTGGATGCGAGGTAGGGAGATACGGGCACGATGCCAGACTGACAAGGTTTGGGATTGGGCACCTAAGTCCGCAAACCCACTAGAGTCCATCATTGTGTTGAAGAGGTGGATGGCTTCCCTCTAGACCCCTGAGGGAATAAGCTTGCGGCCGTCAAATCTGCTGCGACAGCGCGCCTTCCATAACGACCATAAAGTGACTTGTGGCAGTAATCCCCTGAGAGTTCCCAAGAACGTATTACTCGTTGTTTTTCCCCAACAACGTTTAAGAGCTCCTGCTGTAGAGAGGCTACTTTGGAGGAGTGGGAGGTCCAGGATGTCTTCGAGGTGAGTCCATAACACTTGGGCCGCATCACCACAGAGGAAGAGGTGATCCATATCTTCATAGTTGTTGTCTCAGCAACACTCGCATTTGGATGTTAAGGGAATCGTACAAGCAATAATTCTATCGTCCACTGCTAATGCCTGGTGCAGGAGCTTCCAAGTGTGCGTAGAAATCTTGAGGGGGATGTCAGGTGCCCATATCCACCCATGAAGCCGGAAAGAAGATCCTACATTGGTTGCGATATGAAGGCCACTCGCTCAGAGGGTTTTGGATGACGCTAAAGACAATGAGCCCGAATAAGTTGGCTCCCAAACCACTTTGTCTGGTTGGTCAGGATGAAGCTGGATGCTTCTTCTTAGAAAGTAAAAGATGGCTAATCGTTATATTAGACAAGAGAAACCCTGCTCCTATAAATAGGAGAACAAGGAAGTGTACATGACATAAGACAACCCTAATGGGCTAAGACGTACTTGGGCCCATAATACAAAACACTTAACAACATAAATAAACAAACTCTCTAACACTCCCCCTCAAGCTGAAGTTGAGAGAATCCCAAATCAGCTTGCAAATAGAGAGTCAAACACAGAAACAAAACAAAAAAAGATAAACCAAGCCCATACAAATTCCCCCCCCCCTCTTCAATATTACATTAAAACACTCAAACACTCAGACACTCCCCCTCAAGTAGATACTCCAAGCAAGCAGGTAGGTCGCAGAAGCTTCTCGATCATCTGGAGCAGAAATAAGCAACATCACAATCATCTGGAGCAAAAGATGGAATAGCTAATAGGCACCAAGGTCTTCATCAAAGTCGTCGTCGTAGTAGCCAGAGAGTGCTGGATCACAATAGTAGAGCCTAGAGAGTGCTGGATCACAGTAGTAGAAAGTCGACGTGCCAAAACACGGACATGCTAGAGAGTGCTGGCGCACAGCAGTAGAGAGTCGACGACGTAGGCAGATAGAAGATCGGTAAGCAGAGTAGCAAGCAAATAAATAACTCCAGTAGACGAAACTCCATGTAAAGTCAGCAACAAATGTCTTCATCATTTTCCCTCTTTACACAATATCCATTACAATAGCTGACGTCAAGGTCCAAAGAATGTTGGTCCACAGTAGAAAGTCAACGCGCAAATAAAGCACGGACAGCAGAAAGTGCAAAAGCACAAAGCAGCAAACAAAATGTGCTAATCATAGCACAAGTAGTAAGAAAGACGTCTGAATATGTAAATTCATAGTAGCAGTCGAGGTAGATGATGAATAAGCAATAATAGCAGCAGCAAGAAGATCCATAAAACATCAATAGAAGTGGCATGAATATCCATTTAGATAGCAGCAGAAAGCACCACATAGTAGCAGCATGAAAATCCATATAGATAGCAACATATATATCTTCTTCTCTTTCTTCATCACTCCTCCATCTCATCTCTTCCTCTATTTCTCCCCCTCACACCAACCACGGAAGGAAACAAGAGCGGTTGGGGTGGACAATGGTAAAGGGGGTTGAGGGGAAGCCGCCCCTCGCGGGGGCTCGGGGGCAGCGCCCCCGAAAAAAAGGTCTACAAAGATTTTCAAAGAGAAATAAAGCACAAATCTTCATAAAGATTAATAATATTACAGATAAAATCCATCCAAATTTGCTCTAGCCAGTCCAAGAAATTTGATGTCAACTTGACGCCACATACACCATAAACGTGGAGATTTCAGATGCAACAGAGAGCAATGATGCTCATATACAGTAGCAGGAGCACCTGACAACGGGAGAAGCCCAAAGTAGACAAACTCCTGTCCACACGACACAGTTAGGTCACTGCTGCCAGCAGATCGGAGTCGACCAGCGCCGCTTCCGTTAGGTGGACCGCGATAAGGCAGTAGGCAACAACAGTCGTCGCGGGACGGAGGGAGGTAGCGGTCAGGCGGCTAAGGATCAGGAGTTGATTGCCTCTGTCGCTAGTTAACAGAACTTCATCAATCGCTCAGAGTGGTTAGCATCCGCAGAGGGGGAGCTTGCAACCCTCATATTACTCTGCCCACTGAATACAACCAGGAACTGGATTAGCAACCACAAGATTGCAATCAGCGGTAAGGAGTTGTAGATGTGTGACTGCGGGTGACGACATGATATTGACTTGTTGGTTCCTTGGAAAATTAGGGGTGAGAGGGCTTCTTGCTGAGTTGTTGGGCGGGAGATGATGGCAAAAAATGAATTGGGGTGGCTGCGACAGCAGGATTATCGTGATGCCGCACAAAGGTTCAGTTACGGGAAGATTGTAGATAGTAGCGGTAGTAGAGATAGAAGAAAAAAACATACGACCATGGAGGTCAGAAACACGCCCGACGGGCGGCCAAGCCAAGAAGGGAGGCTGCCGCCAGCAGGCGGAGTAAAAATCGTTTGTCTCCTCTAGGATTAGGGTTTTTCTAGGATTAGGGTCGGATCACTGCTCTGATACCATCTTAGAAAGTAAAAGATGGCTAATCGTTGTATTAGACAAGAGAAACCCTGCTCCTATAAATAGGAGAACAGGGAATCGTACATGACATAAGACAACCCTAATGGGCCAAGACGTACTTGGGCCCATAATACAAAACACTTAACAACATAAATAAACGGACTCTCTAACACTCCTGTTGAAAACCCTTTGTATCCCCGAGGCTTGAAGATGGTTGTGAATGAAATCTAAGTCCCACTCGTGCTCCGGAGAGTACACATCCCGTATAGAGAGGTGAGAGTCAAAGACTAGGTCCACACTTCGCTCCGAGGACAGAGGCCCATCACCAACCAAGTTCACAAACCAGAAGGAGATATCTCCTCTACCCACCTCCCAGTGGGAGTTGGACATGACCAGGGGGAAGACTTCCAAATATGTTTCCAGTAGGGAGAGGCAAAGGATCCCAGTTTCAGGAACCATGGATGGAGATCATCGTCCCTCCATCTGTGACTACGGTACTTCTCCCGACAGAAGGATGCCCATATAGTTCTGCCTTCAAGCACACTCCATGCTTCTTTGACATACCCATCATGCTGGGAAAGTCAGAGGGATTGAATGTCGAGGCCACCTTGTTCAACTGGGGGGCAAGTTGTGGTCCAGTTGACCCATGATCTCCTCTTGTGACCATCCCTAGATTCCCAGAGGAAAGATTGAAGTGCTCTGTCAATTCTCCTAACCACTGTTAGGGGAACAACACTGTTGAGAAGAGCGTAAAGCGGTACTGAGTTGAGGACAGATTGGATAAGAGTGAGCCGGCTCGCGAAATTCAGTAGACGCCCACACCATGCACCTGTTCTCTTCAGGATTTTCTTTAGCAGGTCTTCATAGTGTGCGACTTTGGATCTTCCTTTAGCGAGGGGAAGGCCCAAGTAAGTAATGACCTCTGAGCTACCGTTGCAACCCAAGCTATGACTGACTCTGGCGAAGGCCTCAAGAGTAGAATGTCCGAAGAGAAAACCAGATTTTTTGTAGTTGACACATTGTCCTGATGCCTCAGAGTATAGTTTGAGCCCTTGCAGCAGGTGGGGGATGGAAGAGCCTTGTGTGTTGAGGAAGAAAAGGATATCGTCGGCAAACATCAGATGTGTCGGGGCTGTGCCCTGCCCTCGAGTACGGAAACGATGAATGGAGCCTTGGGATCCCAAGCTGGAAATGTGTCTGCTTAGAGCCTCCTCTATAAGAATAAAGAGAGAGGGAGACATAGGATCTCCTTGCCTCAAACCTCTGGTGGCCGAAAAGAAACCTCCTCTTTGACCATTGAGATGCACGGTAAAACGAGCCCCCAGTAGGAACATTGAGATGAAATTGGTGACCCTGTGATCAAACCTGAAGCAAGTAAGAACTCGAAGGAGAAAGCGCCATTCTGTCCGGTCGAAGGCCGTGGACATATCCGCTTTGAAGACGAGATTCTCCCCAACAGGGCTATGTTCTAGATCAATGCATAATTCTTGGGCCAGCCTTATGTTACTGCTGATGTCCCGACCTTGTACAAACGCATTTTGTTCCAGAGAAATAATCGAGGGAAGAAGTCTTGAGAACCTTATAGCCATTGTCTTGGATACTAGCCGCATGGCAAAAGATCCAATACTAATAGGTCGGAAGTCATTGAGGGATTCCAGAATCTCCACCTTGGGTATGAGAGACAACTTAAGACTGGGATGCATCTCTCCTCCTTGAAAGCAGTGTTGCACCATATCCAGCACGTCTTGCTTGACTGTGTCCCACGCTGCCAAGAAGAAGGAACCGATGAATCTGTCAGGCCCATGCGCACTGTCGGGATTCAGACTTTGGAGAGTAGAGAAGATCTCAGTTTCATTCGGGATTGCCATAAGGCTGTCATTATCTTCCAGGGAAACCATCGAAGGAATATGATGGAGAATAGAGTCCATAGAAGAGATTGGTCTTGCACAGAAAAGGTTATGTTAAAATATAAAAGATTGATTGAATATGAATAGAATGGATACAAAGACTGACGACCTCTCCTTTATATAGGTGAGGAGAGACACCCTATTACTTAAGACCCAAGTAATCTAAACTAGACGGGTCGGAATATAAAGGCCCACTAAACTAATTAGCCTATTTAACTAATAGACTAATATAGACACTTTAACACTCCCCCTCAAGCTGGAGCATGGGTGAAACACATGTCCAAGCTTGGAGAGTTACATGACTCGATAAAAAGAAATAATAAATAAAAGATGAAGATAAATATCACTCCCATACAAAATATGTTACTCCCCCTGAAATAATATTCCCCTTGAATCATATGGTGATGATGACTCTGCAGGCTGAAGATACTTGAGCTTTGAAGGTCTTCCTTGAAGTGCATCTGGAATGAGGACATCTGAAGAATGGACCTGATACTACAACAATTCGCCACTGGAATACGTGCTTAACGCGGCACGAACGCGGACGGACGATCTGCTGCTTGATACGATGCAAGAACCATAAAACTCTGACGCATGAACCTTGGGGGCTTGACGGGAAAGTAGATATCATCCATCAAGGAAAGTCCCAAGAGGATCAGCTACAGGCGATGTCGATACAGCAGATGCGGCTCGGAGAAGACGTGATGAAGCAGCTCGGTGAAGATAAAACTCTGAGCTTCTGAAGAAGCACCCATCTGTCTCATGTGAATGCAACTGAAGGAATACACCATCAACACCTGACGTACATAACGCGGTACGAACGCGGATACGGTGTCGACGCTGGATCTTCACTGCTGGCTCAAGTAGAGAACTGGTGTGCTGAATGATGTGAAGCTCCATGAAGATAGCCTGGAATATATATAATCTGAATACATATATCATCATCTCATCTCATACTCTCTCTCTCATACATTCTCTCATATATTCTCATGCTCGCTCTCTCTTCTCATCTCTTTCTCTCCTCTCTATCCCCCCCGCACACCAAATACGACAAGAGTGAGTGTTTGGTGTGGAGAACTGGACATATGACCCCCCCGCAATGTGAAAAAGGGATGCTCACAGAATATGGGTGGGTGGGAAAGAAAATGGTGGAAAAAGAGAGAAATATGTGAAATGGAGATGGGTAATATGTGGAGAATGAAACCGATAGCCAAAGAGAGTATACTAAATGGGTCAACATGAGATCCGGGTAGAAAAAGAAAATCCGATTAGGGTCAAAATAGGATCCGATTAGCAAAAGATAGAACCAATTAAGGATCCGAATAGAGACAGGGATAATGCATATGGGGGTAGTAAACATGGTTGTTTGGTAGCGGTGGAGAGTGATGGGTGATCGCCTACTGTAGATGGCAGCAGTAGCATGATGACGCACAACGAAGCAGCAACTTGCGGATGAAGATCGTCGGAATGATGAAGTGGAGGAGCAGCAACTTGCGGATGATGGATGGACATGAGTCATATGACGCTCGGCTGATGAAGCACTTTTGTCGCAACATAGGAGATGACAAAGGGTCTCCTGCGTGACTCCGGAGATTTTGCATGCCAAAAGGATGCATGTAGAGCCAAGGCGGAGCCTCTCCAAAGCGGCGATGAAGGCTGATCTGAAGACGTCATGAGATGGAGCGCCGGTTGAAAAAGTGCGATCAAGGCTGGGGATACGATTGCTTGGATAAAGCAACACTACAGTCTACGAGCACAGATACTAGGCGATGATGGATGATGACGATGGTGCTGCTAATTGGCGGCTGCGGCTGTGGCTGCGACGCCGGCTGGTGCGGCTGCTGGCGGCGGCGCCGGCTGCTGCTGATGGATGCGGCGGCTGGTGCTACTGCTGGAGACAGTCGAAGACATTGGAGAAGGGTCGGCAACTGTGGCTCAAGGCAAGGATGACTGTAGAGAATATCTACACCTGCTTGCGGCCGGCGGTTGCTGCTGGAGGTGAAGATCGGCGTCGGAAAATAGATGTTGTCGGCGCACGGACAGGAGATAGGAGAGCGACGTGGATCGGTAAAGAATAAATGAATATGGAAGGAGATAAGAAGCCATGGAGGCCGGGATTTGCCTAGCGGGCAGCCGACCAAGCCATGGAGATGGCGCGGCTGCGGCCGCCCGCAGGCGGGCGCTCGCCCTTGGCTGCTCTCTCGAAGAGGCGGCGGCCGGCGGCTCGGGTAGTTGCGTGCGCCGAAGAGGAGAGAGGGAACCGGGCGGCGCTAGGGTTCTCTCAAGATCTAACCCGCTCTGATACCATATTAGAATGTGTGGTATTCAACCCAAAACCAATTGGCAATGGGTGAAGGGACCACACACCTTATAAGCGCAGGACCTATCCCAGAGCTCAACGGTGTGGGATAATCCTAACATCCCCCCTCAACTGCAGCCACTTTTGTGTGCTTATTTTTTAGGTAGGGTGTGGTCCTCACACTTGTCTCATGGGGTCACTTTAACATGTTAGAATAAAAGCAAACTGCTTTGTTGATGATGGCTTCAGTTCCCTCCACCCAAGATATGTCCTCGCGTTTTAGTCCAAAGTGCCATGCCTCTTGCGCTTGTGATTCACTAGGGCGTGAAAAAAACGCGTGTTGCGGTCACCTTCTTTAATCCATCGGTAGCCTGCTAGCTCTTTCCAATAGCTTTCTTCCATATCGGTAGCCACGCCAAGATCCTTCATGGCTTCATCGATCGCCTTCCTGCCCCTCTCATCATCAACTCCATCCCACCTCTTTTGCAAGTCGTTGACCCGACATTCACAGTCGATCACTTTGGCAAAGACGTTCCCGAAGACTTGTTTGTTCCAGCTGGAAATCCATGACTTTAGATTCCTTTGCTTGGCAAAGACCCTAAAAGGCGGGTATCCCCATCCCTCCATAGCCCACCCTCTTTTAACGATATTGATAAAGTCCTCATGCATTGTCCACATCTTCTTAAAGGAGAATGTAGGATGGAAAGCTCTCTGCAGGTTACCCTTGAAGATGGAGAAGAGGAGGGGGGCGTGGTCGGAGACCTGGGTACGAGTGAGATGCTCAAGGGAACATATCCAATCCTCTGGCCAACTATTGCTGATAAAACCGCAGTCCAGACACACCCATTTGGTTGGATGTCCTTCTTGCTTGTCCACCCATGTAAAAGGGGGGCCACTGAAGGGTATCTCTGTTACTCCCGTGGAATCAACCCAGTTGTTGAAATCTCCCATCGCCCTTCTGTTAGGCTGCCCACCCCCTGCTTTGTCGGTTGCATATCTGATAGCATTGAAATCGCCACATACCAACCACAACACCCCCAGAAGGGCTGACCCAATGTCGGCCAGGTTGTTCCAAAGAAGTTTGCGTTGGATCATGTAGCAAGAGGCATAGACCATCGAGACCCACAACTTCTCCCTTCCCTGATGAACTTCCACAGATCTCACGTGCAACCGGCCTGCGCTCAACATATGCACTCTCCTCAGAATTTTTGGTACCTAAGACTTTGATAGTTTTGACATATTTGATGCTCCCCTTGAAATAGATAATTGTAGAATCAACATGTTGACTTGAAAGGTCGGAGTTTTGTCCATGAAGCACGTGTATCTGGAGTAGAAGACAACTGGGAGAACCAGGCAGGTTGATCGAGTCATCGTCACTGAAGCAGTTCTAGATGTTGAAGACTACTACAGGGATGACACACATTGGTCTGGAGAAGGTACATGCCACAAGAAGAATATGCTGCGGCAAATGGTCAACGTGCTTGGACGAGCTCTAATATGATCAAATTTATAAGTAAGCATCTCTTGTATACAATGAATTGAAAAACGGCCGATTAATCGGCACAACACCCAGGTCATTTAAATTTTGCCAAAATTGCTGGTTAACCGTTTTTGTAATTAATCGGCCGTTTCCCCCCACTTTTTGTCCTTTTTTCCGTTTTTTGCCCTTTTTTCCCGCTTTTTGGCCTTTTTTTAAAAATTTTTCTGTACACCTGTAATTTTATATAATAAACTATATGGTCCCAAGTATTATTGACTATAATATATTAAACTTATTATAGATAAACCAAGACTTGCTTATTGAGTGAGTAAAACAGTGTACAATGCAGTCTCTTACATAACAGAAGAGAATAGAGACTAAAGCAGAGGTGAGCAATATGAGACTAAACTACAGAAGTAAACAACATAAGTGAGGCACATGCTATGCACATGACACTCAACAAAACAGAACAGAAAACAACATATCTCTATACTTATATACATTAAATATCCTATGATAAGCCTCGTTCTAATATAGAATGCATACTTTGTATGCAATTTGGGATAATAGGGTACTGCTGTAAAGTGTAATTTATACAAGTAAAATATATGTAACTATTATCTAATTTTAGAATGCATACTTTAGTTAAATGTACTGCTGTAATGTATGAGTAATTGATGATATGCACATATAACAATAAGTTAGAAAGGTATCCAATAATTAGTCTATTGTTTACTGCTTAGCTACGTAAACGTGTGATGCAATTTTTTTTCTGTATCATGTATGTAGGGTGTTTTATCCATGTCAAATCTATTGTTTATTATATTATGGCTATAATTATTGTCTTATAGCTATCTTATAAACTATTTGGGTGTTTTGTATTGTTGGGTAGAGTGTTTAGAATCTTTAGATATATATAAAAGTTCCAAAGAGTATTAGTATTTATATACATATATATGTAATTTTGTATAAAATTATATAGGAAATTAAAATCTGTTTTTTCAAAAATCGGCCGCTTACCGCTTAACCAGTTACAAGGTGACGTTTTTTAAAACATTGCTTGTATATATGAGCAACACCAAACCCCTCTAAAGCCCAAACCTCCATTTTCCCCACTCCTTGCCCTCCTTGCTTTGCCCATCCTCTAAGAGATCGTTGAGTAACAAGTGCCTATTAAGAAGATTTGAGAAATTGTGTAGATAGACAACAATTACAAGCCATGAGACAATCCTAAAAGCATTTGATCATGATCAAATTCGTAACCCAAGAAGAAGGGGTGATCCTTATCACCTTTCTTGGTTCTTCTTTCTCTCCCTTTTTTTAACTATATCGAGTCAGACCCTTCTCCTACCATTATCAAATAGAACATGCTGAACAAAATCTTTTTCATGGAAAACTTGCTTGATTTAGATCGAAAAAATTGTATGAATTTATGAACGTGCTATGGCTCGAATCCGGAGTCAATCTTATATCCGATAGGAGCAGTTGAACAAACATATTGGAAACTTCGATGACAAAGCTGGGTAAAGGATCTTTTACGAGGTCAGGTGGTCGGATCGACACGACTAACTGTGCAATACTCCAAGATTATGCTTCCAACGCTAGATGGACGGTGTGTTGCTAATTGGGATGTCCACGATGAAAGTAAAAGAGAGTTAAATTCGTTTGATGTAGCGTGTCAAAGAAGCCGATGACAATGGACATGCAAGATGATTCGTCTTCTCCCATTGATGATGGCATAAGAAATGTATATTAGATGGCAACTTGGAAGCTAAATGTAGAGATTTGGCATCGACATTGAAATTTGGATGATGTATAAAACATTTGAAGCTCATGGAAGACAACCTATAAAAAATGGAACTTAACCCTTTTATTTATATCTTCCTCTTCTCTCTTTTGGAATCTTCATCTCATCTCTTCTCCTCATACTCCCAATGAGATTCTGATGAAAGTAGGGGATAGGGTTGGAGAGAACACGAGTGAGTGGGAGTGAGTTATTTGCATGACCAAATGAGTGAGAGAGAGTTATTTACATGACCGAAAGTTTATGTGTTTGATTATTCAATGTGCTTGAGAAATCTAGACCTCATGTTGGTGATCGTGTTTGAAGGGTTGAGCCTCACACTCGTAAGAGATAGACCTTGCGCATGAGAGAGCTTGACTTCACACATGTGACTTCATGCGTGAAGAGAGGACATTTGGAATTCCTGAACTACAGATCAAAATTCTGACCAAGATAGCTTACAACAATAGGTACAATAGGCAACATGAGAATTTGATCAAGGACTCAACGTGTGACAGGGTGGACATGCCATGTCATACTACATTTGGGAATCCTATCCATAGGCATGGTGTCAACCCTAGTGAACATGTCGTGTGTGTGTCAATCTGGAGTCTCTAACTTTAGACACGCCATGTGATTTAGATGACACGACATGTCTTCCACTGCCAAGGAGGATGGAACCCAATGGCGACATTACATGCTGGATGATTGATGTGCCGTATCCTCCTCCCATCATGGTAGGAGAAACCCTAGTGACAACATGAAGTGTGGATTAATTGACATGGCATGCCGTTGATTTCGGAACGAGATGACCATGCTGGTGGTCGACATGCCCTATTGATTGATTGGTATGACATGTATCTAAATGCTGGAGTGTGACGACTGTTGTAACATTGGGATTGCGCTACCGACTAATCGTGTGAGTTGAGAAACACACTGTGTCACTTGTCGTTGCAACATGACGACTATCGTTGGATGATGCTTTTAGACCCAGAAAGAAGGCGAAGACCTTCACCCTTCACTTGTTGGCCTGTTGGTGGGATGTCTTGGACAAACTTGCTAATGCCAAGGGAAACAACTAGACTTGCTGATAACAGGGGAAACCATGAGGATAGAATATAATTGTCTTTCCTAGGATGTCATGGCGGGATTTGATCATATGGCGGTGGAGCACGTCGATGTTGAGGAGCAAAACAAGGGGATATTGGGCACCTTGGACTACTAGAACAAGTTATGCACTGAAATTGTTAGAAGTTGTTGAAGTATTGGAAAAGACGATGTAGATATGACAAATGCGATAAAGATGACATTGGTAAGGTCATGGGATGACAAAGATGATGATGTAGAAGGTAGTACATACGATCATGAAAGCAACCAACCAAGATAGGGCGGCTGCCCGCTTGCAGGCAGAGATCTTCTTACTTTCTCTCTAGGGTTAGGATCCCTGCATGTAGTAGGTTGCAAACATGTCTTCTCTTCCGAAAAAGATAACACATGTCTTCTAGAGCAACATATGATGGAAGACATTTGTAGAAGCCATTCTTAGTCACCATGGTTAAGTAGCTCCCTACAAGAAGCACCACTGGATGAATAATGCACGATAGTCAAGATAAGAGCATTGTTAGACAAATATTACGCTATAGTGGTGGTCAATGTGCTTGCGACGTGCTGCTCTAGGAATATCCTCTATCATAGTGATTTTTTCTTTTCTCATCTATAACTTCCCCTCACACCAACCATAAAGAACAAAAGAGTGGTGGGAGTGGACTCAAGAAGAAAGGAACTCACAATGAAGAAGCACAAAGCCATAGCTTCATAGATAATCAATCGCAATATTGCTAGGGGGTCTGGGGGGCGCTACTCCCCATTAAGGGGGTCCAGTTGCCCCTTAACATGCAAGAGTTGAGGGGTGACCACGCTTGAAAAAAAGTATACAATGATCTCGAGTAGAGATTAAGTAGAATTTTTGCAAAATAGGGCTTTCATGCACATTAGCAACAAGGGAAGAGGCACATGCACCATTGTTGCTCCAGATGAGTACTTTGGCGGTTGGCAGTGGTTCCACGGTGCAGGACGCGCCTGCTGACCTAGTTGTCAGTGGCGGCTGTTGGCTCGGGTGGCAGTGACAACTATGAGGCTCAGGTGTTGAGAACGACTGGTGGTCTGTGTGCCGACTGCGGTTGCTAGCCCGAGCGCCATGGTTTAAAATTTTGATTTTGACGTTTTTGATGGCTTAGAAACAAAAAATTACAGAAATTTCGATGGAAATTTTGACATTTACGCTTATTTTGACACAAGATTTCAACAATCAAATAAAGGAATTAAGTCACGAAATTTTACCAGGATGATCTACATACATAAATACACCTAGTTATGCAATCAAATCATATATTGATCTACACGTGTGATAAGATTGAAAACTATTTTGGAGGGGATTTCGATGACATTTTCAATAACATAATGAAGGAATTAGTTTATAGGTCATCACGTTAATAATCATATTTTATCCATTATCTTGAAAAATAGGATATATATCAAGTCAGATTTGTAAAATGATTGTAGTTATATGTAATTTATAGCATAATTTCATAAATCCTCAAGTTTAAGTTGTAGTCTATCACTTGCAACTTGCAATTCAGAGAAATCTTTTGACCAAGCTAGGGGAAAAGTAGAAGAAATAGATGTAGATGGGAAGGAGAGAGAGTAAACTTAACTTAGATCTGAAGAACAATGTCTTCAAGAGCAAGAGAACACCAAAAAAAACCAAAGAAGTAATTATGTAACCATCCAAGTGCAGCAAGCTTTGTGCCGTTGATTGTCGAAATTGTGAACCCATTTCGGTTGTGTTTCGCAAAATGCATGCCAAACTGGCCCTTTTCAATGAAATTGCTGTATTTTTTTTGAAATTTTGACCCCTTTGCGTAATTTCTATCGAAACTTCGAATTTTTACTTACCTATTCTTGGGTGTGTGCATTTCTATGTTTGATACCTGTCGAAACTGAAATTTCACGCAAAATTTCAAGATTTCGAGCGTATTTTGAGATTTTGACTGAAATTTTGAACCATGCCGAGCGCTAGCTATAGTTGTTGGTCCAGCTAGCGGCGACAGTAATGGGCTGACTTGGCCCTGCTGTTGGCGATGTGACTAGCCGCTTCTACTGGCTGTGAAACCATGAGCAGCTACTAGTGGCTGGAACAGACGATGACGAGGCTGTTGTTGTTTCCTAGTGGTGGCGCTTGCACCCGCAACTCTTGGTGTGAGCCGCGGTTGTTGGGTTGGCCTTGCTGACACCAATGGGAGAAGGTGATGACTACTACAAATCTAAAAGCACGCCATTGGAAGTGTATGCCTAGGATGACCTAGAGAGGAAGGGGCGACAACTTGTTGGCTTATATATCCCTTGTTCTTCTCTTTTCTTGTTCCGAAGGAGAGTGGTAGCACCCTAGGGTGTGCATGAAGAAAAGTTGGGGGTCAACGACTAGGTTTAGGATCCCTAAGAGCGTACTTTGATACCATGTTACTGGGAAAAAATATTGAGACAATATGGACAATGTATTTATTATGTGTTTGATACTAGAAGAATCAGGGGCGGAACCAGACTTTAATCATTGGGGGGGGGCAAATTTACCTCATTTGGTGAGTAAACAAAATATATAGTGTTATAGTTGGATTTTTCTTGACTTTGTAAGTCTTTATGTGCTCAATTATATAACAAAATCCATATATTCTCTTTCACAATTTTGTTGTGAGAAAAGAAATATTATTTATATATGAAGATTCATAATCTAGTTTAAATAAACTTCTAACTAAATTTCACTAATAAATATGTAAGCTGAAGTTGTTTCTTCATCACTATAACAAAAGTATAGTAATGAGAAATTTAATTCTAAATTTATAACATATATTTAAATTGTGAAATAAAATGCGATGATAAGGATGATAAACTCAATTTCATAATTTGTAGTTTACCTAATTTTGTTGTGTACATTTTGAAAAAAAAGATGTTATTGTTTGGTCTTAGTGTACAACTACCTAAAGTCATTTTGCAAATTTGATTACAAAAATTGATACATGTTAGTAACGTACAAAAGAAACCAATACATAATAATATTTTTGGAAGGACATAGTATACACAATTAGAAATACTAGCACGCTAAATAACATTTGGCATGCATCTATGAACATTCACAAGTATAGCTAGATGTGAATCTATTAGTTTTATTTTGACTGATAAGAAAAACACGACATTTCAGATTGGCAATCGTCATCCAAACATGTAGATATTATCCTAAAATTATTTTATTTCAAAACTGGTGTTGGCTCTTTTAAAAGTATGGGTGGGTCTATGTATGTGAGAACACCATAGGTTGCTCGATTCTTAGAGTCAGATTATTCTCTGTTCTGATAAAGACTTTTTATACCTCCTGTATGGGTATAGAAGATGTGAGTTGGGAATGCTTTCATGGTAGAGGTCAACATGGTCTTGATCAATTTTTACAGTCTCTCATCAGACGGTTAGGAGGACAATATGGGTTGTCTTTCAGTAGTCACAACCAAGCTAATGTCTAGTTATATTGCGATGCTTAGAAGAGAAAACTCCTAGGATAGTTAAATGCTGTAGCTTTCAAAATTATTAAACCCATGAAAATATGTCAAACATGGTAGATGTTATGACAAGATTCATGTGCATGAAGTACTTATCAATTGGACATAGACATTATTTTATGTTGTTCCCTATTGACCAAGAGTATGGATATTTCTCATTGATTGATGATGTATAACCATTCAAAATTCATGATCCTATACGGTCTTGTTCCTTACCTTATTCAGTCGAGATAGTAAGGTATTGGAGTATTCCACTAAATAAGTATGGTATCTTATTGACTGGAGCATTTTAACAAGTCTAGTGGTAATAAACATAATTTGATCTCAATTGTTCTTTAATATGTTCAATGTTGTAATTCCATAATATAAAGACAATCATACACACCTGAAGCGACACAGGAATTGGTCCTTGTGATTATGATGAGTTACGTAGATTGTATTTTTTTGCTTTATTTTTCATTTCAAAAGATTTTAATAATGATGAAATAGGGAACCACACTTTCATGATGAAGAAGTAGGAAAATGACACTTTAACTAGTTATTTATGTAGAAATATTTTTAAAGATTGACAAACAATGATGTTACCAAATAAAACAAAAAAAGGTCTTCACAATATAAATTAGCTATTATGAAAGGAAAATTTAGTATTTAACTTTCAATTATTAGCAAAATAGATATGTAATTTTATATTTGTTAATAGATAGTCGCTAAAAATACTTAAAGTTTAAGAATGTCCGTTGAGTCACTAAAAATTGAGATTTTTCACTAAATGAGTTGGACATTAACAAAATTAATAAAAATTACTTGTATGAATGTTGAACCCAGGCACAACCAGACTAAACGAGAACAATACCACTCCATCTATGTTGTGCCTCTACTAAATTTAATAATGAAAGCTAGTAGAAAGTTGTATTACTTATGTTCTTTATTAGTAGTATATGTACTAATCCAGTTCTTTGCTAGTTGCATCTCTACTAGTTCTCCCGAAACTAACAAAAACTTACATTTGATGAGAATCAAATTCCAACAGAAATGACCGCTACAGAAACCCTTCGACTATGGCTGCTTTGTTCTTTACTTGTAATATATTTAAAATTCTAACGTTCAAAAGTGTGAAAAGTGCTTGGCGAGAGTCAAACCCGGGCGGGTTCCATATATACAAGTGCACTCAACTGCTCCAACAACTCATCCGTTCTGTTATGTTGTGATCTGTTACTCTATAGTACTATCACTTAAAACTATAAGTAGCTATCATTAGTAATGTTTATTTATTTTCTAATTTCTTCTTTTTTTTTGGGGGGGGGGTGGTGCATGGTCCCCGCCCCCCCCCCTCTGGTTCTGCCACTGGAAAGAACCAAACACATTGATGTCAAATATCACTTCTTAGAGAAATGATCGCGCATGGAAACATTCTTGTGAAAAAGGTAGTCAATGAAGATAATCAACTGATATGATGTGTTGCCAGTTTTTAATTTCAGGTTCTTCTTGGACTTATTTAGCATTCACGACGGTCTACAAGGATGCCTTTAGGGGTTGGAGAAGTCTGTTATTTACAAGATGTTGACTTCGCATTAAACTTAAGATTTGCTGTGCCTCGAAGACTCCTAATCTTAATACAACATGGGTATGGCAATCCTGTTTTAGGTCTTGCCTTGGTTTGAGTACATCCCATGTTCCTACTTAGATTGGGAATGCTAACCCAATTCGGCTCACTATGTGTGAGTTCTTATTTTATTTTGAGCTCTTATTAAGGTTGACTATCCCTAGTTGAAACATTGTCGCTTGGGACCTATATATAAGGCCCTTATGCATTGAAGTTATTTTGTACCAAAAAGTTCATTCTCTTCTTTGGGTGTAGCCTTTTCTAGGTTCTTCGAGTTCTCTTTTTGAGAGTGGCTCCCCTCGGTAAGCTTTTTTTCATAGTGAGGTCTCTCTTCTCCGTGGAGCAGGTCATCAAGACCCAACCACGTAAATCCTAGAGTTGATTGTTTATGTGGATTCTTCTTCTTCTCGCATACATATTGCTTGGTGTTCTTCCTACTGGACCGAGTTAATAGAGACAGTCAACAACTAATTCAGAAGCCAATACTCACACCGGACACTGAGTTGGCTCATGCCTAGGTAAGCAATGAGTACCATGGCAGGATCTCACATTAGTACGGGCACTTTTAGTACAAACAGGAGCAGGATTAAAGCCTCTAGATTGTGTATAAAAAGATCGCACAGCTAACTAAAGGTGCACATATCAGCTCGTGGATCAAGCAAAGAAACATGGGATTTGTGCCTATACATTGGACATTTTGACTTCAAAGGTTAGAGAGCAAGACAACCATGTTAGTTGATGACTGGATGTACACCCGTACTCCCGTAGGATGAGAATCCCTGGGAAGGTGGAGCAGACCCTATACACCCGTAGGACGGGCATCCCTGGCAAGGTGGAGCAGGCCTTATACACCCACAGGACACTGGGAAGGAGGTCAAGTAGGTCCTACAGTCCAATACTGGCTACAGTGGGCATAAGGCCCTTCTATGCCTACCGCATGGACCACCAGAGCCCTTAGAACATGAGAGATGGAGAAAGGGAGAGGAGTATGGTAGGTTGGGAAAGGAGGAAGGCAACCGGTGGGATGGTCCACAAACCTAGGACCAGAGTGCCATGTGAGTTCACTGTACACTGGAAGCACCAATACACAACACTTTATATAGAAATATTTTAGAAATCAGAAAACTACTATAAGAAAAAAACCGAAATGCTAAATATTCTAACATAGTCTAACTTTTCCTTCTTTACGTTCAATTAGTATTCACAGCAATACGAAAAAGACGACATCTTGGATTGGCCTAGCAAGCACCTAAAACTAAAAAAACAGTAGGAGCTTGATCATCGATCTTTCATGCGTTTAAACTTTAAACTACTGTAGGAGTGTCTCTTCCCTAAAACTGTTTTAACAAAAATCCTTGCACTAGGATTCTTGTTCTCTATCTAATCTGATCTATAAGTTGGTAACCTTCTTCTTCTTCTCCTCCTCCTCCTTCTCCTTCTTCTCCTTCTCCTTCTTTTGTGGAGGTGATCGATTATAAGGTGTGAGCACCCCCTAGTTCTAGTGTTTGTCTTCTGTAGATTCTTTTATGTGGGGTATCACTGTCACATGCCTTTTTAACTGCTGCACTCCTATCTTAATAATTACAATATTTCAAATAAACAGTTATGCTTTACACTCCTATATCCCATGACATTTTTATACTATTATAATCCATAAAAGATTACTTTCTTTGAAGTAGCAATAGTGTGAGTTACTATTTGCTATTGCTTCTCATTTTACAGTGTCTTTAATGGGTTCTCATTCGTGTCTCCACATTTTGGTATAGTCTCCCTGCTGTACACTTTCTCAAGAATCACAGGCATCGTTCCGCTCCTTTTGATATTGAATAATTTTTCTTTTTACATTGAATAAGTTCGGTCAGGTTTAATAATTGTCAGTACTAATTAATAATTCAACAGTAACTAGTATTGATTTATGAATTCTCACCAAGTGGGTAGCTATCAGCTATTCTCTTTATAAGCAGGACATCTCTCTTTGTTACCTGTAGAGCAACTGTGAAAACATTGTAGAGGACAGACACTTGATCCTCTTAGACACTGAGCAAAATTTTACTTCAAATCACTCTTGAAGCAATACTTGCCTGTTTGATAGATGTATCACATTTGGCATTGAATAAGTTCGGTCAGGTTTAATAATTCTGAATACTGATTAATTCATCAACCATAACTAGTATTGATTTATGCTATTCGCACCAAGTGGGTAGCTATCAGCTATTCTCTTTATAACCACGACACCTCTCTTGGTTACCTATAGAGAAACTGTGAAAACGTTGCAGAGGACAGACTTGATCCCTCTTAGACACTGAGAATAATTTTACTCCAAATCACTCTTGAAGGAGTACCTTTCGTGACTATCCATCCTCTATGTCTGGGATGTCCAAGATGGGGAATGCTGGAAAAACACAAATTTATGTTGTTTCTTCCAATTCATTTATAGTTTAGACTTTGGAGAGCGAGCTGCCTTTTGTCTTGCTCTATCATCTGTCAAGGGTTTATTTGTTCTTTGTTTGTTCTAAATAGTTGAGAGGGTAGCCATTCCTGTCTAAAATTTCTTCACCTACTTCTGATACCATGGCTTTTCCAATTAGATAGCACTGCTATCTTGGTTTATGCAACTTGAAGTGGCTTTCAAAAAATAACTTTTCTGAACCACGGCTAGGGTGCTTGAATGGTGTGAATGTAAGGTTCCCAGCCACGCTCTGAAACTCTCTTCTAGGCAGGGAGCTCTACAGGGTTTGGGGGCGAAGCATGGGGATTGCTGGCTTCAGTCAGTCAATATGGATTGGGTCAATCAACCCTCCTTTTTTAGATACCAAAGAAGAGAATAAGCAACTTTTTACATGTAATTTATGCCTTAGTTAGCACACTTCGACATCAAAAGGATGTTAACACTTTAATCAAGCTATCAGTTGTTTTTTTGCTCAAGTCTGTGATATGTTGGCAGGTTGGCAGGAGCAACACTCATTGCCCCAGTGGTGAACTACTGGTGGCCTGGCTTCCCTGGCAATTTATCAAAGGAGGCCTATCTTTGGCAACAACGGCGGGATCAGTTTGCTGTTGGAGTTGCACACTATCTTCCTTGGCTAACACATTGGTGGAATACTCAAAAGTGGTTTCCCCGTTCTGGCGTAGTGGACGGAGTACCTGAAGTTTTTTCCCCTTCTGACAGAAAGTTACATCACCTGTTCCTGGCTCGACAGGGTTACATGGTTCCTAACCTTTCATATTTGCAGTTAGCATTCATTATATATTTTGCTTCATTAAGTCCAAATTTTGTTATTCGTTAAAAAATACTCTACTGCATGGATCCCTTTTAATTAAGAAATGGGCATGTCATCCTGCTCATATATAGTAGCACCTAACTTCTGGCTAGCCCGTTCCGTCAAATCTTTTTAGGTTGCTGCCATATTGCCATATAAATAGACTATTGTTTTTCTAACTTAAGTGTAGTTTTTCCACCAATTGTTTTTCATAAGACTTTTTAACAAATTGCCCAGTTGAACTATCTAGATTAAAGTATGTTCATTTTTATCCATAGATATCAAATAGTGTTTTTCTCACAAAAATGCATATTTCTTTTATAATAATAAAGGTTAATCCTGGATCAACACCTTTTTCTCTTTTTTTTTCCATTATTTTAATAATTTTTGTTCAGAACATATGTTTTTCACCATTTCTATCCGATTTTCTCCGAAATGTATCTAAACATATCCAGAAAATTGAGAACCGTGCATTATCCTTCATGGTCCGCTTGGAGGGTCATGGCCATCCTGTATGTGACATGTGGCGGATCGTCTCGATCTGCAATTCACTTTTTTTGGCGCATTGTGGTGTTCCTCTACCTCTTCTAGATTCTTGTATCCAGAGTCCCCAAATCCTAAATCAATCCTATAAAACCTCCCATATCCAACGTACTTTTGGCCCCTTTTGACCCTCCTGAATTTCGAGAAATAAATTCTCCCCTCTTTATTTTCTGCATTGTCCGTGTTTAGATGATCCTTCCTCTGACACCACCTACTTTTCTCAGCATTGTTAGGTTGCACAACGGTAATTCTACTAGTTTAAATTGATGCTCTATAAACTTCTCTTAAATGTTAACTCTTATATTTGTGATCAAACTTTAACTGTTCATAATTTTCTAATTAATTATTCACCGAATAGTATTATCATGTGATCTATTCATATAATTCGATTTGATTGCTCACGGAATGAGTAAATCTTGCTCCTGACTTATATTTTTTGTCATCGTCCTTTAACTTTTTCCTAGTTGTAAATGACTACCTTCTTTTGAGTTTCCTGGTTTCTTGTCAAAATCAGTTTAATATGAGAACTTTGTAGTTTTGCAAAATGACAGATGAATCGTCATACCATGTTTCAATAATGATGTTAACTTGATATTTTTTTCTCTAATTTTCTTTCTAGGGAAACTTAGAACAGACATGAGGATAGGCTAATGCAAGTTTTTGTTACAGAAAAATGCCACTGTATTTACATGATATTCCACCATGTCTTCCTTCCGTTACCATGATTAGGCTCTGCTAAACCAAGAATCACTGTCATGGTATTTAGCTAGTTGATAAACTAACTAGGCAGAGACAACTGAGAATATATATATATATATATATATATATATATATATATATATATATATATATATATATATATATATATATATATATATATATATATATATATTAAGTCCTATTATATGCCACGAAATGAGCTGCCAAAGAAAATGACCTCTTTCATTTTTGCACTACACGATGCTACTATTATGGTTAGAGGCTGGCAGGTGAACTTTTAGGATGTTTTTCATAAAGGGCATAGGTTTTTTTTTTTCCTGTTTGAATGAAGATGGACCTAGTCTATTCCATCAAATGTAGGTTATAATCTACTCTGCTGTATTTCAGATATATAAAGAACTTACGGGACTGAATACTAAAACCAACTAATAAATTTATAATGCATATAATTTAAAATTTAAACCGCACAGGGGAAGAAGAAATTGCCTAAAAATTAATATTTCAGTCTTAAAGGTGGAAAGTCATCCTGCTGCAGATGTGTGCTTTTAAAGGTTTCCGGAATGCCGATTTTATCTGGTATTAAATTCACGTACGAATCCTAAACCGTGACATCCTATTTCCAACAAGTCAACTGAGAATGATTTGTGGCGAAAGCCAGAAATCTGAAATGTATGAACTATGTTGTGGAACTTTTTGAAAAAAAAAGCTTGTTTGCTCCTCCCTATAGTAAGTGCCGTACTTTTAGTGGCCTAAGTGATTGTACGAACAAGTTGTGGTGATTTTTGGCTGTGTTTAATTTATGTTTCCTTTTTTGTGTTTCTACATAATAGAATAATCTTTTCTATCGTTACTACAGGACTACATCAGACAGCAAGGCGAATATGAGTCCCTTCACCGCGACATGACTGTTAGCTTTGGAATGTGGGCTTTTGATCCGATGGATTTGGAGAATCCTTTTCCCAGCAATGAAGGATCAGTTCATTTATGGCACGGAGATGAGGACGCAATGGTACCTGTTCTGCTTCAGCGACACATCGCCAAGAAGTTGCCCTGGATTCATTATCATGAACTTACAGGCTACGGTCATATGTTACCTTGGGGAGAAGGGCTGGCTGATACCATGATCAGAACACTCTTAATCGGCTAGGTGACAAATTAATAATTAAATTAATTACGATGTAATACAAAAGCTCAGGACTCTTTCAATTGCTATTATTTCAGAAGTAGAATTGTAAGACCTTATAACAATACTTCATGGTTTCCACAGAGTTGTTAGCGTTTCCGGTCGATACACTTTAAACTTCAGTCTTTATTCTTGCATACCGTACGTATTGCTTCAGGTAGCGTTTGGTCGTGCTTGAAATTAGTAAGCACGTCTGCCGGGTGGCGCTCAATGCTTTTGGCATCTAGACTATTGGCAATATAATAGTATCACCCAAAATTATAGAAAATATTATTGTGCATAAAACAAAACGGTAGACTGAGATTTGTAAATCCGTACGGTCGGATTTTATAGCTGGGGACCTTTGCAACTATGCTGCTCTTAAGCGAAGACAAGTATCTTTTGTTGGAAAAAAGTGACAATACTCTGCAAGACTCAAGGCACGAGATTTAACGTGAAAAACTCTCCCCAAGTTAAGGAGAGTAAAATCACGGGACAATATCGGTCAACAAGTACTATGTAACTCGAATTACAACTCACCGCCCAAATTTAATCACTCTTAAATCTGAACCCCTCCACGAGAACAAAGATAAGGAAGAAGAGAATCACACTCAAGGTGTATAAAATAAAACCTATCTCTTAACTTTATCTCCTCACGACGTTGTTGTCGCTGCTGGGGATTGTTTGTTGCCGCTACGATCGCTGATTGGTTGTCTCCACTTGTGACAAGGTCGCCTACCTCGACGTTGCCTGCGATACTCGTTCTAGTTGGCTCCTCCAACTAGGATTTTGGTACGTCGTTGCAAACTGAAATCTCTCTCCGCCTGAGAGAGCAAGTGTGTGTCCTCCACTGATCGGACGAACAACCGCCGTAGTCACAACACCAACAACCGTTGTAGTCACAACACCGACAACCGCCACTGATTGATGTGCATCTTTCGCTCTTGGATCCCCCTCCGCTGTCAATGCCCTCTGTTGTGTTGCTGACTGCTAATCGCTACTTCGCTTCAAGGCAAAGTCGTTGGTCGTCTCTCATCCATGAGAGAGCTGCATTGTCGGTGCACCTAATGTACCACCAACTGTCAGCTGCTACTTCACTTCAAGGCAAAGTCGTTGGCCCTCTCTTATCCACAAGAGAGCTCCACATGTTGTTCTTGTTTTACGACTCTTCTACCACAGAAGGCACCAACAACAAACAATTGATGGAATGATCTCAATGGCCTCCCCCATGGTCTCTATTTATAAGCCTCCATCCATGTAGTTACAACTAGGACTCCTAGTCCAAGTCCTAGTCTCACTCCTAGTCCAACTCTATGATGCACAAAGGGAACCATCTTCTTTCCTTCTTATTTTCTATTGGATTTGACTCGTATTAGGATTGGCAACACATGTTCAATTCCTTTTTAAGTCCCAATCCAATTTGGATGTGGGCTATACTCTTATTCCCAACAATCTCCCCCTTCGACCCATAAGAGAGACGTTGTCTTCATCAATCATTCAGAGTATCTTTTGGACTCCATCACCACCTGTGATGGGTTCTGATAGGTGGCCATTCTCCTGAAGCATGTCAACATCCTGTTGTTTTCATCCCTCTTCTTGAAGTCCCACCTTGACTTCACTTTATTTTCAAGCAACAGAGAAGAAGTATCTTAGCCACGCTACTTCTCTCTCCATGCCCAAACCTAGAACTTTGTCGGCTCCCCCTGACTGAGAAATTGAGCCCTCCTGGATGAAAATCATATTTCTGGCCTTCTGCAGTAAGCTTCAGAAACCTTCTTATGATGCTCCCCCTATCAATGTAACTCTACATCAAGAGTCTGATCCTCCAGCCTGGGTGTAGCAACTACATCTTCAATGTATTTCCCTCCTTCCTCACACATATGCTGTCTCGGGAAATTATTTGGAGCGACCTTCTCTAACTTGGAGCCGTCACAGTGCACCTCATGGTGTATGTAGAAATCCACTTTTCTCCCCTTTTTGACATCATTGAGAGAATCCCGTAGCTCAGTCCTGCGGCTATCTGTAGAACTTCCTCGTAGTCCTCCATGATTCTGTCTTCTTTGAGATGGCTTTGACTTCTTCACTTCCTGGACCTTGTCTTTGTGTACTCTGAATGTGGTTTTATATAGATTGTAGCACAGTCTGCCTCGAGCTATCACCAAACACCCTTTCGTCACCTTACACTTGCCTTACCGTGGTGAGCCCCCATGGTCATGGTCATCCATGTACATATCCTTGTGATCTCCACATTTTAATTCCCATGACCATGCCCATCCATTTGGTCAAGACCAAGGATCCAAGCATACTAACACTACTACAGAACATGCCTTTAGCGTCGGTTAATTAAGGGCTTTAGTGTCAGTTTCCAAGCGACACCCAAGTGGGTGCCGCTAAAGGTGGACTCCTTCGGCGTTGGTTCCCAACCGACGCCAAAACGCTTTCCGCCACCGAAAACACGCCAACAAAGGGACTATAGGCGTCGGTTTTTTAAGAAAACCGACACTATAGAATGGTTACAGACGTCGGTTATTAAAAGAACCAACGTCAAAAGGCTTCCCGCCACCAAAAACGTGCCAGCAAAGAGACTATAGGCGTCGGTTTTTTAAGAAAACTGACACTCTAGAATGGTTACAAATGTTGATTTTGAAAGATAACTGACGCCATATCAGCTGAACCAACATCAGTTTTTTGCTAATAACCGATGCCATATCCTCTGCCTACCACCACGGTCGTGCTTCCCAGCACGACCATAATTCCTGGCCACATAGACGTCGGTTTTTTGTCAAAAATCGGCGTCGTATGTCTTTGGTGTCCGTTTTGTTCAAATAATCGACGCCTATGTTATGATTTGTTTTTCTTATCAGTTTGCAGGCCTTTTGTATGGCTGGTCAGCAGGATGAGAACCTGTTGTTCAGTTCTGAACTGTAGGTTTACAACATCCATTGATATCATCCAACAACAGGCCAAAAACTTGTAAAATTAACAAGATGAACAATATTATATATATGTGATTCACACACATGTATAAGCACATTTAATTCATATTATTTTTTCATCACACACATGTAGAAACCAGTAGCAACCTGCAGTTCCATTCATTTCATCTCTTTTCACATTCAGACACATGTAGTCACACACATATGACAATTCATAAAAATTCATTCACATTCACACAAAAATAATTATGAGAACAAAGTTATTCTTTATTCATCATTGTCATCATTGTCAATAAAGTTATATTTAAAAATTCTCACTCTTTGTAGGGCTTTTGCCCATTCTTCTCTTACAACATCTAATTCATCTCTTGTATAGGGAGCATGTACATTGAAACGCTTTCCACCTGTGCTGAAGTCAGTAGTTTTAAAGACCTACAAAGAGAATGACGTATATATATAATTAATAATATATAATAAGATTGATATATTTCATATTATCTAATGAGACTATGTATAATACCTACTGTATCTTATCGATTTCCATTACGACATGTTTGATGATTAGGTCCATAAATAACATCACATAGTAGGCACATGCCATGTCGTTGTCTTGTGTAGCACACTATAAATTGAAACATACAAAATATTTAAAAATACAAATAAGCACAGTTCACATAAATAATATATACATTGGAGTCAGGAAATTACTTTCACATTCTCCCAAATTAGTGACAGATCCTTTTTCCTGGGGACCTTTCCTCCAACTTTTTTGTACTCTTGTAAAGCCCTACATATGTTAATGTAACACATTAAATTGCATAATTAAATAGTAATGTAGTAACAAATGTTAACAGATATAAAAACATGAAATATTTCTCACGAGAATAATGGCATTATAATTGCATGTCCATATAATGTATCCAACTCATTCCCCGTAGGATCTAGATAATAGACAGTGAACGTCTTGGGGACAATAACTAGTAACTCCCAATGCCTACCACTATAGGTAAGAAAGTTAAAAATTAATAACTCAAAATCCACAATAAAAATATAATTTTCTACATTGAATGGAGCTATTATCACCGTCTTCTTATTTTTACCAAAATATTCAAAAGCATCACAACAGTATGAAGTAACTGAAGAAGGGTTTGTATCTACAAGACTAATCAAAGATGGAACCAAAAATCCCACATGGGAAAACCCAAAATATGTACATATCTTGTGTAAGTGGCTGCAAAACATGTATTATGTATTCATTAATATATAAGAAACCAATTCACCGTATATAAAACAAGGTATATGGATGTATAAATAAGTTCTCACCATATCCACAGCTCTATCATAGATATGTTCATCCATTCATAACTAAACAACTCTAAAATATCTTGTATAAATATCTTGTTTTTGTATGATTGACCTGCATTAATACCTATGCATTAATACATACGTATGCAGAACTTGTATTACGTATGCATTAATATGTATGCTAAACTTGTATAAATAGATTGTTATCGTATGATTTACCTACAACATCCTCCAGAATAGTAACAATTATAGGGCAATTTGGATCATGTTCTCCGATTCATACTACCACACCCCTACAATTAGGACCTATCGAGGCGTGTAGGTACCTTGGAAGCCAACTTGGTAGTCGAGGAGGTGGAGGCTGAGATGTAGCGGGTCTCATCTTTTTGACCTGTATATATAATTTCAAATCAATTGACTCATTTATAGACACTAAAAAAATTAAAGTAATGGAAATTTATCATACAATATCAGTATAGAGGACATCCGCTTCGGGCCACAGTATCACTCCGCCTACTGCCTCACCAACTGTTTCAACATCTGGGTGTGCATGAGGCAGTGCAAGATCTGTCCAGTCAGGGAGTACATGTATCAGGCTCATACGTACCACACTATCCGGTACTGGATACCCATGAAACATGCACCCTTTAAGGGGTGGGTAAGTCGACACATCTGCAATGATATATTCTTGACTTTTTAGTCGGCATGGCTTCAACCCCTACAAATTTATGTAAAGAATATTATATGCATATATACACAAACATATCATCTTGAACAGACTAGCTATTATGTCATAAAAATACTTACAAAGGACGTGCTAGGTGGTGGGTCTATAGGATTACTCCCAACCTCTATAGTACGAGCAGTAGGAGAAGAGCAGCCTGCCACATGTACTGTCTGAGTGGCAGTCTGAGATGCCTGCCACTTGCTAATTGCTTCATGGAGTCTCTTATCAAGTACTTCCTTGACTCTCCTATCAATTAATGAATCTACCTATACATGGATAAAAGAAATGCTAGCTTCTGATTATTGAATTCCCTTTCACAATAACATTCTAAAATAAGAATAGGTTACCTCAGCTTGTGAAAGTCTCACTTTTGGGACATGTTTGTGCTGGGATGGCCCAAAGAATGCTTTGATGCCCACACCAGTACATGCACCCCTAACACGTCCAGGATGCTCTGGGTTACCTAGAGCAACTGTCAGTTCATCCCTTGTGCCCTGAGGGATGAACTTGCCTTCCTTCCTCTGCTCATGCAGCTCCCGCTAATCACCATCAACAAAAATTAGTAAGTAAACATAACAATAATCAATATCAATCGATTGCTCTAAGAGTTGAATTTTACCATTCTTGCAGCCGCCTCAGCAGTTGCAGGCTTCGTTATGTCTCCCTTCTTGTTTTTCCTCCCAGCTATCCACATAACATGGTGAGGCAGAGGTGCGGGAGCAGTAGTAGAGGACTATGTAGTCTCCTGAGTAGTAGTAGGCTGAGCAGACTCAACCAATAGTATTTGGCGAATGCCTACATATCCTCTTGGACCCATTGTGTGGTCGTGCACATTCAGTGCACGCCTTGCTCATTGAGCATCGTTGATAGCCTAGTTAGTTAGCACATTGATTTGGTTAGTAACACTAAAGGTTAATCTTGAATAGGTGAATACATAAAAATGTATATTAATTAAATTGAGAGTGGCGCTTAATACCTGGAATTCATCTGTTTTTCTTTCGGTAACAAACGCCTCCCAGTCTTTGGGGTCCAGGTAGTTCCATTGCTGTGTGGCTTCCTTCTGCCTAAATTTATTTTTTAAAGAGAATACAAACAAAAATTATTAGTGTAGAGTTAGTGAAATAGTGATCAATGTCTAGAATTGGAAATCAATTAAGAACCTCTTCTCAGCATCGCGTATGTAATCTCAGGTGAGATTGGTCCTATAGTTCCTTAGGACCCTCCCACAACATTGCATCACACATTTACGATGCAAATTTTCATCCAGATCAAATATGCTCTGCAAATTAAATAGAATTGCTATTAACTAGTATCCTAAAAATTAGTAATCTACACAAATAGAATTACAAACAATAATAACTCATGCATAGTTCCTTCCATATGTGGTCTTTCTTCCCCTTAGGAACTTTATGCCAGGATTCTAGGATAGGACTACAATGGCTGCGAGTAAGAACCCCAAGATATGAAACAAATGAGTTGTGGTTCACTCCATATGGATTTCCTGCATGATCGAAATCCACAGCCAATTTGGGTCCATTGCCCATTTGCTGCATTAACTTGCTCATCATTGTGATACCCCTCACTTTCTCAATTTTCTTTTGCTGCTCATCAAGTGCTGTAATTTCTTCAGGGGGTACATCACCAATCTAAAATTTGATAAAAACACACTTACATGATATAATTATAAATGAACATATAGATAGAAACCTCAGGGATATATTCTTAAAGCTTACATTGTCAGGCGGCGCAAGCACGTCCTCACCCTCACGGTGATCATCCACACGGTCATCATGGGAATGCTCAGCCATCTGAAAGTTCACCTTCAAATTATAAATTTCACATTGTAAAGTTACACTAATTGTAAAGTTCACATTGTAAAGTACACATTCACATTATAAAGTAATTCACATTGTAAAGTTCACATTCACATTGTAAAGTAATTCACATTGTAAATGTGTACATGTGCTGTCATTCTTATATGTGCTGTCATTCTTATATATAATAAATGTGTACCACCTATCCCATTCTTGAACACTTAATCTCACTAGTAAGTGTATAATGTGTATTGGGTTTTCAAGAGAATTTCGGCAGCATTTCCCCATTGTTCTCCAAGTACATATGTACTTAGAGAACAAACGGGGATATGCTACTGAAATTTTCTTGAAAATCCAATACACATTATACACTTACATCCTAAGTGAGATTAGGTGTTCAAGAACAGTCCCAAACCGGGGACTATCCAAGATTTACTCCTAATGAGTAAATCTTGGATGGGTTTCTAGGCCAAAAAATACATGTGCTGTCATTCTTATATATAATAAATGTGTATAAACTATAGGCAACATGGTTAATCCTAATCTATAGAGCATTATTAAATAATAAATCAAGAAATAAATAGTTTCAAACATGCAATAATTCACAATGCAATGTTATAAACTACAGGAAACATGGTTAATCCCCACACTCTAGTAGACAGACTAACCTTAAATATAGTGATGTATAAGCGATTAAGAAAAAAATTTCTTAGGTAAGAGTAAGATGAAGCTCATTGATAATATAGAAAGGGGGGGAGGGGTGGGGCTGACCTTGGGCCCTTAGTTGATATTACATCAATGTACTACTGATTTCCAAGATAGGATAGATGAGACTAGAGTTCATATTAGATGAAAAAATAACAACTTAGGACAAAGTCCATCACTAAAGTCCCAAACTCAACATATATGCACAATTAACATCAAATATAGGACAAAAGGGTAGATTAGAACCCTAATTTACTCAAACATGTATAAAAATTACCCTAATGACAAAATGGCTAGGAATCTTTACTAGACATTATATGTAGCCCTAATCATCATATTTAACATGCTACATTATTATGAAAATCCAGATCAGATTAAGATCATACTATGTTATAACCATTGGTTTAATAACCCTATTTCTGCATGTACATGATTATCAACTTTAAAACCCTGTAATTCATTGAAATCATTCTAATTCAATTTAAGATGTTGGGATCACATAATTATATACTGATATCAGAATATATAAAAGAATCAAAATTAACATGAGTAACAACATGCTCATCAAACTAGGTTTTCTTGAATAATCATCTAATATTTGTATACTAACTATACCTTTGTAACAAGAAGAATAATAGAGCTTTAAGAATATTTTATTCATAAGCTACACATTTTTCTTATCAAAACCATATACAATATGTCTATAATTGGAGCTAGCATTCATTTCCTACATTATTGGCAATATTAATGTGAATCTGACCAGCCAATGGTGGTCGAGCAGGAGAAGGGTACCTGCTTGAGAGCGGAGGAAGAAGAGGAGGAAGAAGAGAAGGAGCAGGGTACCTTCGTGGCAGCGCCGGCGGAAAATAGGCATGTAGGAGATGTGGTCGGAGCAGCGGCCTAGAGAGTAGGGAGCAGAGCATGTAGGGAGCAGACCTAGGAGAGTCGCGGTCGGCCTAGAGAGCAGCGGCCAGAGAACCACAACAAGTGGCGGTGGTAGAGGTGAGCGGCGGCGGCGACCAGAGCACCAGCAAATGGCGGCGGAGGCAAAGGTGGCGAGCACAGGAGCAGTGGGTGGCGGTGAGCAGAGGAATCATCAGACCTAATTAACCCTCAATCGAGAATGTGAATGAAACAGAGAAAGGGGAAGAGTCTGGCTCGCGCGGGTGCTATTCAGTTAACAATATGCGTCATTTATTAAAACTTACCGACGCTTAAAACTATAGGCGTTGGTTACCAACAAGAAACCGACACTTCTGTTAGTTGATAGTCATCGGTTCCAACTAGAAAAACTGACGTCTATCTACATATGTCGACAAAAAAAATGTTCTCGAATTAAGACTATAGTCGTCGGTTTCCATATAACAACTGACGCTAAAGAGAGGTGAAAATTTTCGCGGTTAAGCGTGTGAAAACACATCGACGTCAGTAATTGTAAGACAACCAACGATAAAAAATGGTCAAATTTATGTCTCGCAGAAAAACTTTAGTCGTCGATTTATTTGTTAAAAATCGTCGATGTATGTTAAATTTTGGAGGTAATTTTTTTCACTGGAAAATTTGGATTTGGTGGTCAATTTTAGGCATCAATTTCTTATTAAGAAACCGACGCTAAATAAAAAAGCGATACCCGTGTCTAGTCGCCCTTCACAGATAGATGTCAGTTATTTTATTTAACCGACGATGTATGTATTAGGTGTCAATTTTTGTATAAAATTGACGCCTGTAAATGTGATGTTAAAAGTCATTTATGTAGTAGTGTAACCTCCTATTCATGGAGTTAGGGTTTCTAAAGATAGATAGATAGATTTAGAGATGTCATAGGGTTCCATCCCCCTAAAGAGGATTTCGTCCTCAAAATCTTGAAGTATAATATCATAAGTGAGATCCGAACACTGATCGTGTGATATGAAAGTAAAGTAACAAGAGCAATGTCTGGAATCTCTTCTTAGCCTCGAGTGCCATATGTAGTTCAGAAGTTTGAATAGGGGTGATGCAAAGCTCGAAAGGCACGACCCACCCTATGACTTAAAGGGTCTAACCACCCAACATTATCAAACTTACTATATTCCACCCTTAAAGGGTTCGACCTATCCAGACAAACTACACTAGGGTTAAAGGATGAGTCTAACTAAACCATACTCAAGATCCATCATGCTTCCATTATGCACTCTGATAGTTTACACTACCCCAAACTTCAAAGTCTAGGTTCTAGGGATAAACTATTCAAGCATGAGATTCTAAGGAACATAAGGAAACTATCTTGGTATCCATCCTCAAACAAATCATCTTACACCTGAAACTTAGGGTTCCCAAAGATATACAACATAGAATTATAAGGTTACTATTGCCCAAAAGCAAACTATTTTGGGCAAGTCGTATTAGCTCAGGCCAGGCCGATATCATATGGGCACGGGAGTCCTTGTAAACCAAGCTAGTGGCGTGGAGGAAAATATTGTCAGCCTCTAAAACCCTGATCCTTTCTAGACACATTTGCTTCAACTTCATGCCCTAATAGTTTCCTAAAGGCAAACCTAAAAAACATCAAGTTATGCATATTTTCGTCATGAGTATTTTAGGGTTTTATTCATCAAGATTATAATGTGGAACTATAGGATTCTAAATTAACCTTTCATCAACATATATCAAATCTAGGGTAAGCATGTAACTTAAAGGGAAACTATGTAAGGCAAGGATCTAACCAGGGAGACAAAACGAAAATAGTCAGATTGCGACTATCATGGACTCTGATACCATGTTATAAAAGAGTGAATTCACCCCTTTACTAAAAATTTGATGAATTGACATCCATTCCAAACACACTCAAAGGTATGATGGAATGGGCATACATTTTCCAAATTTATTAAACATTGGTATATAAAAGACCATTGGAAAGCATCGAAATAATTTTTTTTGACTATATTCAATTTCATAAAAGGTTTACAAAAATACATCAAATTCTCCCATTAGGGTTTACATCAAGATACACAATTGGGATCTAGATGGAGGGAAGTCTAACTACAACACTTTTATCTCCAAGAAATATGTCCATCAACCAAGTCCAAGCCAAAAGATAAGATCTTCTTATCTTATCCATCACCTTGCTCAACACCTAGGTGGTTGGGAAGGCACCTAGCAAAAGGGAAAGGGAAGAAAAAGTATGTGTCACAAAACTAGTCCAGGATAACAAAAAAGTAAAGCAAGTAAAAACAGACTAGGGTTCATCATAAGATGAGGATAACAAGAGCATGAGGATATATCAAAAAAAACTTGCCAATAACAATTATATTAAAAAGGGGCTTAGCATGTAAGGCAATTATGTCTACCTAACTAAGTAAGGTTGAGGCACCTACCAGACCTCTAACCTTAGGTGAGGGGAGAATAAGACATTCCCAGTCACCTATAATATTATGGGGATAATACATACATTCCCCAAGGTGAATTAATACATGCCCGCTGTGGGTGGTTGTACACATGTACCGCTGCTTTAATTTAAATAAAGCATAAATCTACATGCTAGAAAATAGTTATGGCAAGAATAATTTATGAACCAATAAGCATGGCAGTGGGGTTTAAAACCTAAATAAGATAATATATTAACTAATTTGAGGCATAAGAAATTAGGGTTGCAAGAATAGAAGATTAAGGATCAATTAAGCCTCATAATGGAGAACTAGGTTAAGGCATAATTATTCCCAACTTAAAGTGTAAATGCACATACCTTAACCTCAGAGTTCTAAAAACCTCAAAGGTGTAAATGCAACCTAGACCCCCTTGCCTATAAATACCCTAACCTAGAGTTGGGTTGCATTGCAAAGGTGTCGACGAGCATCAGGGTAGGGGTATTTATAGGCAAGGGGGTCTAGGTTAGGGTTTTGATACTCGAGGTGAGAGAAAGGCTTCAGTCGAATTGAATGTTTCTCGAATTTTTATCAAAATACACAAATATTGGGATAATTATAAGTAGAATCTCACAAGGAGTCCATAACAACAAAAATCTTTGGATTTCGTTGAGTATAGATCGAGATAAATGCATTTGAAAATCAAAAATACTATTTCTCTCTCTCCCAGCCCGAGCCGAGGTAGAAGACGACCGGGACCCGTCCGATCGGTGGACGTGAGTCCAAAGTTTGCTCTCCATCATAAGATCATGTGCTCAAGAGTCCAAATGCACGTGACAACCATTTTCTGATTTGTATTAAAATTCCATTAACGTGATACTATGATATTTCATATTTTTCTCTCTCCTCCTTTGGAGGCCCAAATGAAACACAAACTCGATGAAACTTGACACCATGGGTAATTTTGAGGTGTAGAATCCAAATTTGAAGTTTGTTTTACATTTTGTGAAACTTTTGTTAATCAATTAATATATTCCTTATTTTCTCTCTCTTCCTTCATTTATGACTCTAAACTTATCAAATTACAATGAAATTTCACCCATGTGTCCCTTTTAATACCTTCAATACAAATTTTCCATTATTTAATCATGTTGAATTTAATTATGTAATTAATTATCAAAATGAAGGTTCTACACACTGTCTCTCTCCTACTTTCTCACTTTATCAAAATATCATCCAAATTAGTTGAAAACTTTCCCAGAGGCGTATTTTCATGTCTAGATTATGAATTTGGAATTAGTTTTCTGATTTGAGGACCTTAGATATTTTATTTCTCTTCCTTGGCTTATTTCCCATTTTCCTTTAATAAAGGCTTATATATATGTATTTATCTCCAAATTGAGAGATACTTGGCCCTCAAGTAACTTTTGGTTCAAGGAAATGAGATTGTGTGCCAAATTATCTCCATGGGTTTCCATTTATGATTTTCTAAACATTATTTCCCACATTATCTTCTTTTATCCAATACATCCCATATTATCTCCAATTATTACATTTATCATCTCCTTTAATATTTCAGGATTTCCTTGCTTTTTCATATTCTAAAAAGACCTAGAAAGTTCTAGCATGAATTTCTTTATTCTTTTTATCACTTAAGTGGACATTTTACATATCAAAACCCACTACTAAGATTTCACTGAGGTATTTTTGCATTAAACCCATATATTGACATAAAAGGTGAACAAATGTTCATTAAACCATCATATTCTCCACAAAATGAATAGAAAGGCCAAAGAGGATAGAAATGAAAGGAAAAGATGGAAAAGAGGACCAAACGGCAAAATGTCCAGAATTCGGTATGTTACAACACTCCACCCCTTAAAGAGGATTTCATCCCCGAAATCACAAGAAAGAAGGGAAGGGTGAGTGTGCAACTTGTCATCACAAAACATCAGGTTGTTCCTCCAACCACAAAACTTCCACCAAACACAACATCAACATATACTTCACATAAAACTCAACATAGGTCAGGTTCTTGAGAATCACCCAGGGTTCCACTATTAAAATTATTTTTATGAGATTTAACATTATTAAAATTTTTGACTCATTGGCATCATATTTATTAGGATATCACATTATCATCAATATGATATATTCACTTTGTTGCCAAAGAATTATATTTCATTTTTTAAGCAAGAAACAAATTATATATTTATTATTTATTTCATTAAGAATTTTAAGCACAATTAGGGTTTACTGAATTATCTCAATATATTTGATCATTAATAATTCGGATTTATACTTCATTATCATCATTATATTATTATAACAAATTATCTTGCATGGAATATTCAATTTGTTATTAAGTCTTCATTTACTCCAAATTATGTCACATCAATTACATATATTTATTTTAAAAATATATACATTATCTTTATTGCTCACATTAATGTCATCATTAATCATTTTCTCATATTTATTCCTTTATATTATTGATTTTGCACAATTAAGTGAATCCAATCACTTCATACTCATATTGAAGCCATTACATGTATTTTAATTATCAAAGCGAGACATATTACATATTAATGAATTGGTTTACATTAGGTGATATGCATTTCATATTCATGACTTGAGAGTAATCTACGATTACGTGTATATATATCATTTATGGGCATCAAGGTATGATATCTGATTATGATACCTAATGCCACTAAATTAACATGAATATCATTAAGGATGCATTAAGGTTATATGATTACAACTTAACGTTTATGTCAACATGATTATTACATTTCATTATAGCATGCATTAATATCAAGATTAGGTTACACTTTTCTTTCTCATCATATCATTAAGGTTTATCGGTTCAGGACATTATTAGCATCATGTGTACATATAATTAGTATTAATATATGAGTGACCCATATTATGTGCATTGGATATTCATTAGGGTTTGAACATATAAATTATTCCTCATATGATCAGTATATGTTCATTAATATATGAACAAGCATGTTAGGGTTACCATTATTACATGTTTGGTCAAGACCAAGCATCCAATCATACTAACCTCCTATTCATGGAGTTAGCGTCTCTAAAGATAGATAGATAGATAGATTTCAAGATGTCACAGGGTTCCATCCCCCTAAAGAGGATTTTGTCCTCGAAATCTAACCACCCAACATCATCAAACTAACTATACTCCACCCCTTAAAGGGTTCGACCTATCAAGCCAAACTACACTAGGGTTAAAGGATGGGTCTAACTAAACCATACTCAAGATCCATCATTCTTCCACTGTGCACTCTGATAGTTTACACTACCCCAAACTTCAAAGTCTAGGTTCTAGGGATAAACTATTCAAGCATGAGATTCCAAGGAACATAAGGAAACTATCTTGGTATCCATCCTCAAACAAATCATCTTACACCTGAAACTTAGGGTTCCCAAAGATATACAACATATAATTATAAGGTTACTATTACCTAAAAGCAATCTATTTGAGGCAATTCGTATTAGCTCAGGCCAAGCCGATATCATATGGGCACGGGAGTCCTCGTAAACCAAGCTAGTGGTACGGAGGAAAATATTGTCAGCCTCCAAAACCTTGATCCTTTCTAGACACCTTTGCTTCAACTTCATGCCCTAATAGTTGCCTAAAGGCAAACCTAAACAACATCAAGTTATGCATATTTTAGTTATGAGTATTTTAGGGTTTTATTCATCAATATTCTAATGTGGAACTATAGCATCCTAAATCAACCTTTCATCAACATATATCAAATCTAGGGTAAGCATGTAACTTAAAGGGAAACTATGTAAGGAAAGGATCTAACCAGGAAGACAAAACTAAAATAGTCAGATTCCGACTACCATGGGCTCTGATACCATGTTGTAAAAGAGTGAAATCACCCCTTTACCAAAAATTTGAATAATTGACATCCATTCCAAACACACTCAAAGGTATGACGGAATGGGCATAAATTTTCCAAATTTATTAAACATTGGTATACAAAAGACCATCAGAAAACATCAAAATAAAAATTTCTGGCTATATTCAATTTCATAAATGGTTTACAAAAATACATCAAATTCTCCCATTAGGGTTTACATCAAGATACACAATTGGGTTCTAGATAGAGGGACTAACTACCAAAATATTGTCTCAAACCAATATCCCCATCAACCAAGTCCAAGCCGAAAGCTAAGATATTCTTGTCTTATCCATCACTTTGCTCAGCACCTGGGTGGTTGGGAAGGCACCCATCAAAAGGGAAAGGGAAGAAAAAGTATGTGTCACAAAACTAGTCTAGGATAAAAAGAAAAGTAAAGAAAGTAAAAATAAGCTAGGGTTCATCATAAGTTGAGGATAACAAGATTATGAGGCTATATCAAAAGAAATTTGTCAATAACAATTATATTAAAAAGGGGTTTTGCATGTAAGGTAATTATGTCTACCTAACTAAGTAGGGTTGAGGCACCTACCGAACCTATAACCTTAGGTGAGGGGAGAATAAGACATTTTCAGTCACCTATAATATTATGGGGAGAATAAATACATTCCCCATGGTGAATTAATACATGCCCAATGTGGGTAGTTGTACACATGTACCACTGCTTTAATTTAAATAGAGAATAAATCTACATGCTAGAAAATAGTTATGGCAAGAATAATTTATGAACCAATAAGCATGGCAGTGGGGTTTAAAACCCAATCAAGATAATATATTAACTGATTTGAGGCATAAACAATTAGGGTTGCAAGAATAGAAGATTAAGGATCAATTAAGCCTCATAATGGAGAACTAGGTTAAGGCATAAATATTTCCAACTTAAGGTGTAAATGCACATACCTTATCCTTAGAGTTCTAGAAACCACTTTTCCAAACCTCACACGAGATCAGGGTCCACTTGTCCTAATATGATAACCATATTCATGTATAGGAACTATGTTCATTCATTAAAGACTTAAAACCCTAAAGTTACTAACTTTTTCTACAAACCATCGATTTAGCTCCTAAAATCATCACCACTATCTTAGTTAGGCTTTTTTTATCACAATGACACATAATTTTAGGTATTTTAGAGATATAGACTTTGCAAGGTATTTTTAGTGAATTTTGGTTAATTAAATCAATCCCAAAAACACCTTGTCAAAAAACCCAGAATCAAGCGCCAAAAATATTTTTATTAGATAGCTTACATTTTATGATTCCAAAACATATTCTATTTTTATTTTTTGGCCAACAAAAAAAGATACAAATTTTCTAAAATTAGCCAATGAGAGTTTGCCACGTAGGCATTTGTGTTTGAAACTGAGAGAGCGAGAGAGAACGATGGTGGGGTCGGGCCCACTGCTTGGCCCAATCACCACAGGCCCAGCCAGTAGCCTACTCCATGCTGGCAACCAAGGTCGCGCTCGGTCAACCACGGAAAAACAAAAACCAAAAAGGCCACAATACCCTTCGCGAAAACAAAGAGAGAAGTAAGACCCGAGCGAGGGTGAAGTGGTAAAATAACATGGGGTTTTCTTCCCCAACCCAGCCTGACATGGCCGGCGAGCAGCTACTTCTCCTTGCTTGCGATTTTGGGCAAAAACGGTATACTCCACCAAACTTAAAGTTAAGATATGCAAAAGAAAGATTAAGACGATACGAACTCAAAGGTACCTTGGATTTTTTCGGATACAAAGAGATGTGAGATAGAAGGGTGCCATAAGATGCATGCCTTCGGCCACTCACTGGGGATTCAAAATAGAGATGAAATAAGCAATTGAGAGTTGGGTTGCATTGCAAAGGTGTCGACGAGCATCAGGGTAGGGGTATTTATAGGCAAGGGGGTCTAGGTTAGGGTTTGATACCCAAGGTGAGAGGAAGGCTTCGACCGAATTGGATGTTTCTTGAATCTTTATCAAAACACAAAAATATTGGGATAATTAGAAGAAAAAACTCGTAAGGAGTCCATACCAACAAAAATCTTTGGATTTCATTGAATATAGCTCGAGATAAATGCATTTGAAAATCGAGAATACTATTTTCTCTCTCTTCCAGCCCGAGCTGAGGTAGAAGACGATCGAGACCCATCTGATTAGTGGACACAAGTCTACAGTTCACTCTCCACTATCAGATCACACACGTAAGAGTCCAAAGGCATGTGACATTCATTTTCCTATTTGTATGAAAATTCGATTAAAATGATACTATAATATTTAATGTTTCTCTCTCCTCTTTTGGAGGCCCAAACAAAACCCAAACTCGATGAAACTTGACACCCTGACTAATTTTGAGGTATAGAATCTAAATTTAAAGTTTATTTTATATTTTGAGAAACTTTTGTTAATCAAATATTCTATTCCTTGTTCTCTTTTTTTTATGATGTGGGAACCCTCCCCAAGAACACTCCACGATTGTAACCTGCCCTGGCAAGGTAAACCCCCGGAGACCCGTAACGCTCACACGTCGGCATCTCAAATGGTCACATTAGAGGATGGATGATGGTGTAGGGAGCTAATTGCTAGACAGTGCTATGAGGAGAATTGAACCTGAGACCCTTAGTGAGGGGCGCCCATGCTTGACCACCTGAGCTACTGCCCGTCCTTGTTCTCTCTCTTCCTTCATTTATGACTCTAAACTCATCCAATTATGATGAAATTTCACCCATGTGTCCCTTTTAATACATTTGATACGATTTTGACATTATTTAGTCATGTTGAAGTTAATTATTTAATTAATTATCAAAATGAAGGATCTACACACTTTCTCTCTCCTACTTTCTCACTTTATCCAAATATCATCCAAATTGGTTGAAAATTTGCCCAGAGGCTTATTTTCATGTCTAGATTACAAATTTGGAATTAGTTTTCTAATTTGAGTACCTTAGATATTTTATTTCTCTTCCTTGGTTTATTTCCTATTTTCCTTTAATAAAGGCTTATATATATGTATTTATCTCCAAATTGAGAGATACTTGGCCCTCAAGTAACTTTGGTTCAAGGAAATGAGATTGTGTACCAAATTATATTTGTGGGTTTCCTTGAAAATTATTTCCCACATTATCTTCTCTTATCCAATATATCCCATATTATCTCTAATTATCATCTCCTTTATGTATATTTTGGGATTTCCTTGCTTTTTCATATTCTAAAAAGTCCTAGAAAGTTCTAGCATGAATTTCTTTATTATTTTTATCACTTAAGTGGAAATTTTACATATTAAACCCATTACTAAGCTTTCACTGAGGTATTTGTGCATTAAACCCATGTATTGGCATAAAAGGTGAACAAATATTTATTAAACCATCATATTCTCCACAAATTGAATAGAAAGACCAAAGAGGATAGAAACGAAAGGAAACGATGGAAAAGAGGACCAAAAGGCAAAGTGTCCAGAATTCAGTATGATACAGACAACCTATGAATCAAAGGTTCGAACCACTTTAAATCAAAGTGTCTTGCATTTTCCCTCCTCCTATCGGGAAATCAGACATAGATATAGGTTGCAGAAACAAAAAGTTATTTGCCTATTTCCTAGAAACTAGTAGAATCTCATCAACAACAATGTATCTAGGAAGGAATGGTTGCAAGGTTATAACTTTTCTTGGAGCAAGTCCAGGACATCACCCTACAATTACAATCTTAGACAGTGTCTGTGCAGCACCTGGTCTTCACCACAGATGATAGATTCAAACAACACTTGCAATGGCTCATGTGGACTCGCCACATATTGTAGGTTGGCATCATCCTTCTAGCAGCTTCCAAAGGACTCTTGCCTCTAGAGTAGTCCACACAGACCACTGCGAACTCCACATTGTGCTGCCAGAGCCAACAGGAAGGAGTTGCCCCCCTTCTATCAGCGTACTAGTCACCGACATGCTCTCCCACAATAATTGATCTCCCTCACTATCCCTCCTTAGTCGGGTAGGACTTGCTTGGGTTCTCGTGATTACCACAACTAGAGAGGTAAACAATTTTCAGCGCCACTGATCCCAATTGTGTGTTTTGGGAAGCCCCCGGTCCCCTCTATTTATAGTAGAGGACAAGGTCAAGGTTCCCAATTTATCTGGGAGTAGAAGGGTCCAAAAACATGAATATTCTGGGATCTGTGGACCGCAAGATGATCGACCCGCACTACAAAACGGTCATCTCATGCGTGAGATGGTCATTTCACAGTGCAAAACGGTTGTCTCATGCTTCTAGAGTTTCTTGTTTGCACATAGAATTGGCAATTCACTTCTAATCAATGTTAAACATCGAATTTTCTTGCACAACAAGTATTGTGCAATCCAAATGAATTTAGGAAAATATCTAGAACCTTCCTTGACCTGATCAAGTGATCTTTCACATGTGATACAGTCATCTTGCTCACCTAAATAGTCATATGGTGAGCCGAGTCAATCTGGTCGGTCCATCAGTATGAAGCAGTTGGTTCACCTCAGTTTGGGCAGCCAACTTCGTTCCAACCAACCTAACAAACCAAACTCCCTTCTCAACACTTGAGATGGCCGTTTGGCACCCTAGATAGTCATCTCAACACTTGAGACAGTTGTTTGGTAGTTCAGTCAGTTGTTGGTGTGTGAATTGAATACCTAAACACTTTAGCAATCAATTCCAATCAACCTGACACTCCAATCAGTCAGTCCAACACTTGAACTTGATGATTCTGAGTCTAGTCAATTTATCTATTGTTTAATTGAATACCTAAACACCTTTAGCATTCATTTAAACATAATTCATGAATATACTCTTTTAATCCAATTGTATCCTATGTGTGTGACCCTATAGGTCCTGAATTACTTTGGTAGTGAATGTCCATAAATGTCCATAACAACTTATGACATCACAAGCAAAGAGTGGTGCCTAGTCGCACATCATTGCTACCCAAGTAGTTAGGAAAGTTGGAGAAAAAATTCAACCTATAATTCATGAATAGTGTTACCATGATCGTATAGTTCCTTTGTCTCTGATACCCAAATTGAACTTGAGGCATGGAATCATCATCCTATCAATGTTCAATCCATGTTCTATGAATTAGAGCAGATTGTCTGAGATGCATGTGAGTTTGCATATCATATATTGAATCAAATGGGTATGGCCATACACTCTCAGTCTCTCTTGTCAAGGGACCCTGGATATCAATCTCTAGTAGGAAGGACAAATCCCGTCTCTATCACTCACAGTCAATCCCCATATGTCAAAGTCACCCAATCATCACTGTCATAACAACCCATGTTTTAGGATTGTGTTTGATGATATCAAAGTGTACCCAAAGACATGTGATGAGTGTAGTGATTTTAGGTCTAAGAACCACAATCACCACCATCACTATGAGAGATGATTCTAACTACCATTCCATGGTTTCCATGTATCACTCTCATGATGGGTCTGTCTGATACATTGTTCACTAATATGTATCTGTGTGTTTGACTTGATATCACATATCATGACTAATGATACTTTGTCATCAATCAACACACACTCTAGTCTTATGTATTATTGTTGTCTATTTTTCTTCCACATTAATAACTGACTGGGGACATAACAAGAATGTATCAACTCTTTATCATTCATATGATCTCATCCTCCAAGTCATGTACTTGAAGACATACGACATCGAGTATCATCAAATTCTAGATTATGTTTGTGTCATCATCTCAAGACTGAGACACACATAATAGAAAAAATATCTTTATGATTTATTAAATCAAGCATCTAATGTCTAACTCTAATCATCATATGATTGGCTCTCTAGGCATACATGCCAACAGACTCCCACTTGCACAATTAGAGCCAATCACCCATGAATCGTATTTTGAGTTATCTTAACATGTCCATCATGTTTTTTCTGCACAAGCACTCTAGAAACATTTGCTTTTAGTCAGTATTTTGCAATTTTCACATCTTTTTGATGTACGACATCTCATATGAGATGGAAGTGTCGTAGCATGCTATCTGAGATTCCTTGCCTATCATATAGCTCCATTTCTTATCACAATATTTCTACTGAGTCATTAATGGTTGGAACCTCTCATAAGTTCACCCATATGAACTTCATACAATATCTTCTGTTGTTCACATAATACAAAGATACTTGACTTTTACTGTAGATTTAAACAAATATCATTAGCTCAGAACCCTTCTAGCTTACAATTCTTGTTTTGAGGTTAAACACAAAATAGATTGTGATTTGTTTATTTGTTAGTTAGGAAGCTTGCATCGATGTAATGCTTTACACCCAATTCTTCCTTATTACCATGGCCAAGGAACTAATCCTTTTGGTGCTTCATAAGCACCTAAAGATGTTCTTTTATGGTAGTCTAGTGATTCTCACTGGTATCTGACATATACCTTCTTGTCATGTCCGATACATACGAGATTACCAAACATGTATATATATCCTCTCATCATGTGTAATACATATGATATGATTGGATATCCTCTCGTTATGTCCAATACATACGAGATTTCATGATATCTTCTCGTCATGTCCAATACATACGAGATTACATGATATCTTCTCGTCATGTCCAATACATACGAGATAACAGTATGAGTACATATGTGATAGATCCAATTGCAAATGCATATAACATCTATCCATGTGTTCATGTTCTTCATAAGAATTCGGACACTAGGCTCTTGAGAGACTAACTCCATGGAACATGGACAAGTTTTCTCTCAATGAATCATGCATGTAGAACCTTTAAACATCTTGTCAGTGTATGTTCTCATTCTTAGGTCAAGAAGCTTTCCAGATCTATCTACTGTATAGATCTCAATTCCTATCACATAGGATGCTTCTCCTAAGTCCTTCACAGAGAAGGTACTTTCCTTGCCATGTGTTAACATTTGCAGGATAAGGATGTTATTTTGCATCATTATGTGGAATATAAATATGCCCCCACTAAATCTTTTGTAATCATAGATTTTATTCTGACTCAAGTCGAACACTTTGACTTTCTTATCAAAATAGAAGATTTCATCTATGAGATGCTTGCTTCAATCAGTAGATTGACCTTTGTAGCTTATAGACTTTATTCTCATTAATGGGTTTATAAAACCATTAGGCTGTGACACATACACATCCTATACAATTATTTTAGTTAGGGAATGTGGTTTTAACATCCATATGCCAAATCTCATAGTCTTACTAATCTAAAATTGCAAGCATGATCCTGATGGATTTAACCATGATAATTGGTTAAAGACTTCATCATGTTCAACAACTTTAACTTGTTTGAAGCTCATCACAACCAACCTGTCCTTCCATGTTTATCTTCTCTCAAAGACCCAAATGCACCCTATAGGTTTTACCCCTTTAGGTGGATCCATCAAGGTCATACCTTGTTGGTGTACATGGAGTTCATCTTTGATCTTATGGTCTCAAGACATGTCTCAGACTTCAGTCCATCAATAGCTTCTAGTTAGTTAGTTGACTCATCATTATGATCAACTCATTGCCTTTATGAGTTACAAGATATCATATATCCTTCAAACTTAAGGTGTGATCCACCAGAACTATAAGGCTTTGTGTTACATAAGGAACTTGAGATTCCACAAAATTTTGTGATTCTCATTGTTCCCACTGTACCTCTTTTAGGTTCAATGTTTTCTTGTTCGTCTTGAACATTTCGAGTTCTACTTTTACTCCCACCGATTCCTTTAGAACTAGGTGCCTCATCAGGAATATATCCATCCAGATCAACAAGCAACTTTGTTGTAGGATTGGGATAAGAGTAGTATTTAACAAAATAACATTTGTGTGATTTGTCTACAATGCCCCTTTTAAGAAACAAATTTCTTATATAGGCATTCATTTTTAATCACTATCAAAGACATATAGGAACACTTCCCATACCATATCGCATATGGTGTCTTTTGAACCATTTTAGACAATATATTCTTTTAGTGTTTAGCATGTTCCCAAAGGAAATTGGAATTTTAGCTAGTTGTATTGATAATCATACCTTAACAAAGTGTGATTCCTTCCTTTTGACACATAATCATGTTCATGGGGAGTTCAAGATACACTATCTCATATCTCTAGAAGGTCCTTAAACTCTTGGTTTAAAATATTTCAACATCGATCACATCAAAGTATCTTAATACTTTTACCAAGTTTAGTTGCGTACTTGATTTATGATCTCCTTGAACACTTCAAGAGATGCATACTTGTATTTCATTAAATACAAATTTTCATATCTAGTGATCACATCAATAAATATAGTGAGATACTAGTAACCACCTTTAGCAATGATTCTAAATGATATGTTGTACATCAACATGTACTAGACCTAATAGAACACTTGTTCTCCTACTACATCTAGTGGAGATGATTTTGTCATATTTCTCAATAAATAAGACTTGCATGTCTATATTGGTTCAATAACCAAAAGAGTCTAGACCAACTCCATTTTGGAAATTAGAAGTGCATTTCTCATTTATGTGTATTAGATGACAATGCTATAGGTATACATTTTTTTATTCATCAAATCATATGTGTCATCCACATTTGTCTCTATAACTATCAAGTATAGTTTATGTTACACAAGGCATTTCCATAAAAGATCATATCTTTTAAAATGAAACATAATGTCCTTCTCATACAAGACATATGATGTTTTTCATTAATGGCAAGTACATAATAGCATTTCACTAATTCTATCATGTTCCCTTTAATGACAACTTTCAACTGTAGTGGTAGCAACCCTTGCTCCACACCGTTCTAGCTTATTTCTTCTCAAGTTCTGAAGTAGAGATCTCTATCTCTATCTTCTTCCTAAGATCCTCTATGAAGAGGATCATTCCTTTCCAATGTCTAGATAAGTGACAATGATGGTGCTTTATCCTTTAAATGAAAAGGACATGTTCCTTTTATACTTACCCTTCTCCATAAGTTGAGTGCAGAAGAATTGGACTTTATCTTAGCCTTAGAACACTTCTTGGCCTTGCCTTTGCCCTAGGACTCACTTCTGATGATCATCAACATGGATTTGTCTATTTTCTTCCTTGCTTTGGCATCAACATGCCAAGCATTAGATCAACTGACTATATGATTCATGCAATGCTTGCATAATCTTATTCATGGCCAACTCTTGACCTAAGAGAATTCCCAATCATTCCATATGTCCAATCATATTGAGCATATGGGGTTCTACTGGGACTCCCTTTGTCAGTTTGCACTCATATTATACCTTGTTTTCTTTACATGATTCTCAAGATGTGTTACCATCTCGAGAATGTCCATGTATTCATATTGTTCATGCAACTCAAAGTTCATACAACATATAATTAGATATTCAAATGTCTATGGCATCATTGGCATGCTTCCATTAAGCATCTATTTAGCCTTAGGTGCATTTGGAGTGGGTTCCTTTGGTATTGGTCTATCAAGGACATAGAGCTTTCACTCATAGATGAGAACATTTCTCAAAGTCCTTAACCAATTGTGGAACTTTATCCCATTTTGTCCTTTTCAAAGACTGATCGCAATTATATTGTATTTGTGTTTGTCTACAAAAGAATATTGCAACTTTTCAAAACATTTTTGATTTGTTTATTTGATATTTTTGACAATTTTAAGTAGGTTTTTAATTAATTATCACTCCCACTATTTTATTTCAAATTAATATCCCTCACATATCAATTAAGAATATTGTAGCGTACAATATTCTAGTGGGCCAAGATCCATATTTCATCAAATCATGAGTCAGCTTTGGCTGATCACCCACAACTTGACTATTTAGGTAGGCCATCATGCCAATTGCATCATATGTAACTCTTGGATAGATGATATGTGAAACTCCTTTCCATAATCATCTACATGCTTTTGGGCCCAAACACTGTAAGAATCACCAGTCAAGACTGAACTAAAAGGCGATATGATAATAATGTACCCCGCTTTGGCGGCACCTACATTATTGCCATCACAATTCCATGAGATAGATGGCGTACCACGCTTTGGAATCACCTACACTTGGTCGATCAAGCTTTTCATGTGTGCCACTTTTGGAAAGCAGCTAAGATCTTGATATTTTAATTGAGGGAGTTTGTATATAAAAATATATATATACATATCCAATCACCACATTCTATAGTATGTATCATATACATTCTATAACCACAATGTGAACATGTCATGAGAAATATACGAGTGATGGTTATGTCCAGACTAATGCAATTCCTTGGAGCCACAAGGAATTTCCATCACCTTAGGTCCACATCACATGCAACATGTTGTTGATGAAGATCCATGCTTGCTAATCCAGGTTGATCGGTTCAACGCTTTAACCAGTTGGCTCACCTCTTAGTTGCTCAGTTGGGATCTTGAAATGATTGTCTGGTCTTCTCTAGTTTGTTGGTTGGGCCACCAGTCGATCGGTTCCCTCCTGTCATCTAGCCTCCTTGCTCCTCTAAACAATCAGTTCTCCAGTTCAGATTAACATGTCACGACGATGCATAAATTAAAACTAACATATTTCTTTACATTGTAAAAGGAAAACCGTGAGTTACATTCGAGGGGAAATAGGAAGAAGAGCATTAATTAACATTTGGAAAGGAGAGAGGGGATCGGTATGCAGATCGATTAACAATAGGAGTAAACCACAACCATGCACACACAAATTTGGGGTTTTAGCCATAACCATGCTAACTTCCACCATCAAAACATTTTTATAGAGACATGAATGGACTTCATATTATATCATATCATATATATATTATTTGTAATCGTATGTGGTATTTAAATGGATATGCACATTCATTATTTTAATATTTGCATCATATGCAATAATAAATGAAAAAATTAATCCAATGACATCAATTTAGATCCCAGAACACCATAGATTGATGGGGCTCTGATACCACTATTGGGAAATCAGGTGCAGATATAGGCAGTAGAAAAATAAATTTATTTGCATGTTTCCCAAAAAATAGTAGAATCTCATCAGTAATAATATATCTAGGAAGGAAGGGTTGCAAGGTTATACCTAGTCCTGGAGAAAGTCCAGCAACATCACCCTATAATTACAATCTTAGACGGTGTCTGTGCAACTCCTGGTCTTCATCATGGATGACAGACTCGGACAGCTCCTGCAACAGCTCATGTAGACTTGCCACGGATTAGAGGCTGACGTCGTCCTCCTAGCATTAGCCAAAGGACTCTTGACTCTAGAGTAGTCCATGCAGACCATCGAGAACTCCATGTTGTGTTTCCAGAGCCAACGGGAAGGAGTTGCCCCTTTTTGTTAGTGTACTAGTCACTGACATGCTCTCCCACAACAACTGATCTCAGTTGCTCCTCCCTCGCTATCCCTCTCTTGTTAGGTAGGACTTGCTTGGGCTCTCGTGGTTATCACAACCAGATAGGACAACAATTGTCAAGGCCAGTGATCCCAATTGTGTGTGTTGGGAAGCCCCCCAGTACCCCTCTATTTATAGTAGAGGGTAGGGTCAGGGTTCCCAATTGATGTGGGAGTAAAGGGTCTAGAAACATGAATGTTCTAGAATCTGCAGACCGCGAGACGAATGTCTTGCATTGTGAAATGATCATCTCGCATATGATATGGTCATTTCACAGTGTGAAATGGTTGTCCTGTACTTCTACAGTTTCTTATTTGCACACAGAATTGGCAATTCACTTCTAATCTATGTTAAACATTGATTTTTCTTACACAACAAGTATTGTGCAATCCAAATGAATTTGGGAAATTATCTAGAACCTTCCCCAGCCTAACTGAGTGATCTTGCACATGTGAGATGGTCATCTCGCTCAGCCAGACGGTCTCCTGGTGAGTTGAGTCGAGCCGGTCAGTTCATCAGTATGAATCAATTGATTCATCTCAGTTTGGGAAGCCAACTTTGTTACAACTAGCCTGACAAACTAGACGCATGTCTAAACACTTAAGATGGTCATTTTTCACCCCCAGACCCCCGTCTCAACACTTGAGTTGGTTATTGGGAAGTGCAGTTAGTTGTTGGTGCATGAATTAAATACATAAATACTTTAGTAATCAATTCCAATCAATTTGACACTTCAATCAATTAGTCTAATACTTGAACTTGATGATTCTGAGTCCAGTCAGTGGATCTATTGTTAAATTGAATATCTAAACACCTTTAGAATTCAATCTAAACATCATTAATGAATATACTCCTTTAATCCAAGTGTATCCTATGTGTGTTACCCTATAGGTCCAGAATTACATTGGCAGTGAATGTCCATAACAACTTATGAGATCACAAACAAAGAGTGGTGCCTAGTAACACCTCATTGCTACCCAATAATTTGAAAAGTTGGAGAACTACTTCAACCTATAATATGTGAATAGTGTTACCATGATCGTATAGTTCATTTGTCTTTGATATCCAGATTGAACTCGAGGCATGGAATCATCATCCTCTCAACATTCAATTGATGTTCCTTGAACTAGAGCAGATTGTCTGGGTTGCATGTGAGTTCACATATCATATATTGAATCACATGGGTATGGTCATACACTCTCAGCCTCGCTTATTAAGGGGCCCTAGGTATCAATCTCCAGTAGGAGGGACAAATCATGTCTCTATCACTCATAGTCAATCCCCATGTGTCAAAGTCACCCAATCATCACCTTTATAGAAATCCATGTTTCAGGACTACATTTGATGATGTCAAAGTGTACCCAATGACATGTGATGAGTGTAGTGATTTTAGGTCTAAGAACCACAATCACCACCATCACTATGAGAGATGATTCTAACTACCATTCCATGGTTTCCATGTATCACTCTCATGGTGGGTCTGTCTGATACACTGTTCACTAACATGTATCTGTGTGCTTGACTTGATATCACATATCATGACTAATGAGACTTTGTCATTAGTCAACACACACTCTAGTCTTATGTATTATTGTTGTCTATTTTCCTTCCACAGTAATAACTGACTAGGGATATAACAAGAATGTATGAACTCTTTATCATTCGTATGATCTCATCCTCCAAGTCACGTACTTGAAGACATATGACATCGAGTATCATCATTCTCTAGACATCTACTTATGTTTTTGTCATCATCTCAAGAATGGGACAAACATAATAGACATAATTATCTTTATGATTTATCAAATCAAGTATCTAATGCCTCACTCCAATCATCATATGATTGGGGCTTTGGGCATACATACTAACACCTCCTACTTTGCTTTAAGTTTTCAATTGAATTTTAAAGTACCATAATCTCTATTCAACCCCCCCCTTTAGATCTTTTATTTATGTCCCCAATCAGATGTTATTGTGGAAGGCCGATAGATAGAAATAACACATAAAACTAGAGTGTGTGTTGGTTGATGACATGATCTCATCAATCATGATATGTGATATGAAATTAAGCACAAAGATACTTGTTAGAGAATAGTGTAATTGGATAGGCCCACCTTGATAATGATACAAGGAAACATAATTGGTGTTCATACTCATCTCTCATAGTGAAGGTGGTGATTTTGGTTCTTAGACCTATAATCACTACACTCATCAAATGGTGTTCAGTGTGTTTTGACATCATACAATGTGATGCTGAGTAAGGGTTGTCATAAAAGTGATGATCGGATGCATTGTGACACATGGGGATGAGTGTGAGTGATGTAGATGGGATTTTTCCCTCCTACATGAGTTTGATATCATGGCCACTTGATAAGCGAGACTGAGAAAGCATGTGCATGCACATATGAATCAATATATGATAATGAGGTCACATATATCTTAGACAATCTGCTCTAGTTCAAGGAACATAGATTGAATATTGAAAGGATGATGATTCCATGCCCCAAGTTCAATCCAGATATTAGAGACAAAGGAATCATACAATACCTATAACACCTATGATAGAGTGTATGTGGAAGTTGTTCTCCAACTTTCCATTTACTTGGGTAGCAATGATGTGTGACTAGGCACCACTCCTTTCTTGTGATGCCATAATTGAGTTATGGGCATTCACTGCCAATGTAATATGGAACCTATGAGGTCACATACATAGAAATTCACTTGGAATAGGAGTTTAATCATGAATGATAATTAAATTGACTACTAAAGTGTTTAGGTATTCAATTTAAACAACATTGGTTGAAAATTGACTGTCTCGACAGTTAAACTGACCAGTTCAAGTGTTGAGTTGATCGTTTCAGTGTGTCAGTCAATTGAACCAAGAGTTTGGCAATTCCAGACAGTGAACCATCGGGTTCAGGAAGTGAAGCTATCGGCCTAGGTTGAGAATCAAAAGGTTGGTGCATCAATTTGATTGATTCAAGGATTTGTGTTGATGCCATGTTGTGCATTAAATTGAATATTGAATGACAATACAACTATGATTTGGAAACATGACAAAATGATCAGTTCATCGGGTGAATTGATTGGCTCACATGCCAACCGATCAGTTCACCTATAAAGTGACTATTTTTCCGGTCGTAGGTTGCAAAAATTCATGAAATTTTAGTCCCTTCTGCTCCTACTTAGATTGGGAACCTTGAGCTTGACCTTCCTATAAATAAATGAGTATTGGGGGCTTCTTAGACAAAACTCAATTGCCTCTAATAATTGTTTGTCTTTTCTAGTTGTGGTAACCAAGAGAACCCAAGCAAGTCCTACCCACTAAAGGGAGGGATAAAAAGGGAGAACAGTTGTGAGAGAGCAAGTTGGTGACTACTACACCAATGTGAGGGGATAACTCCTTCTTGTCTGTTCTACTAATGACATGCGTTCTTGGTGGACTGTGTGGACTACTCTAGAGGCGTGGATCCTTTTCCCGCTTAGAGGACAACCTCAACCTATTGTCTTTGGTGATCAACCAGGAGGCTGACACAAACGTTGTTCGAGTGTGACTTGATGAAAGCCACATACTTCTACGAGGAGATTGTTGTTGGACTTGCTCTGGGACCAAGTATATCCTCTAAACCATCTTTCCCATACATAGTTGTTGATGTGTTCCATTGGTCCAAGGGGAATATGGTAGTTACATTTTTGTTTCTATTGCCTATTTTGTCACCATGTTTCTCTACATCTATGGAAACCTAAACTCTAGTACCTAGGTCTCATGACCTTCACTAAGGTGCTTGGGTCACATAACCTACACGTTGGGCCTGGGTTATGTTTCTAAATGAGCATGTACTAAGGGCCTGGGCCATATGACTTTCTCAAAGGGCATGGGTCATGTGTCTCTTACATTGGCCTGCACTAGGGTGTCTGGGCCACATGCCTTTCATAAAGGGCATAAGTCATGTCCTTCTTGAGCTGACCTGTACTAGGGCCTGGGTCTAACTCCATAATCTAATGTCATCTTATCAAAACTGATCTTAACATGAATCATAATACATTCTGATCTTATATCCTTATCATGAAATAATATCTTAAATCTTAATACATGAATATTATCATGAAATCTAAACCATACATCTTAATGGACTTATATCATAAAACTTAAAGCATTTTGTCCTCATATTCTTATCATGACACAAATCATGAATCATAATAAAATCTTATGTAGAACTTAATCATGTATTAGTACATCATAGTCTTATAACATTGTCATGAACTGAATCCTCAATACATTATGATCTTAATAGAATCTTTATCTTGAAATCTTGACCACATCTTAATATGTTCAAAACTTATTTTTATATTATACTTAACTCTTATCTTAATCACAAGAAAGCTAAATAACTTCTTAGTTCTTGTATCTCTATCTATATAAGAAATCTTAATAGCATAATTCTACTTGAAATCTTGCGTACATATTTATATCCCATAGTCATGGAAGTATGACAATATTACCTACATATCTTGACTTGTTGTCTTATTCATTAATATGAATCATTACTGAGAAATCTTATATGAACATGATCCTTTGATTTTCTCATGATCCTGGTTCATGAATCCCAATCATTCTAAAAAATCTTAATAACACATCTCAACTTGAGATAATTGAGTATTTGTGAGAACACATTCATGTTTGATAACTTTAGTTGCATATCTTACTTAAAATCTTAGAACATTAGAAGACATAAATCATAATGTTTTATATGAGAAACATGTAAAATATATTGGGCTTGATAAATATGAATACTCATGGGCATGAACCTCTTACCTCTCTTGATGAAAACCTTATTTCTAGTCTTAGGTTTCATAAACTCTTATCATGTTCTTGGTGTTGGTATATATGCCCATAGAGCCATCCCAAGCGATTGCATGGAGTCGGATATTTATTAATCAATTAATGCAATTATTTGGTTAATTAATGAATTCCAGAATATTCTAATTAATCCACGAGCGTTTAATTAACGAAACGTTTCTGTTTATCGATGGGTTTAGGAAACCCTACTTCCCTTCGTATCCTATTTAAAGGAGGATTGACGGCCGATATCTATATAAGAGATCGAGAGACGCTTTTAGTTTACGCTCACGTACATAAAACTAGCCGCACAGTCCTTAGGAGCGAAAGGAGAGCAATGCGTCGCTAGCACGCCGCCGCACAGACACGACTCCTTCCTGCCAGCTTAGGAAGTGCGACGTGGAGTTCCATTCCATCTGTGTGGACGAAGTAGAGACGCAGACGCTGAGATGCTTGCGTTTGGAGGACATCAATGACCATCCATGCGCGTTACGAGCGGCACACATCATCGCATAGGAGCGCCACCAGATCTTCCTACGATAGCGAATGGGAGAGAAGTTCCATCCATGTAGGTCAGCAGCGTTGCACCGTCGTACAGCGGGACATCGCCGGACTTGCTCCAACATAAGGTATATCCCGCAAACACTCCTTCCAAATACACTGTTGTCGACGAGATCCTGTTACGGGTTGAGTGGAATTTTGTTGCTTCCGCCACGCATGTTCTCTACAAAACCCAACAGTGGTACCAGAGCAACGTCGATCTACAACGTATTTGGATTCGTTTCAATATGATCAAATCATTGTATACTGTATTTATGTTGCATACCATGCGAATTAAACATTCTAATGTGCAAATCTAAACCTAATTCCACATCTTCCCCTGTGCACCCCGCATAGTCTGCGTGGGAGTCAAAAAATTATTTAATGGGGAATGTCCCGCATTAAAAGTACTGCAATTTTAATATCTATATATGTATATGTAGATATACCTATGATAGCATACACGTCGCCTTTAAAATCTATTTTATGTGGTGAATGCATACACGGTTATGGCCTAGTATCCCCTTTTGTGAATGTTGTGAATGAATGTGGATGTCGATCTTGTGGATATGTTTGTTTGTGAATTCTATGGATGTATAATGGTTACATATGGATCCTTTATATAAAGTATTCGTCTTGCATGCCGAGCCTCATCTCGTATTTCAAAGTGTAATTAATTCTTTCCTTTTATATTTGTACTCATATGATGTAATAGAGATAGGATTAGTTTTAGTTTTTATAAAATTGATGTAAGGAGGCCACTTGAAGATCCAACTCCAAGGAGTGTCCATGGAGAAGCACCATGAAGATCTAATTCCAAGAAGCAACCTGAAGATCCAACTCCAAGGAGCGTTCATGGAGAAGCAACAAGAAGATCCAATTCCAAGAAGTAACTTGAAGTTCCAACCTCACAAAGCATCCATGAAGTTGTTCATTGTAATGTTGATCATTACATGCTTACAGGTTGATTCATAGGTGTTTCATGAGATGCATAAGACCATAGGTGGACCGTAATCCTTTGTTGCTCCAAAGGATTATAATAGTATGGCCATAACTGATGTATTTGTGTTTATGATTGCATGTCTATCATTTGTGGTTGTGGATATATTAGTATATGATACATACTATAAGTATGTGGTGTTTGGATATGTACATGTATTAATAAAACCCCTCAATTAATAATATTAAGTTTTAGTTTCCTTCCATAAAGAAACACACATGAAAAGCTTGATCGACTATGTGTGGGCACGCCTCTGTGTGGTACACTGTCTATCTCGTGGAAGTGTGATGGTGGGTGTGTGGGTCTGCCTCCGCAGGGTGCACACTCATCGTGTGTGGCTTATGGGTTGGACTTAACTAGGGAACCTTGATAGGATCAAGTACCTAGAGGCACACAGATGCATCATGGCAAGGAGTTGTGCATGATCATCTATCCAAGAGTTGCATATGATGCAATTGGCAAAAGTTGCCTACCTTAGTATTTGGTCTTTGACGCCGGCGTTGGCTGGGCATTGATCCAATTATTTTGGATTTTGGCTCACTAGAAGGTTGTGCATTGCAATCTTCCGAGTTGATAGTGAGGGCTATCAATTTGAATAAAATAGTGGGAGCGTAATTAATTAAAGGCCTAATTAATCTCGTTTATCAAATCTTTACAAGTCAAAATATTTTGGACTAAATGCAATTTTTTTTCTTTTGTAGCAATCAAATGGCAAACAACACTCACACTTTCTCATTGTGATTGGTCCTTGAGAAGGACAAACTCACCGGAACCAACTTTCAAAACTGGTTTAGGATGCTGAGAATTGTTCTCACACATGAATGTAAGCTCTATGTCCTTGAAACACCAGAGTCAGCGGAACCCGCCATAAATGCACCCAAGGCTGAAAAGGATGCTTACAAGAAGCACCTTGATGATGTCGTGGATGTCAAGTGCCTGATGTTGTGCTCAATGAACTATGAGTTGCAAGAGTAGCATGAGAACATGAATGTCATGGAGATGGTAACACATCTCAAGAACATGTATCAACATCAAGCAAGACAGGAGAGATATGATGTCTCAAAGGCTTTGTTCAAAAGCAAGATGAAAGAGGGAGACTCAGTTGGCACCTATATACTCACCTTGATTGGGTACGTAGAAAGCCTATCCAAGCTGGGATTTCCCCTAGGTCAAGAGTTGGCCACTGATGTGATTCTACAATCGTTGTCTGAATCATATAGTCATTTTTTCATGAGCTACAACATGAACAATCTTGACAAGCCGTTGTCAGAATTGTTGGGCATGTTGAGGACAGCTGAAGCACAAATAAAGAAAGACAAGCCCAAGTCTGTGATGATGATCAGTAAGATAAAGGAAAAGTCAAAAGGCAAAGGCAAGGCTAAGAAAAGTTCTAAAGTCGAGCAGAAACCAAAGTCATCCGCTCTCAAAGCTTAAGGTGGGATCTCCAAAGAAGGCAGTTGTCACAATTGTCACCAGCCTGGACATTGGAAAAGAAAATTTCCTCTCTACCTGGAGGAACTGAGGAAGAAGAAGCACGGGATAGAGATCTCCACTTCAGGTATATATGTTATTGAGATAAACTTAAATACTACTTCATCATGGGTACTAGATACCGGATGTGGATCTCACATATGTTCTAATATGCATGATCTGATAAGAAGTAAGCCTTTACGAAAGGGCCAAGTCGAGTTGTGGGTTGCTAATGGAGCAAGAGTTGCTGCCACTGCAGTTGGATTTATTAGTTTATCTTTGCCTACGGGCCTTATAATAGAATTAGAGAATTGCTATTATGTACCTGCCATTAATAGAAATATTATTTCTGTATCTTGTATGGATAAGAGTGGATTTGAATTTCACATTAAGAATGAAATTATTTCTATATCTAAAGATGAGATCTTTTATGGCAATGCCCCTATGTCTTATGGTATCTACTTGTTAGAACTTGAGACTAGCGTATACAACATAAATACTAAAAGGTTAAAACTTGACAACTCAAACAAAACATTCTTACGACATTTTCGTCTTGGGCACATAAACGAGAAGTGCATATCTAGACTCCATAAGGATGGTTATCTAGACTCTTTTGATTTTGAATCATTAGAGACATGTGAGGCATTTTTATCAGGGAAGATGACCAAGACTCCTTTCATTGGACATAGTGAGAGAGCCAGTGATCTGCTAGGGCTCATACATACTAATGTATGTGGACCTTTTAGATCAAATGCTAGAGGAGGCTATTAATACTTCATTACCTTCACTGATGACCTTAGTAGGTATGGCTATGTATATCTTATGAAACACAAGTCAAAAACTCTTGAAAAGTTCAAGAATTTCATGAATGAAGTAGAGAAGCAACTTGGTAAGAGTATTAAAGCACTCTGTTCAGATCGAGGTGGCAAATACTTAAGCTAAGAGTTTGAGGACCTTCTGAGAGACCGTGGTATTGTATCACAATGGACTCCACCTGGTACACCACAACATAATGGTGTGTCAGAAAGAAGGAATCGTACATTATTAGACATGGTACGATCAATGATGAGTTCAGTCGAACTTCCAATATCGTTCTGGGGATATGCTCTTGAAACTGTAGCGTTTACACTTAACTGTGTACCCTCCAAATCGGTTCAAAAGACACCATATGAGATATGGAATGGAAATCGTCCCAATTTGTCTATGTTAAAGATTTGGGGATGTGAAGCTTATGTTAGGAAACAATTTCCTGAAAAGCTTGGACCCAAATCAGAAAAATGCTATTTTGTTGGATACCCCAAGGAAACTCGGGGATACTACTTCTACACACCAACTGACAACAAAGTGTTTGTTGCTAGGACTGTTGTATTTCTTGAAAAGGAATTTATTTCCAAAGGAATTAGTGGGAGGAATGTAGAGCTCGAAGAAGTTCGAGACCAACAAGAAAGCAGAGAACTTGAGGAGGTACATAAGGAATATGAAGACTCACAAATTGTTATGGAATTTCAAGTTCCAAATGTAACATAGGAACCTCATAAGTCTAGTAGGACACGACTTGAGCCTGATAGATTTGGATTTCTTGTGACTCAAGACAGTGACAAATTGGGCATAGAAGATGAGCCAACTTCCTATCTAGAAGCTACTAAGGGACCAGAATCTGAGAAATGGCTCGAAGCCATGAGATCTGAGATGGAATCCATGTACACCAACAAGGTATGGACCTTGGTGGATCCACCTGAAGGGGTAAAACCCATAGGGTGCAAGTGGGTCTTCAAGAAGAAGACTGACATGGATGGAAATGTTCAAACCTATAAAGGTAGATTGGTTGCGAAAGGATTCCGTCAAATTCAAGGTGTTGATTATGACGAGACCTTCTCACCAGTTGCCATGGTTAAATCCATCAGGATCATGCTTGCCATTGCAGCTTATCATGACTATGAGATTTGGCATATGGATGTTAAAACAACATTCCTTAATGGGAATTTACTCGAGGATGTGTACATGACACAACCTGAGGGTTTTATCGATCCAAAGGAATCCAATAAAGTCTGTAAGCTACAAAGGTCAATCTATGGATTGAAGCAAGCATCTCGGAGCTGGAATCTATGTTTTGATGAAGTAGTCAAAAAGTTTGGATTTAGTCAAAATGAAGATGAACCTTGTGTTTACAAAAGGGTTAGTGGGAGCACAATCATATTTCTCATATTGTATGTGGATGACATACTATTGATGGGAAATGACATCCCTACTCTTCAGACAGTAAAAGGTTGGCTAGGGAAGACCTTCTCTATGAAGGATTTAGACGAAGCATCCTATATACAAGGGATCAAGATCTATAGAGATAGATCTAGAAGGCTTCTAGGCCTAAGCCAGAGCACATACATTGACAAGGTGCTAAAGAGGTTTAGCCTAGAGGGTTCTAAGAGAGGTAACTTTCCCATGTCCCATGGGGTTATGACCTCTAAATCCCAATGCCCTAGTTCTTGTGATGAACGGGCACGCATGAGTAAGATTCCATATGCATCAACAATTGGATCTATCATGTACGTAGTGTTATGTACTCGTCCTGATGTGTCGTATGCTTTGAGCATGACGAGCCGGTATCAGTCAGATCCAGGTGAATGTCACTGGACAGCCATAAAGAACATCCTAAAGTACTTGAGGACTAAGGATCAATTCTTGGTATATGGTAGTGAGGAAGAGCTCGTGGTAAAGGGTTATACCGATGCTAGCTTCCAAACTGACAAAGATGACTACAGATCGCAATCTGGATTTGTGTTTTTCCTGAACAACAGAGCTGTGAGCTGGAAGAGTTCCAAGCAAGAGACGGTTGCGGATTCTATAATAGAGGATGAATATATTGCCGCATCTAATGCTGCAAAGGAAGCTGTGTGGATCAAGAAGTTCATTTTTGAACTTGGAGTGGTTCCAAGTGTTGGTGATGCAATTGAGTTGTTTGCGACAACAATGGAGCAATTGCACAGGCTAAAGAACCACGATCGCACCAATGTTCCAAACATATTCTATGGCGGTTCCATCTCATACGAGAGATCGTACAACGAGGATATGTGAAGATTTGCAGAGTACCTACAGAAAGCGATGTGGCTGACCCGCTCACAAAAGCACTTTCACAACAGAAACATGACGGACATGTTCAATCACTTGGATTGAGATTCATGAGTGATTGGGTATAAGTGCAAGTGGGAATCTGTTGGTATGTATGCCCATAGAGACTATCATTCGATTAATGTAATGGGATACTATGTAAACGATTTGTAATACTACATTCATCATATCAATAAAGGCAAGTTTCCAATCTATATGTTTGTGTTTTATATTGTGAGATGACCATAAAACTTATAGATATCTATAGAATAATATACTCAATGACATATGTCTTCGGGTTGACGACCTGAACAGTGAGATCATATGTATGCTAAGAGTATGTATTCTTGTTTTGTCCCTAATCGGTTGTTATTGTGGAAATATCCAGTGACATCAATAACACATAAGATTAGAATGTATGTTGGTTGATGGAAGAATCTCATTATCCATGATATAGAGATATCAAACCAAATACATAGATACTTTTTAGAGTATAGTGTATCAGATAGACCCACCTTTAGAGTGACACATGGATACCATGATTGGTAGTTAGAGTCACATCTCATAATGATGGTGGTGATTGTGGTTCTTAGACCTGAAGTCACTACACTTATCACATGTCGTTCGGTGTACTTTGATATCATCCACCGTGGTCCTGAATAAGGATTGCCATAAAGATGGTGCTTGGGTGCATTGTGACACATGGGGATGACTGTGAGTGATGTAGATGGAATTTGTCCTTCCTACGAGAGTTTGATATTCCGGCCACTTGATAAGCGAGACTGAGAAATGCATGGCCATGCTGATGTGAGTCAATATGTGATATTGAGCTTACATATATCTCAGACGGTCTTCTCTAGTTCAAGGAACATGGATTGAACGTTGAAGAGGATAAAAATTCCATGACTCGAGTTCAATCCGGATATCAATGACAAAGGAACTATACAATCATTGTAACACCAGTCATGAATGATAGGTTAAGTTGTTCTCCAACTTCTCCAATTACTTGGGTGGCAATGAAGTATTGCTAGATAGCAATCATTGCTTGTGAAATCATAATATGATTATGGATATCACTGTCAACATAATTTGGAGCCTACCGGGTCACACACATAGGATGTGTTGGAATAGGAGTATAATTGTGGATTTGATTGGAATTGCTCTGAATCACATTGATTACTAAAATGTTTATGTAATCGATTAGAATAATATTGGAGTGACTGTCTCTAAGTGCAAGTGGGAGTCTGTTGGTATATATGCCCATAGAGCCATCCCAAGCGATTGCATGGAGTGAGATATTTATTAATCAATTAACACAATTATTTGGTTAATTAATGAATTCCAAAATATTCTAATTAATCCATGAGCATTTAATTAATGCAACGTTTCTATTTACCGATATGTTTAGGAAACCTACTTCCCTTCGTATCCTATTTAAAGGAGGATTGACGACCGATATCTATATAAGAGATCAAGAGACGCTTTTAGTTTACGCTCACGTATGTAAACCTAGCTATCACTGTCCTTAGGAGGGAAAGGAGAGCAACGCGCCACTAGCACATCGCTGCACAGACACGACTCCTTCCCGCCAGCTTAGGAAGTGCGACGTGGAATTCTAGTCCATCCGCATGGACGAAGTAGAGACGCAGACACTGAGACGCCTGCATTCGGAGGACATCAACGACCATGTGTGCGTGTTACGAGCGGCGCACATCATCACACAGGAGCACCACCGGATCTTCCTGCGACAGCGAACGGGAGAGAAGTTCCGTCCGTGTAGGTCAGCAGCGTTGCATCGTCGTGCAGCAGGACATCGCTGGACTTGCTCTGCGATAAGGTATATCCCACAAACACTCCTTCCAAATACACTATTGTCGACGAGATCATGTTACGGGTTGAGTGGAATTTTGTTGCTTCTGCCGCACATGTTTTCTCCACAAAACCCAACAGTTGGGGTTTATGAACCCTAATCACCATGTTCATTTGAGAATCACTCATTAATACACCTTAGTTTATAGGGTTTCATGGTTCTTGGGTAAAAGAGGGAAATTCAAAGTGAAATTAGGTTTTGAATCCTAGTCCATCATCTATACCTCAAAAAATTGATCAACTTTCATATATGACTTCCCCCATATCACAAACCAATCAAAAGATATGATAAATAACAACATATCTTCCAACAAATACTTGCAAATATAAACTAGCATTTTCTTCACATAATCTTTCTTTTTGTGATAGTCATAGTGGAATTATGATTGAACAGAATGTCAATAAACAACCAACATTTTAATTGTTCGATCCTAAAAAAATCTCAAAAAGTGTCGGCAAACTAAGGCGGTGATTCGTAGGTGTAACCACATACCTTTATGGTGATCCATGTAGATTACACTTCAATTACATTCAAGCAATCTAATAAAAAAAGATGGATCCATAAAATCATATTACATCTATAGGTATGTAAATCCTAAATTGTCACCAACACATTTAATACATTCAACCCTACTCGATCCTAAATTAGGGTTTAGGTTTCCTTGTTACCAAGTTATCATTAGGGTGATGATTCAATACCTCGATTTGCAAGTTCATTGGTTTAAGGACTTAAGAACCCTAGTTCATATTAAGGGTAATCATTTTTATCCAATCCACAATATTCCTTTATTATGAACACATAGTTTAGATTCACTTCATTAATCAATTTAACTAGACATGATATTGGTTTTATGATCAACTTAGCAAGTCAGGATCTTTAGTCCTAATTATTCACATGAATGATTATTCTCATGTGCGGTTATCCACTTAACAAACCACATCATTCAATATTACTATTGAGATCATCTTAGATTCTCCTTATTTCCAACATTATTTGATAGTAGCATAAAAGAAAAGTTTTTAACATTTTAGACATATTAATATTCTAAACTAGGGTTTATGTGTTTTTAATCACCACTAAAACATCTATCTACATACTTTCTTAATAGGAACCATAATTAGATCTCAAATATATTTTATTTGCACTCCTCTCATTTGTCGGTCACTTTGATATATGTTTTTTAATTTTCAGATATATGTAGCATTTTGTATGATTTTTTGAAGATTATCATCAACATACCAATAGTAAGATGCCACGTCAACAAAAGAATACTTTTTTTAATATTCGGATAAGTTTAAGGAAATAGGGAGAGATTACCTCTGCTCCACTGTGCTCTAAACAGGCACCCCAGGGTATAAGGGTCATTTGCCTCTTTCATTTCTTCTTTCTCAGGGTCGACAACCAGACTGGTGCATCCCATCGACGTTCTTTGTGCTTGCGGGATGCAACATCATCATAATGGCCACATGCCTCCTCGTCGGACTTCAGTCGTCCCTACAGTAGATCGCCCCATGTGTTGTGCAACCTCGTTAACCAACCGTGAGGGTCTTGTGAAGCTCCATAGAATAGAAGCATGTGGAGAGGGGATTCTACAGTCCTTTCTACCTCCCAGTATTGTTGGCAACATGAATCCTCCAGCGAGGTACAAGCATATATTTGTCCATCTGTACCTCTCCTATTTTGACCCATCTTTCCCCTACTGACACCTTGAAGTCCTAATCATCACCTCTGATTCTTAGAAGTAGGAAGTCTTGTTCACTTCCCTTCCGACTCCTCTTTCCACCATGGCATGGCATACAACCAACACCTCTAACATGCCCATGGAAATGCCTGGAGACCCCAGGCTACTTCCATGACACCAAGCTTCTAGAGGAAATGGGGGAGATGAAGAATGTTATGTTGATGTTATCACTGTCTATGATGATAAAAAATGACATCTTTACTTGTCACCTCCTCTGGGATCAATAGGTTTTGTGTGGTAGCGATCTTACTCAGAGTTGCACCCTGGTCTACAAAATCTCGGCCAACTTCTCCTAAAAATGAGGGTTCTTATGCTTTCTTTTTATGGTCACTAGATGGAGTTCTTTAGGGTTTTGAGAGGGGTGGTGAGGAGGGAGAGAGATAGCGGCATCTAGGGTTGCTCCCAGTGGCATATCTTGGAGAGAAATATTGGGGGCATAATGTACTACGGAGTAGTCATGTGTATCCATCTCAAAATTTCAAAAAACTAAGAATCATTTTTTTACTTCAAGTGCAATGATAGATTAGATTATAAAAGAAAATATAATGAAATTAGTGACATGATATAACTCTAAAATTTTAAAATACTTCAATTCTCTCTTTAATGTTCTTAAAGTCCTCAATATCAGAATTAGTGTTGAATGACTTTGCAATCTCTTTTAATATGGATAATGAGATTATTGATGAGAAATATGTCTTCCATTTTGTTTTGTAATTTTATCTTAATAAGTTTCATCATTGAGAATGTGTGTTATATTGTGGTTGTGGAGACTGGAAGAGTCAAAATTAGACAGATCAATCTATCAATCAATATATGAATTTTGTTCCTTTTAGTTTTTTCTATGGCACAACATAAATCTGAAACAATCAAAAGGTTCATGAAATCTGGATTTGTAGGAGCATGTGCCATGAAATAAGAAAGTTGATATCTCACATCAACCTTTTCTTGATCATTTAAATTATATGAGTAATATTTTTCAACAACAAGACATATAAAACCACAGTATGATAAACAAATAAAATTAATGACAAGATGACTTACAAGATGTTTCTATCACTCTATGATACATAGATGGCGAATAAAAAAAGAGCCAAGAATTGGCCATATGAATCGACTTTGTTTCTCTTTGGTATGTGTTGTTGTGCACACCTATGTGTGTTTGAAAAAGGTAAAGGCAACTATTCTTAAACAATATTGAACGCAAAGTTTGAGCAATGATGTGGAACTTTGTTTGAAAATATTCATGCCTACCAATATCTAACAGGTCATGTTGACGCTTGTTTAATGAAACATGGAGTTTCACATGTTGATGTTGGAAGTTTACATATAGATTTATAGAGGTTTATTGTTTACTTTATGTTTACTATTTTGGTAATGATAATTATCAAAAGATCACAGGAGAGAGAAAAATGATACTAAAAAACCAAAACAAAATAGGAATTCTAATAGGCAATAACATAAGAAATACTCTTCGTAATTGTAAAAGCATTTGAAACATAAAAGGTATCTAGATGGCATTAATTTATTGAATAATTGTCGAAGAGGAGTTAAAATAATAGAGATTTTTATTGTATTATATAACTTGGAAAGTATAACAGAACTATCAATGGGAAACTCTTGGGGGTGTTCATCAAATAAGAAATTGTCAGCGCAATAAAGAAGATTAATAGATAGCTTTCAACCCAACTATATTCATTAATTTAAAAAAAAATCAAAACAAGACAATAAAAATAATAATAGTAAGTATCACAAGAAATCCTCTTTGTAATTGTAAAAGCAACACAAACTGAATAGGAATATATGAATGCAATAGTTTGGTGAGTAAATGTCGGAAAAGAGTTAAAACAATGGAGATTTTTAATTATATTGTTTAACTTAGAAAGTATAAAATAAATGTCAATGGAAAACTCTTGGGGCGTATCAAATTAAAATGGTCAAACAAAATAAAGCAAATTAATTAACAACTTTCAATACCACCACATTCATTAATTTTTTAAAAACTGGGGGGCACGAATCTTATAGGAGATCCTCCACTGGTTTCTTCCCTTAGATCGTAAGGCAAGGAGATGGTTTCCTGGAGAGGGTGAGTTTTTCTTTCTCATATATTACAGATGGGAGAGAGTTGTGGTCATGATTCATTGATATGGCATGGTGTTTCCATATATGTATTAAACATTGACAATATTCTTTTTACTTCTTGTTCCCTTTTTTCCCATTCTTTGGTGTATAAGGAAGTTGTCAAAAGGAAAAGTATTCTATAGACCCACATTAACACCTTTTATAAGCATGTAAATAAAAGACAACACTTAGCAAGGCATCTTATTTAGAACACATATTCTCTTATTTCCCTTATATAAAACTCTTGACTTTTATTCTTGGATTTGGCAACAAAACCCATAAAGGAAAGCATGACACTTTATTGGAGAAACAAATCCATTAAGGAATATTCATACACATTGGTCATTATTTCTCTTAGGTATATCCTTTAAACCATTTATCCTCATTCCCTGGCAACTCATAAAGCTATTATCGGTTATATTTAGTAATTGAAATTCATTGGCAGGTCTTATATATATATATATATATATATATATTTCTCCTTTATACATCTTATTTAAACAATGCCATTGTTTCAAGGAATATCCTTTTTCTTCCAAATTTCTTTAAGTCTCTTTCTTTTCTTTATTGTTTGCAAGTATACAAAAGTTAAAGCGATACGATGTTATTTTTTATGCTTCAAACATTGTGTTGCCACACTTGGAGAGATAATTGTCACTTTAATTATCTAAAACACCATGTATATTATTTTTCCTTTGGAAACTTGGCAATTATTTCATTTATCATAAAAAAGCCATTATTATGAAGTCCTTTTATTTATTTAATTTGTGCCAAAAGCACTCATGATACAAAGGTGATCAAAGATATTATTATTATTCCACCAATAATACCATTGGGGAATTGACAAATCAATTCATTTATATAATCCAATTTAACCAAAATTGAGGATATAACAGTAATGGTTCTGAAAGGCAGTGGTGAACTCCCCCAGCTAGCGTTGTTGTTTTGGTCCTCGAGCATTAGTGAATTTCTCCCATCAGACGCGAGCAACACTCTTCAACAGATGGGTCCCGAAATAGACCTTAGAATGCTCAGGACATCCCAGGTCACAGAAGCAATGCTCCATGTTCAACAACCACTCCTCAACATGAGTGACCACATCTATCTCAGCTTTTCCAGAGAAGGTCTCTGGCTTGATCTTTAGGAAGTCAACTAGGGTTATCTTGTGGTCTCTTGGATGTTGTTGCCATCCTCTTGGGTCGGTTAGGGCATCAGTTAAGGCCCTGACAAGTGCATGCAAGATGTGTTAGGGTTAACTTTAGGGTTGGCCCTTCCAGAGGCAACATGATCGTTCCCCATACTATATGAGCTTTTTTATCTATCTGCATTCTCTTTGTCCTTATATGACCTCTTCTTAGGAGCCATCTAAAAGGACAAAAGGACTTCATAAGAACTTGGGAATGATCATCATTGGGTGGCCAACTATAATGTCGCTCTGATATCATTCTTTAGTGACTTTGGATGCAAAAGTTATTATGGGAAATATTTTTGGGACATAAAATGTCCTCATCAAGTTTATATACTAATTTGACTCATAGGATACAAGAAACTATTTATTGGTAAAGAATGTATAAGGAGAGGGTTTTGAGGACCTTCTTGTGTTTTTTATGTGCAAATATTTTGGAAACTATCAACCATGTATTTGTTCATTGCCTTTTTACTTTATAAATATGGAATCATTTTATTCATATACACAAAAAACAATCACCAAGAGAATAATCATGCCATCTATTTACTTAATAACATTTTTGCTTGTAGCGATAGCTCTTTTAGTCGCTTATGTCAGTAACTTGGTGCTAGAATATTTTGAGTTTTTTGGCTTTAGAGCAATACAATAGAGTTTTCAATTCTACTGCTAACAACAAATGCTTCATTATTGCTAATGTCTGCAGTACTTATCAATTTTAACAATGGATTTTCTTTATGTAGGTGATATGTGCTCAATCTAAAGGCCATAGGCACTTCAAGTGTCTTTTCCTTCTTTCGGGACGAAGAGGCCTATGTCCCTACTAGAGTTATTAATGTTGGTAATGACGATGAGCTCCCATAGTCACCTAAAAGGTCCTTCCCAACCTTGAGATCCCTCTGACCCTTCTCCTATCACACATGCTCCTTTTGATGTTGCACCAGCTAATGTTGTTTGGCCAATTGTTGCTTCACCCTTATTATGTTACTGCTTGACCTTACTGATGTTATTGTTTAACCTTGCTAATGTTGTTTCCTCCATAGTGGCCCACCTCCTTTTGATGACACTCCCTTTGAGGAGATACTAGGCAGTTTCTTTTTATTTATTTACTTACAATGTTGTGGTGTCTAAGGCGAACCCATCCCCCGTTGAACCTATACCCTTTTAGCGGGTGTGGGTGACCACGAAAAACCCATTTCTGTCTAGTTTTGCATGGACTTTCCAGATGTTATAGTTCTATGTTAGTTCTCACATTCCTCCCCCTGGGTCAAATGATACCTATAAAATGGGTGGATGGGTTGGGTTTTGGATACAATCATTGTGGGTGCAAGCCAATCTCGTGGGTGCGGGTGAAAATGGCTCAAATTTAGGCTGTTACAGAAATAGCACATTCAAATTCGACCCAACAGGTTACGGGTCAAATTTTGGATGTCCATATAATGTGTACAGGCAAACATGTCGTAATATTTTTTCTTTACAACAATAATAGAATAATTCATTGCTCATTTTTAGTACAAACATATGGAACTGTGAGAAATCATCCAATGTACTTGGTGTCAAACATGATGAAATACCTATTGTTTTATTTTAATATAAAATTGTAAGAAAAAACATAGAAAACAACCAACTGATGCTATGTTAGATCAAAAAAGTAAATGATGTGGATGTTCTAAATAGCATAATATACCACCATAACAATAATATATTTTACATCCTAATATTAGGATTTTCTAATATAGCATGAGCATGTGGTTATCTACTACACAATGTGAACATAAGAAAATATAATTTTTGTGATTGAATATAAAATATGTAGCACAATATTTGTTCATTAACAGAAATAATGATATTATAAATAAATATTTCATTTTTGTTAGTATAAAAATAATCAAACAAAGCAATATCACATTTATGTGCACTTTATACATCAAGCATCATCCAATTAGTTACTTGATAAATGTGTGATTGTGGCATATCTTAAGAATCATAAATATATTATATTTATATTAATATATTTACTTTAGTCAAATGGGTCACTCATTTTGTCTGTGAGTCATTCGTAAAACCTACTAACTAAATGAGTGGGTATGAGTATGGATGATTTTTAACGAGGAAAATCTATCATTCAAACTCAACTTCAACATGTCAACTTATGGGTGTCTGTATATTTTGACCCATATTGACAAGTCTTGAATGTTGAGATCATGTCATGAACACCCCTTATCACATCACACTACAACAAATCATGTCTAAGCCTGCATAAAAAAATGTCGGGAAAATGTTTGAAATATGCCGGCAGTACCTTTTCTCGGTATTATATAATATGCCTGACAGATTTCGTAGAAGCCCATGCCGGTAAAAGTTTTGCAACACTATTAAAAATGTCGTGAAAAACAACAAAACCAACATTTCATAAATTCTGGAGAGGGATAGCAAAGTGCCATGATGAAATACTAACAACGACATTTTAAGCATGCCTGAAATGCATCCTGAAGACCAGAAAATACTAGGTGGAAAATTGCAAAATGAATATATATATATATATATATATATATATATATATATATATATATATATATATATATATATATATATATATATATATATATACAAAAAGAGGGTGAGAATCGTTTACCCAAAATTACAAAAAAAATATTTTATTCAATTTTTGACATTGTTTCATACACATGTTTGTTGCCACATAGGAGTAATTACATTTAGATATAAAATTAAAAATATACATTCAAACTTTATATAGACTGCTTCAAGTAATACTAGACGAGCAACAACAGGTGACTTAGACTTTGTCCCTAATAACTTTTGAATTGCGCATCACATTTATCGTGCAACACATAATTGAATCTTACACATCACGATATAATAGGTTGTGTGATGATGTATAATTTAATAGTTGGCTTTCTCTTCCTCCTCTTGTGGCCTCCATTGATCTTTTGGCATTGTCATTGAACAAACTTTAAAGAGTTGGGCGGGCGTTGCTTCTACTGTTGTTGCATTTGTAGTAGCTTTACTTGAGCCTCTCATAGTGAGGACTGATGGCACGTTGCTTCCTTGTTGTTTCTCTAATGTTCCATATTTTTATATTTTGGCTTGATTATTTCTAGCTACTTCTTCAGGAAACCCCAACTCATCCTTTGCCATTCGGATGAGAATTTTGTCACAACAATTTCGGCTCTGGAATAAGAGTACCAAAAATTCATTAATAATTTGAAATGTATACTACAACTTGGTAAAAAAACCAGTAACATAGATATATCACAACAAAACATATCATCAACAGCAAGTCTATAAAATAACACCACACGTGTCAAGTAAGAATTGTCAGTATGAAGAATGCTTTGGAATTCAATATATAGATCTGATTTAACTTATAGATTAAGGGATAATTTGATTGGACTACAACTCAATGTATGCAGTTCCAACCGTATGTATTTTCCAACACGTTACGTTTGGTTCCATACATATGCAACCCACATCTGGAAAATCAATCACACCTGTCATGCTAATTTGTATAGGGAAATGGGGAAAACTAAATGCACTCCATTCAAGCACAATCCATTTCCTCCGCAAGTGTCCTGTTAAGCACTACTTCCATTTCACCTTCTCACTACAACACTCACCCCAATAACTTTCATTTTTAGTTTGTTATGCTAAAACTGTTGGTATGTATGCCCATAGAGCAAGTCATGTGATTATTTTAATGGGATACTTTGTAAATGATTTGAATAATAATAAAGGCAATTTCCAATCTATATGTTTAAACTGTTTCTGAGATGATGTTGTAACATGATAGATGTCTAAAGAATGGTTTTACTCAATGACGTATGCTTTTAGGTTCATGACCTAAACGATGAGATCATATGGATGTTAAGAGTATACATTCTTGTTTAGTCCCTAGTCAGTTGTTATTGTGGAAATAACCATAGACATCAATACCATTGAAGACTAGATTGTGTGTTGGTTGATGACAGAATCTCATTAGTCATGATATAGTGATATCAAACCAAGCACATAGGTACTTGTTAGAGAACAAGGTACCAGACAGACCCACCGTGAGAGTGACACATGGAACCATGACTTGGTAGTCACAGTCAACTCTCACAGTGATGGTGGTGAGTGTGATTCTTAGACCTGAAATCACTACACTCAACACATGTCGTTGGGTACACTTTGACATCATCAAACGCAGTCCTGAAACATGGGTTGTTATAAAGGTGATGATTGGGTGGCTTTGACACATGGGGCTTTTGAGGGGCGAGTGATAGATATGGGATTTGTCCCTCCTAAGAGAGTTTGACATCCTTGGCCACTTGATGAGTAGGATTGAGAAAAGGCATGTGCATGCACGTATGAATCAATATGTGATATTGATGTCATACACATCTCACTCGGTATACTCTGAGATCAAGGAAATGAATGAACATTGGCAGGATGACTTTTCCATGCCTCGAGTTCATTCTGGATATCAGTGACAAAGGAATTATACATTCACTGTAACGCCATTCACGGATTGTAGGGATGAAAGTTGTTCTCCAACTTTCTATTTCACTTGGGTAGCAATGATGTGTGACTAGACACCGCTCTTTGCTTGTGAAGTCATAAGTGTTATGGACTTTCACTGCCAACGTGAAATGGACCTGCAGGGTCACACACATAGGATTTAACCTGGAAGAGGAGTTTTGTCCATAAGCAATGTTTAGACTGATTACTAAAGGAGTTTAGTAGTTCAATTAAACACTCAATTAATCGATAGCTCAATATCATAATGTTCAAGGTGTTGGACACTTTGATTGGAGTATCGGATTGATTGAAATCGCATATGACTGATTCTGCACAACCTGCACTCCCAACCGATCGGCTCATGTGATGAACCGGTCGACTCAATTGTTGAACCGATCGGCTATTGCACATAGTGAAACGACCGGTTCAAGTGTTGAACCGATCGGTTCAACTGGTGCAATCGAGCAACTTGGGAAAGTAGGATTGGTGAGAATTTTCATTTCGTTTCAATTATCCAATTTGATTGGAATTAGGATTGGTATTCGATACCAATTGGAAACAAAAGAAGGAAAGTCAATCGGGAACCAACCTGGAACTCCAACCGACCGGTTCAGGAGTGAACCGATCGGTTTAAGGGTCCCAAACGATCGATTCAGTAGTGAACCGATCGGTTCAGATCCCAAACTGACTGGTTCACTTGTGAACCGATCGATTCAGGTTGCGAATTGGTTGCTTTTGTGGAAAATTCTGAACCCTTCTACTCATGCTTTTAGTCCCATATTGCCAGGGACAGAGAACCCTGTCCCATGACCCACCTATATATATAGGGGTATTGGGGGCTTCTCAGAGTACAACTCAGTGCAAGTTGATTGCTCTGCAAAGTTGTCGTTCTCTCTGGTTTTGGTAACCGAGAGAGAGCCCGAGCAAGTGCTTCCCGCAAAGGGAGGCGCGGCAAGGAAGGAAAACTGCAGTTGCAATTGACAGCAGGAGAGTGTGTTGGCGACTAGTACGTCAACAGGAGGGTGTGACTCCTTCCAATTCCTTGTGGGACAAGGAGAGTGGAGTTCCAGGTGGTCCGTGTGGACTACTTCAGAGGCAGGAGGTCACTGCCGCTTAGGAGGACAACTGTCATCTGACAGTCCGGTAGGAGGAGGAGTCGTGAGTCCCAGTGCGACTAGGAGCTGCACATACACCGTCCAAGACCAGAGGTGAAGACCGTGCAAGGCGCGAGGTTACTGTCGCCGAGCAAGCCTCGGGACAAGGTATGATTCACAAACCATCTTTCCTATTATATAGATGTTGACGCGATTCCTCTTGTTCTGGGTTTGGGGAGAAATTTTTTTGTTGCGCTGCTTCTCTGCCTCCTCTAAAACCCAACAGTGGTATCAGAGCCACGTCAACCACTCTATATTTTAGGATTATCGATATGATCGATTTTGGTTTGTCGCCTTTATTTATTGCATGCGATGCGAATAATATCAGCTTTATACATGTCCAATCCACAAATTCCTAATATACATATATGATATGTAATATAAATGCACTCGATACGCGTCGCCCTTAAACGAGTTTTGTGGTGGATGTGTAGCATGATTATGGCCTATAAACCCCTAAATCTGTGTGTGGTTGTTTGTGTGGTTGCTTGCATCTCGATATGCGCACCGATTCCCTTCTCCTATTCCTTATGCAACTCGAAATAATTCGAGAATTCTTTTCCTACCTTTTCTCCCCCCGAATGTAACTCGGGGTTTCACAATTCAATTGTAAATAGAATAGATTTTATTTCCTATTGTGTCAAAGAACGGCGGACGACCTGAAGACGATCGGTTCAAGGAGTGAACCGATCGGTTGGTGATCCAGACGGACGGTTCGAGGAGCCAGACGAGCGGGTGGGGACCTGAGGAGATGCACGACGACCAGTGAACCGATCGGCTGGAGGCACCAGTCGATCAGTTGGTGGCACCCGAACAACCAACCTGATGGCGAGCCGATCAGTCATGGAGATGAGCTGATCAAACCTAGAAAGGCGGACACAGATTTCATCTTGTACATGTTGCATGTGATGTAGACCTAGATGACCATGATTCCTCATGGCTCGAGGAATCACAATAGGATGGCCATAATCATTGCTTTTTATCGTTTTACATGTTTTCTGTGGGATATAGCATGTATATGATACATACTATATATTGTGGTGATTGGATATGCATATGTATAAAAACCAAATCCCTCATTAAATATTAAGTTTTAGATGCCTTCCAAATGCGACACATGTGAAAAGCCTGATCGACCAAGTGTGGGCACGCCCTATCATGGTGCACCGTCTATCTCGTGGAAGCGTGAAGGATGAATGTGTGGGTCTTCCCTAGCAGGGTGCATGTTCATCGTGTTGGCTTTGGGTCAGACTTAACAAGGTGACCTAGATAGGATCTAGCGCCTTGAGGCATGGAGATGATCATTGCAAGGAGTTGCATATGACATCTTTCAAGAGTTGCATATGATGCAATTGGCAAGAGTTGCCTACCTGAGAGATCTGAGTTGTGGGTGATAGCCCTAGCTGGTCCATGGCTCAGAGGATTTTAGGATCTTGACCCACTAGAAGATTGTACGCTGCAATCTTCTGAATTGATGGTGAGGGCTGTCAATTTGAGTCAAAATAGTGGGAGAGGTAATTAATTAAAGGCCTAATTAACTATCGTCAAATTTATTCAAACCAAATCAAAAAAGGTTTTGACGAATGCAAATTTTCTCTTGTAGAATGGCAAAGGAATCATCTTTTAAAATGGGCAAATTAATTGAGAATAAATTCCATAACTAGTTGAGGACTGTGAGAAGTGTTCTGCACAATCCAGATATACCAGGGGCCTTAGAATCCACTCTATATACGCTTAATGCGTTGGTGAAGAAGAAAGAAGGTAAGGGATAGAAGTGTTCTCTCGCCAAACCAATTTCTTCTACATGGAGAGGATGGAAGGAACAATGGAAGAAGAAGTCGGAGATAGAGATCTCTACTTCTGGTGTATACGCGATAGAGATTAACTTTACTACCTCTTCATCATGGGTACTTGATACCGGATGCGGATCTCACATTTGTTTAAATGTGAAGGATCTTAAGAGAAGTAGGCCTTTAAGGAAAGGCGAGGTTGAACTACGTGTTGCTAATGGGGCAAGAGTTGCCGCCAGTGCCGTAGGAACCTATGAGTTAATTCTACCAAGTGGGCTAATAATAGAGTTGAAAAACTGCTATTATGTACCTGCCATAAATAGGAATATCATTTCCGTCTCTTGTTTGGACAAAGATGGATTTGAATTTCTTATTAAGAATGGAAGGTGTTCCATTTCTAAAGATGGGATCTTTTATGGCAGTGCCCCTATGTCTTATGGTCTATACATGATAGACTTGGAGACAAGTGTATACAACGTAAACACCAAAAAGCAAAAACTCAACGACTCAAACAAAACATATCTCTGGCATTGTCGTCTAGGGCACATAAATGAGAAGCGTGATGGAGCTTCCACTTACATGGAATTGCGTGCACCAACAAAAAATCCTAAAGATAGTAAGTCTTTAGGTTTAGCCTTGCATATACTAGGTAAAGAACTCCACCCACGTATGCTAAGATATGTGGAAGTCTTATCGTAGTATATTTAAGGGTCGAATCCTCAGGACAACGGTCTTGTTGCAAGAAACAAGATGGAAAACGTTAGAATTTCACTTAATCACTTACTAGTAGGCACTTAAATCGAAATTTGGGTTTTGTTGTTTTAATCTAAGAACATGTAAAGTAAAGCAAGCAAGAAAATCTAAGGAGTTAAACTATGATAAAAGTCACTCGGGTGTGATCGGTTTTTCACCACCACTACACATGGTCAACTCATGCAAAGCATAACATAACCTGCAAAAAGAGTTTAGTGAGTTAGTATCTTTGTAGACTTAGTTTCCTTTCGGAGAACTAACTACGAGAAGTGCGGGAATGTTGCAATGCCAGCCATTCTCGAACAAATGGTCACCTACTTTGCATCATTCCCCTCGCAAAGTGTGTTCCTTGACTTACCAAGGTTGCACTTTCGTACGTCAACTGATTCCATTTCATAGTATGAAAGTGCAACGAATGATAGTGAGTTTACTCCACTTCTTGAGATACACTTCTAGATATCGAAACAGATGCATGGTGGATACATGCATCAAGAACCAACATACAAATGAGTTTTGAATCTAATAGTACAAACATAGACAATTCATACTAAAAGATAGAGGATAACACAAGTTGGATATCAAGCAACATGCATTCATTAAACGTTTGATATCGAACTGAAAAGATAAGAACTCTATATTACAAATTATGGATTACATTTACATGTTATGAAAACATGGGTAGCGGGGCTACTCCCTGCACCCTAGTGAAAGAGACTACTCGCTCATGACTAGGACAAAGAAGGAGGTAAGAAGAGAGAGAAAGTGCATCATCCCCATAAAGGAGAGAGGAAAGTCAACCCCTTGGAGAGAGATAAACGACCCACCAGCTTCACAGGTTGCGTGATGACGAGATCTCCCTCTTCCCACTTTCTTTGGCGGAGAGAGAGAAAGCATCTTCGAGATGGATTATGGGTCTCAGACCAGCAGCCCCAGGGCAGAGGATGGAAATCGCGAGAGCTCTGGAGTGATTGAGGCAACCTTTGAACGTCTGAAACTTGATGCCTGGTTGAGGACCCTTGGGGTCTTATTTATAGGCATTAAGTGAAGTCCAAATAGTTTGGAGACCGTTTGTACCTCAAGACCGTTTGGATCTTGAGACCGTTTGGACCTCAAGACCATTTGGATCTTGAGACCGTTTGGACCTCAAGACCGTTTGGCTTCATGCGGTCTCGGGACCGTGTGACTCAATGCGGTCTCGGGACCGATTGGACCTCAAGACCATTTGGACCTCAAGACCATTTGGACCTCAAGACCATTTGGACCTCAAGACCATTTGGACCTCATGATCGTTTGGCTTCATGCGGTCTCGGGACCGTGTGACTCCATGCGGTCTTGGGACCGTTTGACTCCATGCGGTCTCGGGACCGATTGGCTTCATGCGGTCTTGGGACCGTTTGACTCCATGCGGTCTCAGGACCGATTGGCTTCATGCGGTTTTGGGACTGTTTGACTCCATGCGGTCTCGGGACCGATTGGCTTCATGCGGTCTTGGGACCGTTTGACTCCATGCGGTCTCGGGACTGATTGGCTTCATGCAGTTTTGGGACCGTTTGACTCCATGCGGTCTCGGGACCGATTGGCTTCATGCGGTCTTGGGACCGTTTGACTTCATGCTGTCTCGGGACCGATTGGCTTCATGCGGTCTTGGTACCGTTTGACTTCATGCGGTCTTGGGACCGTTTGACTCCATGCGGTCTCGGGACCGATTGTCTTCATGCGGTATTGGGACCGTTTGACTCCATGCGGTCTCGGGACCGTTTGGCTTCATGCGGTCTGAGGCTGAGTTAGTCTTTTATGATATATATTTTTTATTTTTCTACATATATAAAAGGGAAAAGTTAGTATGATAATATATTTATAATAAGAGGGAAAATTTAGGGATTATGTATATATTTAATTTAGAAAGAGTGTGGAAAACTAAAGAAAAAGACTGAGATAATCATCAAAGTTGGAGGTTATCACCCCCCAACTTAGAGTCTAGCTTGTCCTCAAGTTAGATAGAGCTGAGGCATGTAATGGCGAGGCGATTTTATTTAGAATTTCCATACTCTTGCTTCAATTCTTAACCTGAGTTCTCCTAAGGTTATATTGCTTGCCTTGACTCTTTCAGGTATTATTGCTTGCCTTGACTCTTTCAGGTTTCGAGAGTTGCTTGGGTCTCAGGTTCCTTCCGTATCTCGTAGCTCGCATCGGGGCCACCTTTATTTTGTGCATGTTGTTGACTCTAATCAGCTTTATACCTCTCTGAAAGACCTACTGGAAGCTAGAGAGGGTATGAGGGTTGGCTAAAGGCTTGAAGTGTAACTCCCCCTTCAAGTGGGGGAGGGGTTGTCTATGATTTTAGGATCTCACTACCGGGCAAGACACATCTGCCTTTGTGAGGGCAGCTGAATGTACCGGCCGAGTGAGTCCTTTATAAGCCTTTCATATATTTGGATACCTTAGGGTTTCACTACCGGGCACGACACATATGCCTTTGTGAGGGAAACTGAATGTGCCGGCCGGGTGAGACCTTCATCGGTTCTTTATATAGATCCTTATTTATGGCACAACTCTCATAATTTTATTCAACTCTCTGGCTTTTATTCGAAGACTCGTAGGCTTGGGTTTTGGGGTTTTGTTTGGGAATTTATTTTGGGCGGCCAAGCCTCTTTTATTTTGAAGAGAGGAAAGTTGTTCTTAGAGTTTTTCAACATGCACTTATTTGGTTTGTGGTCTACTTGCAGAGCTTCTTGATTTGGAAGATGTCTGATGCCCCTCTCACCCTTGAGAGCCTGGCTTATTTCTGCCTTGATATTGACCTATGGAGATTCAGATAAAGAAGTGAAGCAAAAGCATGAAAATCAATAGTGGAGGGACATTATTAAATCGCCATTAAATGTCTAAGTGCTATTTACTTTTGGGGACTAACATGAATCTAAAGTTAACTGAGAGTGACTTTATTCAAAAAGGGTTATTTAAAAAGAAAGTTAAAGAGGAAAAAGAAGAAAAGAAAATATGTACAAACAGAGAAAGGAGAAAATGGGGAAAGAGAGATTTAGAAATGATACCTCGCCCTTGTCTAATGTACCCCCCCTAACTTATCACTCACTCTGTCCTTAGAGTGTCAAAGTGAGAGGTGGAGAAGTACGATGACAAGGGATGCAGGCTAAGGTAATTCTGAATTTTCCCCTGGTGATTGAAGTAGATTTGTTGCGAACTGTCTGCGTAGAGCGTGATAATACACGTCAGTCATGTCTTCTACTGGCCTTTGAAGGACGATGATGGTGTACATCCAGTAGAGGACGTGGAAGCCGCAGTCATTTGATTGTCGAATTTGTTGGGGATATTTGTGGCTGAAGGCAGGGCGATGAAAATGCTCTTTGCCATAAGCCTTTGTGTGCTGACTTAGAAAGGCGATTAATTTGTCAGCGCATTCCTTTGCCACTACCTCTGTTGGCGTCCTTGGTGTCACAACATAAATCTTCTGTCGTGGATTGTACTGGCTATCGAAACTGTTATATATTGTAGTTGTTCCATCTGGTAGGTTTGTTGCCAGGAGCATCCAGTGCTCATGATAAAGGAAGGGTAACATGATGAACTTCGGCGTTGTGTGCTGTAGAAAGGAGATTAGTGCTTCAGTTGTGCCGAAGTTCTTGAGCTTTAGAAGATCATCTTTCATGTACGGGGACGCCATATATGTAGTGGGGTTATTTTGGTTGAGTAGAAACTGGTAAGTGGCCATAAGGCTTACGGAGAGGGATCCTTTAACCTGTAAAGTCTCTCGAAGCATGTCTGCCATAACTAAAATGTCCCTAGACATGAATACGAGCTCATCCTTTTCGGCTGAAAGCCGCATCATAATGAGATGTAGTTTGAGGTCGTTGAGACCTTTGCAAGCACTGTGATCGAAGTTAGGAAAGGTTGGTTCTATGGCAGACAAAGGATCGATGTCTCCTTTACTTTGCTCGGTAGCTAAGGTCGGTTCCTTTGATTTCTCCAACTCTTTCAGAGTTTGGCAGAAAGGTCGCCTCTGCGGGCATTGGACAGCTGAAAAAAGGTAACGAGGGATGTCATCTGGAGCCATTGTTGGGTCCTTGAAGAACCTTCTATCACAGATGAGTTCCATGGCGTAACACCCTCGCAAAGAATGAAAATCTTCAGCGATTAGGTCCGTAAAAGGGATTTCTTGGTTCAGCGCTTGGATGTGACGTATGGTGCAGAAAGCGCAATGCCCAGATCCCTCAGCAGCTTGAACTTGAGGGTTTATTATTTGGAACCAGGGCTGGCTCCAGTCTTGGCAGAGCGATGGGCGTGCAACCCAAATTAACTTAAGCATCCAGAAGGGTATACATCGCGCTTCACCTGCTACTTCTCCAACGAAGTTTATTGTACCGGCGGGTAGCTCAGCGCCGCAAAAATTATAGACCTTGGCATCCTGAGCTTCGGTGTCGACAATCATAAATAGCCAATGATCTGAGACTTGAAAGGGCACGGTAAGATAATGTGCCCGTCGTGCTAAACTGGCACGCATCCGCTCGATTGATTTTGCTCGTATGTCTTTGTATAAAAGGCCAATAGACAGAGCAGGCGAGGCGTTGAAAACGGGCTGCTGCCTCTTAGAACTTCTATACATTTCTATACAGTTGGCGAGAAGGACGTGGAAAATTGCCATCGGCATCGTGGACCGAGGTCGCAGGATGTGGCGGAAGTCTTCTCTTGTCATCTTGCGCCTGGTTTTGGTGTTATTGTAGATGATGTCTTCCCCTGCCTTTGCATCATCCACAATAGTGTTCAGTATAAAAATGTCCTGAGCATCTAATGTGGAGATGGCAGCCATATCAAGATCATGCATTTTGTTTGGTAGAGGTGGTGGCGGGGGGAGCTCCTGTGGAGGGGGAGAAGCGGGTTGTACCAGGGCTTCTGCATGGCTTTGTAGATCGTCTTCCGAGTCGGAGGCAGAATTGAGGTCTTCATTTGTGTCTAAGCTTACTCGTTCTGCCTCATCCTGGTCAGGGGGGGAAGGCACCGACATGTCGAGCGTGGAGAGAGGTGGGGCGGTTTTTGTGGGCGGGCTTGCGCTGGTTCGTAATATACATTGTTGGAATTCAGCGTAAGCTGCGTCTTTGGCTGACTCCCCGATGGACCCCAGAGTGGAATAATCAAGGAATTGGTCCCCATATGACATGTTAACATTATCATTGTGTGGGGACTTGGGGTGATGTTTACCGTCATGGTGGCCTTTGTCGGAACCTTTGTGAGAAGGTTCTGCTACATTGCCTGGGTCCTCTCCGTCATCAGATTTATCACCTGAGGAGGTGGTATCATTGTTCGAGTCAGCAGATGAGTCGGAGTCTTCTTCTTCTTTGTCACTATCGCCATCCTTGTCGGCCGCTGCCTTGTCTGCTGGCTTTTTACTTGTGGTCTTTTTGCACCGCCGATGGGTGGCTTGTAACTCATCGAAAGCCACTTGCAGATGCTCGAGTGTTTTGAGCAGTGCGTCGTGGGATTCTTTGAGGTCATTATATCGACCCTCGGCAGAGAGGAGACGTGTTGTTAGATCTGTAACTTGAGCACGCAGCTGCTGGATGTCATTATTAGTTGACTCCTCTTGGCGATTATGTAGCTGTGTGAGGGTGCTGTTGATGGTGTCCAAGCACGTGCTCAGAACTGCTTGTTGTTGCTGGAGCTCACCTAGAGTCTCAGGCAGAGGTTGAGTCTGTGTAGAGATCTCATCGACTTGCTTTGCCGTCACTTCTTGCTGGCGCATCGCTCCAAGGACTAGATCTGACAAGTTATTGTAGTGGATGTTGATGTGCTCAACTTGCGTAGCCACCTCATTTTGTCGTTGTTGAAACCCTTGGAGGATGTTGGGCAAGGCTCTGTTCTGCTCGTCGATCGTGGCCACCTATTTCAATATTCCCTGCACACAAGAAAAAATAGAATGTAAAATGTTAGAAGGATCGGTGAGGAGGTTTTAGACGGCGTCGAATTGATGGCTGGATTCCTCACCGATATTGGAAAAAGGGACCCCAGAGGCGGAAGGGTGGGGTGGCTGGGGTCTGTGTGGGAGAGTGGTAGTGCCTTGCAGAAGAGACACTGAGGATGCCCCGAACTGTGTGGTGACTATGGATGGAGTCACCAGCGGTGTCGGGGTGGTGGTGGATGTGAAAGGTGGTGGTATCTCAAGTGAAAGCGGTGGGAGTGATAGAGATGGGGTAGAAACTGTGGAGGGGAATAGGAAATTGGTAAAGTCAGGCATAGGAGTGGAGAAGGGAGAGCCCGAAGGAAAAAGGGGTGAAGAAGAGGATGTGAATGGTTGCGCGGATGTGGTGAAGAAGGGAGGAGTGGTAGATGTTGGAAAGGTGGAAGGTGGAGTGGTGGTGGCGGTTAGATGGTCATGTAGACTCTGAATGAAAGAGTCGATTGATGAGGTGGTTAAGACTTCTTCAAGGAGGGTCTCGGCCTTTGGATTTGGCTTTGATGTTGGTGTCCCCGACAGCTGTTGTGCCTGCAACTTCCTTCTAGAAGGTCGTTTGATAGGTATTTTTGATGGTCGATCTGTTGGGGCTGTAATACTGAGCTCCGTCTGTCCCGCTTTTGCTTTCTTGTCGGCCACTTTAACCGAAGCTAAGAGTTGTGTAATCTCCTCGTCAGAGAAGAGGAGCTTTTCTGTGTCATAGTTTGCAAGCTCCAGAAGAGGGAGGAGCGTTCTTGATGACTTGACTGTAGGGCAGAAGACATAATGCAGTTTCGCATCCTTTTCCTTGATAATGAAGGAGTTTTTCAAATATTGTTCATTGGTAAGGATGTCGCCCTTTATTTGCGTGCAGCGAGGTAGGGGTATGTCCATCTTAAGGTATTTTATGATGGATGTGACATGGGCCCCCATGCATATTTCCTTCCCCAGGGTGTAAGTTGATAATTTCTGGATTATTTTTCGTCCAATGTTGACTGGCCTTCCATTTAGGATGGACCAGAGAACAAAGAGATCCGAAATTATAACGTTTCCTCCTTCAGTCCTGGGGAAGAGTGCGCCAGCAAGAATTTTGTGTAGGGTGCGCATGAATCCAGAATGTATGTTCGATGCTTTGCACATCTTAGCATCATAGGTGGGGAGCCCGGTGAGAGATTTCCAAAATTTGTGTCTGTTGAACTCAGAGTGCTCGGTTCCCACAGTGTTGGCTTTATTTAGCTGCTCCTGGTTGTCGATAAAAACTTCATTCAACATGTTTTCTGTTAAGACAACCTTGTTGTCGAAGATATGGGTGACTAGCCTTCTGTCACCTCCGTCCCGTGTTCTATCCATGATGTCTACGGGTTCTTTGGTAAGGAAGGTGAAGAATTCGGTAGTGGGTTCAGAATAGGAGAGCTCAGGTACTAGACATAGCCTGGCGAGATTGGCTTTGTCTAGCATTTCGAAAATGCGGTCATGGATCCCCATCTTAAGTAGTATGCTGGAGCAAACGTACTTAGTGGGTTTTAGGATTTTGTCAGTGGAGGGGGTGGTATGTATGAAAAGATTTTCTGGTGGTGGTGCTGTGGTGATGACGGGAGGGAAAGTGGGGGTGGTAACAGGGATGGTGGTGGTAGGTTTTGCAAGGGGTTGATCCATAGCAGAGGCAGGGTGAACTTGTTTTCTTGCCCATTTCTTGGAGGGCTGTCCAGTTGCAGTTTCCTGGACCTTGCATTTCCCCTTTTGTTTTTCAGCTGGGGATTCTTCTTCGAAATTAGGCATGTATTCCGAGCCTTCATCGTCATCAGAAGAAATTGCAATTTCTTCTTCAGGTGCCCCAGCCAGATACTTTTCAATGCGATCAAGGTCGCACAGGACTTGCATCATTTTGATATTAGGTGGCGTCTTTCCAGTCCTGTTGAAGTCATCTCTGATCTTCTGGAGTCTAGCTTGTTCTGCTAGCAGTTGCTCTATTGTCCAGATTGGAGATTCGTCAGAACCGGTGGCTTCCTTTGCTGGTGATGCCATATCTGCAAAATGAGAGATCATGAGTTAGAATGACATGTTTAGAAACAATTCAGATTTTATTTGTATTTATGTGGTTTTATGTATATATATATTTTTGTATTTTTAGAGATTATGGAAAGCCAAACGGTTTGTAGACCGTTTGGTCCCAAACGGTTTGAAGACCGCTTGGTCCCAAACGGTTTGTAGACCGTTTGGTCCCAAACGGTTTCAAGACCGTTTGTTCCAAACGGTTTCAAGACCGTTTGGTCCCAAACGATTTGAAGACCGTTTGGTCCCAAACGGTTTGGGAACCGTTTGGAAGGCGGGACGACATGTTACAGCCGGTGAGGGCGAAAACGGCGGAAGGAAGGCGGAGGCGCCGGCGATGAAGGCGGTGGTAGAAAAGGTCATCGGCGAAAGGTGATGACGGAAGGAGCCGATGGCACTAAAGATAAAGATAAAGAGGATTGTGGTGAGTCCGGCGGTAATGAAGACGAAGGTGGCTCTGACGTTGGAGAAGGGGAACCACTGCGGCGGCGCCGAAGTCAGAAACGTCGGTACAGAGGGTTGCGGAAGAGAAAAATCTGACCAAGCTGCCGTGGTTGCTGGACTACCTTGCAGCTGCTGGTGGCGTCAATGAAGAAGCAAAGGACGGTGGAATGGAGGTGAGGTTGCCGTGTAGAAGCACGGGAACTGGGTCGTCGGAGGCGAAACGTGCGGGAGCAGGAGGGTGCAAAAGCAATGGAACAACTCTTGCACGAAAACTTGTAAACTCGAGAGTCAAAGAGAAGAGAAGGAGGGGGTTTATATTTATAGGAAATAGGGGTTTGACTTGACAAAAACCCTGGTCAAACGGTTTAGCGACCGTTTGGCTCCAAACAGTTTTAGGACCGTTTGGTTCCAAACGGTTTCAGGACCGTTTGGCTCCAAACGATTTCAGGACCGTTTGGGAGGGTTAAGGGTAAACAGAAATTTTTTTTTGTATATTTTCATTTTGTTATTTTTGTGTTTGTTTTGGTTATATGGAATTTTTTTTGTATATTTTCATAAAATAAACCTAAGGTAAAGAAAATAATTGGAAATAAAGGAAGAGGTTGAAATCTTGGGTTGCCTCCCAAGTAGCGCCTGGGTTTTACGTCGCTGGCTTGACGAAGTTGTGACGTTGTTATGGTGATGGTGTGGCGTCTTTGATTTCTATGGTTTGTCTTGGCATTTTGTCTGTCGGAGAGTAGTATCTTTTCAAACGATGACCATTGACCGTCCTTTCGCCTCCGTTGTTGTCGACAATTATCACAGCTCCAGTTGGATAAATATGCTTTACGGTGAAGGGCCCGGACCATTTTGTTCGAAGTTTTCCGGGAAACAACTTGAGCTTGGAGTTGAAAATGAGTACATTGTTACCGACGGCGATATCTTTCCTCTTGAGATGACCGTCGTGCCACATTTTTGTCTGCTCCTTATAGATTCTGGCACTCTGATAGGCAGTCATGCAGAGCTCGTCTAGCTCCTGCAACTGGAGTTGTCTATTCTCTCCTGTACTTTTGAGATCGAAATTTAATTGTTTGATGGCCCACCTGGCTTTGTGTTCCAGCTCTACTGGAAGATGACATGACTTCCCGTACACAAAACGGAACGGGGTTGTTCCGATTGGTGTTTTGTATGCAGTTCGGAATGCCCAAAGGGCATCAGGAAGTTTGGTGGACCAATCAGTGCGGTTTTTGTTCACCATTTTTTCAAGAATCGCCTTTAATTGTCTATTAGATACCTCTACCTGACCACTAGTCTGTGGATGGTAAGGCGTGGCGACTTTGTGATTGACTTCGTACTTTTTCAGTAAGGCTTCAAAACTTCATTCCAAGAAATGGGTCCCGCCATCTGATATGACAGTTCTCGGAACTCCAAATTTGGGGAAGATAATATCTTTGAACAATTTAATAATAGGCTTGGAATCGCTGGACACTGTGGGTACAGCTTTGACCCACTTTGAGATGTAGTCCACCGTGACCAAGATGTAAGAGAAGCCATAGGATGAAGGGAAAGGGCCCATGTAGTCTACCCCCCACACATCAAAAAGCTCAATTTCCTGCCACATAGTGAGGGGCATCTCGTCTCTTTTTGATATATTGCCAGAAAATTGGCATTTGTTACAGGCTTTCACGAAATCGTAAGAGTCCTTTGATATGGTGGGCCAGAAGAAACCAGATTGTAAAACTTTTATGGCAGTTTTCTTAGCACTCATATGCCCCCCACCCCGTGGGTCTGAAATGGCAATGCTCTAGGACCGGGGTTATTTCTTCTTCTGGCAAGCAACGACGGAAAAGTCCGTCAGCACAAAGGTGAAACAAGTAGGGTTCGTCCCAATAATATTGTTTTATGTCATGAAGGAACTTCCTTTTGTCATGGTGGGAAGCAGAGGGGTGGATAATCCCTGTGGCTAGATAATTAACGATATCTGCGTACCAAGGGAAACCATGAGTGGCCTTCATAAGCTGGTCGTCTGGTAGGGAGTCCCGGATAGGGATTTATCTTATTCTTCAACCTCGATACGGCTGAGGTGATCAGCTACAACGTTTTCCACTCCACTTTTATCCTTAATTTCCAAGTCAAATTCCTGAAGCATCAGCACCCAGTGGATGAGCCTGGGTTTGGCATCTTGCTTTTGAATCAGGTATCGAATGGCGGAGTGGTCGGTATAAACGATGACCTTAGAATCAATCAGATATGAGTGAAATTTTCAAATGCATAGATGACAGCCAGAAATTCTTTCTCTGTGGTAGTATAGTTTTTCTGCGCTTCATCTAGCGTTTTGGATGCGTAGTAGATAACGTAAGGTTTCTTATCAATTCGCTGTCCTAAAACGGCCCCTATAGCGTAATCACTTGCGTCGTACATGATTTCAAAAGGCTGTGGCCAATCCGGTGCTCTCAGAATAGGTGCGGAGATTAAAGCATTCTTGAGGGTGGAGAAACTTTGCATACATTCTTGATTGAAGATGAATTCAGTATCCTTAGTCAGGAGTTGGGTCATGGGTTTTGCTATCTTTGAAAAATCTTTGATGAATCTTCTATAGAATCCCGCATGACCCAGAAAAGCTCTCACTCCCTTTATATCTTTCAATGGTGACAGTTTTGAGATAACGTCAATTTTTGCTTTATCCACCTCGATCCTCCTATCACTCACCCTGTGCCCGAGGACGACACCTTCCGTTACCATGAAATGACATTTATCCCAATTCAGGATAAGGTTCGTTTCCTCGTAGCATTGCAGAACTTGTCCAAGATTGATTAAACAGTTGTTGAAGGAATCTCCGTAAACTGAGAAATCATCCATAAACACTTCCATGACGGATTCGGTTAAACCGGCAAAGATGGCAGACATACACCGTTGGAACGTAGCGGGTGTGTTGCACAACCCGAACGACATTCTTCTAAAGGCATATGTCCCAAAAGGACAGGTGAAGGTAGTTTTTTCCTGGTCCTCCTGGTGTATGGGTATTTGGTAAAATCCGGAGTAACCATCGAGGTAGCAAAAATATTTTTGATGAGCTAGGCGTTCCAGGACTTCATCAAGGAAGGGTAGAGGGAAGTGGTCTTTCCTTGTAGCTTTGTTCAACTTCCTATAATCAATACACATCCTCCACCCTGTTACAGTCCTGGTAGGCACTAACTCATTTTTGTCGTTGAGTACTACAGTAGTACCCCCTTTTTTTGGAACAACCTGGACAGGGCTGACCCACTGGGAGTCAAAAATAGGATAGATTATGCCAGCTTTGAGTAATTTGAGGACCTCCAGACGAACTACCTCCTTGAGATTAGGATTCAGTTTTCTTTGATGTTCGCGAGAAGGCTTGAATTCTTCAACCATTGGAAGTCTGTGCATACACATGGCTGGATTTATGCCCGTTAGGTCAGTTATCTTATATCCAATGACCTTTTTATGCTTCCTCAGCTCATCCAGAAGCCTTACTTCTTGATCTTCTGTAAGGGTAGAGCTGATGATGACCGAGCATAGTTTTTCCTCATCTAAGAAAACATGTTTAAGCCCTGTGGGTAAAGTCTTCATTTCAGGGGCTTTCGGTGGCTCATCTGCTTCTATAATGGTAACGGATTTAAGTTCTTCAAAAGTGGCCTTTGGCACTTCTTCGGCCTTTTCTAGATGTTGCAGACACTGTTGAACTAGTTCATTTGCAGAGAATTCAACATCCGGATTAATTAGAACATTCTCCAGTTCGTCAGCTGGCTCGGATATTTCTAACTGTGACATTTGTTGAATTGTGTCAAGAAGGAAAACCTCCTCTTGGATGTTGGGGCCTTTCATACTATTAAGGACTTGGAATTGAATTGCTTCTTTTCCGAGCCTAAGAATGATGGTGCCAGCTTCGACGTCAATAAGCACCCTGGCAGTAGCGAGGAAAGGTCTGCCGAAAATGATCGGGTATCTCAAGTCTTCTTTAATATCCATGATAACGAAGTCGCACGGAACGTAAGCATCCTTGCCTATCCTTACTGGGATATCTTCAATGATCCCCAGAGGTGCGGTTATGGTGGAATCAGCTAATTGAATAGTCATTGCGGTAGGTAGAAATTCGGTGAAACCCAGACGCTTGCACATAGAATAAGGCATGATGGATATGCTGGCCCCAAAGTCAGCTAATCCTTTTTTAGTAGATGTGTTTCCAATGCAACATTGGATTCCGAAGGAACCTGGGTCCTTATTCTTTTTTGGCATTTTGTTTAAGATGATGTCAGAAGTGGTCTAAGCAAGCTTAACAGTTTCTTGCTCCTCAGTGATGTACTTTCTTGATAATAAGGTCTTGAGGTATTTTCCCCAGGCTGGCACCTCGGAAAGAGCATCAAGGAGAGGGATATCAATGTATAGTTTCTTCATTGCCTCCTTGAACTTTTGAAACCTGGTGCCCATCTTTGTTTCTCACAGTCTACCTGGATACGGGATTCTTGGTTTATATTGCAAAACTTCAAGTTTTGCGGACACTTGGTCTTTATCTTTGCCCTTTGTGCCCTCTGAGGGCTTCTCAATTCCCTGCTGCGGGCTCTCATTTGTCATAAAAACAGGTGTATCATCATTATCCAGAGTGATCTTGGTAGTCTCATGAAGAGTGCGTCCCGATCTTGTGGTGACAACATTCAACTGTTCATGTCTATTTTGTCCATGCTTAGGATTTGATTCGAGCTGCCCTGCAAAAGTGCATGTCGGAGGCTTCAATTGTGCAGCAATCTGGGCAAGCTGGGCTTCTACTGCTTTTTGCTGCGCTTGCTGATTAGCGAGCATAGTCTGTTGAGATTGCAGCATCTGCCTTATCAAGGATATTTCATCTTCCGGTTGAGAAGGAGTGTTTTTCGTAGGACTTTGTTGTTGGTCTTGTTGAGATTGTTGTGGTGGTAGCGCCAGCTGAGGTTGCTGAGTATGCAGCTGTGGATGGAGCGGAGGCTGAGTGTATTGGTAGTAGGCCGATTGGTTCCTGGGGTAGTTAGCCCTAGGGAAGTTATTTCTGGAATTCCCTTGGTTTTGGTTGAAATTTTTTGGGAACCCAGGTGGTAGCCTACTAGAGGATCCTCCCTGCGTCTGATGTTGTGGATTTGTACTTCCCGTAGGGTTTCCATACTGAAATCCTGGATGATTCTTTGGCTGATTAGGGTTGTAGTAGACTTGTCCAGGGATAGAGTGGATGGAGTTGACTTGTTCCGGTAGTTGTTCTTCCGACTGGTCAGTAATAGGTTCATATGGTTGTGGTGGTGGATGCAGACCCATCATCACATTGTAAAGCATTCTGAGGGAGAGGGTCGGATGGTCAGAAGCATGACAGGCCTCACAGGTCCCTGTGGCAGCCTTGACTTGTTGAACCAGAGGATTTTTCTTCTTATCAAACTCTCCGAGAGACGTCTCGAGAGCTTGTTGTTTATGAACTATAGTTTTCAAGGCTTCAGCTATTGCCTCCATCTCTATTGATTCTTCAGCTTTGTAGACCTTGAGGACACCTTTACCAGCTGACCGTCCCCAGTTGGACTGGTTTTCAGCTCTAAGAGTAACAATTTTCCAGGCGTCCTCATAATTCTTTCTCATGAAGTTTCCTCCAGATGAGGAATCTAAAAACTATTTGATATCATCGCTCACTCCCCGATAGAAGGTTTCTATCAATTGGTTCTGGGAGATTCCATGATGGGGGCTTTTCCGCAAAAGTTCTTTAAACCTTTCCCATGCTTCAGCAAGGGATTCTCCGAGTAACTGAGAGAAGTGATTGATCTACCCTCTGATCTCATAAGTCAGTGAGGGGGAAAGAAATTCTCTAAGAACTTTTCCTCTAGGGGAGCCCAGGTGGTTATTATGGGTTCCCTATCGAGTGAGTTGTACCAACTCAGGGCCCTCCCAGACAGAGTGAAATGGAAAAGGTGAAGCATTATCGCATCAAAAGCGACTCCGACTTGCGGAACCAGGCGGCACAGTGCCTTAAACCTTTTCATATGATCCATGCAATCATCTCCAGAACCTCCGGACAAAGAGATGCCTTGCATGATCTGGATCCACTGGGTCCGAATCTCGAAGTTGAGAATATTGATAATCGGAGGTCGGACAGGGTGGTTATCCTCATAGTTCTTTGGGACAGCGTAGTCCCTCAGTTGCTTGTTCCTTTACTCCAACTGAGCAGCTTGGGTTGCTGCCTCAGTTTCAGCTCTGATGTGGGCTTGCTCTTCCGCACGAATCTCTGCTTGGATTTGGGCACGAGTGTCTGTGATGAGTTGTGCCCGTTGAGCGGCGATGGCGGCATTTACCCTCTCCATCACCAAAGCAGCCTGGCGTTGATTGTCGGCCATTTGCCTGGCTCGTTGGCGATTGAGACGAATGCGACGATGGAAACTTCTCTCTACCTCAGAGTCGTACTCTGGATCAGGGGAGAATCCGAGGTTATGCGATGATCGCATACACGTTTTCTACCTGAGTAGAGAAAAGAAAACACCTTTAGATAATGGTAAAGATATAATGGTTTCAAGAAGATATAGACTTATGATTAAAAAGAAAGTGTAAAATCCTAACCAACTGGAAAGGTAGTAAATGAAATTACAATGTTCCGTTGTCCCCGGCAACGGCGCCAATTTTTGATGGAGCTTCCACTTACGTGGAATTGCGTGCACCAACTAAAAATCCTAAAGATAGTAAGTCTTTAGGTTTAGCCTTGCATATACTAGGTAAAGAACTCCACCCACGTATGCTAAGATACGTGGAAGTCTTATCGTAGTATAGTTAAGGGTCGAATCCTCAGGACAACGGTCTTGTTGCAAGCAACAAGATGGAAAACGTTAGAATTTCACTTAATCACTTACTAGTAGGCACTTAAATCGAAAGTTGGGTTTTGTTGTTTTAATCTAAGAACATGTAAAGTAAAGCAAGAAAGAAAATCTAAGGAGTTAAACTATGATAAAAGTCACTAGGGTGTGATCGGTTTTTCACCACCACTACACATGGATCAACTCATGCAAAGCAAAACATAACCTGCAAAAAGAGTTTAGTGAGTTAGTATCTTTGTAGACTTAGTTTCCTTTCGGAGAACTAACTACGAGAAGTGCGGGAATGTTGCAATGTCAGCCATTCCCGAACAAATGGTCACCTACTTTGCATCATTCCCCTCGCAAAGTGTGTTCCTCGACTTACCAAGGTTGCACTTTCATATGTCAACTGATTTCATTTCATAGTATGAAAGTGCAACGAATGATAGTGAGTTTACTCCACTTCTTGAGATACACTTCTAGATACCGAAACAGATGCATGGTGGATACATGCATCAAGAACCAACATACAAACGAGTTTCGAATCTAATAGTACAAACGTAGACAATTCATACTAAAAGATAGAGGATAACACAAGTTGGAGATCAAGAAACATGCATTCATTAAATGTTTGATGTCGAACTGAAAAGATAAGAACTCTATATTACAAATTATGGATTACATTTACATGTTATGAAAACATGGGTAGCGGGGCTACTCCCCGCACCCTAGTGGAAGAGACTACTCGCTCATGACTAGGACAAAGAAGGAGGCAAGAAGAGAGAGAAAGTGCATCATCCCCATAAAGGAGAGAGGAAAGTCAACCCCTTGGAGAGAGAGAAACGATCCACCAGCTTCACAGGTTGCGTGATGACGAGATCTCCCTCTTCCCACCTTCTTTGGCAGAGAGAGAGAAAGCAACTTCGAGATGGATTATGGGTCTCAGACCGGCAGCCCTAGGGCGGAGGATGGAAATCGCGAGAGCTCTGGAGTGATTGAGGCAGCCTTTGGACGTCTGAAACTTGATGCCTGGTTGAGGACCCTTGGGGTCTTATTTATAGGCCTTAAGTGAAGTCCAAACGATTTGGAGACCGTTTGGACCTCAAGACCGTTTTGATCTTGAGACCGTTTGGACCTCAAGACCGTTTGGATCTTGAGACCGTTTGGACCTCAAGACCGTTTGGATCTTGAGACCGTTTGGACCTCAAGACCGTTTGGCTTCATGCGGTCTCGGGACCGTGTGACTCCATGCTGTCTCGAGACCGATTGGACCTCAAGACCATTTGGACCTCAAGACCGTTTGGCTTCATGCGGTCTCGGGACCATGTGACTCCATGCAGTCTTGGGACCGTTTGACTCCATGCGGTCTCGGGACCGATTGGCTTCATGCGGTCTTGGGACCGTTTGACTCCATGCGATCTCGGGACCGATTGGCTTCATGCGGTTTGGGGACCGTTTGACTCCATGCGGTCTCGGGACCGATTGGCTTTATGCGGTCTTGGGACTGTTTGACTCCATGCGGTCTTGGGACCGATTGGCTTCATGCGGTCTTGGGACCATTTCACTCCATGCGGTCTCGGGACCGATTGGTTTCATGCGGTCTTGGGACCGTTTGAATTCATGCGGTCTCAGGACCGATTGGCTTCATGCGGTGTTGGGACCGTTTGACTTCATGCGGTCTTGGGACCGTTTGACTCCATGCGGTCTCGGGACCGATTGGCTTCATGCGGTCTTGGGATTGTTTGACTCCATGCGGTCTCGGGACCGTTTGGCTTCATGCGGTCTGAGGCTGAGTTAGTCTTTTATGATATTTTTTTGTGTTTTTCTGCATATATAAAAGGGAAAAGTTAGTCTGATAATATATTTATAATAAGAGGGAAAATTTAGGGATTATGTATATATTTAATTTAGAAACAGTGTGGAAAACTAAAGAAAAAGACTGAGATAATCATCAAAGTTGGAGGTTATCAAAGCGCATTTCTAGACTCCATAAAGATGGTTATCTAGACTCTTTTTATTATGAATCAATAGAGACATGTGAATCTTGTTTGTTGGGCAAGATGACCAAGACTCCCTTTTCAGGTAAAGGTGAGAGAGCTAGTGATCTATTAGGACTCATACATACTGATGTATGTGGGCCTTTTAGATCTAATGCCAGAAATGGATGACACTACTTCATTACCTTCACTGATGATTTCAGTAGGTATGGCTATGTGTACCTGATGAAGCATAAGTCAGAAGCCCTTGAAAAGTTCAAGGATTTCATGAATGAAGTACAGAACCAACTTGGTAAAAGTATTAAGGCACTTCGATCCGATCGAGGTGGAGAATACTTAAGCCAGGAGTTTGAGGACCTTCTGCGAGCCCGTGGTATTGTATCACAATGGACTCCGCCTGGAACACCACAACATAATGGTGTGTCTGAAAGAAGGAATCGTACATTGTCGGATATGGTGCGATCAATGATGAGTTTTGCTGATCTTCCAATTTCATTCTGGGGTCATGCTCTTGAAACCGCCATGTTTACACTTAACCGTGTACCATCTAAATTGGTTCAAAAGACACCATATGAGATATGGTATGGGAAGCGTCCCAATTTGTCTTTTCTGAAGATTTGGGGTTGTGAGGCTTACGTCAAGAAAATGTTTTCTGATAAGCTTGGACCCAAATCCGATAAATTTTATTTTGTTGGATACCCCAAGGAAATGAGGGGATACTATTTATACCACCCTACTGACAACAAAGTCTTTGTTGCCAGGACAGCTGTGTTCCTAGAGAAGGAATTTATTTCCAAAGGAAGCAGTAGGAGGAATATAGAGCTTGAAGAGGTTCAAGCCCAATAAGAAAACATTGAACCGGTAAATGTACCAGAGGAAAATGCAGATTCACAAGGTGTTATGGAATCTCAGTCTCCTCAGGTAACACAAGGACCTCATAGATCTAGTAGGACTCGCCTTGAACCTGAGAGGTTTGGATACCTTGTAACTCAGGAAGGTGGAGAGTTGATCATAGATGATGATCCAACTACCTACATAGAGGCTATGGAGGGACCAGATTCTGAGAAATGGCTTGAAGCCATGAGATCCGAGATGGAATCCATGGACTCCAACAAAGTATGGACTTTGGTGGAACCACCCGAAGGGGTAAAACCCATAGGGTGCAAGTGGGTCTTCAAGAAAAAGACCGAAATGGATTGAAATGTGCAAACTTATAAAGGCAGATTGGTTGCAAAGGGATTTCGACAAGTTCAAGGTGTTGACTATGACGAAACCTTTTCTCCAGTTGCCATGATTAAGTCCATCAGGATCATGCTTGCTATTGCAGCTTATTATGACTATGAGATTTGGCAGATGGATGTTAAAACCGCATTCCTTAACGGGAATATACATGAGGATGTGTACATGACATAGCCTGAAGGTTTTGTAGATCCAAAGAATGCCAATAAAGTCTGTAAACTGCAAAGGTCAATCTATGGATTGAAGCAAACATCTCGGAGTTGGAATCTTCGATTTGATGAGGAAGTCAAAGTGTTTGGCTTTATTCAAAATGAAGATGAACCTTGTGTGTACAAGAAGGTTAGTGGGAGCTCAACCACATTCCTCATATTGTATGTGGATGACATACTTTTGATGGGGAATGATGTCTTAGCCTTAGAGAAGGTAAAGACTTGGCTAGGGAATACTTTCTCAATGAAGGACTTAGGAGAAGCATCCTACATCCTAGGAATCAAGACCTATAGAGATAGATCTAGAAGGCTTCTCGGACTAAGTCAGAGCACGTACATTGACAAAGTGCTGAAGCAGTTCAGCATGGAGAACTCAAAGAGAGGCAACATCCCCATGCTACATGGAGTCACCGTCTCTAGAGCTCAATGTCCCCAATCTTGTGAAGAGAGGGAGCGCATGAATGGGATCCCATATGCATCAGCCATCGCATCCATCATGTATGCTATGTTGTGCACACACCCAGATGTCTTGTATGCTCTCAGCATGATGAGCAGGTACCAGTCAGATCCCGGGGATGCTCACTGGACAGCCGTAAAGAACATCCTCAAGTACTTGCGAAGGACTAAGGATCAGTTTCTTGTTTACGGCGGTGAGGAAGAGTTGGTTGTAAAGGTTTACACCGATGCAAGCTTCCAACCCGACAAAGATGATTACAGATCACAGTCAGGATTTGTGTTTTGCCTTAATAATGGAGCTGTGAGCTGGAAGAGTTCCAAGCAAGAAACAGTTGACGATTCTACTACAACGGCCGAGTATATTGCTTCTTCGCATGCAGTAAAGGAGGCTGTGTGGATTAGGAAGTTCATTTCTGAACTTGGTGTAGTTCCCAGTAGCTGTGATGTAATTGATCTTTATTGTGACAATAATGGAGCTATTGCACAAGCTAAGGAGCCTAGATCACATCACCGGTCCAAGCACATACTGTGGCGCTTCCTGTTGGCTAAATTGGACATTATAAATCCCTTTGTTTTGATTATGACAAACATTTCATTCTTGTTTATCTAACGTGCTACTTGAGTGTTGCAGGAATAAGGTGGATGACAAAAGCACTAGGGAATCCATATGCTTAAATGCTTATAAATTTCATGAAATGTAATCAATTGTAAACTTGTACAAATATATAATGTACAAGTACTTAGACTTCATGTAAATCAAGCGTTAGATTTTCCCTAGCCAATCACTATACTCAGATAGATCATCCCCTTAAATAGTGTCACATATGCACACTCACATACACACTTAGTACTCTAATTGAAACATTGAAACAGGGTCAATCTCGGTCGACGAAATCCTCGACTGAGACACTCTCGGTCGACAAACTTCTCGACCGAGAAAGACCCAGGTAGCCGTTAGACACAGCTGACAAGGTGGTTGGCAGTTGGAGATGAACATTGCAAATACTTGATCCAGAGAGCCTTTCGGTCGACAAAACTTTGACCGAGTAGGTATCTCGGTCGACAATTTCTCGACCGAGATGGACTCTGACAGCAACTGCAGAATTAATTAACTAGCCATTGTTAATCCAACTAACTTATACCTAACGGCTAGTTAAGCACTTGGAACCCTCTAGAAAGTGTCTAGAACGTCCTTAAGCACTTGTAGGTCATTCCTATAAATAGGACATGCCTTAGGACACCTAAACTCACTTGATTCCATACTTGAGCAATCTTTGAGCATACATTTGCATTAGCAACTTGTTTTGAGCAATTGAGCAATACTTGCAATTGGCCACTCTTCATCTTGCTCTAAATTCGTGTCCTATAGGCTAGTATCTCCTATCCACAGCAATCACACTTCCATATACTTTGGTTAGGAGATCTACACGCTTGATATAGGCAAATCAAGCCTTGTGCTTCAAAGGATAAGTTGTAGTTTTTGTTTTCCTTTCTTGTTCACTTTCATTGTTTGTACTCTCCTTGCTACTCCTAGGTTGGAGGCTGCAGAGTGGAGAGGGTTGCGATCTTCTTGGTGAAGAAGGAGACTTTGGACTACTTCAAGAAGGCTGGTGCAACGGGAGGTTACTTCTAAGAGGAAGGCTACTTCAAGGGGGAGCTTGGAGTTACTTCAAGAAGGCTACCTCGAGTTGGTGCATCTACTTCAAAGTGAAGGATGTTCAAAGGGGTATAAGAAAGTATTGTATTTTGTGTAATTCCTTGTGAAGGTAATACAATTAATACTTTCAAATCCCGGTTGGGTAAGCAACCGGGTAGTGGAATGACTGCCTTAGTATTTTCTAAGGTAGGAACCACTCTAAATCCCTTGTCTCTTTCTTACTTTTTCATTTGTGGTTGTTTAAGTTAAATAATTGTTAAAATAACCTCAAAACCCTATTCACCCCCCCTCTAGTGGTTTTTCAATTGGTATCAGAGCAGGCTTCAAGGAGCTCTAATCGAGTCTTGAAGAATGAAGGGTGGTGGTGTTAACAACCGCAAGCAAAGGAAAAGCATGGACCAATCTTCAACAAGTTGCAATTGGTGCTTAGGAACAAGGCACACTACACTTAACTGTCCATGGAGGTCAAAGAAGGAAGATGAACATAAAGAATGCCTTATTGCTACAATAAGTGAAGGAGAAGAAGAAGAAGGGGTAAGCCTTTTTGATTTATCTAAAGAAGAGCTAGTTGCTAGTCTTGAAGAGACACATAATACATATATTGAGTGCAAGAAGAAATTAAAGAAATCTAATAAAGCAAATGATGAGTTACATGCTAAGATTCTTGCTCTCACATCTGAAAATGAAGATCTCAAAAAGGTTATTGAAGATCATGATATTAAGCTAAAATCTGTAGAAGCAAATTGCAATCTTCTTTCCCTAGAAAAATTAAATTTGCAAACTCAAGTAAATGATCTTCAAAAACAACCTAATTTGTGTACACATCTAGATTATGATATTATTGTGAAAGAAAGAGATTCCTTACTATCTAATCTAGATCAAGCAAAGTTAGACATCAATAAGAGAATGGATGAGATTGTTAAGCTGCAACAAAAAGTTAGTAGTTTGAGTAATAATGACACTCTTGATAAAATCTTAAATAATTCTTACCATCAAATTGGAAGGAGAGGACTAGGTTACAATCCTAAAGAAAAATCTTATCAAAAACCTAGTTGGGAAAGAACACAAGTGCCAAAGAGCCAATCTATGTATGTACCTAAAGGCACAAATACATATGTACCCAAGAACAACCTAGAACAAAATCATAGAAAGAGATATGAGGTTGATTCTATATGTTGTCATTACTATTTGCACCTTGGACACTATTCTTTTTCATGTCCTTACAAGAAAAAGGATGTCGAGTTAGTATGGGTTCCAAAACCCCCAAACTAAATGGATAAAATTAAGTTGAGATATGACCAAAGACTCTAAGTTGTATATCTCTATGTCTATCTCAACTTAACATAATAGGACACTAAGTTAATCCAAGAAATTAAAATTTCCAAATATACATCTTAAACTACTTGTTTTAGTTTGGATTCTCAAAATGTATATGATTAGTTGAGATTTAACCTAAATGTTGCTTTGATATTTAATATCTCAACCAAATCAAGCTTTAACTTTCATATTTTTGGTTTTACTTGTAAACAATTTCTGAAAATAGGTCTGAAACAATACAGAACCTTTCTCGGTCGAGAAACTGTCGACCGAGAGAACTGTCAGTCGAGAAATGGTCGACCAAGCAGGTTTCTGTTGTCAAGTCTGCAATAAATCTGTTGAATATGTCTTCAAGTAATTTATTTGCTATCAATTATGACTGATTTTACATGCAAAACAAGAATATATGCTGAAGACCATTCTTGAAACAAAATATTTTTTTTGATAAATATTATGAATATGAAAATCCTTAAACATATTGCAAAAGTGACATATTAAGACTGATCTTGAACAAACCCTATTCATTGATTGAAAAAGTTTGTTAGGTATGATCAGTTATATAGCTTATCTTAAAATTAAAAACTTATGAACCTAAATTATTTTGGTTTATCCTCTAAATAGTTTAAAACTGAAAATCATGATTAGTTTAATCAAAAGAAATTACTGTTTTACCATTATCCACATGGTTTTCCTAAAGTAATTCTTATAAGAATCATGTGTTTTGATACAAATGATTATGATCATATGCTTCTACTGTTCTATCAAAATCATTGTACCAGGATGATCATTGTGATTCAACACATTATAAATGAATGATGATGCTATGACAAGCCAAACCGTGTCTCTTAGAACAAAAATATTAATGTTTTATCTATCTATTTGTTCTAAGAAATCAAAAGAATTTTTTTTTAATCTTGCTTTCAAAATATATGTTTCTAAAGAATCATATGATAAATATGAAAATAAGGGTATAAGAAGAAATGGGATTTGCGTTCTCATAGCAAAGCGTATGAAACATCATTCATAATGAATGTAAAACATGCAAAAATCAAGGTCAAAAACTTCACTAGAATGGCCATACTAAGTCTTCATAATAGATATATCTTAATGTGCTTCAAATTGATATTTATTTAAAGCTACCTGCAGAAATTATACTTCACATGTTTAAATTGGAAATCTGCAAATTTTGCCTCTTGGTTGAAATTAAAAGTTGACCAAGGGGTGCTATGGTCGTAGTCAAGGTCGACCTAAAATAATATTGACACAACACTCATTCGGATACTCATTCTCTATAAATTGTGATCAAAATCATGACCACAAAAATTGTCCAAATATTGGTAATAATAATCACAATATTACTCCTTTAGAAAATATAGATATGCTCTACAAATTCAGTTTATCATTTATATCAAAAATCAGCTTAACAGAAAGTCTCTCGGTCGACGAATTACTCGACCGAAAACATCTCGGTCAGCTATCCCTTCTTGACCGACAGACTTCAAGAAAGAACTACACGGGAAAAACTCAGACACACTTCCGGTCGACAATTGTTCGATCGAGCCAGTGTCGGTCGACAAATTGCTCGACCGAGATTTGACCGTTGGAATATGACCGTTGGAATCTGACCGTTTGAATATGACCGTTGGGGGTCAACTGTTGGGTAACCGAGAGGCGCGCCTAGGATATGACCGTTGTCGGTCTTCGGTCGACAATTTGTCAACCGACCAGGTTACTGGATTGCTATAAAAAGGACCAAAAATGGGTCATTGTATTACACCTTCACATTCTTACTTCCTTAGCTTCTTTCTAGTGCATTTTGTGCAACTCTTTAGCCTCTCCATCTCCAAGACTTTCTTGCTTCTTATCCACCTTAAAGCAAAGAAATGGCTTCATCATCTACACGTGGAAAGAAGAAAGTTGCTAGCAGGAAAGGAAGGGCGGCTTCCCCACCATTGACGATCATCAACGACATTCCCTTCATCGACGCTGCTGCCGGTGATCGCTACCTCAGGCTCTCCTCCAAAACTCCTCTTCCACGACGGTCGGTTGACGTCATGGACTTCCACAGCATCGTCGACCTGGAGGATCTCTTCGAGGTGCAAAATTTGAAAGAGTTTCTGAACCCTTCCTTCCCCTCCTACTCTTCCAAAGTGGTAAATGAGTTCTATGCAAACTTAATCTCTCATTCTGAAAATGATAATGACTCCTTCTACTCTATGGTCAATGGGCATAGCTTTCGATTTACTGAGGAGGATATTCTTGACATGCTCAACATAGACTTAGAAGAATACCAAGACGCTCTTGACCTTACCACTGGAAATCCACTCAATACACTTTCCCAAGATGACAATACTGTCAGTCTTAGTGAGATTAAATGAACCATTTTTCAATCTAATACAACTTGTCATGAAGATAGGGGTACCTACTATGCCATTAACCTCAAACATGCAGCTAGGATTATCAACCTTATTGTCTCCACAAATATACATCCTAGAGAAAACAAGTCTGAAGTCCCTACCTTTCGCATGTATCTAATCTATGCCATTATCAAACTCATTCCCATAAATTTTATCTGCATCATCATTAAGAATATGCTTGAGTTTTCTGGCAATCCCCCTTATGCTGATTTTGTATGCCAAATCACTCAACATTTTCTTAAAAAACAAATTGAGGATCTAGGATACACATGGGAGAGAAAACCACAAAAAATAAGCAAAAACACAGTAGAAAAGATGGGAATTGATTTTGGTCACAAGAGGGCTAGGACGGAAGGTGAGACATCTACTCAAGACATACCACCACCACCTCCTCCTACCAACCTACCCCATGATCCCATCCAAAACACCCTAACCTACATTGCTGGATCACAATATCATCTAAGTAAGCAATTAGATTATAGTCACCATGCCATGACCTACTTAAACCAAAGGATGCAAGTCCTCTCTCCAAATCAACTAGATGAATATCCTTATTCTTTAAATCCTGGCATGATCAACCCATATAACCCTTCCTACAACTACTACCAAACTCCACCTCCACCATCTCCTGATCTCACACACACTCAGTTTTCTCACCTGCAACTACAAGACATTGCTGCTCATTTCCGCTTTGATCGTGTTCCCACCTTCTTGGAAGCATATGCTTTAACCAAGACAGGTGCTTTGGAGTGGCAAACTTTAGTCCAGTATTATGGAGCTGAGTCATTTCTTGGAAAAGACCTAGATATCGATGTAATACTTAGGTCTTTTCAGTGAAATCATGAGTGTCCTTTGTAACAGTTGTCATGAAATGGTTATCTTTCCATGATTGTAATAACTTTGTTCGTTTTGCAATGAAATTGGTTATCTTTGCATGATTATAATGGATACTTTTCAAAGCATATGAGTCATTTTGTAAAATATTAAGCTGTTGTTCCGTCTATGGCATCACCTGAACATCGTATATAAGAGCACACAAAGTAAGGGGAGTAATATATATGCAATGAATCTTTGCAAATACATGAAATTTATGGCTAAATTGACCATCTATTGGAGTGCATTAATTCCTTATTTATAATTGGGATATCTGTTTAAGGGGGAGCAATGCATAAGGATTCTTAATGAAATTTTCATTTACTTTAAAGCTTAAAAGGATTCTCATATCACTTTTTGCAAGAGACACACCAATATGTATCTTGGATATCTTTTTGAAATGACAAAGGGGGAGAAATAAACATAAATCTTAAAACTTAGTAATTGTTACATATACTGAGTTTCATAAACTCCTGTCTTTACATTGAAAGTTGCTATATTCCCTAAAGAATTGGATTTCATGTTCTATCATTCATGGGGAATAATAAGCACACATTTTATAAACAAGAGAAGAAATTCACAAAGGAAATCTTCAGGTATGAAACTTACATGTTTTATATTTCCTTAATTTATATTTTGGAAATGTTTGTCATTTTCAAAAAGGGGGAGATTGTTGGCTAAATTGGACATTATAAATCCCTTTGTTTTGATTATGACAAACATTTCATTCTTGTTTATCTAACGTGCTACTTGAGTGTTGCAGGAATAAGGTGGATGATAAAAGCACTAGGGAATCCATATGCTTAAATGCTTATAAATTTCATGAAATGTAATCTATTGTAAACTTGTACAAATATATAATGTACAAGTACTTAGACTTCATGTAAATCAAGCGTTAGATTTTCCCTAGCTAATCACTATACTTAGATAGATCATCCCCTTCAATAGTGTCACATATGCACACTCACATACACACTTAGTACTCTAATTGAAACATTGAAACAGGGTCAATCTCGGTCGACGAAATCCTCGACCGAGTCACTCTCGGTCGACAAACTTCTCGACCGAGAAAGACCCAGGTAGCCGTTAGACACAGCTGACAAGGTGGTTGGCAGTTGGAGATGAACGTTGCAAATACTTGATCCAGAGAGCCTGTCGGTCGACAAAACTTCGACCGAGTAGGTATCTCGGTCGACAATTTCTCGACCGAGATGGACTCTGACAGCAACTGCAGAATTAATTAACTAGTCGTTGTTAATCCAACTAACTTATACCTAACGGCTAGTTAAGCACTTGGAACCCTCTAGAAAATGTCTAGAACGTCCTTAAGCACTTGTAGGTCATTCCTATAAATAGGACATGCCTTAGGACACCTAAACTCACTTGATTCCATACTTGAGCAATCTTTGAGCATACATTTGCATTAGCAACCTGTTTTGAGCAATTGAGCAATACTTGCAATTGGCCACTCTTCTTCTTGCTCTAAATTCGTGTCCTATAGGCTAGTATCTCCTATCCACAGAAATCACACTTCCATATACTTTGGTTAGGAGATCTACACGCATGATATAGGCAAATCAAGCCTTGTGCTTCAAAGGATAAGTTGTAGTTTCTGTTTTCCTTTCTTGTTCACTTTCATTGTTTGTACTCTCCTTGCTACTCCTAGGTTGGAGGCTGCGGATTGGAGAGGGTTGCGATCTTCTTGGTGAAGAAGGAGACTTTGGACTACTTCAAGAAGGCTGGTGCAACGTGAGGTTACTTCTAAGAGGAAGGCTACTTCAAGGGGGAGCTTGGAGTTACTTCAAGAAGGCTACCTCGAGTTGGTGCATCTACTTCAAAGTGAAGGCTGTTCAAAGGGGTGTAAGAAAGTATTGTATTTTGTGTAATTCCTTGTGAAGGTAATAAAATTAATACTTTCAAATCCCGGTTGGGTAAGAAACCGGGTAGTGGACTGACTGCCTTAGTATTTGCTAAGGTAGGAACCACTCTAAATCCCTTATCTCCTTCTTACTTTTTCATTTGTGGTTGTTTAAGTTAAATAATTGTTAAAATAACCTCAAAACCCTATTCACCCCCCTCTAGTGGTTTTTCACTTCCATCTCATATGAGAGATCGTACAGTGAGGAGATGTGAACATTTGCAAAGTACCAACTGAAGACAACATAGTTGATCCACTGACTAAGGCCCTTTCTCAGCAGAAGCATGATGGTCATGCTAGGTCACAAGGACTGTGTTTCCTTGGTGACTGGCTCTAAGTGAGAGTGGGAGTCTGTTGGTATGTATGCCCATAGAGCAAGTCATGTGATGATTGTAATGGGATACTTTGTAAATGATTTGAATAATAATAAAGACAATTTCCAATCTATAAGTTTAAACTGTTTCTGAGATGATGGTATAACATGATAGATGTCTAAAGAATGGTTTTACTCAATGACGTATGCTTTTAGGTTCATGACCTAAACGATGAGATCATATGGATGTTAAGAGTATACATTCTTGTTTAGTCCCTAGTCGGTTGTTATTGTGGAAATAACTATAGACATCAATAACACTGAAGACTAGATTGTGTGTTGGTTGATGAAAGAATCTCATTAGTCATGATATAGTGATATCAAACCAAGCACATAGGTACTTGTTAGAGAACAAGGTACCGGACAGACCCACTGTGAGAGTGACACATGGAACCATGACTTGGTAGTCACAGTCAGCTCTCACAGTGATGGTGGTGAGTGTGATTCTTAGACCTGAAATCACTGCACTCAACACATGTCGTTGGGTACACTTTGACATCATCAAACACAGTCCTGAAACATGGGTTGTTATAAAGGTGATGATTGGGTGGCTTTGACACATGGGGCTTTTGAGGGGTGAGTGATAGATATGGGATTTGTCCCTCCTAAGGGAGTTTGATATCCTTGGCCACTTGATGAGTAGGATTGAGAAAAGGCATGCACATGCACGCATGAATCAATATGTGATATTGATGTCATACACATCTCACTCGGTCTACTCTGAGATCAAGGTAATGAATGAACATTGACAGGATGAATGTTCCATGCCTCGAGTTCATTCTGGATATCAGTGACAAAGGAATTATACATTCACTGTAACGCCATTCACGGATTGTAGGGATGAAAGTTGTTCTCCAACTTTCTATTTCACTTGGGTAGCAATGATGTGTGACTAGACACCGCTCTTTGCTTGTGAAGTCATGGACTTTCACTGCCAACATGAAATGGACCTGCAGGGTCACACACATAGGATTTAACCTGGAAGAGGAGTTTTGTCCACAAGCAATGTTTAGATTGATTACTAAAGGAGTTTAGTAGTTCAATTAAACACTCAATTAATCGATAGCTCAATATCATAATGTTCAAGGTGTTGGATGCTTTGATTGGAGTATCGGATTGATTGAAATCGCATATGACTGATTCTGCACAACCTACACTCCCAACCGATCGGCTCATGTGATGAACCGGTCGGCTGAGGTTGCTGAACCGGTCGGCTCAATTGTTGAATCGATCGGCTATTGCACAGAGTGAAATGACCGATTCAAGTGTTGAACCGATCGGTTCAACTGGTGCAATCGAGCAACTTGGGAAAGTAGGATTGGTGAGAATTTTCCTTTCGTTTCAATTATCCAATTTGATTGGAAATAGGATTGGTATTCGATACCAATTGGAAATAAAAGAAGGAAAGTCAATCGGGAACCAACCTGGAACCCCAACCGACCAGTTCAGGAGTGAACCGATTGGTTCAAGGGTCCCAAACGATCGGTTCAGTAGTGAACCGATCGGTTCAGGTTGTGAGTTGGTTGCTTTTGTGGAAAATTCCGAACCCTTCTACTCATGCTTTTAGTCCCATATTGCCGGGGACAGAGAACCCTGTCCCATGACCCGCCTATATATAGGGGTATTGGGGGCTTCTCAGAGTACAACTCAGTGCAAGTTGATTGCTCTGAAAAGTTGTCGTTCTCTCTGGTTTTGGTAACCGAGAGAGAGCCCGAGCAAATGCTTCCCGCAAAGGGAGGTGCAGCAAGGGAAGGACAACTGCAGTTGCAATTGACAGCATGAGAGTGTGTTGGCGACTAGTACGTCAACAGGAGGGTGCGACTCCTTCCACTTCCTTGTGGGACAAGGAGAGTGGAGTTCCAGGTGGTCCGTGTGGACTACTTCAGAGGCGGGAGGTCACTGCCACTTAGGAGGACAACTGTCATCCGACAGTCCGATAGGAGGAGGAGTCGTGAGTCCCGATGCGACCAGGAGCTGCACAAACACCGTCCAAGATCGGAGGTGAAGACCGCGCAAGGTGCGAGGTTCTGTCGCCGAGCAAGCCTCGGGACAAGGTATGATTCACAAACCATCTTTCCTATTATATAGACGTTGACGCGATTCCTCTTGTTCTGGGTTTGGGGAGAAAATTTTTGTTTCCGCTGCTTCTCTGCCTCCTCTAAAACCCAACAAAAACAGCTGCTGCAAATCTACATTGCACCAAATGAATGCAAATGAAAACCAGAATTCAAGCTCACTCCAACCAAACAAGTAATTTGTTTTCCAACCATTGCATTTCCTATTTTTAAATACATGCATGACAAACCAACTATGTGCAACCAGGCATACCCTAAGTCATAATCTAATAAGGTATGTAAATAAGGTAAAATGAATACCTATATAATCATATTAAACTTCAACTTAACTCTAAACTTAGATTGCATTCATTACAGAATGAGTACGATGATTAAAGAAAAGGAATACACTTACAAAACATTAAAATCCATTTCAAAGTACAAGGAACAATCTCATCCACACTTATATTCACAAGACATGAAAATAAAACGTCACAACATTTATATTTCATTTCAAGTTCAACTAAACAATCTATAGTAATAATTGAATCAATCATAACCCATCTACACACACCCCATTTCCTACATTCCCCAAGCCCCATTTTACCAAGTTGTGAGCATCCATGTTATCCCCCCTCCGTACATTACTAATGCCAGACCAGCAAAATGTTTTTCCTACCTTGTCTGTTTTGTTACATATTTGCATACTTTGGCTCATTCCTCTATTTTCCTTGTTATTTCTTTGGGTGACCATTAACTGAATGAGATTCAAATCTTATCTCTGTGAACACAAGGGAAAGAGAAGTCTCCAGGCTCAACATGATGGTGTATCACTCAACATTGAAAGGGGAATGGTATCCCTCAAAATCATCTGGTGAACCCTACAATAGGTAGTGAGTATGAACTTTGGGTAAAAGGGGAGGATCAACATGGATGAAGCTTTATTGAGCTGCAAGCTCAGGTCCACCCAATTTAGCAAGCTTGCCTCGACAATTGTTGGGTCACCTCTAGATGAACTAAAAATCAAATCATCTCAACACTTCCAAGTAGCAAGGCAGTAGGTAAAAGGAACTGGTAATCTCATTTTCAGTCAGCTGAGACCACAATAATGTGAACATAGCAACCCCTCATCCAACGGGAGGTCATAGATGATTCTTTGAAATTTCTTTAGCAACCAAATAGGTTCAGAAAAGGTACATTTGAAGAAAGCATGGTTAATTTCTCTTGGATAATTACAGATGGAGCATGCAATATCTTGGGCGATATTTTGTCAAAAACTCTATATTTTATAGGGATTTGATCTGAGAAAATCCTCTATATGAAATTCCTTGACATTGTTGGGGGGGAGGGGTTAAGCTACCATATACTCATCCACATGTTCTGAGTAGGTCAATTTTGCAGTAAGCATAACTAACTCAACATAAGCATGCTAAACTTATGACAAGTGGGGTATGCAAAAGTAGCAACCTAGTAAAAATGACCTAGAAGTGAATACAATCAATCTTATGTACTTTATATATACATACAACATTGTAATTTTCAAATGAAAGGAAATTAGTTGTACCTATAATTCTCTAACAGCAGACAATATGGATCCAATATATGCCTTATCTTTAGTTTAAATATACCTTCCATAGTCTAGTAACAAAAGAATATAAATCCAACTACTATAGCATAATATGAACCAAACTAATGTAGGATAATGCATATTATAATCATCTAGTCTTGGTGATGAGGGATCCCCTTGTTAGAGAACATACACACATAAATTTAAAAACAATAGTGAGATAGCCACTTCTAATCTATGTACATCCTTGAATCATCTAGCACGTAACTTGGAAGAAGCTTGTGACACTTACATCCTCTAATCCTCCTCCTATCCTCGGGAAAGTAATCATGGGAGGGACAGTTCCCAACCAACCATGAAAACTCAAGCCAAAAGCCTCACCCATGCCCAATGGAATATATGGTGCAAACATACACCCGAGAATCTGCAAGCCAGGAAGGAGGGGGACAGAGCTAGGTTTTGTTATTGTGGGATAGATAAGTGTGTGAGACAAGAATCATGTGGGTTTGGGTGTTTTCTTCATTAACCATGAATCCAGTTTTGTGGTTCCTGGCACAGTTGAATTTAAAGTTGGAGTCAAAGTGTTGTGCAGCCATTATGTTGAGAAGGCTAGTAACAGATGACAAATCAGGTTCTCGGTCATCATCGGTCTTGTTCTAGAGGAGACATAAGCACATGATCAAGAATTGTAGATGATCATTGGAGGGTCCAGGTGGTGAGTGATGGTGAATTACTAGTAGTAGTAGTTTGGCATTAAGATTTTGAATCTTCTAAGTAAAAAATATTGTACTCTTCATCCATAAATTGGATATTTCTACTACTAAATATGTCAGATACTTCAAAGAATAGTTGTAGAACAAAAACATATATCAAGGAGATCAAATATAAGTAAGAGAATGCCAAAAGTTGTAAAGGTGTATGACACATTTTTTTTCAAATCAAACTCAAATCATTCCAAAGAGTCACACATACAAAGACCATAAACTGATCTCTAACACACTCATCATATGAAGAACCAGACGTATATCCATCAAAGAATCTCATTTTGCATTTCATGTTTGAGAAGTATCTAGATCCAATACTGGGGATCTCAAGGTTCCTATAGATTTTCATAAGAAAACAAAAAAAATACAAGACCTAGAATAACGAAGGTTACCAAATTTTGTAGATATTCTCCCACTTAGGTTGGTCTTGTTTAAAGATCAAGTTGGAAGAACTTGTTCAGTTGACTACCTTTGCCATTTACTAGGGAGATGATGTTCTTGACATAATGCTTCATTTCAACAAAGTATTGTGACATGGGAGAATTTTAGTAACTTGTTGGTGTGGAAAATGCATTTCTTTGATTACAGTTATTTTCTGATCTATACGTTGTTTCTATTACCAAATCTTGCTCCATCTTGGTTCACCTTATCTATATGATGTGTCAACTCTTTCCATAATATTAATAGAACTTTTTATTCAAATAGAGCTTTCATGAAACGGGCTAAGTTTGTCTGTAGTCTAATGAACATGATCATATCCATGCTTTTTATTAGTTGATTAGATTGATGCAATCAACTCATTTGTTTCCAAAAATATTTCAAAAGTGTTCTATTTTCTCCACCTGTAGGGAAAACATTTTTATTGATGAAACAATGAGCTAGGTTTATGATTTCCCAAAGTACATTGGGGTTGGCATAGCAGACTTGAGTCACAGGGATGTATAGAGAAATACATTGATCTACTAAATATAGAGAAACATACAGTTGTCCTTTCTAATATTTCTAAATCTTACATGATTTGAATATGTATTAGAGAGAAAGCTAAAAAAGCATATATTGAGTTGGCCTTATATTTTACCAAATTTCATGTGATTGATAATGAAAAGCATTACTTCCAAGAATATACACATACATGTTCATGTTCACCATGCCAGGGATGAGTGCAACAATGATTTATGATGTCGTGGAGTAGGCAACTGATGTAACTTAAAACATATATATTGGGGCTGGCATAGCAGTCTTGAGTCACTAGGATGTATAGAGAAATACATTGATTCACTAAATAGGGAGCAACATACAGTTGTCCTTTTCAAATATTTATAAAACATCCATGATTTGAATATGTATCAGAGAGAAAGCTAGAAATGCATATATTGAGCAGGCCTTGTATTTTACCAAATTTCAGGTCATAGATAATGAAAAGCAGTATTGCTAAGAAAATAAGCATACATGTTCGTTATCATCATGCCAAGGCTGAGAGCAACAATTTCTATCCCTGGAGGCAACTCGTTCGCTAATCATGTCAACCACTCCACGAGAGCCTACAATAGGACTAAATCAATTAAAACAGTAATAGAAATCAAAGAATTCTGGGATGAACATGAAAAACTACCCCTCCCTGAGTAAGGTTTCTGATCCCTTTAAAAGATTCTACCCCTAATTGTGATTTTTGACTGAGAAGCATCACCTTCCTTTGTAAGCCGAACCTCCCAACATGAAGAAGTTGTATCAAACACTTGAGATATGGAATTGTACATTCCATGTGCATCTAGAGAAATATATAACTACAACATGCTTGTCACATGCCTCAACATTTTAGGAAAAATAAAGGAGTACTTATTCATCTATCCAATAACCTCTATAGTTTTTCTTTGGATTCCCATTTCAACCAAAATTCCTTGAGGAATATTATCCATCAAAATTTGTAACATCCATATATAAACCATAGACAATTTTAGAGAAGTCATCCAGTTACTCCTAATTTGACTTGCTGAAGAACAGACACATATATAAGAAAACTTAGAGAATGGAGCATCCATTTAGACATAGTTTTCCTTGCTGGAGAATGAACATGTATAAAAGAAAATTTTGAGATTGAAACGTCCATACATATATAAAACATAAAGTATTTTAGAAAAGACATACATTTCCTCCTTATTTGCCTTGTAGAAGAATAGGCTATATAGGAAAATTAAGACATTGAAACATCCTCAAGACCCATAGAGCTCGTTGATTGTGCAACTACAAATGTTAGACATCATTTCCTATACAATACAAATATAGGACTGGATATATGTTTACCAATTGTATGGATTAATTATTATCGATCCACTAGAATCTTGAAGGTGCATTGATTAGCCTATCTTTAGACCATGCCATGATTAGGAGTGCAATGTCATAACCTTCATGTAGATGTAGTTATTGTTTTTGAGAAGGGATGTGAATGAGCGCAAGGATCCATAACATCTTAGAATGACCAGAACACCCTTCTCCTGCAATTGGTTCTTCATTATGAACAAACATTGACAACCTTACATATTCATAAATGGATATAATGTTTATGGATAACTAGAGGCCACCATGATATAGGATGGATGAGATAGGGTGTAAGACACCACATAGGGAGGGTAGGCTGAGATGGACAATTATTTTTCTTCTCAACAAAAGGAAATTCATCAAACATGTCATATTCAAGCTATAAACTATACCAATATTTTTACTTATAGAGTACCACACTCATTGAGCATATTAAGGTAGTTTGGTGGTTTATTTTCAATGTTTATAACAAGTTCATTGCATGTTTTAAGACCGTAAAAATAACCAAAACTTGTAATTTTCCTATTTTATTCCCCTCTCTCAGTAGTCATATTGCTCATGATCCCAACCTGTGGATAGAAACATTGATGAGAACCACCAATGATACTACTAGAACGAGTATTGATAGTGAAAGTAGTTGTTATAACCAACAAACTCACAATGCATCCTATAGTTGCTCCTCTGACCATCATTACCTAAGCATGTCTTGTTGTTTGGAGTTAGTTAATGAGACCCAAACCTAGGGATAATGACGTGTTGAGACCTTCACCTCCAATGAGGATCTCCTCACCTACCCAACCTAGTTTTTTAAAGAGGAGCATATCAACATCAAAGGGATCACATTTTTCTCATACTCACCTCAACATTTGACATCTCATTTGGTGGATGCCGCAATAAGAGAGAATCATAGATCAAAAGGGACAGAAAGATGATTAGAAAAAGGATATGAGACAAAATGGATGTGAATGGGAATAAAAAATTAGAAGGGTTGGTATTCGAATGTGAAAATAAAGAGTGGGGAATATTTAGCCTTTCCATACTTGTCAAGTCGCACACCTAGGCAGCCACCAAGGTGACAAGGCACCTCATGGGGTCTGTCTGCCCTTCGTCTTGCCTATATTGCTGCATTGAGGTTTCATTATGGATCTGAAGGTATATTTATGTGTTTTCATGTTCCATGATATTGTATTAATGTTCAAAATTAATATTATTATCAACCTTATGTGACAAATATCGTTCTTTTCGGAATTAATATTCTTCATACACATTTTCTATTTTTTTTACTTAACATCTTCAATTCAATCTCTATGTGGCATATATGCTACTATGGATAGGGATTACATTTCTTAACACGTGGAGATATGACATTAAATCTCTAGTGCTTGTTGATATGTCTTACATTGTTTGCAATGATTCTTGCTTTCGACATTAATGTTAATTAGAATGTATTAAAAATGTAACGAATGTGTTCTCATACATGAAATATGTCTGTGGGGGATTAACTATAAATATTAATATATACCTACATATACAACTATAGAGCAGGTATACATGCAGGAAGAAATGTTCATAATAAATCATAAAAAATATGTATATATACAACAAAAATGTACTAAAATTATAATATTTTAAGCCTACCTAGTCAACGTCAAGGAACTCCTAGAAGAAAAGGCGCACAAGTATTGCACCTTGGAGATTTGACACCTTAACTCATCTATTAACACTAATTCCATTGATAGGGTGGGTCACATGGTGTAGGTGATTGCATCTCACCATTTGACAATCATGTGTTAGGATGGAAAAAATCACAAAGGGATCTTGGTCGACCATTTTATTGTTTAATTAACTACCAAAATGTTGAAATTTTATGATAAAACAATCAAGCAAATATTGATTTTGGGTATGATCATATTATAGTCCAGTAGAAGAGGGGGTGGGTGGCGAGCCTCATTAGAAACAACCGAGGTGAGATGATGTTGTCCATTTGGGCATGGCCTAATGTGGAGTCATGCATGGAGCTAGGACACACAACCTTAGTTGTTGTTCTAAAGTTTCTAGAGGACCACCACCTAAATATCTATTGGTTCTAGATGGAGCATAAGTCATTAATGGACATGGAGTGGAGCTTACAATAAAAATAGTGGTGGTGAAACCACATTTGAAGATTATAAAGAATACCTTAGAGTAGCGGATTATTATAGGCACAATGATTCAAAGTGAAGCAAATGATATAGCATTGGAAATAGGTTCATGGTGTTCCTACTTCCAGTTACTCCTGATACATGAACATTATGATCTTCCCTTGAAGATTAGAGGCCTAGTGGAGATGGATAGGGGAGGTATACCTATATTGTAAATATATGGAGAAATCTACTATGTCATTTTTTGGTATACCCTATATTATTACACACATACGAAGAAAGGTATAGTTTCCATTTTTAGCATTTTGATAGGGGATGTAGAGTTGTTTTTTGTTGCACTTAGTACAAAGGGGTGATTATTTTTTATAGGGTAAGTATTTTGGGATGTGTCCATGTGGTTATGAGTGTTTCCTGCTTGAGGAGAGAAGGATGAATGAAAGAATATTCTGACTTAATACAAAAAAGATTTCATGCAGTGAACATGAGATAGGTAAGGGGTTACATGATGGTGAGAAAAGAATTTATTAAAATAAGAGAAGGTATCACTACTACAGAACCTACCTTTAGTGTCGGTTTCTAAGCGACACCTATGTGGGCGACACTAAAAGCTCACCCATTAGGCGTCAGTTCCAAAACCGACGCCCAAACTCTTCGCGCGCCACCAAAAATGTGCCATCATGGCACTATAGGCGTCGGTTATTAGATAAGCAACTGACGCCCAAACCCTTCGTGCCACAGAAAGGGCGCCATCTTGGGCACTATCAGTGTCGGTTTTTTACAAATAACTGACGACATATATATTCGTGCCACAGGAGGGCGTCAACTTGGGCACTATAGACGTCGATTATTAGCTAATAACCGACGCCATATAACTCCCAACACGGCCGTGGTGTCTGGTCCGCTGCCACGGCCGTGGTGTTAAGGAAATAGACGTCGGTTTCTACTAAAAACCGACACTGTAACTATTTGGCGTCGGTTATATACAAATAACCGACACCTATTGTTTTTTTTTCTGTCAGTCTGCAGACCTGCTGTGGCTGGTCGCAGGATGAGAAACCTGTTCAGTTCAGTTATGAACTGCAGGTTTTACGACATCCATTGATATCAGCCGACAACAGGCCACAAACCTGCAAAATTAACAATAAAAATATTCACACATGCATTTAGCAATGCAACCTGCAGTTCCATTTTATTTTCACACATTTTCAAACATTCATGTAGCTAGCAATCTGTAGTTCCATTCATTCACATTCACACATGTAGAAACATTCATATAGCAACCAACACTTTCATTCATTTTCACTCAGACACATGTAGAAACATCCAGACATGTAGAAACATTCACACATATATTATAATTCAGAAATTCATTTACAAAATATCATTATTTAGTCATTATTCGCTATCAGGATCCCAATTATATTTTAAAGCCCCCACTATTTGTATGGCTGTTGCCCATTCTTCTCTTACTTCATTTAATTCTCCCATCGTATAGGGAGCATGTACATCTGGTAAGTCCGTTCCTGTAGTGGGGTCAGCTTTAAACACCTGTAAAGAGAATGATGTATATATATAATTAATGAGCTATAAATAAGATTGATATATTTCATATTATCTAATGAGACTATATAATACCTGAGCAATACAATCGATGTCCATACAATATGACAGACTAACACATATATAGTACATAACAACAGCAGCGTCGAATTTACATACAACACTAGCTTAGTACATATATAGTGGGACTTATAAGGTGACGATCCCACCTGGTAAAACAGGTTACCGACAACTACATGTTACGACTGGGAGGTCGTGATTCAGCAACCGTATGCATTCGCAGGAGGACAAGCAGATCACCATATGTTTGTCCTCCTGCTAATGCATACGGTTGCTGAATCACGACCTCCCAGTCGTAACATGTAGTCGGTAACCTGTTTTAGCAGGTGGTATCGTCACCTTAGTCCCACTATATATGTACTAAGCTAGTGTTGTATGTAAATTCGACGCTGTTGTTGTTATGCACTATATATGTGTTAGTCTGTCATGTTGTTATATGAATCTGAAGCACTTGTGTGTGCTGCACTTTATGTATTGTATATGTATCCTGCTTCTCTTCATTGGGGCTTCTTTTGCTGTTTCATGGCTTGCTGCCTATATATCTATATAACCTTTGGAGAACGCCTGCATATCCTGCATAGCTATGTCATGGCCGTCCTGCATAGCCTTCTTCCTATATTTATTTTTCAAAGAGAATACAAACAAAAATTATTAGTGTAGAGTTAGTGAAATACTGATCAATGTCTAGAATTGGAATCAATCAAGAACCTATTCTCAGCATCGCGTATGTAATCTCGGGTGAGATTGGTCCTATAGTTCTTTAGCACCCTCCCACAATGTTTAGCATTTGTATTAACTAGAAGATAATGAAACATAAAATCAGAAAATGATATTGATATTAAAAAAGTAAACATTTAGCTTCAATAAAAAAATATAAACATGCATGCCTCTAAAATTGTGATCTTTTATCAATTAACAATCCTTCATTGTGATCTCCGCGCACATATAAGTCATCATTAGCTTCAATATTTTGTGGAGTTGGCAATCCAACTGAGAATGGACTGGAGTCATCATATTTATCATAGTACTCTTCTTCATCTATAGGATCTTCAATGAACTGTCTTTTACCATGAAGAACAACCGACCATTTATCATTTGCAGGATCATCGATATAAAATACTTGTTTCGCCTGTGATGCCAATATGAATGGTTCAGCCTTCTCGCCAATCTTTTCAAAGTTCACTAAATTGAAACTCAATTCATCCACTATAACTCCTTTGGTGTTGTCAACCCAATTACATTTGAAGAGCGGAATTCTGAAATCTATGTAGTCAAATTCCCATATCTCTTCAATGACACCGTAATATGACATTTTAGCTTCACGTGGACTCTTATCCTTTGCACTTGCAAAAAACATAGTCGATGCTTGAAGGGTGACCCCACTGTTTTGGACGACACTCTTATCATCTTGACGCGTTGTGTAATATGTGAATCCATTAATGTCATACCCTTCATAAGACATAACAGTCAACTTTGGTTTAAAGGTGAGGCATTTGATAGTTTCAGTAATATCATCTGGTGTTTGAGATAGTCGATGTAAGACTTTATCTTCAAACCACTTAATAAAAGTATTGTTATGCTCTCTAGCAAGCCACATTGTATTGGCTCGAGGATATTGTCTTTTGATGAAATTGGTATGTTCCTCGATATAAACGTTCACTTCATCCATGTTGTGTAAAATATACAAATGACCTTGTTCCAACTGCTCACGGCTGATTACTTTCACACGTGATCCCAAAATTCCTTTGCCAAATAGCTCGTCAATATTCTTGTCATTATCAGGAGTGTCATTACCACTGAGAAAGTCATTGCAGAAATCCATAACCTCTCTCGCCACATAACCTTCAATAATACTCCCTTCAGGCCGATAACGGTTTCGAACATCACCTTTAAAAACACTCATGTATCGTTCAAAGGGATACATCCAATGCAAGAAAACCGGTCCTAAGATTTTCACTTCCCTAGTCAAGTGGACAACAAGATGTACCATGATATCAAAGAACGGAGGTAAATACATCTCAAGCTGACATAGGGTAACAACCACTTCTCTTTGCAAATTATTGAGAGTCTCAGGGTCAATAACTTTGCTGCAGAGACTGTTGAAAAAGAAACAAATATTGGTGATTGCAAACCTTACATGCTTCGGCAATATAGATCGAATTGCCACGGGCAATATTTGTTGCATTAGAGTGTGACAATCATGAGATTTAAGACCTATCAACTTCAGATCTTTCATTGATACCAATCTACGGATGTTGGATGAGTAACCATGTGGCACCTTAACATTTACCAAGCATTCACAAAATGCTTTCATCTCTTTTCTAGACAACGTGTAACAAGCTGGAGGTAAGTATGTTCTTTTATTACCCATTTCACGTAATTATATTAATTCTGACCTTATTCCCATTTCACGTAGGTCGAGTCTGGATTTTATCCCATCTTTAGTCTTACCTGGTATATTTAACAGAGTACCAATGATGCTATCACAGACATTTTTCTCAATGTGCATTACATCGATACAATGTCTGACTGTCAAAGAACTCCAATAAGGAAGATCCCAAAATATTGACTTCTTCTTGAATGAAGAATTGTCACTCCGTGTAGTACATTGTGATCTCTTACCAAATTCATTGACAAAGTCTTTTATTCTTTCATAAACAACCTCCCCTGTATAGGTTTAGGTGCACTGCGTTCCTCATTCAATCCATTGAATGCTTTGTGCTTCCTACGATACAGATGGAATTTTGGAAGAAACCTTCGATGACCGAGATATACATTCTTACCGCCATGTTTTAGTCTTGTTGAATCAGTATTCTCTTCACATATAGGACACGCTTTAGCTCCTCACTGTATTTAGACGAATCTGAACTGACAGGGGCCTCAGATTCAGATTTCTCATAGATGATATCCGACGCCGTGCGCTCATACCGCAGAAGATGATCGGGGGTCTCGCAGTTGATGTTGGTTATCCAAACTTTGATGGAATTATGACCGACTGGACGGAGAAAAAGCCTGTTGGAACGGACCACATGCATCTCTCCAATCCAATCACGCCAACCGGATTTTGATACAAGATTTCCCGCCAAATCATACTCAACCTCGATAACATGTGAATAATTGCCAAAAGTTAGGGTCACTTTACCAGGCATGTAGTGTCTTCCTTTTAGAAAACGCCAATGTTTGGGTATGACCAATTGGTTTAAGGAACGATCATCTAGGATGATGTCCAATTGTTCTTCAATAGGGAACGTTAACATTGACATAGAGGCCCAGTTCATAGTGACTGTTATGGGTGGACAGAGACTGCACAATATTAGTATTAACAAAGTGTAAGTACATATAACGATGTTATATATTTTCAGAAAAAGTTGTATAACATCAGTTAACCTTTTATTGCTTGTCATAACGAACTTTATTGTGGTAGACATGATAGCTTGAAAAGAAGTCTACATATGTACTTAGAGAACAAACGAGGAAATGCTACCGAAATTTTCTCAAAAACCCAATACACATTATACACTTACATCCTAAGTGAGATTAGGTGTTCAAGAACAGTCCCAAACCGAGGACTATCCAAGATTTACTCCTAATGAGTAAATCTTGGACGGGTTTCTAGGTGCTTACTAAAATAGAACCATTATATGGAACTAATCCTACATTATACATATACTTTTCCTGAGTAAGATAATGTGCACTTCATGGAATTATTAAGATCTGAATATATATAAGTTGTTTCTACCTACTTTGATGGGATTTTATAACATTCGAGTCTTCCATTTAAGGCATTAGATGCATATATTACAGTCCATTGTGTTGAGATAAGAATCCCATGTGATACACACGATTGAGAATCTTTCACGATACTAGGAAAATACACAACTAGATATTCATTTAGGTGTTAGACATTCATTTAGGTGTTCCTGATAACTCACAGGTATACACAACTATATATAAAACAATAGACTTGTCACACATAAAACACCCTATACAACTATAAAACAAAAAAGTATTAAGATATGCATGATACAATAACTATTTTGCATCACATTACATCAGACTTATCATTGATACCTTACTAACTTATTTCTACATTTACATATCATCACTTAATCAAAATTACATGTATTATATAGACAATAGAGGATTCAACTCAGTAGAAGCACAAAATCAGTACCTAAACCCTAAACACAAATAAGTAAATAACTTAAAAAATAAAAATAAAAAAATGCCCAGATGCTGCTTGGGCGTGCCTTGGCACCGCCCAAGCAGCCGCCGGAGCAGAGGAAGAAGGAAGAAGGCAGGGCGGGCGGGCATACCTTGAGGGAAGAGGAGAGCAGCGGCCAGAGCACAGCAACCACCGGCGGAGGCGACGACAAAGAGAGGAGAAGTGCCGGCGAGGAAACGGAGCAGCGGCGGCGAGGGCACGGAGCAGCGGCGAGGGCACGGAGAAGGAGCACGGACGGCCGCCGGTGAGCACAGAGGGCAGGAGCAGGAGCACGGCCGCCGGTGAGCACGGAGCAGCGGCGAGGGCAGGAGCAGGAGCACGGAGCGGCGGCGGAGGAGCAACGACCGGCGGGGGCGAGCAAGAAATCGTCGGACCTAACTGAAATCGGGAATGAAACTGGGAAAGGGGGAAGAGTCGCTCGCGCTGGTGAGATATTAAGTTGACAATAAGCATCGGTTATTCAAAATAACCGACAACTACATCAACATTGTCAGTTATTTTCCAACAACCGACGCCTATACTAGATTATAGTCGTCGGTTTTTAACTAAAAGACAACCGACAACTATTCCTGTCCCGCGAATAATCTTTGGTCGTCGGTTATTCATTTATGAACCGACGCCATATGTGAAATTTTGGAGGTAATTTTTTCGCTGGAATTTTGGTTTTGGCGGTTGGTTTTAGGTGTCGATTTTTTATTAATTAACCGACACTTAATAAAAGCGGTACCCGTGTCTGGTCGACCTTCACAGATTGTATGTCGGTTTATGTTATAAACCGACACTGTAGAGTTTAGGTGTCCGTTTATGTATACAACTGACACCTTGAAAAGTGACTTTATAAGCCATTTCTGTAGTAGTGTATCAAGCATAGGGGAGAAAGAGAGTGGAAGTAAGGGATCCACGATCATTCCTCCATGACTAGAGGCATTGGTCCATTTTCCTCTCTCGACTACGAAAGAAATGGAAGGGCTTCCTATTTTAATTTTCTTCTAAAGAGAAATATATGGCTTTTCTTTTTCATCTTTCATTGTGGGTAGTAATAGAATTTTTTGCAGAATGTTCTCGTAGTTAAATTATTTCATTTGTTGCAGTAGTTTTGGTGGTTCGGTTAGATCAACTATCCTTAGTAGTTACAACAAATTGCAACATTGAGACCAATATCTTCTGAGAAAAAATACTAAATATACTACCTTTTTTGACATAGAAATTATTTTTACAATGTGGCTCTTACACAATTACATTGCACTAGTAAGGAGTATATACAATAAAGTCTCATTTTATGCATAGAAACAAATATGTAAAAGGAAAAAAGAGAGTAGGAAATAGCCCTTTCCAAAAAGTTATCAATGTAAAAATAACATACTCAAAGCAATAAGATAAGACATCTCAATGTATATGAATAAAAAAAATGGCAATGACTTTTAACCAAACAAAAAACAAGCTACACATTACTAAGGATCATGTCATCTTGAAATAATTGAAATACATTTTCAATGCTGTTGGTGCTTCATTATGAGCGAATATTAAATTGCACAAGTATCAATAACTAGTACGTAATGCAATTTATCCAAAATAAAGGGAATATGTATAATGTATGGCTATAAGCTGTAGAAGCAATTACCTCTCAAATATAATATGCATAGGAATGCGTCAAAAACTACATGTTGTCATTGAGGGACGTGCTATCACTATTTTTAGGAGTGAGCATTTCATCAAACACTTAGCATGCTACAAATACATAATATGAGGATCTATATTGATATGTACCTTAATCGGAACAGAGCAGTGTTTTTGTTGGCAGTCCATATCCATGGTTGTTTCTCTTGTATAAAAACCCTTAAATTAATGACGCTATCACCTGAGACAAACTTGATCGCAGATAGAGGCTAGGAAGAAACCAACAATGGGTAACGTTTCCATCAGTACCTAGTTTCATTTATCACATACCCGCTACAGGTCTGCTTGGGATGTCAACGCCATGAAGAATAAGGCCCGTAAAATCAGAAGACAATGACACTGGAACTCTTTATTTTCTGTCCCCTACCGTGAGAGAGACTGTGCCAGAAGAATGCACCTCTGTAGTTAAAAGAAGTAGTTTGGCATTCAATATTAACACGAACCAACAAGTCCTAATGAATGAACAACCCGATTAACCTGCTATCGAGGCTAGCAGTTTCTTTATCATTTTGAGAGAGGCAGCAGTAGGTGTGTCGTCGATAAATTGGAGATGACGCAGTGAACGTTGTCATGGCCTTGGCGATGGAGAGGCTGAGATCTAACACTGAAGGTCTCACTTTGTGTTTAAACATCACCGTGATTCGAAAGTTTGTCACCGACGCACAAGCGTGTATCCCCCTTTGTCAAAGATGCTCGCTGGGGGAAAAGGTAGGGAAAGAGGAACAGGGAGGAAAAAGGCGAAGGAACCAGAAGATGGGGGCAGAGTGCGATTTTGCCGAATGGAGAAATTGGAGAGACAAAAAACATTCAGCCTCTTGATGTCTCCTTATTACACAAATGCCATGGACGTGGCGGGATATAGGGAATTGGAAGCGTGCCAACTAAATAGGATTTCGGAAAATGCTGGCTAGAGCATTTGAGCCTTTTTGTCCGACACTAGAATCCAAATTGTCAGAAAATTATGCCAGATAAACTCAGATTTATTGTAGTGTCACTATTTTAGCATGGTACATATGGTGCATCATAAGTTGTACTACACTTTATTTCCATTATATTTAGTAATGTTAAAAGAACCTCCAACTACAGTTGGACTCAAAACTGATAATGGGATTTAAATTATTATTTATCATAGTAAAAAAAAAAGTTATTTAATAAAATTTTGATTATATCTTTGTTTTATGGTAGAGAATAATTTGAGTTTCATTTTGAATTCCAAAATTGTGTCAATGTATTATTACTCATTTCATAACAATTCATTGGTTGCCTCAAGCAAGCCACATCGACATTAGCTTCACGCGGTGACCAGAAACACACAAGCAGCCCAAGTATATGACGTGTTTGGTTCACGGGAAAGCATTAGAACAGGATAGACAGAACGATGGTATCAGCAAGTATAGGTGAAGGATGGGCTACGGAGTTTCCTGACCCATGTTTGGATGGAATCAAGGTTAGCATTAGTAACCCATCGTGCGAGCGGCAGTAGACAGTGCCGTGAATATGAGGTTATATCCGAGATCGTCAGTGAGGTTGCCGCGGAGGTGTTGGCAGTCGGAGGCGTAGCAGCACCTTGCGTGACCAAAGAAGATGTAAAGCCAGTTGATGCTCTGAGTGAGGGAGACGGAGGCATCACGTCATTTGGGGAGTTGCTAGAGCAGGTGTCGTGCGTAAGGGAGAAGCGGCGTCACAGTCGCATGTATGATGTCTATGGAGGAGAGAGTCATGGTGTCACACTGCAGAAGGACGGACTGTAGCCAGCAGGCAACAAACATCGCCCAACAACAGAGATCATGAGGCAGGTAGAGGCGGAGCCTAGGAGCAGAGGTCGCAAGAGAGGTAAAGGCGCTTGCTTGAAGAAGGGGCATCGCTAGGAGGAGGCTTGAAAAGGGGGCCGAAGCGAACTTGTCGTAAAGATGCTCGCGGTAACAAGAATTTAGACGGGGCAAAGAAAATTTTATCAGCAGTTAGGATTATCCCGAGTGAATACTTGGGGGGACCCCGGGCCGAAATTGAGGAGTCCGAGATGTGTAGGATTACATTCCTGCTCGTTGACCATCCTAAATCAACTATAGCGGAAACAAACGCAGAATTCTAATTTCTAACGGATATTAAATCCCATCCTTCTCAATTTCCGGTGAACCAAACGTGGCGTAAAGGACAGCCAATCACAAAGCACCATCTCCTTTTTTATTTTCGTCATCAAGAACACAACCTTTTAAAAGAAAAAAAATATATAAGAAGAGAAAATTTCTACTGTATACTATATTGAAATTCTATTACATCCTATCATATTTCTATAGGACATGTGGCGTCCAAACAAGCCTGCTTGTCTACTTCCGCTTCCGAGCCGCGGGGCGTGGTGGGGTCATGCGGTGCAGGTGGGATTGGTTGGGGGGTTTGGCATCAGTGGGGTGCAGGTGGGATTGGTTGGGGAGTTTCAGGTTTGGCATCAACACAGAACACGGAGTGAGGGCCTGTTTGGTAGGGTGTAAGAGTACTTCCTTACATTAAAAAACTTACTTTTTATTTTTAAATTTTATTTGGTTGGGTGTATTAGGGTGTAATTGGTAGATTTCAACTTACATCCAAGCTGCAAATTCACGGAATAGGTACCGCGCCCGATCTGGGCGCGGTCGGGCGTAGAAGTCCCTATCATCCGGTTCTCCGGTCTTCTCCGTAACTTTTAGCTAGCAACTGACCGCTTCTACCAACTGCCGCTCTCGGAAGCAATAAATAAAACACACTTACTTGGATAAAAGGTCACCGGCGTCACTGGACCAAATAGTTTTCCAGCAGTCCGAAAGACATGGTTTCATTTGGTTGGAGTTCCTTTTCAGCAAACTGCACCCGAAAACACCGTAGCAAACAGGGCCTAAGAGAATTTCGGATGTCTACAAGAACGAGTGGGTAGAGCTGTATCGCATATCTTATTTGTCTTACTCTAGCTATCAGCTTTGTAGAGTGATCATAGCAACGAAGAGGGTAAATCCATGGCGTATTCCCGTGGGAACAGAAAGAGGGGGCGGGCAGCAACGAAGAAGAACGAGGATTGCGGTGGCGATGGCTGCGCCGCCGCCGCAAGCGACATGCGTGACGGCGGAGAGATCCTGTGGCTGGTGTTTCAGCACCTCCCCTTGAGGGTCTTGTTCCAGTGCAAGAGTGTATGTAGGTCTTGGAATTCCGTCATCTCCGACCCTTACTTCAGGCGACAGTATCTTTCCAACTCTCCCAGAGACACCACCTTCCTCATCGACATGGAAATCAGTCGCGATCACCGGAAGAGGGGACGTAATCACTGGAGGCGGATCTGTTCCATCCCACGCTTCCGCTTCAGTAGTGGTGCCCAACAGCCGCAAGGCCCTGTTTTGGAAGAGATCTGCGCTAGTAACAGCCGCTGCTTTCCAGCTTCCACGGTCCTCGTCGGATCCTCATCCGGTCTGCTTCTCCTCAACAACCGGAACCTCGATCGATACCTCATCTATAATCCACTCACCAGAGCTGCGAAGGAGCTGCCGCTAGCACCCAGAACCCATATCGACCACCTGACTTCCTTCTTCTGCCAGGAACCAGAAAAGGGCAGTAAGAGCTCGAACTCATATCAGTTTCAGGTGGTGCTCATACCTTCACCGTCACCAGATTCACCCAAAATTCGGATGTATTCATCGAGAAACAGCCTTTGGTCAACTCACCCTGTTTCTCTGCTCTTATGTTACACGATGTCAGTGGGGCCAGAAAGCAGCAGGCAGGTGGTCGTCGAAGGAAAAGTGTACTGGGCACCGAAAGAGCAGCTTATCGGGGTCTTTGACCCAAGGACTGGACATGTAACGATGCTTCCTTTGCCGCGGCATCGCAACTGTTATTTCCCCTGCCTTGGTAAAGATGATTCGGGTCGCCTTCTGTGCGGTGTCTGGGACAACAACGGTTTTGACGTACTCTTGCTTCGCCAGGACGCGACCAGATCTCCGACCCTCGCCGCCACCGACGCCGCAGATGGATTGTGGACAAGGATACATCAGGTGGAGTACTTGGAGATTGCAATGGAGTGCTCATTTCCTGTTGAGGAGTTGAATTCTGGTAAGCGTATGATGTTTTTTGGAGCGTATATTCTTCTATCATCGTCAACACATCGCCTTCACGTCATCTACCATATGAGAAGCAGGAAGTCAAGGCGCATGAGGAATGACTCCCGCCCCCCACTGTCTCAGTTGTGCGCAGGCCACATTATCCTTTCCCGTGTACCTTACTGGCCGTTCTGTCTTTTAGTCTGCTCCAAAAGGATGCCATAGTATATGTTGATACTGTACTTAACCTGCAGATTTATACATCAAAACGGTTCACAAGTTGTTTTTTGTTATTTGTACAAGCAGGGTGTGTTATTAAATGTATAGCCCAGTCTAGTCTGACCATTGGATATGCAAGGAAACATAATCTTTCTGATTCTTACTAATTGGTCCGATTACAGTTCAATGATGCAAAACTTGGGATCAAAACACCCACATCATCCTAAAATCTATGTATCTTTTAGTATGATGCTATCTGCATGGAAAGATCATTCCCAGAAAGTGATGGAATCTATTCAAAACTTAATCCATCTTTTAGGTTTATATACATGTTTACCTCCAAACCATTAATCTTAACGTCTCTTCACCGATTATATTAGATCATTTATGTTTCCAGAACATTTTTTTCTGCAATCCAAAGAACCACAGTCTAATTACGTTCATTCATCATCCTTGTTTCAATTGCAGCTATTCTTCTTACCCCTTTTGGTTTCATCTTTTTTTTTGTTTACATACAATGGGATATGTCATTGGAACTGCAATCACCCTCCAACAGGCAACAGGTACCTCCCCTCTATCAAGACAGAATCAATTTGTTTGGAGCTGAGTTTGTCACCATTTGTTTGCTAATTTATGTAACGACTATGCTCTCTCGTGAGTCAAATTTATGCCCAATGTTTTCCCTTCCCAAGCACACTATTGTGTTCTTATTTTAATTTGTCCACTATGATTGTTTTTATCACACCACCATGATAATATGATGTGTTGTTGACTAACAGATTATATCACTGACTTGTACTCAAATCACTTATGCTCGTTACTAGCTTGGGTAAGTATTGTAACTGTTGAAACATACATATTCACAATCATGTAATATTCATTAGATTTGAGTTTAAACATCTTAATTCTAACAAAACTTTCAGGTGACCTAGGTCCTTGACTTTGGCCATATTTGTCGTCTGTCATTAGACGCACCCCTAACAGGGTTTGTTTTCATTTAGAAGAGTAATTGGTTACGCCTTGTTGGTTTCCAATTAAATTTTTGGTAATGTAATTAGTGATTGGTGAAGTTTTTTGGTTCGGGCAAGCCACGTACTTTCTTACTTGCAATTCAACTTGTTAAATGTGGTTGTGGTCCTAAATACCTCATCTTCCATTTAACCCACTTATCATTTTTATTGTTCCAACATTGTGATATTTGTCGAGATTTCTCTTATGGATTGAACTGACATTTTTATGATTTTGCACATATATTTATTTGTTTCTGGTTGCACTATCATTATTTGTCTCCATGGTTTTAACCTATGTCTTCAAATTTAATTCATTACTATCAGCCATGTAGATGCATATGCTCTACTTCAGTCATCGTTACCTCTATTATGAGTTTGCAAGTGTTGTGGTGTCATGTTCAGCATGCATATACGCTTGTTTTATCAGAATTATTGTTTCAATGTTTTGTTTTTTTTTTCACTCGCATAGATTGGAGTATCATATTTTATGTTCCTGCATATGTGTTTATCTGTTTCTAGGTTGCACAGTCATACTTATTCCCATGGTTTCCTAGTATGATTAGTGACGTTTTCATGTATTTGGTATATGCCTTATCCTAAACATATTGTCCATTTTCAGTACATGTCCAAATTCCTTATCATGGTGTTGTGATATGTTGTTGCAAATCGGGTGTGACCAATTCTTTTTTTGTGTAGCCACTTTAATATGTCATTGTCATTTACTCAATTTTTACCAAATATATTCATGGCTTCGATGTTTATACCCAACATTATTTACTCTTAATTAGCTTAGTATTGTTGTCTAGGCATGGCTAACTACTAGTCCCAAATGTTGAACATACATGTGCTTCGTACTTAAAATTATCCCTAAACAAGGTATGGATTTGTACATGTAAAAATCCCTTATCATGGTATATATTAGTTACTCTTTAAATAGTTTAGTTAGTCTTTGTGTGGTCAAGTAGCTGCTTGGCTCTAGACAACCAACTCGGTTTCTATTTATTCTTTAGAGCATGGTTTGTATTGTGCACACACCTAGGTTTCAAAGTGGAGGCCTGAATGAATTATTATTGGACTTGTACTTGATCTTGCTTAGAATCTGTTGAGGATGTACTAAATTTCATGGATCAATATATGTTAAGTGATTCCTCGTGGATAAATAATCTCTGACTAGTATTAACATGTATGACTTACAATGGCATGATTAATATGTTATACATATTAAGATTGTTTCAAACATAGACATTAGATCCTAATTAAGAAAACAACAGTTAAATCAGAATATCCACCAAGGTTTTGTGATCATTGTGTGTCCAAGAATTTATATTACAATACATCCACTAAGGGCATGATTGATATGTTCTAGATATTCAGTTTGTCTCTGATTTCCATATGGTATGAATTCTTTGACCATGTGATTATTGTTCAGTACATCCACCAAGTCGATTTATATTAATTTTAGTAGAAATATCAACTTAAGCTTCACTTTCAAACATTCTATTTTAGTCATAAAATATTTCTGATTGATTTGAATTACCACCTAATTTCATCCCACATTTTCCTGAATTTGGGTCATACTCTTCTTGTTGTCGTTTGACCTCATCATCTTGATACATTCATTTTACCGAATTTTTCATGATACATTTCTTGTAATGTTCCAAAACTATGGTTGTGAATGTGTGTTGACCCTATCAAGGTCTGATATCCAATTGGCAATGCTATTTTGTCCAAGGATTTCTTGTGCATAATAGTGGTGATTGGTTTAGGGCTGACTATAGTACCTAGTTATTATGCTCAACTTTAGATGTGTTTGATGTAATAAAACCATGGCATTGGGGTAGTTCTATTTTTCATTTTATATGTGTTTTATAAACATGTTGTGCATGTTTTGTAGATGTGCACATTCCTTATGATGGTGATGTGATTGGTTGATGTTTAGTAAGACTTTTGGTTACTCTTAATTACTTTGGTATTGCTCTCAGTTAGTTTAGTATTATTGACATGCCATTGTTTAGTATTCAACTTGTGATTGGTACTTAGACGTAGACCCAATAGACTAAACTTTAGCAAACATTAACTTATATTAAATCAAAACATGTCCTTTCCTAAGCCAATTTAAACATAAATTCCTTATGGTCTATATTCTCTAAACAAATCAACATTCTTTAACCAAGATTTCTCTAAACAAATCAGGATTACATAGGACTTTCAAGTGACATAGGAAACTTTGGCTTTCAAAATGAGGGAGACAATATCGGGAGGAATTACCAAACTAGTAGCACAAAGACACCTTCCAATCAAGGTGTAGGACAAGAGGAGTACACACACCTTAACGGTTTGTTCTATCAAATGATGTGGTAAGTTAATTCACACAAGTGTACACTAAGGTGCTCAAACTAGGCAACAATGTGGACAAATGCTCTGTTAAAAGGGAGGAGTACACCTAAATTTTCTCAACATTTCAATGACACGTTCCTAGATACACTATTGGGCATTTTTACTAATGTCATTAGTAGAATGAAGTAGGTCACCAATCGTGCAATATACCTTAGCCTATGTCAGAACCCCTATATACTTTTGTAACAATTGTGGGACCTTTGTTTTAGGTACTATGGAGGTTTTCCCCCAGTGGACTGTGGCTTGTTATCCACTTTAGTCGTTCATTCTCAACAAGTATCAATAACAAAACCAACATTGATGATCCAACCATCGTACATGCCACAACATCTTGGAGGTCGTCCCTATATTCATCATTCAATACCCCTTCTAGTATGGCGTCCATGTGGTAGACATTCAATGGTGATGTAAGAGTCAATGTGCCTCCTTATCCTATGTCCAGAGTAAGCACTCTTCCCAATAGAATAATAGTCAAGGTGGCGACACATGAGGCCAAGGTATAAGGCAAGCATCTTTGTAGGAAACTATAAAAGTCTTTATTGTGCTATCTTTTAGTGAGGAGCATACCTCCCACAGAATATATTTTTCCTATCATTTATTTTTTTGGCATGTAATATTGACTATTATTTTTCTCTAACATTTGATTTTATGGCATGCAATATTGACTAAATTTGTGAACATTTGTGTCATACTTTGTTGTTATATTTTAGTCTTGGTGCACTTTCCATGTTTCATTTGTGTTTACACCTTTGTGAGAACCTTCCACATCCCTAATCACTATTTTTTATACTTTCATAAGTGGCTTCCTATCTCTTAATTGTAGGCACCACAGATGGTAACAATTCTAGAGAAAACACCAGACTTGTTTGGAAACATGATAAATATTGTTTTAGGACCAACAAACGTAGTTGTTGAATCAATTATAAAATCCATCATGTATAATACCAATGCATTTGATGAAGATTCAAGTACTCCAATACCTAGGTCTATCAGTATTAGGAGAGATCAATAAAAGGTTTATGAAATCATCATAGGATATAGAATGAGGGCTTCTGATCTTTATAGAATGGAACCTCAGACTATGTTAGCCCTTGTTCATAAGCTTGAGACTGATGGCTTGTTAAGCGATACTAGAGGTGTATCATCAGTCCAGAGTGTTTGCTACTTCCTCCAAAAGGTTGGCCATGGACTTATTGATAGTTCTAGCTAGGGGTGTATCAATAGTTGAGACTGTTTGTGACTTCCTCCTAATGGCTGGCCATTGGCATACCAATCGTGCTTTAGCAAAGGACTACATCCAGTAGGGTGAAACAATAAGCTGAAAATTCCATGAAACTTTAGACGCAATTTGTGAGTTGTGTCATGAGTATATAGGCATGCCTACCACATCCACAATGGCACACCATTGGATCACATACAACTCATTGTTCAACCCATATTTTAAGGTACCAATCAACATGATGCCACAATTTTTCTTACCATGTTGGTATTTCTTATTGAAGTTTGGTACCGGTTTGTTTTAGGATGATATTGGAGCACTTGACGGGACACACATTCCTGTGTTGGTTGGTAGGAAAAAGTAGAATCATTTTTCACAATTGTAAAGGATTTGTCTCAGTGAACATCATGGGTGTTGTAAAATTTGACATGGAGTTTACATACATTCTGATAGGGTGGGAGGGTTCTGTAATAGACATGAGGGTATGCCAGTCAGTGATAATGATGATGGGTAAGTATTACTTAGTGGATGTTGGATACGCTAACACACATCAATTTATTGTCCTGTTTCACAACACATGCTATCACTTGGGTGAGTTCAGAGGTGGAAACAAACAAACACACAACAATAAGAAGGAGTTGGTCAACCACCAACATGCACAAGTAAGAAATGTTGTTAATAGAGAATCATGTATGTTATAGAAGAGGTTTGCTTATCTGATAAAATACATGACATGTCCAATCCATACACAATGTTGTATTATGGTAGCATGGTGTATCCTCTACAACTTCATATGACGCCAACATTATAGTGACATATGGTGGACGACGATGAGAGGGGCAGTCCTGGTGATGCATGCCCAAACAATTAGTAGAGTTGAACTCTCTCCACCAAACTATCGAAGTGGATGTCAGACATGTGATGTACTATGTGAGGGGATTAGCAATCTTGCAATACACATTGAATTTGATTTGCAGATTGACCATAAGTGGCTTCTCATCTCTTTATGAATTTCTAGATGTAACAAAATGTAGTATTGGGAACTGTTAAATAATATTATGTTGATGTCAATCTTAGTAGATTCTAAACAAGACTGTGTGGTCTAGTATCATGTTGAATAATAATATGTAGATGTCAAGCAAGTACGATTTGTGGTATACTTACTTACTATGATGTTTAAGTAAAAGTGTCACATGATTTGTGTATACTTAGGTTTTCATTTAATGGACAATGGAATGCCCTCATGTCTTTGTGGCCTCCCCTGCACCGTGCGAGCATACATGGATGTCACATATATGGCTAATGGTTGATTCAAAGACACCAAACCCCACATGTTGTATTTTACATGTGGTAAGCATTTGGTTCAAACCAAATGGCATATGATGATGCATGTGCAATGAGTTCAGCAAAATGTGAGCACTTTGTGTGCAATTTCATAATATGGCTTGACCATATAGGAATCTCCATGGTCTATGGTTTGGGGAGGCTGATGAGGCTCTACTTGATGCATTCAGATGACAACATGATATAGGGAGATGTGTGGATGGATAATTTACTTGAGCAACTTGGAGGGAGACATTGTGTGAGTGGAAAAATATATTGGGATGCCTTACATGTATATAGTGCAGGTGAAACCCTAATGGAAGAACCTCTAGAGAGATTTTGTTAGACAGAATTGCTTCATGTTGTAGGTTGTAGGGGCTTTTCATCTACCATTCTTACATTAGCAGCCTCACCAAGTATGGAAACCCTCAACTAGATGTTGGTAGCATCAATGATTCAGCTAGAGGCATTGGTGGTCAAGGCAATGAATGGAAGTTGCATGGATCCCTACCTAAAATATGTAGTTGACAATTTGCACGGAAACATTATGGTGTACTTTATGATGTTTATTTGATGCATTTAACTCTGTACTTGATAGATTGATTATGAACTATTACATGTAATGTGTTATAATGTTAGTATATGTCGAACACATTGATCTTGATGTCAAATACGTTAATGTAATATATCATGTTATGTATGTTTAATTTTATAGTTTGTTTCTTATAATCATATTATAGGTGCAAACTTCTATTTTACTTTTTTATTAACTATTTCATCTTATAGGTGTCACACTCTAGGAAGGAAAAAATCTATTAGTCCAAAATTGTCTATTCTTGCTAGGCTTCCCACTCCCATTCTCAATCTTTGCACCCTAATCCAAAGGGTGCAAAAGAACACAAGTATGAGGTTGGTCACCATGTTCTTCAATTCCTCCTATTGTTTTAAATGCCAAAAGATAATGATGAGGAAGAAGACAAGAAAGTTGTGAAGGAAGAATGTGGGTTCTTGTGAAACAAGTACAAAGAGGCCCTAAGATGGGCCAACTAGGATCACCCTACTCTGGATTAGTGTAAACCTTCACCTCCACCATAGATGGGTCAGTATATAGGTTGGTCTCTATCTTATAGTGGTTGTTGGTGTGTTGGTAATGGCATCCACTATGTGCTATTGGAATGCTCAAAATCTATTAAAGGAACCTTTTTGTAGGGAAAATCTTGAGTTTCCTCCATGTTGATCATGATCAAGCCTTGAAGGGACAACAGTTGAACAATTCACCATAAGATGAAGAGGAAGAACATGTATCAATTGTTGAATCCCATGAAGATGATAATAGTATGCATTTTGGTTCTCTTTGTCAGACTATTTCCGATTTTCGAAACAAGATCATATAGTATCCTCTTACTATCTTCACTAGATTTACCAACTCGTAGAGTTTCTTAGTTGTTGGGTCATGGTGAACCGTACAAATCCTATACCTCAAAGCCTTCCTTAGGATCAGTGAGGAGGAAAAGGCATTCTTACTAGATGGATCCTTTGATAGCTTTTGGGTGATGTACTAGATCATGGAGAATGACGAGCTAGCCACAAGAACTTATAAAATTTGTCCCTCCAACCCTTCCTCATTTGTCCATTATCTGGTCGGGCTATGATCATTTTGTGTTTGCATGTTTTACTCTTTAAAGTCAGCAATGCACCCTCTATTTGCATGGAACAAGTGTTTTTTATAATGTAACTGACACATATAAGTTGTTAAGATTGTTTTTCGTCCATTTAGTAATTTACAAGTTATTTCATTATTTGTTGCACATCTACTAAATTATAAGTTGTTGGCATTTTTTTGTACATGTAGTAAATTATTTTTTGTTTCCCAACTAGTAGATGAAAGCTATCATTAATGTCTAGTTCAATTCAATCACAAAGTTTATTAACAAACACATATACACTACTAACATCAGTGTTTTTCTAACTATGTTACAATGTTTTCTCGATAAAATGAATCACTTTCAGTGGGACCATTTTGGCCGAATGTGTGGACCTTCTCTATGTCAATATTGACTTGATGCTCTTTGTGAATTCCATGCATTAATAGGGAGAATTGTTATCAATATCAATATGTTTAAGGTGAGGTGGAGAATGTTGAAAATTGTTAATGCGATTTCACACACTTTCTAGACCAGTCCCCATACTTACCCACCAGGCCTACAATAGAAATCCAACCAAGTAGGAAGCTCTCAACCACATGTAATAGTTGATTACAATGGAGTTATTGTAGCAAATCTTGTTGTTGGAGGCATTGGTGGTGAATACAATGAGTGAATGAAATATTATTGAATACCTAAAATAATGGAATGAACCTTATGCAAGTTCATTTTGTAGTTGGAAAATGTCTTATGATTTCTTTATGTAATATTACGTACTGATATTAATATCTTCACAATAGTATTTCATATCACATGTTTGGTTTCACTTATAATTTTGTGTATGTTTATCTTGCATTGTATGATTGTTATACAGTTGTTCATACAACATTACAAGTTTCATGTATTATGTCAATACAAGTAAATGAAGTCATTATTTATTTAAAAAGATAGATACAATGAATCATAGATACAACAACACAGATTTCATGATTATGTCAGTGTGTGGGTAATATAATATCGATTATAAAATGTACACATAAAAGAATAGTTGTACTCAAAATTGTAATAACGATAGTTATATATTTTTAGTTTTATGAATGCAGATTATGTATTGTACTAAAATATAATATCAATCATTGTTGAATTATAAATTATATGGCCAAATAGTTCCAGATTACAAGCAGATCAGAACTAGACCAGATCATGATTAGGTTGCCAAATAGAATTAAACTACATATCCTGACCAAATCTTGTCTGGTTTTTCAAATGGAATCAGACCAGATTTTGACTAGAAGACTGGAAACATACTGGCTTGCCAAACAAATTTGTTTTGGATACAGACTAGGAAAATCCATATATATATTTTGACTACCTCGACAAACCTAGTCATAATGAAAGAATCTTGGTCCCAAACAATATAACGGATTAAGTACGGGATTATAGGTATACAAATACTTATTTAAGTAAAGAAGGGTATGGGTGTTTAAATTGGATATGTGAATATGGAAATACCATCTATGATAAAAATGTTACTCAAAACAAGCTAAGTGCACTAACTATGGCATTGAACATAGCACAACATGCTCAACGGTACCCCCCATATACTTATTCATTTAATGTCACTCATTTGTGATAAAAAATTGAGAATGCTTGTTGGAGGAGGGCAAGATGAGTAATAAGCATCCTAACTTTCCCTAAAAAGAAGAAAATGAGGGAAATGGGAGATCAGAAGATTTAGGGTAACCACACACATTGATCATTATGTGTATTGCACATATATAGTATCCAAGTCTCTTACTTTAATCAAATATGTTGTATTTTCCAGTGGTGCCTTGAAGGGCCCCAGATTGGACGGCTTCAAAAGCAAGTTCTTCCAAGCCAATTGGAACATTATCAAGTATGATGTATGTCAAGTTGTTCACTAGTTCTTTATTAGGGGCAAAATGGTGAAGCAAGCAAATCATGTGTTCTCCTTACTCATTCCTAAGACGCCAATGACATATTCCCTTATTGATTACATGTTGATATCATGTTATTCATTTTAGTATAAGAACTTTGTCAAACTACTAGTTAGAAGATTGAAGGGTGTCCTCAATGGGGTCGTATCTCCCAATCAATCAACTTTCATACAAGGAAGATTGATCTTAGAAAATGTGCTCCTTACCATGGAGTTCTTGTGTGACTTTAATGTAAAAAAAAGGAAATCGTGCATCAAGGTCGACATTTACAAGCTTACAACCATGTCAATTGGTCAACTCTATGATCTCTGATAAAGGTGATGGGCTTCTCTAATAGATGGAATTTGTTGATAAAACAATGTGTCTAGTCCTCTTTCTCAGTTCTTATAAATGACATCCCTCTTTGATCGTTTACTGCTTCCAACAGGTTGAGATGGGGAGACCCACTTTTCCCTTTGCTATTCACTCTTTTTATGGAGGTCGTGATTGTCCTGGTTTGTTTCATGGAGGAGATATGTGAGACCAAACTATTCAAGATCAGTGGGACATGGGTTCTATTCCATATGATATTCATCGATGACATCTTGTTCTTTGTGTCCACACACAAAAAGTATATTTGAATGATGAGGAGCATACTCACTATTTTTGGAAGGTTGACCGGCCCTACATTAGTGACATCAGGTCTAAGGTCTTCTTCTTAGATCTTACAACTACAGAAGCGATAGACTCAGAGATGCAGCCAGCCTTACCAAAGGGGCCTTTCCCACCAAGTACCTAGGGATACCCATAATGGAGGGATGAGGAATTGGGCATGTCTACATGAGCATCGTCGACAACCTTCACAAAAATAGTTGACAGATGGGCTAGCATATCCATCTCTATAGTTTCTAGAGTGATCTTGATCACAAATCCTGATCAGCAAGATCAGGTTCAAGTGTATGCATGTGAAGATACCAAACTTCATACTCAACAAAGATATAAGTCATATTAGCTTTTTTCGATGGGTTTTAAGTCCCATGGGGTGGCACGGGAGTGCGTAGTAGGACTCACGACTGTAGTGGTTTAAATAAGCAGACTTACAGATGTTGACGGAGTGTCTCTTTGAGGAGAATTGGCTCTTTCTTCATGAATCAAGCTTGACATGGAATGCATGGATGTAGAAACTCTACAGACCATCCCTTGATTATAATCTTTCTTTGCAGGATGCTTAAGGGTGTGGAGGGCCATGGTGAATAAATGGGAATTAGTCAAATGGGTACAGCTAAATGGGGATCTCCTTTTGGACTAGATTGGAGGACCAATTATGGACCATTCAGGTTATGAGACCATGTGTGTGAGAACCCGTTACACTAAATGAGATTACTCAAAACATAAAGCACAATCAATCCCTAGTTAATCACATACCCAAAAATATGGGTAAATTAAAACTGATTTCAACATCAACACCTGCTCAAAAACATTTGTATAAGAGCCCAACATCTTTCTTATATCCATACTATGCCAAGAATTTGATACAAATTGTTCTATCACCTTAGCCACAACATATATATACACAGGAGAACAATATTTGTATATGTCACACAACAAACATTGACATGCTAACAAAATTTCGATTCATTTGAAACACCATATACAAACTTTTCTTGCCCAGACCTTAGAGTATAGGGATGACTCTCAGACACACTATACATCTAATCAACTTTCTTAAAGATTCATTACTATAGCTCCTCTTTGCTGCCACATGTTTGTTTTCGTCACTTCCGATTACCTAAAAAATTGTGGCGAACCACAAGGGTGAGACCCATGTCCCAACAAGAGATATAACCTCCAACAGTGTTTATTGATTACAACATTTTTAAGTAATTAAACAGTTAAGCAGTTTAATCAGATATAACAAATAAGATCAGCAGTATTGATGATTAACAAAATACATAAAGGAGTAGATAATAACTATCATCATTAGCCAGACTATCATCCTTTATCTTGTTAACAATATAAGAAACTCAGTAGCATATGCATATCTAACATCATGAGCAAGTCTAGTAACATAGCATAGCTAAAAACATTAGCATGTCTAATAGGTCGAACATATTAACATCATAAGAAGATCTAACAACATAAGCACAACTATATGCATAAGCATGATTAGAAGTTTAAGTATTTTTATTACATAGGCATAGCTAGCAATATTAAACATAGCTAGCAGCATCATCTTAACCATCAGTGTTAGTATATTTGACAACATAAGAATGTTTACAACATGAGCATAACTACAACATAAGCATATATATTATCTCTTATTGTACTATACATGATCCCAATGAAAAGAAAGTAAACAAGGGTTACCATCCAATATGAAGTGTTGTGTATAACCCTGAACAAATATGCTACACGATTGTCTTACATCTTTTATTATGCCCTACGGAATTTGAATCGTACCATTCAAAGTCCAACCGACCCCTGTGAAGGGCTATTCGGTTTTGTATAAGATCTAGGAGTGTCGGTATCCTAAGATCTCTTCCCATTGGTTAGTACGAGTAAAAGGCAGTGACATATTAGTCAAATATGTCACCACAATGACATATAGTCTTGTAACTAGCCCACCTTAGTACAGGTCACGGTGCTAGAATCTAGGGTATTTAAACCCAATCATTGAGGTACAACCGTGGTTGTCCTATAATCACAACATGTTATAATCACCAAGATACGGGCGTAGTCATTCTCAATCACAAGATGTATGAGGCATGACCATAGCCAACCTCAACAATGTGCATTGTGGATGACAAGGATATATCCTCAACCTGCCACCCCCACATACTCAACAGTATGTGCTTTGAGTTTCCCTTAGGAATACTTGTTCCACCATCCAGCAAGTTCTGACACTGAAGATGGCTCTACGACACAGGGCACTACATGATTAGAGTTGCACTTTATTAGTTATGCCAATTGGATGAATTAAGGTTGCATCAAACAAGTGGAGATACAAACCCTAATTCACTTCTAGCAAGCATATAAATATCACAACTTCAAAAGATATAAAATGTGTGAAACATAATTTCTCATCTCATCATCTCATGGTACTATTCACTTGCCATTCATGAGACCACACTAGTCATCATACTATCACAAGATATAAATCATTTTCACAATATCATAGGGCATCAACCCTTATCAACACAAGAGGATTACACCTCATTTAGGGCTCGTCCATGCCCAAAGGTCATTAAGACCATCATACTATCACAGGATATAAATCCTTTTCACAATATCATAGGGAATCAACCCTTATCAACACAAGAGGACTACAACTCATTCAGGGCTCAATCATGCCCAAAGGTCATTAAGACCATCATACTATTCCCTGCAATATCATCATTATCTTTGCATTCCTTATAATAAGGATCAACAACATCACTTACATATAATACACCATATCAGCACAATATTGCATTAATGAGCTAGGAGATATTCATAAGCAATCATAGCAGGGTTATATTAACATAAAGAACATTCCTTTATTACATCAACGTGCAAGGAATCTAGATATGATTAACACTCATCATATTCATAATGCACATTTTTAGCATAAGAAAGTATCAACCATGTGACTATGATAACCACTAATTAATACATTAAGGTTATGATCATGTTAAGGAGGTTATTTCACCATCATTCCATCATATAAGAATGTTAAACATGAATAATCATCTTTACCTATTTGCATTAGTGTTAGGTTCAACATGATAAATTATATCAATGTTACTAATCAACACTTATACCCAAACCCTGACTCACGACATCCCCATTGGATCATGAGTACATAAGGTGAAGAATCACCATCACATTCCATACTATTCTCAAGTATGAACCCACACATAAATCAATGTGTAACCATTGGGTTATAGCATACTAAGGTTTTAACAACAATAAGAGAGTACTCCATGATTGTATTAGTCATTCAAGGACTATTCATACCCAATTACCATCATTTAGTTATATTAAAGCTAGGTATAACAAGCTATACCTCATTAGGGTTACATATCAACACAATATGATTATCATCCCTTCTATTCATATGAGTGAATAGGTAAGACTACCTTATTAAGGGTAACCCTCCATTTGTTCCATCATCATTCAACCCATATCACCATACCACAATGTCACCCAGAACCATTCGATGTTTAAAAGGTAAGACCAATGGTTGTTTACATAAGTAAACACCTTGGATAAACCAACTATTAATGTAACGACCCCGCCTCCCGGTATCCCCCAACTAAGGGAGACCGAAAGGTCGGTGCCGTTATCCAATTAATAGGATCAAAGGTTCGACAAATAATCAATAACAATTATGAAATTCTACTAACTAACTGAAATTTGGTATAAAATTAAAACTTTACTTACCTTTGAAAACCTTGAGAATCTATCTATCCAAGCTTGAATCCACTCTAACTAATCCTCCTTGTACTTTATGTTTTACTTTCACAATGTGTCTCTTTACTGTTTGTTCTTTCAATTGTTGTTCCTAAAACGCCGACAAACAAAACGTCGGTCAGTATATCGAAATATACTGGTATGTGGGAACAACCAAAATCTTGCAAATATGTCTAACAATTTAATAATCACAATCAAATTAATTAACAAGCCAAATTTACACTTTTCAGTATAGCATTCTCCACCGCTTTTGCCCTAACTCTGGCATATCCACCTTAGGGTGCCCTTTGCCAATGACTTATGGCCACCTTCTCATTCCCGAGCTTGGTGCCTGGGGGTCACCACTCATGGTGCCCACTAGTCATGCAATATCATAGGCCACCTTCTTGGTTCCTGGGGTCACCACTCAAGGTGTCCATTGGTCTACCCATCTGGGCCTGACCTTTGGCATCATCCATCAGGGTGGCATGTAGGTGCGAGAATCCATACTTCTATTATTAGTGTGATAATCATAGTGACTTTATAATTTGCAAGTATGAACATCCAACAGATAATTTGCATTCAATGCGATTAACCATCCGAAAAATCATCGGAAAACTAAGGCGGTTATTCATAATTAACCACATACCTGATCCAGAGCGACTTGATTGTCCAAGCAATAAGGATAAAGAATAAACCAACAAGCAATCAACAATATCCTGAAATTAATGCATGTGATCCAAGTGTTATAGTTTATCCAAAACATTCTAAAGCTAGACTTGGATTCCACCTTAGGCTTTCTAGATCACATTAGGGTTTTATTAGGGTTTTTGCCTCCATAACGCTTTTATCATATTAAATGCTCTCTTAGTTCATAAACCCTAATTTCAACATCATAAGCCCAATTAAAGTTGATTATTTCTCTTTTATACCAAAACTACCTTCTTTATCCTTTTAAGTTATTTCAAGGTCATTAGACTCAATTATCACCTTTAGTTTCTTTCATATTAACAACTCATAATTCATTAAGTTCTAATTCCCATATGAACTCTATTTATTATTAATTCTACCTTGATTCAATCAAAAACCCTAATTTCTATATTTAGGGTATTTATCCACAATTAGGAACTCTAATGCTCAAAATAGCTTAGATTTAGCATATTCCAACTTTAATCATCAAATTAGTCAACATTAGGGTTTCAAGGCCCATTAAAGTATATTCATGCACATTAAACTCGAAATTAACTAATTATATGCAAAGTTCATCCTTTTCCTTCCTAATGTTCCTTTTTATCATTAACAGGCTAAAATCAACTTTAATCATTAATTAAACCCTACTAATCTCTTTAATCATATCAAAATAGGGTTCTTTAATCATCATTACATTAAAGTTAATAACTTCTATTATTTTTCAAATTGCAAACATAATCAGGCTCCAATTATATTTTTATTGCCTTCCTCTCATTTTTCTGAGTAAGTTTCATATTTTATGTATAATCATCCGAGCTACTATTAGGGAGATATGAATTTTGTAAAATTTCACTTACTTTCCCAATAGGGAGGCGCCACGTCACTCGACTTCATGCACCGTTGCTAATCAGGAAAACATAACGTAATTCTGTTTCTACCCCCACGTGGCTTCTTGGTCATGCATTGCCCAGAGGGGCAAAACTGTCCAACGGCCCCCTCATCTTCTACCTTACGCGCCCTAGGCACTGCCGCTGGAACAGCCCGCTCAGGGGGGATCTCCTCCGCCACCCACGGCCTGAAACTGCCGCCCCTCTGCCTCCCTGCCTCCGTCTTATCTCGGCGTACGTAGGGAAGCCCCCAGATCACAGCCAAGATGGTTGCTTCACCACGAACCAGGCTCGCGACCTGCTGTGTTGCAGCAGACCTCCGGCAGGTGTTGCAGGGTGACCGTGGGCCTGGGGATGATAGTCGATCATCCCAGGTCGTCGTGGGTACTTCGAGACTTCGATGAGACTCCAATACAACTCCTCGGCGCCCTCGAGACAGCACCATCTTCTTTGGTTAGAGTTCTGAATGAGTTTGAAGAAGAAGAAGGAGAAGAGTGGGAGACAAGGAAAACTCGAGTCTGCGGACCCCGTCCCTTTTATAGGGATGGGTAGCAGCATCCTAGCATGCCTACCCACGAGGAGAGCAAGTCCCACAATCTATAGGAAAACTCCTTTCCTTGTTTACAAGAAATCTTCTCTTTTCTAATTATTCATATCCCTTAGTTATTAGGAAAAATCCGAATTTTATCTTATTGATATTTCTTTATGCTCTAGATCTCAAGATTTCGAAAATAACTTCATTTATCCTCTTAGTACTTGCCCCTTATTCTAAAGACAAGAAATTCTATTTTCATTTAGTAGAAAAAAATACTTCCTTCTTTACAATACATAATCCATTAATTATGTATGCACATTATCTTCTTAATTAACAATTTTGGTATTTTATCTTTCCTTCCTCTCCATTGGGATTCCTTGGATCCCAAGAAACTCAAAGAATTCGAAATTCCTTTTTAAGGAATACTCACTATCCTTAAATGCATCAATACGCATTATTTCACATTATCTTGTTTTATTCTTATTAAAATATCTCTCTTTGAGGATTTCTCTTTATTTCTCTTTCATTTTCCTAATTGGTTTTCCTTTTTACATTAGGAATGCTTGGGATACAAAATCCCACTAAGGATAACTCAATTGTACCTATTTTTTTTCTTATTTCCCACATACTACTATTATTCTCAAATTATTTCTTGATAGGGAAATATTTAATTGATCTTTTCTTTTATTATTGCATTCTCTATGCAACTTTGGACTCCTTGGAACCTAAAGAATCCAAGAGGCACGAAATCCCTCTTTGGATTTGCCTTCTAGAGGTTTCCACATTTTTCTTTTCTCAAATATTCAATTATCCATTAATTAATTGAATTTCCTTGTTATTGGGCCCAATAGCCAATAAAGCCCACAAATCAAACAACAAGGCTATTTTAAACAAAATCCATTTATTCACAACAAATTATATTATTTGTCCAAATATCTTTAATATGAGAAATTACATTTCTCACCAAAGGAACCCAAAATTTGGGGTTGTAACAATTAAGTCCTTGATTTATACTCTAGAAAGATTCACCATCTAACCCTAGACATCCCTTGATTAACAACAAAAAATAGTTCCATTGAGAGTAGGGTAAAACCCACAATCAACTGTTCATTTAAAACAAGTCATTCATTGTCAACAAGTAAGCTCCTTAAGTTGATCATATAAAGAAAACAATCTAAATCACATTATTAGGACCAACATATTACATTAGCCATAATTCCACTTTATTAGAGGAATAAACATTAGATCTTGACCATTGGGTCAAGTTCATATGTTAAAACCATCAATGGTCCGACCATTGCATCAAGTGACCCAAGAAACCATTGGTGTAAGGCGTAATTGATGCTACAACTATATGATTAACTCACCATATGTTGTGGAGATCTAATCCATTATCATTAGTGACCATTAAGTCACCATACATTGTTAGATAATAACTATATTCATTAATCAACATCAAATATTAAGCTAATGTCATCATTGATTGATAACATCAGTAGGGTACTTAATGGTTGATCATTAAACTTCTAATTGATCAAAAACTTGACCTAAGGGGGTGACCATAGGTTGTCATCATCATTTGACTCCTTTGATCTCGACCATCAGTTGTCATGAAGACAACACCATAAGGTTTTTGCACTGGTACCATCATTGGGTCATAGTTTTATAGAAGAAATTAACTTTAAACCCTAAAATTGACCATTGGTTGATAGGTGCTTAGCACCATAGGTTGTCAAACCAACCTGATAAAAGTCATATTATACCTTAGTAATAACTTACACTTGATCAAAGGTTCATCTAGAACTGAAATAAGAATAGGCAACATTATAAAAATCGAAATCCAAGTCAAGCATAGCTTTTTAGTGCATGAATCATCATTTCAAGCAAGAACATGAGCTAGAAAGCTTATGGTAAGAAATAAACATGGAGCAAGTTATAAAACTTGCCTCTAATGAGAAGATAAACTCCCACATATAAGAAAACATGAGTAGTTAGGGTAAAAAATCCAATCATAACTTGTGAACTCGTCCATCTAGCACCTTTCTTCATCAAATGAGCAAACCCTAAGCATAAGGAGCAAGAAAGGTAGGGTTTTAGATCTTAGAGAAATTTATACCATGGAACAGAAAGGTTCCAACCTGGAGAAAGGTAGGAGGAAGGATAAAAAAGAAATAAACAGAGTAAATAATGGGATTCTTACTCTTTTAGGTCAAGATCACTAGAAGGAAGCTTTTTAAACCCTAAAAGGAAGTCAATTGCAACCCTAGATCCTTTTTCCAAGAAGGTCCCCACTTTCTTCTTCCTTGGACAAAAAAATTCACATAATAATAGAGGGAGAATGATTTTGGGAGAAGGAGGGAATTGGTGGAGAGAAAATGGCTCGTTTTGGTGCTTGGGGATAAGTATATGAAACTTTAAGATAAAGAAAAAGAAAAGGTTGAAGTTCTAGTATCTATGCAAGTGTCCATGGCCTTAATTTATTAAGAATATACAAGCACACACATAAGAAGATCCCCCACCATCTGTATAGACCTACTTAGCTTTCCTTTGTCAAATTTCCCAGCCAATATTAGTTGATAGCTACTAAAGGTAGCTCATCCATGAAGGGGTAAACCCTAAAATACCCTTAGAGTAAACACCTTCAAACCAATGTTTAAATAGGTTCCCCATGGCTCAACAAGATCAAGAATGATGATAGAATATCCAATGAACATAATGCAAGTGATAAATTGCAAAGAAAACCTCTCGATTGGGTAAATTGTAGAAAAGTCCAAAATGTGCTTAAAATTGCATAACTTGCTCAAACAGTGTCCAAATTGGGCCAAATGTGAAACTTAAGCTTGTATTATGATTTAAAAGCATATAAAAAGTTTATATTAGGGTTATAATCATTCAATTATGGTAATTAATCTTATTCAACTCATTAAGCAAGTTTAGGGGCCTTATAACTATAAACCCCTAACATGGATTTTGCCCCCAAAATCTAAGGTAAATAAATATGGGTATTTCCTTTGCACCTCATCCCATTACCTTCACATAGTTACTTACATATCATGGTGATGTCACATCATTCATACATATCTCATCTTGGTTCAGCACAAAAACCCCCACCTAAGAAGACATTCTCAATATGGAATGTAGAAACTTGTTGTGCCACTTGTACAAATCTAATAGTAACTTTCAACTTTAATTTCTAGCTATCATCCTAAAATTATATCTATTGTATCAACACATTACTCAAAAGTCATACTTGCTAGTTTTTTACCAATCATGGCATGTGTCCCATACCATTCCTTGAAACATAAAAAAGGCAATGTATACATCCTTTTTTTCCTAGATACACGGACAGCGGAACACTTGTCAGTTCTTTTTCAGCATCAAAAGAAATTCTGACACTGGCACCTGTCATTCCATACAAGGAAACATCATTCCTAGTCAACCTTATTAGGGGTGAAACAAAAACACTATCTTCACCTTACTAGGATTTACACAACCTACTTAGAAGACATATCATGATCCCATAAAGAAACTTAATCAACCCCATCTCACTCTTATTCAACTTGTCTCATAGTTATTGCTGCTTTGACAACCCTAAGGTTTTTGAAGAAATATTGATCATATTTTTGACCATATTTGAAATACTTTGACATGTCATCATTCAAAGCTTGATATAATTTTTATGACATGACTGGAACACTTTGTTCTTCCTATTCATAAATTATATTTGTACATTGGTTAGTCTAAAGGACATAACTCTAAACTCATCACGTTCATGTGAATTATGTCATCCAATCTAACTCTTATGCATTGATATTTGATCATATGTTTATCTTAAAGGAACACAGTATCACATATCTATTGACCAACAAACCATCTATCTTTGATATTGGTCTTGCCCAACTATCACTGAACCATACACAACATTATAGAATCATTTTTGTTTTTCCTTCCAAACAACATTCAGAGGGTCATAATCAACTCTATCTCCCTCTCTTTAAGGGGGAGGAATACTTGATATGTTCATTTAATAAAAATATCCAACCTTCACATATTTCTCATACTGTTGATACATCTTGAATACTAGGATTTATTACCTTGGTATCCACCTCATGTGCTATAAGGAACTCACGTCCTTATCTCATCTACTTTTACCAACATAATAAATTTCAAAACATAAAAGAGGAGTCTCCCAAATTATTAGAAGGCTCAAAAGCAAACTCATCACAAACTTTATGATCTTGGAACCATAGTCCAAGAAACCTTATGTTATAATAAGCTATCCAACCTCATGTTTGCAGCAAATCCACGCGTACCAAGTGGAAATGATCCACTTGAAAGTTGTACCCTAGAAAGGAAAGGTGCAAAGGGAAACACAATTCCCACATCATAGCCGTTTGTTCAAGGGTCACTAGCAAAAAGGTAACCAATTCTATTTTCTTTATGTGAGTTACAACTTCTTATGTATTATTTTACCCTTTTCATTTTGGGTTCCTTGCCATTAGCATAGGAATCATCATGATTAACATATCTCATTACTCTTTCCTTGATGGATATTTATCACACTTGGGTATGTTCTCTTATTTTATTATGTTTTTCAACCACTTATCAACAGGTAAATCATCATATTCCACATTTTCTTCATTAAACATGGATCATCTCCCTTAATTTCTTTCACATGCCATGCTGATTTTACATTAGCACTTTCTTACACACATAGGTTTGTCTGAGATTAATTCAGGTTCCACCTTATTCCTTTGTCATTATTCCCATTTATCTTCTCATTTTATACTTGTTATAGGAGTTCTTTCCATCTTATGTAGATTGCATACCTTGATTCAATTTATAAGCATAGACATATCTGTCTTTTACTTTATTATCTTCTTGAATCACATCTTCAAGAACTCCTCTTTTCCTTATTTGTATTCAGATTTAGATTTCATGGTGTTGTATATTTATCTTATAGTTATCAAACATTCAAGTTTTGATAGATAATGATGTAATTCTCATCTTCTTTAAGGTAGGATTGAGATATTCACACCATGATTTCTTATTCGTTATGCTCTTTAGATTGTCTCAGAATGACTACTTGATCAGAGTAATCAGAAAGATAACAATCTAAGAGTTCCATACTTACCTTTCTTCAATAATTGAATACCTGGCCAGGGCACCCAAGTACTGAGATTAGGCAGTATGCACCATATTTTTATGTCATATTCCTAACTTAGACATCATCCTAGTCCTAAGTCCTAGTGTCCCTGTAGACTCAGTGAACCTAAAGCTTTGATACCAACTTGTGAGAACCTGTTACACTAAACGCGATTACTCAAAACATAATGCACAATCGATCACTAATTAATCACATACCTAAAAATATTGGTAAATTAAAACTGATTTCAACATCAGCACCCACTCAGAAATATTTGCATAAGAGCCCAACATTTTTCTTATATCCATACTAGGCCAAGAATTTGATACAAATTGTTCTATCACCTTAGCCACAACATATATATACACAGGAGAACAATATTTTTATATGCCACACAACAAACATTAACATGCTAACAAAATTTCAATTCGTCTGAAACACCATGTACAAACTTTTCCTGCCCAGACCTGAGAGTACAGGGATGAATCTAGGACACACTAGACATCTAATCAACTTTTTCAAAGATTCATTACTATAGCTCCTCTTTGCTTCTACATATTTGTTTTTTTCACTCTGATTATCTAAAAAAATTGTGGTGAACCACAAGAATTAGACCCATGTCCCAATAAGAGATATAACCTCTAACAACATTTATTGATTACAACATTTTTAAGTAATTAAATAGTTAAGCAGTTTAATCAGAAATAACAAATAAGATCAACAATATTGTTGATTAATAAAATACATAAAGGAGCAGATAATAACTATCATCATTAGCCAGACTATCATCCTTTATCTTGTTAACAATATAAGCAATTCAGTAGCATATGCATATCTAACATCATGAGCAAGTCTAGTAACATAGCATAGCTAACAACATGAGCATGTCTAATAGGATGAACATATTAACATCATAAGAAGAGATAACAACATAAGAACAACTATATGCATAAGCATGATTAGCATTTTAAGTATTTATAATTACATAGGCATGGCTAGCAATATTAAACATAACTAGTAGCAGCATCTTAACCATCAATGCCAGTATATTTGACAACATAAGAATGTTTACAACATGAGCATAACTACAACATAAGCATATCTATTATCTCTTATTGTACTATACACGATCTCAATGAAAAGAAAGAAAACAAGGGTTATCATCCAATATGAAGTGTTGTGTATAACCCTAAATAGATATGCTACACAGCTGTCTTACATCTTTTATTATGCCCTGGGGAATTTGAATCATACCATTCAAAGTCCAACTGACCCTGCGAAGGGATATTAGGTTTTATACAAGATCTAGGAGTGTTGGTATCCTAAGATCTTATCCCCTCAGTCAGTACGAGTAAAAGGCAGTGACATATCAGTCAAAGTTGCCACCATAGAAACATATTGTCCTGTAACCAGCCCACCTTAGTACAGGTCATGACACTAGAATCTAGGGTTTTCAAACCCAATCACTGAGGTACAACCGCAGTTGTCCTCTAATCACATAATGTTATAATCACTGAGACATGACTGTATCCATTCTCAATCACAAGATGTATGAGGCATGACCATAGCCAACCTCCACAATATGCATTGTGGATGACAAGGATATATCCTCAACCTACCACCCCCACATACTCAATAGTATGCGCTCCAAGTTTCCCTTAGGAATACTCATTTCACCATCTAGCAAGTTCTAACACTGAAGATGGCTCTACGGTACAGGGCACTACATGATTAGAGTTGCACTTGATTAGTTATGTTCATTGGGTGAATTAAGGTTGCATCAAACAAGTGGACATACAAACCCTAATTCACTTCTAGCAAGCATATAAATATCACAACTTCAAAAGATATAAAATGTGTGAAACATAATTTCTCCTCTCATCATCACATGGTACTATTCACTTTCCACTCATGAGACCACACTAGTCATCATACTATCACAACATATAAATCATTTTCACAATATCACAGGGTATCAACCCTTATCAACACAAGAGGATTACACCTCATTCAGGGCTCAACCATGCCCAAAGGTCATTAAGACCATCATACTATCATAGGATATAAATCCTTTTCACAATATCACATGGAATCAACCCTTATCAACTCAATAGGATTACACCTCATTCAGGGCTCAATCATGCCCAAAGATCATTAAGACCATCATATTATTCATTGCAAGTTCATCATTATCTTTACATGCTTTATAACAAGGATCAAGAACATCACTTACATATAATACACCATATCAACACAATATTACATTAATGAGCTAGGAGATATTCATAAACAATCATAGCAGGGTTATATTAACATTGAGAACATTCATTTATTACATCAACATGTAAGGAATCTAGATATGATTAACACTCATCATATTCATAATGCACATGTTTAGCATATGAAAGTATCAACCATGTGGCATGATAACCACCAATTAACACATTAAGGTTATGATCATGTTAAGGAGGTTATTTCACCATCATTACATCATATAAGAATGTTAAACATGAATACTCGTCTTTATTTATTTGCATTAGTGTTAGGTTCAACATGATAAATTATATCAATGTTACAATCAAAACTTATACCCAAACCCTGACTCATGGCATCCCCATTTGATCATGGATATATAAGGTGAAGCATCACTATCACATTCCATACTAGTCTCAAGTATAAATCCACACATAAATCAAGGTGTAACCATCGGGTTATAGCATACTAAGGTTTCAACAACAATAAGAGAGTACTCCATGATTGTATTAGTCATTCAAGGACTATTCATACCCAATTACCATCATTTAGTTATATTAAAGCTAGGTATAACAATCTATACCTCATTAGGGTTACATATCAACACAATATGATTATCATCCCTTCTATTCATATGAGTGAATAGGTAAGACTACCTTATTAAGGGTTAATGTTCCATCATCATTCAACCCATATCATCATACAACAATGTCAACCAAAACCATTGGATGTTTAAAATGTAAGACCATTAGTTGTTTACATAAGTAAACACCTTGTATAAACCACCTATTAAGTCCTTGATTTATGCTCTAGAAAGAGTCACCATCTAACCGTAGACATCCCTTGATTAACAACATAAAAAGTTCCATTAAGAGTAGGATAAAACCCACAATCAATTGTTCATTTAAAACAAGCCATCCATTATCAACAAGTAAGCTCCTTAAGTTGATCATAGAAAAGAAACCATATAAATCACATTATTAGGACCAACATATTACATTATCCATCATTCCACTTTATTGGAGGAATAAACATTAGATCTTGACTCTAGTTCATATGTTAAAACCATCAATTATAGTATAGGTTCGACCATTGCATCAAGTGACCCAAGAAACCATTGGTCTAAGGCTTGATTGATGCTACAACTATATGATTAACTCACCATAGGTTGTGGAGACCTGATCCACCATCATTAGTGACCATTAAGTCACCATATGTTATTATATCAGAATTATATTCATTAATCAACATCAAATATTAAGATAATGTCATCATTGATTGATAACATCAATAGGGTACTTAATGGTTGATCATTAAACTTCTAATTCATCCAAAACCTGACCTAAGGGGGTGACCATAGGTTGTCACCATCGTCTGACACCTTTGATCTCGACCATCAGTTGTCATGAAGACAACACCATATGGTTGTTGCAATAATACCATCATCGAGTCATGGGTTTATAGAAGAAATCAGTTTTAAACCCTAAAATTTACCATTGGTTGATAGGTGCTTAGCACCATAGATTGTCAAACCAACCTGATCCAAGTCATATTATACCTTAGGAATAATGTACACATGATCACAGGTTCATCTAGAACTGAAATCAGAATAGGGAACATTATAAAAATTGAAATCCAAGTCAAGCATAGATTTTTAGTGCATGAATAATCATTTTCAAGCAAGAACATGAGCTAGAAAGCTTATGGTAAGCAATAAACGTGGAGAAAATTATAAAACTTGCCACTAATTTTAAGATAAACTCCCACATACAAGAAAACACGAGCAGGTAGGGTAGAAAATCCAATCATAAGCTGTGAACTCGTCCATCTATCACCTTTCTTCATCAAATGAGCAAACCCTAAGCATAAGGAGCAAGAAAGGTAGGGTTTTAGAGCATTAGAGCAATTTCTACCATGGAACAACATGGTTATGACATGGAAAAAGGGTAGGTGGAAGGATAATAAAGAAATAAATAGAGGAAAGAAGGGGATTCTTACTCTTTTAGGTCAAGATCACTAGAAGGAAGCTTTTTAAACCCTAAAAGGAAGTCAATTGCAACCCTAGATCCTTTTTCCAAGAAGGTCCCCACTTTCTTCTTCCTTAGATAGGAAAATTCATAGAAGCACAGAGGGAGAATGAGGTTGGGGGAAGGAGGGAAGTGGTGGAGAGAAAATGGCTCGTTTTGGTGCTTGGGGATAAGTATATGAAACTTTAAGATAAAGATAAAGAAAAAGTTGAAGTTTTCCTTAATCCAAAAGATATTGTAGTATTACTATGTAGGAAGAGATGGTCCATAATTTCAATTGAAGGGTAGGTGCAACAGTGACAAGAGGAAGCAATGGGAATATGGCATCTACTAATGTCGTCATCTGTGGAAATGGTGAGTTTAAGAACTTACCATATAAGAAAGACCACTTTGGGGGTGGCTGATGACTCCCAGAACCAAGGTCAATGGCGGTCGACATCATCGGGTACATTCAAAATGATTTTCTTAACAGACTTCAAGGACAAAGAGCCCTTATACGTATGACGCCAGATAAGCTTATCTGCGATCTCCGAAATAAATGTTCTATAGTTTTGGATTAAGAGAATGCCTTGATTAGAAATCAGTTTTGCTAATGTAGTCTAATCCCAGCCAAAAGATGTGGACCAGAAGTCTGAAACTTTTAAATCTAGATGTTAGTTAGTTGGATTTATAGAATGCTGGGACAAAGTCTGCTCACACCATCTATCATGCCAAAAATACACATCACCTACTCCCACAATCCAAGAACAATGTGGGAGTATCTCGGGGAAGCAATGCCAAATTTTTCTCCAGTATGGGGATGCAAAGGAGCTCATCTTCAACTTTGGGGGATATAAGCCACTGTGATTAATATAATGACTATGATACTTGTGCCTACAAAAAGAAACCCAAATGGAATTTCCAGAGATGATTTCCCAACAGGCCTTGTAGCAGAATGCCTTTGTTGTAACTTGAAGGGATTGAATGCCAAGTCCACCTAGATATTCAGGCATAGCAACTCTATCCCAACACACCCATGAATGTCTATATTGACTATTGCTAGTTGCCCATAGGAATACAGACAACATGTGGTTGATATTCTTACATCTTATTCATGGACATGATTGAATATTTTGTTATGGGTCATATGACCCACATGATAATTGTTGGTTATTCTCTTCTTATTGCTTCATATGACTGAACTTTCACTTGCCTCTACATTTATGCATGCCTTGTGATTTAGTAGCCCTAGAGTAATCTATTACTTTGGTTATTTGGGCTTTGTTCCCCTGGGGTTTTATTCCCTTATGTGATATTTTAGGCATTGGTTTTTATTCCCATGCCATGCACTAAGGTTTTAGTTCTCTTGCACTTTTATATACTTGTTATGGAGGATAGTATGCCCCATACCCTAGCTTCTATTCCAAGGGAGTTTGGTTGTGTGCCACTGTCTTCCAGGTTATAGGTTGTGTGCCCTAACCATCACTAACTTTACATTTTCACTAGTGTTGTGGTGACCGTCTCGTGAAAACAAGATTAACTAATGCGGAAGCAAATTATTTGCAGCGGATTACTGAAAATCACTGAAAATTAAAACTTTTTGCAAAGAGATCCTCACATACTGAAATCTTTTCCAACAAGAACCATTGCATAACATTTACATTCTGGTTCAAATGTACATAACCTGTACCATCTCTTTTTAGAGATTACATCATCAACTGTCTTATAAACATTATATACAAACAGTATACGAATCTCGAGGCATCAAGCCAAAACCTCAGATTGATTCTTAAAACACTGATTAAAAACTCCAAGGAACTGAGAGTACAGAGACGACACATAGGACTTTCTAACTATATAACTTGACAGGCAGTATCTCCACCAGAGATATTACTATTGTCCTTGTTGTCACTGTTGTAGTCTATTCCCTATAATGAGATTCTACTTCTTTGTCTACGTCCACCTAAAAAGTTGGATCCCACGGGGGTGAGACAATTGTAAATTGCCCCAGCGGGAGATATAACTCTCTGCCAAAACATTATTATAGCAATTTATTAAAATAAACTAAGTAGAAGGATTTATGTATATAATTAACAGTAGGTAAATCACTTGTATGAACAAAGTGAAGTAATCTCCTTTTTCAAGGATAATGTTGCATCTACTCATAGTAGACTCATAGTTCATCCATCTACTTGTAATGAATACAACATATATGAACAACATCAATGAACTACAGATATATAACAGAAATGTAACATCAGCCAATGAATTTCCGTATTCAATCCTTAAGCAAACATGCTATACGGCTGATTTCATTTTACAAACACACTTATGCCCTGAGGAGATGAGATATACTGCTCATGCTCCAACCGACCACTGCGAAGTCGAAATCGGTACCATACAAGGTCAATGGAAGAGCCGGATTCCCATGACCTCCCACATCTCAGTCAGCGCAAGATCACATGTAGGACATGTTATGTCTCTGCTAAATATAGCTTTCCAGAGTATACTGGCAACAGTGACGTGATGCACTCTCTTAGCGATCGTGAGATTTCGTGTTTATCTCCACCGATCCGGCATTAACATTATTGGGAGATGTGTACGGCATCTAACCCAATCATCGGGAGATTCGTGATACATCCATCCCAGTACATATAATGAAGGATTGAGATATTTAATGTTTATCTCACATCAATTCCTCCATTAGGGCGTAAGGATATTCGTGCCCATAACCCCCACATACTCAAAAGTATGCCCTCCTGGTTTTGCCGCGGAGCACCCATTTCACCATCACCAATTTGCTGACGATGATAGATCTATGGTCAGGGCTCTACATGATATTATTTCACTTGATTAAATTAAGTACATTAGCATATTCTTTTAGCATCAGTCAAGTTCTCAAACATAACTTATTACAACAATGCTATAATGAGACATGTACTACTTTCATCGGATATTTATCTGTCTTTCAAAGACCTTGGGAACTTAGTCCCTCATTTCAAAATTGGGAATTCTCATCCCTTCACATTCTCACCACCATAATCATATGGTTATGGGTATTCAAACCCTTAACTCATCATTGAGCATTATTACACCTTTTTCAGGTAACTATCACCTTCAGGTCATCTGACCAAGGCATTCATGATACTTGTTACACAAGCATCACACCTGGCTCACAAGGCCATGAAATATCTTGTCACCTCTTTCTAGGCAACAACTTTCTCATATGACTCATAGAATCCTTACACATTGTTACTTTTACTAAGCAACAACAACATTAAGGCTCATAATGCCAATCAACATTTATTATATAAATGTCGTAGCTCAAATCTAGCTATGTTCATTATCTCATCATACCTGCATGGTTATTAGGCATGATAATAGTCATACAAGATATTCATCACATCATGTGATACGATAGTAACACCATTATTCCTTTTCCAGGAATTAGGGTTTACTATCAAATAGGGCTTATCATTCCCTTTATCCAAGTTAGGGTTAGGGTTCCCCTTTTCTCATTAATTAGGGTTTCATGATTATATAATCTATCCAACCCTTAATTCATTAATCCATACCTCTGTGGCATTCAAAGGTATCATATTTAATTATTCAAGAACATTACTTTCATCATATAGCATTAATGATCATCAATTCAAGGTATGAGTTCATTTCTCATCCTCATCATGGTATGATTATATCATACACATCATTTGGGCTTAACCCCATTCTCAAGGTACATTAATTAACACTCATCAAGTGCAACAACTCATTACATTTCATTGTAATAGTTGCATAACACACTCCATATGTTTCTTACCCAATTATATTGGATTTGGAGTACATCAAGGTATATAAACCCTGAAGTGCTGAATGTGATAACAATCATATCTTGATATATCACTTTCTCATTATATCATATTCTTTTGAGTTAACCAACTTATCTTGTATTAAGGTATTTCCCTCTTAATACATTCCATCACTAAACTCTCACCTTTAGCATATAATGCATAGGCCACACATTAGAATTGTCCATCTATCTTTAATGATATGGACTTGTCTAATGCTAAAGACATTGTTTACAATTAGGTTACATATAATCAACCACATGAAATGTTTCACCTTTATAAGGTCATTTCTTTTATCTCATCATTAGGATTTCCTTGCATCCTTATTTAAAATTAGAATTATGATCCATTGTCATATTGCCCAGGATTAGGGCTTTATGTATAATGACTTACATTAGAGTCTCATATTCCTTCACCCTTCTTGGGGCCTCTCATCACAACATAACATCAGAACATTATGTGATGTTAGTTCTTAATCAGGGTTTCTCATATAATCACCCTCAACTAGGGTTTCACATGGATTCACCCTCAATTAGGGTTTCTCATGGATTCACCCTCAATTAGGGTTTCACATGGAATCACCCTCAACTAGGGTTTCTCATGGATTCACCCTCAATTAGGGTTTCACATGGAATCACCCTCAACTAGGGTTTTACATGTCATTACATGACATCACCTTAAGTTTGATTCTCATATCACATCACCACATCAATGTTCCATATACCTCATTCTAACTTAGGGTTTCTCATAACATAACCCTAGAATAGGATTTCACATGGAATCATCCTTAATTAAGATTTCTACTATAGTCACCCACAATTTGGGTCTACAATCCATCTCCATTAGGATTTCATTCAATTATTCATAATTAGAAATTAACTATTCATCCCAATTAGGGTTTTACATCTCATTTCCCTAAATTGGAGTTTCACACGTCACTACCCTAGATTAGGGTTATATCCTCACCCTGGATTAGGGTTACATTTAGAATTGCCCTCAATTAGGGTTAGAATTCAATAACCCTGTCAATTAGGGTATATATTCATGATTAGGGTTTCATGATCTCTCTACTTAAGGATCATACCCTTAATCACCACATGAATTATATTCATGTTATGAATTCATGCTAACATCATCTCAACTTGATAAGGTCATATCATCCCTTCAATCAAGTACATACAACTATGAATGACATAGTGTACCAAGTCATTGATCCTATAGGCAATTAGGGTTCATCCCTTAATTGGCACTAATCACTTAGGTACTATTAGAGTTTCAACCTTTGTACCTTCAATGATCATCATTACTAATCATCATTGGATCAATGAATCATTCATCATCTCTATTCTCAAGAGATTCAATCACCTTGGACCTCCATTACATAAGGTATCCAATTGAATTGATCAATTGAGTCCTCAGTTACACCAAGTGTCTAAGTGGATTAACCAATTGAGTCCTCAATCAACTTTGACTACTTGAGCCCCAAACGGTCTTGGTCCTTCAAGGTTCAAATGGTTTGAAACTGTTTGGTAAAGGTGGTGCTTGAGACCGTTTGCCCAAGCAAGTAGGTGAAGACCGTTTTCCCAAGTTTGACTTTTGAAACCACATGGGCACAAACGGTTTGGGATCGTTTGGTCCCAAAAGGTCTTGAGACCATTTGGTCCAAACCTCCTCAAAACCGCATGGACCAAAGATGGTCTCAACTACACCAATCGGTTTAGGGTTCTCAATATTGATTCCTTCAATCATTGAATTCATGGAACCAATCATCAATTGGACCTATCCTCATACTTAAATTGAGTTAAATAGGTCAACCTTCAACTGAATTGACCCACAATTGACCCTCAATTAGTCCTCAATTAGGGTTTGAATCAATTGAATTAGGGTTTTGAATCGATGATCCTTCAACACTAATCAATGCAAGATTAGTTACTTTGAAACCATTGAACCATCATCCAAATTGAACATGACCTGACCCCAAACGGTCTTGAGGTCGTTTGGATGACCACCAAATGGTCTTGAGACCGTTTTCCCATCACATCATCAAAATCCAAGTCAACCAATTAGGTTTTGGATCATTGGATTGATCACCAAATCAGCAATTGATTACGCTTTAACTTAGTATCATTGGATCATCAATTGCTTAACCATACTCACCCCTAGACCTCCAAATGGTTTTGGGTGACCTCCAAACGGTCTTGAGACCATTTGGATGAGCTCCAAACGGTCTTGAGACCATTTGGATGAGCTCCAAATGGTCTTGAGACCGTTTTGCTCATCCAAACCTTCGATTTTAGTGAAAAATCATTAGGGTTTGAGCTATTTAGTTGATCATCAAATCAGCACTTAATTGCAAAGTGATTTGGTACCTTTAGATCTTCAATTGGTCAACCATGCTTAATCCTAGACCTCCAAACGGTCTTGGGTGATCCCCAAACGGTCTTGAGACCGTTTGGGTGATCCCCAAACGGTTTTGAAACCGTTTGGGTCAATCAACCCAAAGCATCAACTCATTCAATTGCAAAATCAGCACTTAGCCGATTAGGGTTTATACCATATGCTTGGACCTTCAAATACTTAACCATACTCAACCCTAGACCTCCAAACGGTCTTGGTTGACCTACAAACGGTCTTGAGACCATTTTGGTGATTCCCAAATGGTTTTGAAACCGTTTGGGCTAATTAACCCAAAAAGTCAAATCAATCAAGTTGAAAATCAGCACTTAATCCAATTAGGGTTTGCCTAATTGATTAGCCTTCAACTCATTATTCCTTTGGAATTAATCCATCAAATTTGGTGGGTTATCAACCAACATAATTAGGAACAGGATTCTCAAACGTTAAACCCTTGTTCAACTCCCCCAAACGGTTTTGAAACCGTTTGGTCTCATGCGGTTTGATAAAATTGTTTGCTTCTAAACGGTTTGAAACTGTTTGCTCCCAAACGGTTTGGGAAACCGTTTGAGCAACCCAACCAAGATCGTTTGCCTTAGATATTTTAGAGAGGTGTGTGCTTATCATATTCTACCTCTGAACTCACGAAACCTGCTGTGGTTTCCATGGCAATTGCATTCATCAACCAAATCAATTATTGTAAGTATGGAAATGATCATTATTTGATAAGGAATTGAATGCAATAACAAAATCAAGGGTTCAAGTTATAAAACCCGCCTCCAATTGAGATCCAAAGCTCCATGCTCACGGAAACAATGGTGTATGAAACTCCTTTCACCATTCCAAGGCTCGTCCTCAAGTTTTGAGTGAAAAGAAATGGTTAGAATTGAAGAGGAGATCGAAATAGGAAGAAATTCATAATTTATTTTCGATTTCCACCATGGAATCAAGGTGAAATGGATCAAGAACCTTACCAACAGGTTGGGGTTCGTCCTCCTGATCCTCCCAAGCTCCCTTGGTCGTTTCCCAATCAAGGAGAAGAAGTGGGGTCGAAAAAGCTTTTCATTTGGCTTGTAAAAGGTCCTTTTATAAAAATTCAATGAGAGAGAATGTACTTTGCAAAAATCCAATTAATCCCAAAAATGTGGCCGCCTCTTCCCCATTATCTTCCTTAGGGACGAAGCTATCTTGTTTTCCTCCAATTCCTCTCAATTATCCATGATTTAAATAAAAGCAAATCAAGCACCTTAAATCATATTATATTAATATCCATATGTGAGTGGATATTTCTTTTTCTTATAAAATTGTGTGTGAGTTATCCACTCCCTTGGATATTTTCGTGGTCCTTGCAAAGCTCAAGGAAGTCACACATACATCTGAATCCAACCATTTTAATTTTGGTTGAAGGACCTTTAATTAATACATTTATTTTTGCCCTAAATCGAATTAGGGTTTCAATTAGGATTAAATCTTGATTATTTTAATATCAAGATTCTCTCTCCTCCAACTTAATTCAAATGAGGCACCCCTCTAATTTTATTTTCTCTACATGATGCCAAGAAACATTAGGGACCTTATTGAAGTGGTAATTTATATATTGCACCCTAGGTTTTGGGTAAATTGCACATTACACCAAAACTGGGTTTTCATGCACATACATTGCTTTATCAGCTCTTTCTTGGTATTCAGGCTTCCATAAGCCACACATCAGCATCATCTTCACTCTCATGATGCTTCAACACATGAGGAACATATTATCATGCACAATTTGCACTTAAACCCCTCAACTTGGGTATTTTGCACATTAGTCCAAAACAAACAAAACATTGATTTCAACAATGTTCAAAAAGGACTAGAATTGCAACATAAGTTCCTCTTGAGGCCTAATTACTTTTCATAAGATGATATTAAGCATTTAATCACATTTCTTAATCAAAACACCTAGGGTTAAAGTATAACCCAGGCCAGGGTTGTTACAAGTGCTATGCTTATCTTACATGCATGCATGTTGATATTAATGTTATGGGTTTTGTGCCCAAAATATGTATGTGCTTGTGTGGCACAACTTTTGTGTTTTATTTAGTGGAAAGTATTCTTCTTTTTATCATATCCATTTTAATTCATAATATTTTGATACCTGCTTGGGTGATACTTGCCTCTTCTATGGGAAGCTATATTTGATGCTTTTTTTTTCTTAAGTTGCTCAATCCATATTTAATGTGCACATACCAGCCTTTACACTGATATCTTCTACTTATTTCCTTTTATTGGGGTATGCTTCCAACCCTGGGTGTAGAACTTGGAAGATTGGACTTGGTGACATGGACTTTCTAGGTGGAGCCTTTTGGGAGATAGAGTTGATATAGTTGGATATCCCTCTAATTTGAGTTGTAACTTTCATGTAAACCCTTTATGGAAATGATGATGTACTTCTATAAAAACTAAGTATAGTAATGAAATTTTATTTTGCATATATACTTTGATCTTTTTTTAATACCATTCTTTGAGAAGCAAAAGATTACACCTATTCCAATATACATTTTATGTGTGTTTGGAATGGATGAATTTGTTCCTCAAATTAAATAGGGAGAGGATCCCCTCACAGGTCCCACTCCTTACACTATCATAATATTTAAGTATATCATTTTCTTCACCACACAGGGTGTACATAAAAGAAAGTTAGAGGAAATAAGATTTAAAGGGTAAGCCAACTACTTCAATCTACCTCCCAAGAAAGATCGTCTACAACTGAACAAGTCCTTGTAAACTTTGGTCTGCTCCTCCTTGATCTCCACCTACAGGTTGGAACCATGCCCCCACAAGAGAAGACAAATTGGATGCCATCATCATAAAGGGCAGTATATGCATATAATAGTGATTGACAACATTAGGGAAAAAGGGACAATAAATAATATAACAAGGCTTCCCAAACAAAAGAAAGAAAGAATCATCTAATTGAATATCAAAAGAAATCTTTGTATAGTAATGCAAAGAGAATATGAAAAGACAATAAATCTTACAAGTAACAGTTCTTACCTTTAGAATCTCACATTAGAGGACAATTGTGACGAACCCAATTTCTACATACTTTCCTTAGTGACATATACAGATATGCGTGCACTCATATCTATAAATGTCAAAAGGGAAAATAATAGAAATCAAGATAGCTAACTAAAATCAGAGATAAGCCAAGACCAAGTTCACATCATAGCAAATAGCCACACAACATTTCATTCAATAATGAAAGGTAAAGTCATACATATTGCTACTAGAGAAAGAAGAAGAATAAATCTATGATTATTACATTGGATCTCAATCATCCTCAACATAAGCTAGGGAAAGAAATAAACTAACATCTAGCAAGAAAGAGATAAGAGGAATAGGTCTATCTAATAAATCCTCCATGCTTATTATTTGTGCCTTCAGGTACTTTGAATATGCATTGTACTTTGATCATCAATTGATCCTTGCACCTAGAAAATACGAGAAAAAAATACATCAACAAAGTTGGTACGTGGAGTAAAAGCTATACTATGCTGGCATATAAAATACTCGAATTGAAGAAGAAGAAAGAAAACGTTATTTAAAGGCAGAAAATCAGGTAATCCCAAGTTATTAGCCTCATTTATAGTGAACATGCATTACTATGGTGGACTTAGCACATAATTGCATAAATAGTGGGCCCTTCCCCGTGTACCTTGTACTCTAGGGATCTCCCCGTATACCATGTACTCTAGGGAGGTGCTAGTCAACATTAAAGCTTTCCCTCTCTAATAGGGAGTTTAATGAGCACCACTAGTAACTACATTTCACTTATATTCAATTATGTTCTTTTATGTTCAAGGCGGTGAATCATCAATTAATCATATATCAACATCCATCAATGTATATCAATTTCATGCAAACAATTACATATACTTAACATCCAGCAAAAACTAGTCATATAATTATATCCACGTACCTTTAGTTCTCAGATCTGGATTCCACAAATCTTAGATTAGGAGAAAGATAGTAGATCACCCTGAAATATAGTAAAACCCTAAAGTCACCATGGTTTCTCATCAATCAACATTAATTAATATTATAATTTAGGGTTTAGGTTATTTGGGATATCATTTTAGGATACATGTGATTCGAGGGGTCAGGGTTAAGTCTACTCATCCAAGGCAATTAATGGTTGACATAAAATCGTATAAGGTGTATAATAAGAAAAGTGGAATCTGGAAATTAGGGTTTTTCTCCCTTATTGAAACAACTATCCTTCTGAGATAAGATTTTGAGTGACATGATGATTAGAACTCTAATTAGGGTTTAATCTATTCTCAAGGTAAATTGGAAGTCAGTTATGACCATTATTACATGATGTACAATTATTAAGGGGGTCATTAAGACTTGTAGCCTATATTTTCAAAAAGGGCTCAGATCCAGGTCCTGTTTATACTATACCTAGATAGATCTCATTTTTCTGATGAAAATAACATATAAGTTTGATACATTCCGACATTCCTAGCAATTTCTAGGATTTTTCTAAGATAAGGCTTTGTGCAAAGAAATAATTGGGTTGTAAGCTTACGTGGCAGACCAGGATTGGTCTGCGTCGGCTCGTGGGTCCCTTGCTTGAGGAAGTCTTATTCTTCAGCACCGTCTGCTGCTTCACTTCTCCTTTACTGGCACGCGATCAAGGACCTGGAGCAGCTTCGGCGATGGCTAAGTGAGCAAAAGACCCGTCTTGGTTGCAGGAAAGGAACCTATCAAGCTCGCGGTGTTATCCCGAGCCCAACTGAAGCCTTTTGGCGTTGCGGCTCCCCTGGGAACACTGAGCCAAAGCGGGCAGGAGAGATCACCGGTGAGAGATTGGTAGGGGAGGACAGGGAGTTGCGGCAGGTTGGAGATGGTCGGAAAGCACCTCCGAACTACAGTGAATGTGATGGCGGGGAGTAACTTGTGAGGCGAGGTCCGTGGTGGTGTCGCCGAGGCAGTGCAGTGACGGAGGGAAGGTGGGCTTGGCGGCAGTGCTTGGAAGTCAGGTATCTCGAATTTAGTTTTGCGGGAGTCTAAGGGAGGTCCAGCGGAGCTGTTGGAGTCATTATATAGGCTCATGAGGGTGAGGGCAGTAAAGCCCTAAATGGGTCGTCGCCGCTAGGAGGAAGGTGAGGAAGCAGAAGTCTGTTCTCCCAGATCTGCGCGTGAGGGGCGTCAAGTGAGGGTTTGTAAGCTTCGTCTTCGGGAGTAGAACCGGTCCTCCAACGATCTCGTGCGATTGTTGTGGATGATGGGCGCGCAGGGTATCCCTGTGCTCAGCGCTCCGTTGGGTTCCAAACCGCAGAAAGCGGAAGGTAGGAGATAATGTCTGGGCCCTTGGATCCCTGAGTGGATCCACGTCCACCTGATCGGACGGCTAAGATCAAACCCAGCAAGGGGCCGCGCCCAAGCAAAGAAAAAAAATGGGCCGCGTGACAACATAATATCTAATTAAATCACAGACTTTAGTCCTAGGCTAGATTAGGTGACATAATACACCAAAAATTCAAAAGTAAATAACTCTAAATTGGTAACTCCAATTGAAATGAGATTTTAGGCATAGTTATATAATGTTATGGTTTAGTTATGGTGCAAAATTTGAGTCTCAATTCAATTATTGAATATGTCAATTGACTAAACGTCATAATACTTGCATTACTTACTTTATATACCATTATGGATGGTCTAATGTGAAATTGATGATCCATTCAATAAATTTAGTGAGAGGGATGGTTAAGGGCATAATTGGAACAATTAAAATTGTAAAAGAGAGACTAATAATATATATATATATATGCAAAAACTCACTCTGTCACATTCTCCCCTCCTTTTTAAGAATTTTGTCCCCAAAATTCAAGCAGCCTAAAAAAGATGTGGATACTTCTTCTCGACCTCGGTCTTTAGCTCCCAGGTGGCATCCGTTTCATCATGGTGGCTCCATAGAACTTTCACCATATCGATATGACGATTACTGCGAAGCTCCTTTGACTTGAAGTCGAGAATTTTGACTGGGGACTCAGCATATGACAGATCATCCTTCAACTCGAGAGGCTCGTGATTCAAGATATGACTGGAGTCTTTGACATAGGGCTTCAGATTAGATACATGGAACACATTATGCATGGCACTATACTGAGGAGGCAAAGCAAGACGATAGGCACATTCACCAACCCTTTCTAGAATCTCAAAGGGTCCAACATAACGAGGACTGAGCTTTCCCTTGTTCTTGGCCAAAGCTCGAATAGGTCGGATTTTCAGAAATACATGGTCACCCTCCTTGAACTGACGTTCTTGACGGTGAGCATCTGCATAAGACTTCTGTCTATCCTGTGCCCGCTTCATTCTCTGCCTAATCAGTGCAACCTTATCAGAATACAACTGCATCTCCTCGGATTTCATCAGGGTACGCTCTCCGACATCATCCCAGTGTAAAGGTGATCTGCATGGTCTACCATAAAGAGCTTCATAGGGAGGCATCCCAATGCTTGCCTGATAGCTATTATTATAGGCAAACTCAGCTAAAGGTAAGTAATAGTCCCACGAGCCTTCCCAATCAAGAACACAAGCTCGCAGAAGATCCTCTAGAATTTGTACTGTACGCTCTGACTGCCCGTCAGTTTGCGGATGGTAGGCTGTACTGAAGGTCAACTTGGTGCCCAATTCCTCTTGAACCTGCTTTCACAGCCTTGAAGTGAACTTTGGGTCCCTGTCTAAGACAATATATGTTGGAACTCCATGTAGACGTACTATCTCCCGTATGTAGAGGTCCGCCAACTCAGAAACCCTTGCAGTGGTCTTTACAGGAAGAAAATGAGCTGATTTTGTAAGACGATCCACTATGACCCATGCGGCGTCGTATCCCTTCCTGGTCCTGGGTAATCCCATCACGAAATCCATGGTGATGTGTTCCCATTTCCATTCCGAAATCTCAAGGGGTCGTAGTAGACCGCCTGGTCTCTGATGTTCGGCCTTAATCCTTTGACATGTCAGACACCTGGACACGAAGTCAGCAATATCGTGCTTCATACCCCTCCACCAAAATTGACGTTGTAGGTCTTTGTACATCTTGGTTGTGCCTGGATGAACTGTGTACTTGGACCCATGTGCCTCATTTAGGATTTATGTCTTTATAGCTGACTGCTCAGGAACCCATATACGATTCTTGTAATGTAGACCACCATCAAGACCCACAGACAGATGCGTTTGCAGCTTTGACAGGAGAGAAGATAGCTCTGCCAGACTGGGACTAGCCTTTTGTGCCTCAAGAAGTTTGAGATGCAAGTTGGACATGATGGAAATGTTATTAACATGCACACGATCAGACATAAACTGTGGTTTCCAGCCCACTAGATCCTCCATGTTCCTCCATTCAGGGACAGAAAGAGATGCACACACTGCCCTTTTTCTGCTAAGGGCATCAGCGACTATATTTGCTTTACCCGGATGATAGGCAATAGTGAAATCGTAGTCCTTTAGGTATTCAATCCATCGGCGTTGACGTAGATTCAAGTCCTTCTGAGTCAGGATATACTTCAGGCTTTTGTGATCGGTGAAAATGTCGAACGTTGCCCCGTACAGGTAGTGCCTCCAGATCTTAAGGGCATGAATGATTGCAGCTAATTCCAAATCATGGGTGGGATAATTAAGTTCATTGGGTTTTAGCTGTCTAGAAGTGAAGGCCACTACTTTACCATTCTGCTGCAGGACACACCCTAATCCATTCCTCGAAGCATCAGTGAATATTACAAACCCTTCATTGCCAGAGGGTAGAACAAGAACAGGAGCCGACGTCAACTTCTGCTTTAACTGCTAGAAACTGGACTCACAAGTGGTTGACCAGAGGAAGTGCTCGTCCTTTCGAGTAAGCTTGGTTAGAGGGAGTGCAACTTTGGAGAAGTTTGGAATAAAACGACGGTAGTATCCGGCCAGACCCAGGAAACTCCGAATTTCATAAGGGTTACGAGGAGGTTGCCAATCAAGTACAGCAGAGACTTTGGCGAGATCAACTGATATACTTCCTCTAGAAATAACATGTCCAAGAAACATGACCTTATCAATCCAGAATTCACATTTTGAAAGTTTGCCATAAAACTGCTGGGTTCGAAGAATGTCAAGAACTGATCGCAAGTGTTCAAGGTGTTTTTCCATAGAATCAGAATAGATCAAGATATCATCAATGAAGACGACCACAAACTCATCAAGATACGGTTGGAAGACTTTGTTCATCAGATTCATAAATACACCTGGTGCGTTGGTTAACCCGAATGGCATCACCAAAAATTCGTAATGCCCATAACGAGTTCGAAAAGCAGTTTTAGAAATATCAGAATCCTTGATTTTGAGCTGATGGTATCCAGAACGGAGATCAATCTTTGAGAAAACTTTAGCAGTATGAAGCTGATCGAAAAGGTCATCAATACGAGGAAGGGGATACTTGTTTTTAATAGTAGCTTGGTTCAACATGCGGTAGTCAATACACATACGCATAGAACCATCCTTCTTTTTAACAAAAAGAACAGGAGCTCCCTAGGGGGAAACACTAGGACGAATGAAACCTTTGTCGAGAAGTTCTTGCAACTGTTTCTTCAACTCCATCAGCTCAGCAGGAGCCATCCTATACGGTGCCCTAGAAATAGGAGTGGTTCCAGGAAGAAGATCTATGGAGAACTCAATGTCTCTATTTGGAGGCAGCCCAGGAAGCTCCTCCGGAAAAATGTCAGGGAAGTCACGTACCACCTCCATACTTTCTACAGGACCGCTACTAGGACTGGTCTCTGAGACTAATGCGAGGAAGACTTTACATCCCTTAGAAATGAGCTTTTTAGCTTTAAGAGAGGAGATTATAATATTATTACAGAATCCACTTCCCCTAGGGATTTTCACAGGATAAGAATGAGGTTGAGAGAGAACGATCGTCTTGTTTCTACAGTCAATATGAGCATGGCATGTGTAAAGCCAGTCCATACCAAGTATAACATCAAAGTCTTCCATAGTTAAGAGAATGAATTCAAAGGGCATATCATGATTTTCATACTTAAGAGAAAGTTCATTAGTTTTCTGCAGAGTTGTGAGTATTTTTCCACTTGGAGTAGACATGTCCAGAGTATATCCCAAATCCCTTATGTGAAGATTTAATATGGATGCCAGAGTTCGAGAAATAAAAGTATTTGTAGATCCGGAGTCAAATAAAGCCTTAACAGGATGACCATTTAATAATACAGTGCCTACATAAGGTAATCAAATTATGAATAATTGCAGGCTTGAATAAGATATTGAATTATAAAGAAATTCGGTTACCTTCACAGAGCTGGTTTGGATTTGCCTTGGCCTCTTCTGCATTTACTACAAACACCGTGCCATTGCGGTGTCCCTGAGGCTGCGGAGCACCACCCGTAGGATTGCCAAAGATGGAGGGAGTGGGGCACTTGGCGACGAAATGACCCTCCTTTTTGCAGTTATAGAAGACTGGCTTGGTGTGGCGGCATACTCCACCATGGAGTCGTCCGCAAGTCTTGCACTTCGGGTGGACAATCTTCTGTTGATTTCGATTGTTCTTCTGTCCTCCTTTTCCTGAACCTCCTCCTTTCCCTGATCCCTTGTTGTTATGGTCTGGATTGAACTTCTTAAACTTATCCTCTTCAGTTGTGGTTAACCCTAAGTATCCCATGCTATAAGGTTTTTGCATGCCCTGCTCTCTCTCCTGCTTGAGGGCCATATCTAGGGCTTCATCTATGCTTCTGGGACGAGAGGCTATGACTAGGGTTTTTAGGTGGGCGGAAAGGCAGTCAACATAGTGTTCAGTAAGACAGTCTTCAGTCTTGATGGGTGCATAACGCTCCAGAAGCCTAAACTTTCGGGTGTAATCAGCTACTGAAAGACTACCCTGCCTTAACTCCATGTACATCTTCTCCTTTCTCTTCCTCTCAGCTATGGGCATAAAACGATCCGTGAAGAGATTTTTGAAGGCTTCCCACTCCATGTCGTCTATTTCCTCACCCCTATTCCCGCCATAGTTCTCCCACCAGATTTTTTGCCCCTCCCTTAAGCATATGGGTGGCGAACCTAACCTTCTTCTCATTGGGTACTTCTAGGGTATGAAAACCATTCTCTATGGTCAAAATCCAGGCTTCCGCCTTATCCATAACCTCAGGCTGATCCTCACCCCAAAAAGAATCAAGGTTTAGTTTAATAAAATCTATCACTGTCACTTCTTTCTTCCTAGATGTGTTGGGTTCTGGGGTTCCTTTTGTGGTGAGGGTTTCCATAAAAGCTAAAAGGATTTTCTTCTGTTCTTCCCACCTTTCCTTGGCCTCAGCATCGGGATCAGGTACTTCAGAGGGTTCACGTTCTTTTCTTTTCTTAGAGGACGATTCCCCTGAGCTGCGAGTCTTAGGAGGCATCCTGAAATTAATTTGAACGTATTAGATTATTACTTCAACAATTATTCTCGTCATTATCATTATTGTTTTCACATGATATTTATTATTCTCATTATTTAATGATTAATATTCTGAATGTTATGATTTAGGGAGGATATCCTAAAATCCTTGTCATTCGATCCTTAGGACTTTCTAAATAGAGAGACTCCTTCCTAACCTTATTACAGAGGTAAGAGGGAAAGTTTAATTTATTTCAAAACATAGATGAGAGGGAGGAATTTTTCCTATAGAAGAGGTGAGAGGGAAAAAACTATAGATGAGAAAATTCCTAAATTAAGGTATGCCCAAGAATAGGGGACACTTAGGATATCGGCCAGGTAGACTTATACTACCATAAAGGTAGCCTCGTGATTGCCAAGCGAAGTGGCTCGGAGACTTTAGTCAGACCCATGGCAGATGCTATCCTAGACACCTCAACCCTTCACATCCCTAACTCAAGGACTACCCTAGACTCATAATAGGGTGAATAAAAGTCATGTGACTATGATGTGTGAACATTGGCTCTGATACCAACTGTGACGACCCCAATTTCTACATACTTTCCTTAGTGACATATACAAATATGTGTGCACTCATATCTATAAATGTCAAAAGGGAAAATAATAGAAATCAAGATAGCCAACTAAAATCAGAGATAAGCCAAGATCAAGTTCACATCATAGCAAATAGCCACACAACATTTCATTCAATAATGAAAGGTAAAGTCATACATATTGCTACTGGAGAAAGAAGAAGAATGAATCTATGAGTATTACATTGGATCTCAATCATCCTCAACATAAGCTAGGGAAAGAAATAAACTAACATCTAGCAAGAAAGATATAAGAGGAATAGGTCTATCTAATAAATCCTCCATGCTTATTATTTCTGCCTTCAGGTACTTTGAATATGCATTGTACTTTGATCATCAATTGATCCTTGCACCTAGAAAATACGAGAAACAAATACATCAACAAAGTTGGTACGTGGAGTAAAAGCTATACTATGCTGGCATATAAAATACTCGAATTGAAGAAGAAGAAAGAAAACGTTATTTAAAGGAAGAAAATCAGGTAATCCCAAGTTATTAGCCTCATTTATAGTGAACATGCATTACTATGGTGGACTTAGCACATAATTGCATAAATAGTGGGCCCTTCCCCGTGTACCTTGTACTCTAGGGATCTCCCCGTATACCATGTACTCTAGGGAGGTGCTAGTCAACATTAAAGCTTTCCCTCTCTAATAGGGAGTTTAATGAGCACCACTAGTAACTACATTTCACTTATATTCAATTATGTTCTTTTATGTTCAAGGCGGTAAATCATCAATTAATCATATATCAACATCCATAAATGTATATCAATTTCATGCAAACAATTACATATACTTAACATCCAGCAAAAACTAGTCATATAATTATATCCACGTACCTTTAGTTCTCAGATCTGGATTCCACAAATCTTAGATTAGGAGAAAGATAGTAGATCACCCTGAAATATAGTAAAACCCTAAAGTCACCATGGTTTCTCATCAATCAACATTAATTACTATTATAATTTAGGGTTTAGGTTATTTGGGATATCATTTTAGGATACATGTGATTCGAGGGGTCAGGGTTAAGTCTACTCATCCAAGGCAATTAATGGTTGACATAAAATCGTATAAGGTGTATAATAAGAAAAGTGGAATCTGGAAATTAGGGTTTTTCTCCCTTATTGAAACAACTATCCTTCTAAGATAAGATTTCGAGTGACATGATGATTAGAAATCTAATTAGGGTTTAATCTATTCTCAAGGTAAATTGGAAGTCAGTTATGACCATTATTACATGATGTACAATTATTAAGGGGGTCATTAAGACTTGTAGCCTATATTTTCAAAAAGGGCTCAGATCCAGGTCCTGTTTATACTATACCTAGATAGATCTCATTTTTCTGATGAAAATAACATATAAGTTTGATACATTCCGACATTCCTAGCAATTTCTAGGATTTTTCTAAGATAAGGCTTTGTGCAAAGAAATAATTGGGTTGTAAGCTTACGTGGCAGACCAGGATTGGTCTGCGTCGGCTCGTGGGTCCCTTGCTTGAGGAAGTCTTATTCTTCAGCACCGTCTGCTGCTTCACTTCTCCTTTACTGGCACGCGATCAAGGACCTGGAGCAGCTCCGGCGATGTCTAAGTGAGCAAAAGACCCGTCTTGGTTGCAGGAAAGGAACCTATCAAGCTCGCGGTGTTATCCCGAGCCCAACTGAAGCCTTTTGGCGTTGCGGCTCCCCTGGGAACACTGAGCCAAAGCGGGCAGGAGAGATCACCGATGAGAGATTGGTAGGGGAGGACAGGGAGTTGCGGCAGGTTGGAGATGGCCGGAAAGCACCTCCGAACTGCAGTGAATGTGATGGCGGGGAGTAACTTGTGAGGCGAGGTCCGTGGTGGTGTCTCCGAGGCAGTGCAGTGATGGAGGGAAGGTGGGCTTGGCGGCAGTGCTTGGAAGTCAGGTATCTTGAATTGAGTTTTGCGGGAGTCTAAGGGAGGTCCAGTGGAGCTGTTGGAGTCATTATATAGGCTCATGAGGGTGAGGGCAGTAAAGCCCTAAATGGGTCGCCGCCGCTAGGAGGAAGGTGAGGAAGCAGAAGTCTGTTCTCCCAGATCTGCATGTGAGGGGCGTCAAGTGAGGGTTCGTTAGCTTCGTCTTCGGGAGTAGAACCGGTCCTCCAACGATCTCGCGTGATTGTTGTGGATGCTGGGCGCGCGGGGTATCCCTGTGCTCAGTGCTCCGTTGGGTTCCAAACCGCAGAAAGCGGAAGGTAAGAGATAATGTCCGGGCCGTTGGATCCCTGAGTGGATCCACGTCCACCTGATCGGACGACTAAGATCAAACCCAGCGAGGGGCCGCGCCCAAGCAAAGAAAAAAATGGGCCGTGTGACAACATAATATCTAATTAAATCACAGACTTTAGTCCTAGGCTAGATTAGGTGACATAATACACGAAAAATTCAAAAGTAAATAACTCTAAATTGGTAACTCCAATTGAAATGAGATTTTAGGCATAGTTATATAATGTTATGGTTTAGTTATGGTGCAACATTTGAGTCTCAATTCAATTATTGAATATGTCAATTGACTAAACGTCATAATACTTGCATTACTTACTTTATATACCATTGATGGTCTAATGTGAAATTAATGATCCATTCAATCAATTTAGTGAGAGGGATGATTAAGGGCATAATTGGAACAATTAAAATTGTAAAAGAGAGACTAATAATATATATATGCAAAAACTCACTCTGTCACAACAATAGAAAATAAGAAGAGTGCATGAAGATTATCATGATAATAGAAAGTATAATAAAATTCAAGCTATATGACATCACAACCATATCCACATATTATGGGATCGCCATCATAATCTTTAGGGGACTAATGGCATCACATTGGGACAACAATCACCATATGCACCCTTTGTTGGTAATACACACAATAGGGACACATCGCATAGTGTGTACATTATACAAGTGATTTAAATCAAACATGTATTTTAAATACAGAGGCAAGCATCAATTTATTCATATCACAAAATAGTACCCAAATTAGAAAGACATCTCAAAGATGTATAAACATGATCAATAATACAATCATGTCCAACATAAGGAAAATTAGGGTGTCCATTAAATACATATAGATAAACTTTGTAGGATGCAAATTGAATAAAATAAGAAGAAGATACAAGAATAGGATTTGATTGCAATTATAATAAGACTAATTTCAACAGTTTGAACCCAGTGGGCCCAAAGAGATGTAAACACATGGCATTCGAAATAATTTCACCATCAAGTAAAAAGAGAGAGAGAATATACACCATTTTCCAATATAGAATTGAGGGGATTTAATATTCCTCAAAAATATGTATCCAAATTCAAAGTCCAATATTGAATCCAATAAGGATATTTCTTCACCAAATATCATATTAGATGTAAATCATTAATTAATGATTATATTACAAATCTTAGAAATTTTCAACTTTTGATTACATTGGATTTATGTTGTGAAACCTATACCATTAAATAGGAATTATTTTATTGATTTCAAAACATATTTTTACATTTTTTTATAATCAAAGCATTAGTTATGAATTATCAAGAATAAAACTATTAAATAAAATTCTCAAATAATAATTAAAAAGGAAAAAATACCCTCGCATCATGCATCACAAGGTTGATGCATGAAAGAGCATCAAATGTCATTTACCTAAAATCAAACTCATGCACGATCAGGAATCCAATAATGGACGAAAAGACATATAAGTCCATATATGTGTGTCATATATTAAATTTGAACGAGGCTAGGAAACATAAAATGCTTAGAAATCATCTCCTCTTCTCAAGAAATGAGAAGAGCAGGAAGACAGAGAGAATCAGAACCTAGAAGACATGGTAAAGCGTTGATCAGAAGCAATACTCGACAATGATGAAAACCACCTCATCCTCAGCATACATGGCCAGTCTCACCAAGCCCAACCCTAAGTCATGATGAGGTAGGATTAATAGAAAACCTACCCACCATGGACATGGTAGTCAATACATCAACAATGACAAATAAAAATCCACCATCCAAGAAATAAAATCATGGGATGATCATTGTGAAGAGATCGATGTGCCCTGGCAGAGCCAAGGGATGATAAAAGAAAGAGAACAATGGGTAAACAACAAGGATTGACATTGGAAATTCAGGTCATCAGTGATTGATAGGAAAAGGGGGGAAATGCTCTATACACCTAAATTAGTAGAGTTGGCACTGTAGAGAGATTTATGGGGCCACAATGAGAGATTTTAGGTCACTAAGGAACCCCCTTGAGGTCCAAACCTCTCTGTTTAAGACTAGAAAGGTGCAACATGCGCTCGAAGGTTAGAAACCAATCTCGTAAGATAACAGAGACAACCCAATAGTCTCTAATGTTTTCACAGAAGCCAATAAAAATATAGGGTATGTATTTTCATGTGCAAACCCTAGGTTAGCTGGGAACCTTAGAAGAGAATGGAAACTATGGGAAGAGACAAACCTTATGGCCTAATAGAGAATCAAGGCGAGGGAATCCAATCAAGATTTGGCTTGTTAGATTTGAATCTATTTGAGGAATGCAAAGGGAAGGAAACATGAGTGGGAGATGGATCAGAGAGGGAGATATAATGATGGATAATAAGGTAGATAGCTAGAAAACTATAGAGTCCCAGTCAATTTGGGAATAGGGTCTAGGATATGACCAACACGTGTAGCCTACAGATCTAAGTCCGACACAGAAGGGAATTAAGCATGATATTGAAAACATTAGGTAAGATCAAAAAGTCAACATGTGATATAAAAATTGAAGGAAAGAAAATAAATAAATTACAATTTCTACTAGGAATGAACATTTAAAATATTCTTTTATAAATTGAATTTTGATAGCCACCATTACCCAATTGGGTTGAAATTTTACACCTAGACTAACTATGACTTAAGGAGTATGATATGATTAGATTTATCTTTCAGGACTGTCTTCTATGAGTTCTGATAAAACTAGGGTTTAACTTAATTATAATAATAATTATTATTATATATAAACATTATCCTCAATACATTGGATTTAGAGTTCTATCATCATCATATTACTTCTATGAAGGTCACTACACACAAATTATGACACTCAACTCACCCAATTCCATTCTATCCATTGATTTTGATGTTAACTCAAATAATGGTCCATTAATTACTTCCACTTACATTAAACATCCATTTATTATCACATTACATTTATTGCCCACATTAATGTCCTCATGAATCATCCCTTTATGTTTATTCACATCAGATTATGAAGTAAGCACATTTTGTCTTAATATGTGTATAAGTGAATTAGGTGACACATACTACATACTAATAAATTAATTTACATATCAAGTCATGATTATGTGATTAGGTCCAATCTATGTGTATCAATATATGTTATATGCTTATGACACTTAATATCACTAATGAATCATATGTGGTATCAATACTATATAGGTTAGGATTAGCAAGCTATAACTCAAGTTAGGTAAATGGTTACTAACCATATGTTACACATCATTATCACATCCAAGGTTTAGAATTAGGTTCCATACGTCGTCTCAACATCATATTAGGGTTTATTGGTTTATGGCATGGTCAGGATCATATGTATCCATAATAAAGGTTAATATGTGAGTTACTCATATTACGTACATGACGTGGTTTTTATCGCACAAGACAAATTCACCTAGGGATGAAATCCCTAAGTTTTTGCCAAAACAATGTGAAATAAGATCACCTATAAGTGAACGAGTCTTGTCACAGTATAGTTAAGGATCAAATCCCAAGGGGCAACGCTTTAAGATTCTTGCTAGCTTATATCCAATTAAACTAAGACCAATATTTAGAACCAAGAGTTGATTAGCTTGAGTTAAACTACTTGCAATGGAAAGTAAAAGCACATGATTAAAAGTGGGTTTCGATTAATTATGAAAGTCACTAGAGTTGAATTGGGTTTACCACTACTACATACACAAGCATATCCACAACATATCCAGGCTTGATAAAACCATTCAATATGAGAAAAAGAAACATTCACTCATTGGGTGTAAATCACATAGATATCTCAGTGAGGTGATGTCTTGTTCATGTATCGACTATTGTTATGACATCCCTTCCAAATTTCTCATACAGTCTTTAACCAACTTAATATATATTCAAATCCTAAGCGTTGAAGTTATCACAACATAGGAATATAATAGATCATATATAGTAGGTGATCAATCCATAAAGCATGCATTAAATGATTAAAATTGAATTGAAAAAATTATATACAAGCCATGGAACATCACAAATGGACATGCAAGAATGGGTAGCAGAGCTAATCCTCGTGCCCCAACAAGAAGGACTATTCCCTCTTCATGATAGAAATAAAGAAAGTAGGGGAGAAGGAAGGATTAGCCATCACATGGTGAAGAAGAGAATCACGGTCTAGAGTAGTAGTTGTTGTCTTCTACTTATATGATAAGGATGATCCAACATAAGAAGAATGAGGGCACTGATGGAAGGCATCGATGGCATTATTCCCTCCTTGGTTCTTCATTTCTTGAACTATATTTCTCTAGAGAAGGGGTGACTAGTGGATGCATGGTAATGGTAGTGTGGATCTAACCATGTTCATGGTTAGAGGATGGGTAGCAAGGTAGGAGTGGAGCAGAGGATACCATTGAGGCGTCAATTGCAATAGTCATTGGTGATGGTCTCCTTGGCCAAACTGGATTGTAGCAAACTTTGGTGTTGGCTAGAAAAGGAGATTCTCCTCAATGGAGGAGGGGGTTGGATATTTATAGTCTCTAGGGAATAAAGCAGAAAGTGAGTCATCGAGGGATGAGGTTGCAAGTGCTCTATAAATTGATGGGATATGTGAGCTTTGTTGGGTGTTGGTTGTAGTAGTACTATCAGTTGACGAGATTAGACACGTAAGGACCCTGACCTGGGTTTTTGGATAACCATGGATGTTTTGCCTAAGTAAGATGATTAGAACCTTGTCTTAATCTTTTAAAAAGGTAATTAATACTGAAAGAGAGCTCAAGTTTCAAGTTTGGTGTTGTTTGAATGATGTTTGAGCAATGTTTGCTTGTTTTGGACCAAAGTGCAAATTTCCCAAGTTAAGGGGTTATATTGTAGTATATCACATGATGGGTGTTCCCTTAGTACTTTAGCATCATAATAGAGAGCATTATGATAAGGGGCGTCTTGTAGAAAGCCTAAATTCCAAGTTGAACTTGTATGATTGATGCTTGTGCTTTATGTGCTAGTTTTGGTGCAACTTGCAATTTACCCAATATATGGGGTTGATGTACAATATACCACCTTTAGAGTGTTCCTACTATCTCTTATTATCAAGTAGAGTAGAGAGATATAAGGGGGCACCTTGTTTGAGTCTTGGTTGAGTGATAACACTCTTGGTGATGTTAGAACCATAGAATGTTGAGTACCTTGAACCCTAGATGAGGTTGTATTGAGTTGTGAAGGGAATATGGGGGTGCCTGTTGGTTTATAAACCATAGAGGAAGTCCCCTATCAATTTGTAAACTTTTGGAAGCATTCATTTCGGGCTAATCACATCAAATAGGTGAAGCCTATCGGTTTGAGACTTCCTTGCAAAAGTGGTATCAGTTTGTACACAAAGAGATGTTGAGTTGTGATATCTTGTCAAGCAAGACATCCAATGGCCAATATATCATCCTTGTATTATCCACAAGAGTTTTGCATGTCAAAATAAATGAGGTTTAATGGTGTCACCATGCATAGACACATGTCACCCATGTACATATGATGATGACACCTTACACATACTCTCTTTCATGAGCCTCAACTATATATACTCCTATTTTCACCTCCTAGTAAACCTTTCAACTCCTTTACCATCTATTTCTTGGTGGAAGACCCTAGTAGATCAAGGAGGAAGAGGAAGGTTGAGAAACTTTCCCAAGGTAAATCCATGGTTATATCCTACCTTGGATGGGCTATGCTTCTCGAAGCATGATTCTTTCTTTCCTTCTTCACCAAGTTTTTTATTATGGTGTCTTCCTTTTGAATAGAGGTGTTATGATCAAGTCCTTGACTCTTGATAAGTCATATTCAACCTTGGGAACGTGTGTATTTGAATCTTGAAGCTTTAGTGGTGATCTTGAGGTGGGTTATATAACTTGAACTCAACTTTATTATTACTCACCTTCTATAATGCAATACTTGGTGATTCCTTTTCTACTTAGACTTTTCTTATTTGAATAATGGTTATAAAAGTTCTAATGTATATATGGGTTTGTTGTCCATGAACTATAGTATTAATGGATGAAAAGTTGGAGCTTGAAGATAATGAAACCGATATGCACAAACCAATATTGGTTTGTGAAAACCCTAATCCGATACAAGAGTATAGGCATGGAAATTGATACACATGAACTCCTACCCTTTTGGTTTGTTACATGAATAGGTATTGTCCTTTTAATTGTCTAGCATGTCACCTAATGCTAAGAATAAGTCAGGCTGATATCTTAAGTGATAACTAAGTCAATACACATACTTGCACCATTACATGGATGGTCGATATGACTTGTGATGCTTTAGAACGGTATGTTGTTAATCTGTTATGACCTGGAGGAAGCAAAGTTGATATGTTGGACACCATAAAATGATATGCTTTTATAATACTATCTTGTCATGACTAAGATATGTCTAGTGGAGATAGAGTATTGAATCATGTTGCCTTAGTTGAGTGTAGAGGTTGATATGGTCAACCTTGACCATAATCCAATACACTCACAATCTGACACCCCTCTAGCCCGATACATCATGAGAAGATGGGGGCAGTACATTCTTAGAATCCTTGACTGATACACCAAGCAGTGGTGGGGCCAATATGTGAAACAACTAAGTGTTGAATAAGGTTTCACCCAATACAAATTAAACCCTAGAGGCTGATATACCATAGTAAGCTAGGTGGTTGATATACAAAGGGACAAGCTAGGATGATACCCTAGTTGATGGTGAGGCTGACACACGAGTTGATAGAGTGGTTGATACCCTAGTAGATGGTGTGTCGGATACGTAATGGATTGATATGATCGATACACAATGGATTGATATGGACGATACACAATGGGTTGATGTGGCTGATATACAAAGAAATACGGTGGTCGATACCCGAAAGTACACTATAGCCAATATACCTTCTCAAGCATCTCTAAACCAATACCATTTGATATGCCTTAGTTGATACAAGTAATGGTGCCTTGGTTGACACAAATACATGTGTCTAGGCCGACGCAACGTGTAACATGTGGGTCGATACACCTAGGTCGATACACCTAGGCCGACACACCTTGATGAGTGTAGGTCGGTACACTTTGATATAACAAATTAATACACTATGAAGTAATGAGATGAATGCACTTCAAAAAGAATGGGAATGATAAACCCTAAAGTGGATTCAAATAATATAATAAGTATTTTGAAATCAATATCCTAGTAAGGATGAAAGAGAAATGTGTACTACTCATATGAGAAAGGTGATGCCTTATGATGGCAATCGATTAATGATAATTGATGAGTGAAACCACCTCTCTACTAAAAATTTGAAGAATAAAACCTCCAGTCGAAACACACCTTTTAGGTATCTTCGAGTGGGTGTAAAATTTTCAAATCTTTATTAATGGTATACAAAACAACCAAAGTATAGCAACGGAATAAAAACATGACTATATTCAATTATAAAACAAGGGAACATCTTAAACTTACATCACAAGGATCCATGTAGAGGAAATATAAACCACCTCAAGATTGTCTCCAAGCTTTAACTTCTCAATCTAAGTCCAAGTCAACATGCCTTGTCATCCAAGTCCTCCACCTAGGGTTGGAAACATACCCCATCAAGAAGAGAAATATAGAGAACATCAGCAAAGGTTGGTATGTGCATACTAAAGAAAACTTGAGCAATATTATGAAATTAAGGACAACAAATATAAAAGGATTCCCATAGAAAAGACAAGGACTACCAAATGGGTATCAAGAGAAAAGGAATTACCATCATATGATAACAAAAGAATAATTGCCATAAACAAAACAATAAAGTAGTGCCACATAAGAACATATCATGATTTGGGCACATAACCCATCAAGCAAATCATCAACCTGCATGCATGTGAGATAAGCATAGCCCTAGAACAATATAAAAAATAATGGCGGCCAAGCCTCATAAAGAAACTTGATAGAGAAAGGAACACTGCCAATCTCCCAAATATATATATATATATATATATAATGGGCTAACTTTCATAAAGTTGAAAACCCTGGGTACGAGGTTCCTTTCCATCCCAAAAGAGCAGTAAATATCACATCTGCTCGATAGGAAATAACACTTCTACCATAAACAAAAACTAATGCAATTACACTACTCTAGTGCTACTGAATCACATAGCATGTTTAATGTAGAGGGAAGTAGAAAGTATAGTCAGATTATACAAACTAGTCACCACATAAGTGACTAACATATACATCCACCTCATAAGTGGGAAAAAGACATCACATGTCATCATATAAAGTTACATCATGAACCAAGCATAAAATAGGAGTCCAAAAGAATATCCAGGATCACATGATCAATAACAAATAAGGTAGTGTTGGCTAAATTGACAAAATCCTTTGTTTTGATGATGACAAACATTTCATTCTTATCGATCTAACTTGCTACTTGAGTGTTGCAGGAATAAGGTGGATGACAAAGAATTGGGAAATCTATATGCTTGAATTATTGTTATTTCATGAATGTAATCAATTGTAAAACTTGTACAAACATATAATGTACAAGTACTTAGACATCATGTAAATCAAGCGTTAGATCTTTTCTAGCTAATCACCACACTTAGATAAGTCATCCCCTTCAATAGTGTCACATATCCACACTCATACATACACTTAGTACTTTAATTGAAACATTGAAACAGGGTCAATCTCGGTCGACAAAATCCTCGACCGAGACACTCTCGGTTGGAAAACTCCTCGACTGAGAAAGACCCAAGTAGTCGTTAGACACAGCAGACAAGGTAGTTGGCAGTTGGAGATGAACGTTGCAAACACTTGCTCCAGAGAGCCTATCGGTCGACAAACCCTCGACCGAGTAGGTGTCTCGGTCGACAATTTTTCGACCGAGATGGGTTCTGACAGCACTTGCAGAATTAATTAACTAGTCGTTGCTAAAGCAACTAAAAGTGTACCTAACGGCTAGTTAAGAACTTAGAATCCCCTATAAAGTGTCTAGAACGTCCTTAAGCACTTGTAGGTCATTTCTATAAATAGGACATGCCTTAGGATACCTAAACTCACTTATTCTACACTTGAGCAATCTTTGAGCATACACTTGCATTAGCAACCTATTTTGAGCAATTGAGCAATACTTGCAATTGGATAATCTTCTTCTTGCTCTAATTTCGTGTCCTATAGGCTAGTATCTCCTATCCACAGCAATCACACTTCCATATACATTGGTTAGGTGATCTACATGCTTGATATATGCAAATCAAGCCTTGTGCTTTAAAGGTTAAGTGTAATTTCCTTTTCCTTTCTTGTTCACTTTTATTGCTTGTACTCTCCTTGCTACTCCTAGGGTTGGAGGCTGCGGATTGGAGAGGGTTGTGATCTTCTTGGTGAAGAATGAGGCTTTGGACTACTTCAAGAAGGCTGGTGCAACGGGAGGCTACTTCTAAGAGGAAGGCTACTTCAAGGGGGAGCTTGGAGTTACTTCAAGAAGGCTGCCTCAAGTTGGTGCATCTACTTCAAAGTGAAGGTTGTCCAAAGGGGTGTAAGAAACTATTGTATTTTATGTAAAATCCTTGAAGAGGTAATAAAATAAATACTTTCAAAATCCTGGTTGGGTAAGCAACCGGGTAGTGAACTGACTACCTTAGTATTTGCTAAGGTAGGAACCACTCTAAATCCCTTGTCTCCTTCTTGCTTTTTCATTTGTGGTTGTTTGAGAGAAATAAGTATTGAATTATCTTTAAAACCCTATTCACCCCCCCCCCCTCTAGTGGTTTTTCAGGTAGTTCACATGAAGCATAATCTCAAAAGAAATAGACATGGTGTATAGGCTATTATCCATAGGACCAAGAGAAAGAAGAATATATGTTATTTCTCAACATAGAATAATAGGGGATGCAAACATACCTCAACTTTAGAGTCCAAAGTCACTTCTAGGTCTAAGCCTAGGCCTCCAAAGTATCTATGATGCATATATGTTGAGTTAGGGTTAGGTTTCCATTAATTATTCAAAACCCTAAAATCACCTTTTTATTAGTATGTGAATTAGGTTATCAAAACCATGCCATGTTTTAGGTTATATTATTTGAAGCCCAAAACATATTTTATTATATTTTTCTGACTTATAGATATTTAGTTATGAATTTTTAAGTTAATTCTTTTATAATTAGATCCATTGAAAACACAAGTTATTAATCATTAGATTTAGTCATCAAAACTTATATCATTAGTTAGATCTTATTTTTTTTATTCCAACGAGTATTTTTCTATATTTTTTTGGTCATTATGAAATTAGTTATAAATTTTTTAAAGTTGACCAATGAAAATATTCCAAATAAGCAGACCAGTTTCAAAGAGGAGAGAGAGTGTGGGCCTGAGTTGGCCCAACCAAAAATAGCCAACTCAGCCAGCCACTCATCCACAACAGTCGTTCCAGGCGCAAAGCAAGAAAAAGAAAGCAGGGTGAAATTATGGAAATACTCGCGGTCAAAAATCAAATCAGAAGAGGAAAATGGAGGGGTATTCGCGGTACATTGCATAGGGGATTCAACTCCTCGATACTTTTCCTCAACATAGATGGGGAGCATGGCCAGGAGCTCAAACCAAGGTGCCAAAACTAAGCAATCAACCTCCTCAATAGCTGCAGAAAAGCTCGTTAGCCTCACAACCTCAAACCGATCGCGATGAAACCAAAAACTCATTGAAACTGTGAAGAAACGATCAGCAGTTCAAAAAGAAAATGGGGAACTATAGATCGAGCTTACCTTTGTCTCTAATAGATTGGAAGTTAACAAAGTCCTTCAAGAGGTCCGTGAAGGCTTCAGGAGCAGACCTGGGCTATTTCTGCAAGGTCATGTAGCGAGGAACATGTCTGTCATGAAGCTCCGAGAAGCATAGAAACTCAGCTAGAGGGAAGGGAGTTTGGGCATCATAGAGGGTTTATATGGGAGGCTAGACACTTTATGTGGTTTCAGAGATGCTTATGGCATCTTCAATTGGATAGAACATCCTGGTGTAAGGAGCAGATGGCTACTATCACCAGAGATGAGAAACGAGTAAGGTAAGAAGGCTCGCAGAACTAGAGATGAAATTGAGTAGGGATGAGGGTTCCTCTAGCCCTGGCGATGGATTTGGAATCATTAAATAGGGGTTTGGGAGATGGAAAAGCTATTGTGACAAGTAGTCAGTTGAGGAGGAACCTTCCTAAATTGGGGGTTTCCATTCTAGGGTGACGATGGGTTCAAGGTCAGGGTCAAACAACCTGGAATCATCTCCAGAACACTATGGCAAAGAAATGATAACAAACTGTCCAAAGCTGAGAGAGATCCAATCCTCGAAAAATCATACCTACTGTTTACTCTCGTGCGATCTCCTACTTGAGGTAGGAGACAAAATCCATACCATTCAGATAAGATCAGACAGCTTACATGATGCGCATGATAACTTAAATTTTGGGGAAACAAAACCATAGTGTGATGAAAATATAATGAAAATAGGAATTTGAATAAAGTGTTGATATATATATATTGATTTTTTCTTCTCTCTCTTCATATAAGGGTTCAAGAATTATCCGATTAAGGTCAAATTTGGCACAGAGACCAATTAAGGCATGTAGATTCCGATTCCACAATTAGATTTTCCTTTTGAAGACTTTAGATGCATTATTTAATCTATTCTTTAATTACCTTTTCTCATGCATTAATGACACTAGGATTATCCAAATTAAGTGAAACTTCATCCATAAGTCATATTTAATGTGTTGGATACGAAATTGCCATCAATTTCACATATAGGAGTTGTTTGAGCATTTATTTAATATTTTAAAGGTTCTACACACTCTCTCTCTCCTAATTTCACCTTTTAAGCAAACTTTCTCCAAATTGGATGAAAATTCACCCAAAGTCTATATTTATTATGTAGATTACGAATCTAATATTATTTTCCTCTTTTGGGTTCATTTGTTATTTTATTTGATATTTTGGGGGAAAACGTCACATCTTCTTTTCCAATTTGAATTAAATGAATTATTATTATGTGAATAATGTGAAACTTGACTCCTAAGGCAATTAGGACCCAAGGAACATGATTTTAAACTTAGATTTCACTTTTGGGATTTCTTTTTATGAGATATGTCATATGGCCCATTAGTTCATTATTTATCCAATTAAGTTCTTTAATTTCTTATTATCATCCAAATGAGTCATATATGATTATTAAGAAAAAATTGTTATCTATTCCCTTATATACTTGAGGTGACATATTTTATGTTCCATTATTGGCATAGGTCTAAAACCTTAATCTTGTTTGGCTAAACCCAAAAAGATCAAACTTCTAGGGTATGATTCAAGATTTAATATGTTACAAGAGTAATCAAGTATGATTGAATACTTATGGCAATGAAATAAGCTCCTAGATGTGAGGAGTTATGAATTAGGGATTCAGTTGTTGAATAAAACCCTAAAGACCCTAATCGATTATAGTAAAAATCCTAACCCTAATTGTGAGAGGGTTGTAACTTGATTGAGTGATTATCTATAATACAATTGAATGTAAAGATAATAATATAAGCTCCTAGAGATAAGGAGTTATGGTCTAGGGTTGGTGATTGAATATACCCTTGGAAACCCTAATCAGTTGAAAAGAGAAACCCTAATCCTAATCACAAGAGGGAATGTAACTTGAATTGGCATGATGATAATAATCAGTGGTTACAATAATGAAATATTAACCATGAATGCCTTGTGGATATAGCCAAATGAGGGCTATAGTGGTCATAATCTGTTATAGCTTGATTATGCCTTATGAGGCCCATGGAATAATTGTTTCATAGAAAGAATATATATAGGTCTGATCACCTGGTAAAAACATAATAGCCTAAAAGGTGATGTTGTACTCAATGGTGAGTTTAAGGGATTGATATCCCATGATGAAAATGATAGGTTAACACAGAGGTGTTTTAATTGTTAAAGAATCTTAGACAATATGATACACCGTTCATTTTGTCATACTTGTAACTAGATTAAGGGATTTTTCACTTATGTCATGATTTTGATATTTAAATTGATATCTCTTTTATCATGAGACCCTAACCATGCAAGTGTTTTGAGATAATAAGCATAGCCAACTATGGGCTTGGTGATGTGACATTATATTGATTGAATGGGCCTTATGAGCCATGTAAAATACTTGAACAACGTGTATGATGTTTATACGGGTCTTATTCTCTAGAGTTGGTTGTTGTCTAATGAGAGGTGACATTGTTCAATAATAAACTAAGAAGATTGAAACCTTGTAGCATGTGATAATCAATTATATGGGTATGATGACCTAGAGATGATTGTTTCCTGATAAGAGGTGACATTGTTCAAAGATGAACTGAGGGTTTAATAGCCAAAACATGTGATCATGATGATGAAAATAATGAGATCCCCAGTAATATGTTTAAGGGAGTGAGATTCCAAGAAGGGTATAACAAGATATATTCCAATTGATACCAGATTTCTTGAAACATGTATTATGTTTTCCTTGGTAGTAATTACCGATAGTTCATACTTGTAACTTTATTAATGATAAAAGATACAATAATGCACTTAACCTATCAAGTGAACTAAAAATTTAGTTGCCCTGGCCATAGATCCATTTGGTGTCAAAACTTGTTGAATGGTGAAATGAGTTTAACTCAGAACGCATATTATTGTATATGTGGGGTACAAGTTGTATCCTGAATTCACGGGATTGGCTATGGGTCATACCCTGAATATTAGGATTGACTTTGGGTCATACCCTAACAAGAGTACAGTTAGGGATGAGCATCGGGCCAGGTTATACCGGGTTTTGTCTGTCCCAAACCCAAACCCACATTTTAAAGTGGGCCACAGGCCGGGTTCGGGCCCGGATAAAAATGAAAAATGTCAGCCCATACTCGACCCATTTAAGAATGTTGGGTTTCGGGCCAGATTCGGGTTTGCCCATATTACATCGAATGAGCATACCAAATTTTGCTAGATCCAACTTGCTAACATGGAAACTAAACTAGTATGATATGTATTTTATGATCAACCTTCAAAACAATATATATATATATATATATATATTGTGATAAATGTAGCCAGAATATGTACACCTTAGTTGTATGATCCCCTATAACAATGAATGGATATTGAAAGAGCAACAAATCATTTTCTCGTACATGTTAAAAAATTAGTGGAATCTATGATGTTGTGGCTTTTTGCTTCTCATCCTATATGTATATACAACGAAATGGGTTTTGGAAGGGTAAGAGATCATTTGTCTCCTACATGTGGGCATATGAGAAAAAAAATGAGCATAATCTACTATGCATTGAGCAAAAGATCATTTGTCCCCTACATGTGGACAGAGTGAGATCAAAACAATGAAATCAAGTATGTCTATATATATCAATGATAGTTATCTTACTAGTATCAATCCACTAATCATGTTGATTGATTATAGATTTTCTATGTTTCCATTGGTTGGATACATACTACATATTGTATCAATAAATCTATATGTTTTTCTTTCAAGACAAAGATAGATGTATACATCTATAATGTACATAAAATCTAATTTGGGTATTCGGGTTTTCGGGCCTGGGTTTACCTCCGCCCATACCCGGCCCAAATAAAATATGGGTTTAAATTTTAGGCCTGGCCCACCCATATTATAAATCGGGTTCGGGTCTGGATCGGGTTATGTGGGCTGGGTCGCGGGTCGGATCGGGTCGGCCCGACCCGATGCTCATCCCTAAGTACAGTTGTACCATGACTCAATAACATATAATCATGATTGACTGAAGGCCATACCTTGATAAGAGAACATGCTACGCATTATATCTTTATAGCGAAGAGCCTCTATACGCTAGGATAGGTAATTGTAGTTTGACTCATAATGTCTCTGCCACTCTCGTACTGACTGAGAAAGATGAGGTCATGGATTCCAGCTCTTCTGAAGATCTTTATGGCACTGATGCTTACTTCACAATGGTCAGTTGAAGCATTGAAGGTATATTCCCATCTCTGCAGGGCATAAGATTCATTGTTGAAAAATGTAAATCACCATATAGCATGTTTGTTTAAGGATCAAATACGGAAATTAATGGTTGAAGCATTGTTTTACTTTTATATTGTTTAGTTTGTAATAGTTATACATATACTTCATATTTCTTTTAAAAGTGATTAAATTATCTATTGCTCAATTGTAGATATTTGAATTAATGAGATGATGAGACTCCTCTACTCTGCATATAATAAGTAGTTATACATGTTTAATTCAATAAAAGTTTATTATGCTCTCATTCATAAAAGTTTAACTATGATAATAATAATAATGTTGGTGGGGAGTTATATCTCTTGTTGGGACTTGTTGTCTCATCCCGTGGGTTCCACAACTTTTTAGGTGGACGTGTATAAGAAAGTAGTGATCGTTTAGCTGAGAGTGAGAAATAACAGTAGGAACAGTAGCAGCAACTCATGTTGAATGTGTTGTTATGTTTCTAGTTTAATAGAGTCCTATGTGTCGTCCCTGTACTCTCTGGTCCTTGGGGGATAGTTTTTATATCTGGTTTTATGATCGAGCTGAGATTTTGGCAAGGAATGCCTCAATGTGTAGAGTTGTTTTTACGTATGTTTTGATAAAGCATATGTTGTCTCATATCTTTTCTATATGAAGGAATGTTGTATGTATAAGCAAACAATGGTGCATATGTGTATATGACTTTGGGCCTTTTTGTGAAAAAATCCTAAAGTGGATCTTTGTGGGGAAAATTTGGATTTAAGTTTTTAGTGATTTTTGGTAATTTGCAATTAATGGTTGCTTTCGTGTGGTTTTGAATGATGATTGTTATCATTTGGATAGTGGTTGTCACAGACACGATGCTCTTTCACGACCCATTGGGTCGTCAATCAATATGTGTGAATGAAGGGGTTGACTAAGTGTTAGTCAAGGAGATCGAGAAGTTTTTGGGTGGTGACGTTGTGATCTCATCGAGTGCAGGATCATCATTAGTCAATGAGAATTCATCAATCATCGAGTGTAGGCTCTTCGTTGGGTTGCAGATAGAAGGTTTTGATAATGGCTCTATCTGCTCATCAGGTATAGAATGTAGAACCTTCATTGTTCGACGAGAGTAGAAATCTTACCGTGGTGTTGATGTGGTGCACTTGTTGGGTGGATGAGGTATGCTCACCCATCAGTGGACAAATGTAGGGCCATCATCGGTCGATGGAAGGATGGGGATGGACTTTGTCAGTTTTGTTGGGCATTAATGCCATCAGTCGAAGGGAATGTTTCATTAGAGCAAACCACACATGGTGGGTAGGGTTGTTGGTTGGCCATTAAGGTCTGTGTCAATGAAGAGGTAGGCTGATGGGGATTCAGACTGATCATTTAAACTCTCCAAATTATCAAAAGCTTCCTGGGCACGCTAGTCAGTTAGTGGGACCACCATGTCCTAAGCTCGTTCACATACTAAGAAGCTTAATCCTTCCTTGGGAATCAATAGATTTAATAAAAACCCTTAATATTCACATAAAACTAAGGAAAACAATATAGAGGAAAATTCAAAGGTAATTTGAGGGATTTAAGTGCAAAGTTGAACTGATTATGCAGTTGAAACTAATATGAATATGCATTAATCAAAATACCTTGAACTTAAACGTTATTCATCCTTGAGTTACATAAAATTTGAAATAGTCACCAATTGAATACTTTCAACATCTGTGATTGTCTTGTATTCATGTCACCTTAGTTTCTTTGTTGCCAAGTATGGCTAAGTATCTCAACTTCATGAGATCATTGAACACATCTTGTAATATCTTCATTCCCAATTTTGTTTCCCAAAAACACTTCCTCCCCACAATTTCTAACAATAGGAATATTTAAGAGCTTCGTGAGAGTTTATAGGGACCCACAGAATAATAAGTGTACATCGGATCTGACACTAGTATTTTTCAAGAGAGCGCTAAAATTGAGGCATTCATTGTGCCTATATGTGGTAAAATGAATGAATGGGGTATGAAGGGAAGTAGAAAATCCCTCCTCTATCTGACTTTAGATTTTGTTTATTGTCTATAATTACATTGATTGCATTTTCTTAATGTGAATCTCTCCTCTATTCGACTTGGGTTTGTATTATTTTCCTTGTGTGCACATTGGCATCTTTTCTTTTGATTTGGATGGTACACCCCTATTATGTAGAGAGGGGTATGGAAGAACTGGATAGAAAGAAGGGGATGTGCCACCCCAAACTTAGGGTTTGGCACTATTTTTGTGGCTTTTTGTTTCTTTTTGGTTGGATGGAGATGTACAAAGGTGGAAGAAGAAGTGTAGAAGAGAGTTCAAATCACAATGCAACTTGATTTATAATTTCGTGGACATATTCATTCTCCTTATCTTATTGCACTCAAATAATGACTTGAAGTGATCAACGGGTGATTTTGTGCAATTGTTCCACTAGTCACTAGGAAGCATGATGTGTTTGATCCTCTTAATTTGATAGATCTTGCCATCTTTTTCTGGGAAACATGATGTTAGGATTCATAAGCTTTGCAAAGTGATTTCACCCATCAGTAGTTTTATAAGTTGTTCTCTTGAGGCTTTGCTACAAATAAGAGGGATGTAAAGATGAAAAATTGCATGGGAAAGAAAATTATTTGGTTAGATAATGGCTTCATTTGTATGAAAAGCATCAAAATTTCATCAAAATTCTATATAATTTTACTTTGAAAATAGAAAATTTTGATCAAAATTGTAATTATGGAATCTTAAGTTTGAAACATATAGGTATGGATGGAAAGTAGAACATGTGTCACTCACCCTCCACCCCAAATATAGAAATTTTCTTGTCATAAGAAAATACTAGATCTGAGATGGAGGGGAAATACCTTGCTGGTTGGACCATTAGATGTGGTTGCATTCCTATCAGCATCATTTCCTCCATATGAATTTGTGAAACAAAAATTGTTAGAATTTAATATTGCATCTTGCAATGTGTTATTTAATAGGTATAAAATTGTCTAGTCTAGAATTGAAAGCAGAAACTAAGGTAATGAACGGGTTGCCTCCCAACAAGTGCATGTGTTTTATGTCGTTGACTCGACATATTGGTTTCAATTCACTAGAGGAGCAAGTTTTGAGAGACTAAGGAGCAGCTCAAGACTCATCTTTTCCATTGTAAAATATCTCTTCATGTGTTGTCCATTTGTTATAAACTCTATAGACGTCTTACTCCATAGGAGAAATGCACCATGTAGGTAGATGTGCCTGATGATGTATGGTCCTGACCAACAGGATCAAAACTTTCCTGGAAAGAGTCTCGGTCACAAGATAAAAAGAAAAACTTGATCTCTGACTTGTATATCTTTCCACTTCTGATGACTATCGTGCCATAATTTTTTTTGGTCTTTATAGATCTGTATATTCTCATATGTTTCCATTATGAGTTCCTCTAGCTCATGTAGTTGTAGTAGTCTTTATTGACTAGCTTTCTTCATATCAAAATTTAGTTGCTTGGTTGCACACTAGGCTTTGTATTGGATTTCAATAGGGAAATGGCATGACTCTCCATAGATCAATCCGAATGGTTTAATGTCTAGAGAAGTCTTAAAAGTTGTCATGTAGGACTATACAGAATATTAACTTTGTTAGACCAATCCTTTAGATTGTGTCCTACAATCTTCTCCAGAGTGGCTTTGAGTTGGCGATTAGATACTTCTACTTGGGTGCTCATATGTGGATGATAGGGAGAAGCTACCTTGTAATACACACCATATTTCCTTAAAAGCACTTCAAAGATTCATTCCATGAAGTGCGAACCTCCATCATATATGACAGTATGAGGGACTCCAAAAAAGGGAAGATGATGCCCCATAATAGCTTGATAACATGATTTGAATCACTTGTCACGGTTGTTATAACTTCTATGCATTTTGAGACATAGTCGACTTCTACTAGGATGTAACAAAATCCATATGAAGAGGGGAATGTCCCCATGTAATACACACCCATACATCAAGATTTCGACTTCTTACTAGATCTTCAAGTGCATTTTGTCTCTCATGGTGATGTTTCTAGACATTTGACATTTTATCACAAGACAAAACAAAATTGTAAGCATCTTTTGATATCGTCAACTAGAACAATGCACATTGTAGGACCTTTAGTGTAGTCTTCCTAGAGCTCATCTGGCCTCTGGTAGGGACTGAGTGACATTATGCTAATATTAGAGGGGCTCCTCCTCTAGGATACAACATCGATATAGACCATCAATACATAGTTTCAAAAGGTATGGTTTACTCTAGTGATATTGTCTGACATTATGCATGAATTTCCTCCTTGTAGTGTTTGTGCTTTATGGATGAATAATACATGTGGTGAGATAGTTATCGGCATATCATGGAATGCTGCCAAAACTTTCTTGAGTTGATCATCTGGTAGAGAGTCATTGATGGGTACAATATATGTGTCATGAATATGAATGCAACTTATATGTTTAGAAACTACATTGTTACTTCCTTTGTTATCTCGCATCTCAAGGTCAAACTCTTTTAGAAGGAGAATCCATTGGACCAGTCTGGGTATTGCATCCTTATTTGTCAATCGATAATGGATCAAAACATGATTGGTATATATTATAACTTTTGAGCCCACAATATATGATTTGAATTTATCAAAAGCATATACAACTTCTAAGAACTCCTACTCCATAGTTGAATAATTTCTTTGGGCTTCATGAAGAGTTTTATATGCATTATAGATAACATGGTGTTTATTGTCTATGTGTTGACCTAAGATGGATCCCACTACATAGTCACTAGCATGACACATAATCTGAAAAGACTGAGACCAGTATGGTGCTTGGATAATGGGAGTTGATATAAGAGCTTGCTTCAGATTGTCAAAACTCTTCATGCTTTCTTCATCAAACTAGAATTCAACGTCCTTGAACAATAGGTTTGTCAATTGGCTTAGCTATCTTGGAAAAATCCTTGATGAACCTTCTATAGAAGCATGCATGACCTAAGAAGTCTCTAACTTATTTCATTTTGTTTGGAGGGCTAAGGTTAGCAATCACTTATATTTTTTCCTTGTCTACTTTGATCCTCGGTTGCTAACTCTGTGTCCTAGCACAATGCCTTCTTTCACCATAAAATATCGTTTCTCTGAGTCGAGCACCACATGTGCATCTTCACGATGTTTGAGGACCAGGGAGAGATACATGAGGCATGACTCAAATGAATATCCATAGATGGAGAAATCATCCATGAAAACTTCCATGATGGTTTCAGTCAATCTGGCAAAGATGGCTTCCATGCAACATTAGAATGTGGTTGGTAGAGACCAAAGGGCATTCTTATGGAAGCCTAGGTCCCAAATGGATAGGTAAATGTTGTCTTATCTTGGTCATCTAGATGGATTCATAATTGATAGTATCTATAACTTGAGGTGGGAAAAATATTCTTGATGAGCTAGACACTCCAGGACCTAGTCTAGAAAAGGTAAAGGAAAATGATCCTTGTGTGTAGATTTTGTTAACTTTCTATAGTCTGTGCACATCCTCCACCTAGTGACAAATGCGAGTGAAGATTAGTTCATTGTTTTCATTACGTACCAGTGTGGTACCTCCTTCTTTGGAATGACGTGTACTAGTCTTACCCAAGGTGAGTTGCAAATAGGGTAAATGATGCCATAAGTGAGCAAATTTACAACTTCAAGGTGAACCACTTCCTTCATGTTCAGGTTCAATTTGTGTTGGTTTTCTACAAATGGTTTGTGGTCCTCCACCATAGGGATCTTGTGCATGCATAGTGTTTGACTCAAGATCACTTATCTTGTAGCCAATGGCTTTTCATCTTGCCCTTAGTTTAAATAATAGTTTTCTTCCTACTCAGTTGTTTGATCAGAATTGATTATCATTGGGCAGACCTTCAGATCATCCAGGAACACATACTTCAGCCCTTATGGAAGAGGTTTCATCTTGGGGGCCTTTAGTGTTTCATCTTCCTCCTCGGTAAAGTAGACTCCCTTAAGTTCTTCAAATTCAGCTCTTGAGTCTTCTTCTATTGAGTCAAGATGAAATATTCATTGCTTCACTTGTTCATCAATTGACTCGCTAGATTTAGAATAAAAAGGGGAAGATTCTAGAGGGTATTCATATTCCAAGTTCGTCTGAGTGAGGAGTGAAATCTGTTGTATGTATTCTAATAAGAAAACTTCTATGCTTGGCCTCTTCATGGTGTCAAAAACCTTAAATTCAAATATTTCCTTCCCTAGCCTCAGAATAAGGGTTCCTACCTCCACATCAATCAATGTTCTTTCTATGGCAAGGAAGAGTCAGCCAAAAATAAGAGGGTACTTGAGATCTTCCTTTATGTCCATGACAATAAAATCACATGAGACGTAAGAATCTTTTCCACTTTGACTGGGAGAACATTAATGATTCCCATTGGGATAGTCATTAAAGAGTCATCTAGTTGTATTATCATGCCAGTTGGGAGCAATTAAGATAATCCTAGCCTCCTACACAGGCTATAGGTAATAATATAGATGTTGGCCCCAAGGTCATCTAATCCTTTCTTACATGTGGATTCGTCGATGTGGTGTGTGATCCCAAAAGATCCTAGATCCTTCTACTTCTTTGGAATTTTGTTCTAAATCATCTCAGATGTTGTCCTAGCAAGTTCCACCATCTCATATTCCTCAATTGTGTATTTCCTTTTGAGGAGCATATTCAAATACTTTTACCATGAGAGTATCTCTACTAAGGCGTCTAATAAAGGAATATACACATGAAGCTTTTTCATTGCCTCCTTGAACTTCATAAAGCAAGTGTCAAGATGCCTCTGCCTTAATCGGGCTTGTAATGGAGGAGGAGGCATGTATATTGGTATTATTGGTTTGGTTGCACTCTTCTCTATGAATAATGGTTCTTCTAAGTTAACCTTATGGGTGTTGTTGGTGACTACAATGTTTTCTACTTCTGCAGTTTGTGTAACTACTTCTAGCACTAGCTTTGGTACTTCTAAGTCTTGAATGATTACAAAATCATCCTCTTCTCTATCAATCACATGGGTCTTGGTTGATGCATATGTAAAGACTCTCCTGGTCATGTTGCAGCAACCTTCAGTTGTTATCAGTGTTTAAGGTTATCTTCTACCTGTAATACAAATGATCCTATAGGTGAGAAAAGACTTTCTAAACATGGGGACAATTGAGATTAAATAACCTTTTTGTAAGCTTGTTGACTTGCAATCATTGTCTGTTGCAACTGTAACATCTTCTTGATGGCTGAAAATTTATCATCAGGAGACGGAGCATTAGCATTTTGTCTTTGTTGTTGTTGTTGTTGTGGGATCTGGTTGGAATTCTAGTATTAATTGTAATTCTTATTCTAGAGGTTAGATCTGTAGTTTTCTTGATTTTAGAAGTTTTGTTGTTGGTTATTCTGGAATCTTAGAGGACCTAATTGTTTATTTCTATCTTGTATGAGTTGTTGTGACTTTTATGCTCCTGTAGGATTGTCATATTGAAAACCATGATGGATTTTGGTCTGATTGGGGTATAATACCCTGGTCTAAGAATATTATGAATCAAATTCAGATGCTCTATTTGATTGTTGTTTCCTAGAGTTGCATCATTTCTCATTACCATGTCAAAAAGAATATTACAAACCAAGATCGAGTGGTCAATGCCTTTGCATGCTTCACGATATTGTGTCACTGTCTCAACATGTTGTTGTTGGTGTGGTGTTGAAATTCTTCTCTCATATGCATTGAAATATGTCTCATGACTATCTTTCTTGATTGCTTGTAGCTTTAAAGATTATGTATTGGACTTCAACTCAAAACTACTTTCTACAGTAGCTACATGTAACACTCCCATGCCTCCATATCTGCCCCAGTTGGCTTGATTTTCAGCTCCAAGAGTGACTACCTTTCGTGTACCATGATAAATTTGGTACATGAAGTTTCCTTCAAATGAGGAGCCCAAAAACTTTTTGATAGCATTATCCACACCTCTATAGAAGAACTCGATGGCTGATTTTTAGAAATACCATGGTGCTGACATTTGTAGAGAAAGTCGTTGTACCTTTCCCATGCTTCTACTATAGTTTCACCTGGGACTTTGTAAACTGCATAATCTAGCCTTGATGGTGTATGCGAGGGAAGGGGGATATAGTTTCTAAAGGAATTTGTTCTTAACTTCTTCCCATGTGGTGATGGGATCACCTGACAAGGCATTGTACCAACTTCTGGCCCTGTTTGCAAGTGAATATCTAAAAATACATAGTCGAATAACATCATCAGAAATGCCATTTTTCTTAATCATGGCACATAGGTTGACAAATTTTAGAATGTTCTCTTCAGAATCTTCTCTTTTTTGCTAGGAAAGGGATACTTTGTAGCAACATGATCCAATGTGTCCTAATTTCAAAGTTAGGGACATTGATAGGAAGCAGTTGCATTGGATTTCATGCATCGATAGCCTTTGGGATTAAGAACTATTTAAGCTCCTTTTTTCACTCATCCTCTTGTGCAGTATCTTGGGTTGTATAGATTTCCTCTTGAATAGCAGCATGGGCTTCTTCTATAAGCTTCTCTCTCTGTGATGCAATGGACAAGTTCACCCTTCACATGACTTCCTCCTTGGCCACTCTAATTTGATTCTCTTTGTTTCAGAGATGGAAGGTTTGGTCTATCTCAGTATTAAAGCTTTATGCAATACTTATGCTATTGGAGTTTCTCATGCACTGTACTTGTGATTGAAGAATCCTCTACAGGTCAACTGGACGTAGAAAGATCGATTTCAAATGAATATGCGATGAATTCAAGGGTAAAATTAATATCCTAAATAAATCTTAATAAAATTGGATTATAACTAGAAAACTTCATTGTCACAAGCAACAACCTAGAATTTGATGTGGTTTTTTTCGCACAAGACAAATTCACCTAGGGTTGAAATCCCTAAGGTTGTACCAAAACAATGTGAAATAACACCACTTGCAAGTGGATGGGTCTTATCACAATATAGTTAAGGATTTACTCCCAAGGGACAATGTTTTTAAGAATCTTACTAGCTTATATCCAATTTAATTAAGACTAATTTAGAACCAAGAGTTTATTGGGTCAAATTAAACTACTTGTAAAGGAAAATATAAGACCAGTCTAAAATGGGTTTAGATTAATGGTGAAAGTCATTGGGTGGAATCAGGTTTCACAATTCCACACACACAATCATATCTACACCATATCCAGGCTTGATAAAACCACTCAAAAGGAGAAAAATCAAGATCCACCCAATAGGTATAAGAAATCCCATAGATATCTTCATGATATTGATGTTTCGTTAGTCACATATCATGTACCTACTACTCTAAAGGCATTCCTTCCAAAGTTCTCATCTGGGCATCAATCAAGTTACTCGATATTCGAACCTGAACATTGGACTTCTCACAACATAGTGATATAAGAGATCATGTAGAGTAGGTGATCAATCTAATAAAATACATTAAATGACTAACATTGAACTAAAAGAGTTATATACAAGCCATGGAACATAACAAATGGACATGCAAGAATGGGTACAGGGCTAATCCCCAGACCCTAGCAGGAAGGACTATTTTCTCTTCATGAAAAAAATAGAGAAAGTAGGGGAGAAGAAAAGGTTAGCCATCATCATGGTGGAGAAGAGAATCATGACCTAGTGTAGCAGTTATAGTCTTTTACCTCGATGACAAGCATGATCCATCCAAAGAAGAAGTAGGGCACCAACAATAGGTTTTGATGGTGTCATTCTTTCCTTGGCTCTTCACTTCTTTAACTATGTGTCATCAGAGAAGGGGAAGCTAATGGATGAATGGAGATATGTGCATTGGATCTAACCATGTTCATTATTGGAGGATGGATTTTGGTGATGAAGGAGTGTAATGGAGGATACAATAGAGGCATAAATGAAAGTGGTCATTGATGATCATCTCTTTGGTTGAACTGGAATGCAACAACATTTTAGCATCGATTGGAAGAAAATATGCACCTTGATGGAGGAGGGGGTTGGCTATTGTAGTCTCTAGGGTACGGAGCAGCAAGTTCTCTATCGGTCGAGAAAATCTGGGAGCTTCATTGGGTGTTGGTTGTAATACTCTTTCGATTGACATGATTTGGATGTGGTTATCATCGTCCCACTGGGTCGTCGATCAATGGAAATGAATGAACGTGTTGATTGTCTGTCAAGAAAGATACTAGGAAGTTTTCAGGTCACGACACTATGATCTCGTATGGTGATAGGATCACAATGGTTAATGGGACATCGTTGATCAACGGGTGCATGCTCTTTGTCAGGATGTAGAGAGAGACCATCAAGAAGCAACTCTATTGGCTTGTCAAGTCTAGGTTGCAGAACCTTCATTGGTTGATAAGAGTAGAAAACCCATTGGGGTTTTGGCACAGTGATCTCATTAGGCAGATGAGGTATGCTCACCCATCTGTGGACAAATGTAGGGTCATCATCAGTGGATGGAAGTATGGAGAGAGTCCTACGGGCCTGGACTCTATCGTTGTTGCAGGGATGATGCATTAGAGAAAACCACCCCATGGGGAGGGTGGGGGTGTTGGTTGGCCATCAGGGTTCAACATCATGAAGAGGTAGACCAATGGGGATGCAAATTGATCATCAAAATTCAGGTCCAAATTATCAAACGTTTCTTGGTCCTACTATTCAGTTACTGGGATTATCATGGCCTAAGCTTGTTTACAAACCCAGAATATTAATATTGCCATGGCAACTAATAGATTGTATCAAAACCCTAAACATTCATATGAAACCAAAGAAAACTATATACAGGCGATTTCAAAGGAAAATTGAGGGATCTAACTACAAAATTGAACTCAAGATGTGGCTTAAACAAATATGAATATGCATTCATCGATGCATTGCATGTCATTAAGCATAGAAACAAGTGCATATTGGGATATAAACTTAACCTCATGTGGTCAAAACTAAAAATCCAGACACACTAACATCCTAATCATGGGATTAGGGTTTCTAAAGTGAGGATAGTCAAATCTTGATATGCTACATGGTGCCTCATAAAATGTATCATGGGGAGGTTGCCAACTTTTGACATGTTAAATAAATGGGGACTTGACACCATACTTCTTACTTGCTTTGCAAAAATGGGGATGAATAGCAAGAAATCATTTTTTAATGTTCACATGCCAAATATATCTAGTGTATGTCTATTTTGAAATGTGGATGACAAGACAACCCCCTTAGCTCACTTGAGGATTGTTTAATGTGGATTCTCAACATGACTAGGAATAAACATGCTATGCAATACTATGGTGGCCTATGCATAACTGGTATTAGTTTCCTTATTTGGTATGAGAGAAATATTATGTTTGATCAAAGGGCTCTAGAGGGGGTGAATAGAGCTAAAAACACTTGCAAAAAATTGTTAGACCTTCAAGTTACTTCAACTAGCACAATTGCAAATAGTGAATTTGATGGCAATCTAAACATGCATAGCAAGGATGAAAGAGATTGAAACAAACACCTGAACAAGCTATTTAGAGTGGTTCCACTCTCAAAATTAGGAGAGAGTCAGTCCACTACCTAGAGAGGTCAAGCCCTAGGATTTGCAACCTAGGTATATCTATACTCCATTATAAGACATACAATTTGACCTTCCTTTTATGGGACAAGGATACCCATCTTCCCTTTGAGGTCAAGGGAACCGATAATCTTAGAACCAAGGTCTTACCATCCAGAGCTGAGTCTTATACCTCACTAAGGTCTTACCCACTCTTGCAAGCAGTTGGACACCTTCGCCAAGGAGATCCCCTCTTTGCAATGAGTCTTCTGCCTTGAAGGATTTACCCACTCCACTCTTTGACCTTCATCCTTGTCCTCCTCCTTCACTTGGAGAAGGTTTTTGCACCTTATTCTACATCTTGAAGAAGCTTGCACCTTCTCCTTCACTTGGAGAAGCTTTCACCAACTTGATCTTGAAGAAAAGGATTGGTAAAAGGAGAAGCTTTGATATCTTTACAAGTATATAATGAAGTAGCTCTCTCAGAGAAATCCTATCTCACTCATACGGATGAATTGAACTATAATCAAGAGAGAGAAAAGGGCTCGAGTGGACTGGATGCACTCACCTTTAGCAAGGAGCTTGAATAGCATGAAGGAGCAACCTTGGAATGAACTCCAAAAGGTCCTATTTTTTTAGGGTGTCCACTAGAGGGTAGGAACACTTAAGAATGTTTTCTAGCCATTTGAGATGTTGCAACGGATATAATTTTGAGTTTTACAACACTCCAATAGTTGGAATCACTTTTTCTATGTTTTTCATATTGTGCAGTTGGTCAAGTTTTCATAAAGGTAAATCGACCGATTGCACTATGCGCCAAAGCCAATTTGAAGCATCGATCGAGTTTGTTTTGTGTGGTAATTGAGCGATCGCTTGAAATTAGTTTTGCTAAGTGCAGGGATTGATCGAGTTCTGTGATGAAACTCGACCAAACCAAATAATTCTCAAATCCATGAAGGGGTCGGTCGATTTTGTATCTCAACTAACAAGCCTAAAATGAATTTTGGAAAATTCTTTTTGAGTAATCAAATGTTTGAATGAAGGGTTCCTAATTTTTTCTCGTCTTAGTTACAAGTCATATCATCAATACAAATGATTAAAAAAATCATCTAAGGTGGTTTGAAGTGTTTTGCACAAAAGTGTATTTGCATTGCTTTTGACTTGAACTAGAACAAGCTAGGGCTTGATGGATTTGATCCTTTTCATGTACCTAATACAATCTCAAACAAACATATCAGATACATATGAATGGAATGGTTAAGTCATTATCAAAATATGGACAATGTGTAATACTTAGGTTAACGTTCTCCCTCTTTTTGACAATGTAAACCATTCCTCAACATATTGACAAGGATATGAAAGTTAAACTTTTACCTTTGAGAAAGGATGTGAAGCTTAAACCTTTACCTTACGAATTGCTAGGGGATACAAGAATGAACAATGTTAATCCCCCCCCCCAATTCATGGTTGCCTATGCCTGCATGGTTAGTCTTTCCACAAATAATCATAGCACATGTACATACTATATGGCCCTCTAGAAAGTCGCATGATATGTAGATAATTTGACAAGAAAAGGATCATATATAGGCAATAAATTAATATGGTTGAGTTCATTTCTCCCTTGTGGTACCTACAGTACAATTTCTCTCCTCTTTTGTCATTTCAAAAAGGCATGGGTAGAAAAGATAAAAACACAGGTCTTCTCCACAGGCACAAGCTAAAACAAGTAACCCCATATAGAAAAATATGGGAGAACAGAGACAAGCAAAGAGAAGCAAGCATCCAGTGTCATAATCAAAATATGGGATAACATACAAAGAACTCATTGGATAAAGTCAATCATAGAGTTAAGTTACATGAGATTGAGATTACAACACTAAGCATGTCCTCTTGGAATAAAACTACAAACCAACAAGAAATGACGAGATGATAAAATAGTATGCCTCATATACACAGTGCCCAAATGTATAATACATGATAGTCTACAAAAAGATACATATATAATCACTCTAAGAGACTATAGAACTAAACATCAATGTCATCTATGACATCAACTGGATCCTCATTGTCCTGGTCCTCAGGCTAATAGTCCTCATCATCATTGTATGGTGGTGCAGAAGCAGTGGTGGCCTCACCATCATCATCGGAAGAACCAGCAAAGCCATCATTAGAACCATAATCAGAACCATCATCAACCCCAGCATCCTCATCCTTAGTGTCCTGGTCTGGTGTATCCTCATTTGTAGGAGGTCCAAAAGCATGACTAGGCCACCTAGCATTCTGTGTAGCCCATGACATGCCACATTCATGTAATGTTTGTGCTTGCAGAAATGTGGGAGAAGATGTCCAATCAAAATTAGCAAGTAGAGTGGTCGTGGGAACAACAGGCAGAGCCAACAGAGGAAGAGCACTGGGGGCAAGACCATGTCCACCATCAGTAGCATGGATGGTAGCGGAAGTAGGAGAAGGTGGGGGTCAGAGTAGAACTGATTGTATGCATAGGAGGCATAATCAACTCTAGGGTACGCATGGTAGGTAGGGTAGGGATGGCTACTGGACAAGTTAATGTGAGACATGACCTAGAAAAGGTCCTGGTGAATTTGATCCTGAACCCTAAGGTTATAGGCATGTTGATGAATCATGTATCCCATGAGGACTTCATTAGATATAGAAAAAAGAGGCACAATCAGGGCAGGGTGGTGATGATGGAGGTGTTGAGGTGGAGTTGGAGGCTCCAGGTGTGGTAGGGGAGGTAGGAATAAAATTCTTCCACATTGTGGTCTCACTAATTCTGACTCCTTTTTGACTAGATTTGTAGTGGAGATCATGGAAAAGAGACTTTTGAGTCATTGAGGCAAAGAGACCACAAATCAAGGCAGGATAAGAAGGATGGGTTCCATAGTGTTCTTGCTGGAATCAAAGTAGGTCATGTGATGAAGGATGTAGCGAGATCAGTTGACTTCGATATTCTTCAAAAGATAGTACATTATCACAGCGGTGTTTCCTACAATCTCCAATTGATTTTTCTTTGGATGAATATTGTAGTTTACCACCTATGAAATAAGACGGTTTTTGGTATCAAGGGAAGAGGATGGAAGGGTTGACTTCTTCCTCTAAGGAAGATTGGGCTTCTTCAAAAGCTTATGGATGTCAGGAAGAGTAAGATCATAGCTTTTGTAGAATTCCTCGGGGTCAAGAAGGTCATGATAGTCATAGTAGTCAGACCTCCATGTGTCGATAACCTCACTAACATTGAAAAAGATATTCAAGGAATCTTCAAAGATGGTAATTTTGGTATCGACTATCATAGAAGTCAGAAATACCTGAGCATCAGGTGGTGCCACATATGTAGTGTAATTACATTGGAAATTTGCATAAAACTCATGGATCACCTTGGTGCTAGTGATAGAATTTTAGAATCATTGGCATTATACACATAAAGCACTAAGGTGATGGGTCAAAAACACCTCAGCGACCTCCTTGATAACCTCACTCGTGGTGAAAGGAGGTTCATATAAAGCTCAAAAAGGGAAAGGATTCCTAAGGAGGAGTTCCTTATAGCGATTTAGAGCTTGAGAGGATATGAGGGAGGTGCCATCATAGGATACAGGGCGAGGAGCTGAGGAAGAGGATTTTGCTCTAGTAGGGACATCTCTTTTCCTATGGTGTGAGGCCATGTAGGCAGATGGAGAAGAAGAGATAACCAAAGGACAAAGAAAAAATAACAAGCAGGTTTCCTAGCTACCTAGGTTGAGATATGAAGAAGTAAGGAAGGCTAGACAGAGGATAGGAGAGGAAAGGCAAACCTAGGGTTTGAGATCTAGACTAATGGAGCATGGGATCAGTCAACTTTTCTCTAGTTGAGAGGGAGAAAAGTTGGTCGATGCCCTTTTTTAATTGTGTGATCGATCAAGTTCTGGGGATGGGAAACTCGACCAAACAGGCAATTCAGCTAAATTCTCATATGGTGATCGGTCGAGTTGTTGATAGGATAAACTTGACCAAATGGTCAACCAGTTTAAAGCTTAGAAAATTTAATTCCAAGACTCTAGGGTGCCACATACATGTCGTTTTCTAGACTACGATGTATTTTAGATATTGAGGCACATTTCACTCATCATAGGGTACTGTTTTGTAGGGAAAAAAAGTTATCCACAAAAAATACCCAAAAACAAGTGAAACAAGGCATGAAAAGATAACAATTCAGCACATAGAAAACATAGGGTGAGCAAGATATGAGAAAAAATATATAGGTAAGAGAAAAACTAGTTAGAAGGCATTTGAATATCATCAAGATTAGTTATATGTAGTTTTAATCTAATAAAAGCAAATTTCTCTCTAGCTAGAGGTTTAGTGAAAATTTCCGCAAGATGATACTCCTTATCCATGTGTGTGATATAAATATTTTTTTTGGCAATGTGGTCACGAAGAAAATGATGATGTACCTCCATATATTTGGCTCTTCTATGCAATACAGGATTGTAAGACAGATTAATTTCACTGGTATTATCACAATAGATAGGAGAAGCATCCAAATAAATGCTAAAGTCTTGGAGCATTTACTTCATCCATAGGACTTGGGCACAATAACTCCCAACTGCAATGTATTTGGCCTCGATAGTTAAAAGAACCGCAATGCTTTGTTTATTGTAGAACAAAGAAACTAGGAAAGGTCCTAGGAAGAAGCAAGTGCCACTTGTATACTTTCTATCAATCAAACAACATGCATAACAGCATCACTATAAGCTGTAAGAGTGAAGTCCCTTGATTTGGGAACCATAGTCCAAAATTTTGAGTTTTGGCAAGATACCTCAACATCTTCTTAACTGCTATGAGATGTGATTTTCTTGGACTTGATTGAAAGTGAGCACACAAGCAAACACTAAACATTATATCAGGTCTAGAGGCAATCAAATAAAGTAAACTTCCAATCATACCTCTATATATCTTCTCATCTACCTTTTCTCCTTGCTCATCTCTTTCAAGCGTGGTGGTGTTTGACATGGGGGTGTCCATTAGCTTGGTGTTCTCCATCCCAAAGTGCTTAAGTAGTTTACTGGTGTACTTACCATGGTTGAAGAAGTTCCCATCTTTCGTTTCTTTATTCTGAAAGTGGAGGAAGAAAGTAAGCTCCTCCATCGTGCTCATCTCAAACTCACTCTACATAAGAGCACTAAACTCCTTGCAAAGATCAAGGTTAGTTCCGCCAACGATAATATCATCAAAATAAATTTGAATAATCAAGAAACTACTAGAAGTGTGCTTTAGAAACAAGGTAGAATTGAATTTTCCCATAATATAGCCATTGTATATCAAAAAGTTCTTTAGTTTCTCATACCAAGCTCGAGGTGCTTGTTTGAGTCCATGGAGAGCTTTTTGTAACAAACAAACATGGCTAGGAAATTTATCATGTTCAAATTCAAGAGGTTGAGCAACATATACTTCCTCCTCAAATGTACCATTCCAAAACACACTTTTAACATCTATTTGATAAAGCAGAAAATTCTTATGACTAGAAAAGGAAAGCAACATTCTAATTAACTCAAGTCTAGCTACAATTGCATATGTTTCATCAAAATTAATACCTTCCTGATGATTGTAGCCTTGAGCAACTAATCTTGCTTTATTTCTTACCACTTTTATGTTTTCATCAAGCTTGTCGTGGTAGACCCACTTGGTGCCAATGATCTTTCTATCATAGTCTTGGCACAAGAGTCCACGCTCAGTTCTTCTCAAACTATTCCAACTCTTCTTACATGGGTAGGATCCATTCATCATCCTTGAGAGATTCTTTGACATCTTTTGGCTCAAGTTGAGAGATGAAGGCGTTGTCAGCTTGTTCTTTGTTAAATGCAGCCTGTGTCCTCACCCTTTCAAAAGGATTACCTATGATGATATATTTAGGATGATGCTTTGTAAAGCAGGTAGTAGAATCCTTCTTCTCTTCTTCTTTCTTTTCTTTATGAACCAATACCTCTTTTCCTTTATCAACAATGTTGAGCTCTTTCAAGTGAGGGATCACCTCATATACATCATCATTAACAATATTCTTGGAAATAGAGGGGCTAGCCTCAACAAATCTAACATTGGTTGATACTTCTACTTTACACAATTTAATGTTAAATACTCTATAAGACTTGCTAGTAGTGCTATAGCCAATAAAAAAAGCCTTGTAAGACTTCAGATCAAACTTGTCTAAGGAATCCTTGGTATTCAAAAAAAATAAGGAGAACCACAAATATGAAAGAAATAAATGGAAGGCTTTCTATAATGCCATATCTCATAGGGGTTTTCTTTAACGAAGGATGGGTAAAAATCCAGTTTTGCACAAAACATGAAGTACTAATAGCTTCAGCTCAAAACTTTTTTAGAGTGTCATACTCTAGAAGCATGGTCCTAGCCATTTCCTATAGTAACCTATTCTTTCTATGTACAACCCCATTTTTTAGGTGTTTGCGGTGAAGAAAAGTTATGTGCATATCTAGATTCCTCAGAAAACCATTCAAACAAGTCACTTTCAAACTCTACCCCATGATCGTTGTGAATAGAGATGATCTAAAAAGAAGCTTCATTTTCAACTCATTTGCAAAAAGTAAAGAAAACCTCAAGAGTATTACTTTTTGAAACAAGAAAGAAAGGCTAAGTATAGTGAGAAAAGTCATCGACAATCACAAGACAATACTTGCTACCACGAAGCCATTGCATACACATTGGTCCAAATAGATCAATGGGAAGAAGCTCAATAATTCTTTTGGTGCTAAGGACTCCTTTGGATTTGAAGGAGGACTTGGTTTTCTTTCCTTGGGTATAAGGTTGGCATTCCTCATCCTTTTCAAAATCCAATTTAGGAAACCCCATTACCAAATCCTTTTTGCTCAACTTCTTCAATTCATGCATATTTACATGACCAGGCCTACGGTTTTAAAGAGAAATATCATTCAAATTGGCAACAAGACTTCTACCAACAATAGGTTTAATAGATTTGAGAGCAATAACATAAATATTTCCATTTATAGTTCCCTTATATATGACATTATAGGAGTGGAAATCTAGAAGCAAGTATTCTAATGAAGTAAAGAGAATAATATAACCATTATCACATAATTGACTAAAACTTATCAAATTGTGATGTAGGACGTCCACAAGGAGAACAGTCTTGATACAAAGTGAATCACCTACATCACCCTCACCTATCACTTTACCCTTGTTGTTGTCCCCAAATGTCATCGATCCTCCCTTCTTCTTAGGGAATTGACTGAAATGGTTGATCTTTCCCGTCATATGTTTTCAACAACCACTATCAACAATCGATTTTCCTTTAACCTACAAGAATTGGTGCCCAATTTAAACTTAGGGATCTGGGGTTAGCTTGGGGAGACACTTCATCTTTGGGTTGGTCCACTTCTCCCTGTAAGGAAAATAGGTAGAATAGTGTTCATCGATCTTACAATGAACACACACCATAGGGTTCTTAGAGCCAGATGATGACTCTCCATGGAAGATTGGAGGTCCCTTTATCTTCTTCTTACCCTTTCCTTTGCTATTTGAAGAACCCTCACATCCTAAACCACTGGTACCACTATTTTTGGTAGATTAATCCAAGACTTCATTAAGGGACTTCTTCCCTTTGAGGAATTTTTGCAAAGTGTCTCTCACCTTGTGATTACCATTGGTAAGAGTGATAAAGTTGGAAGGCAAACTAGCAATATTATCACTAGCATGATGCAGCTCATCCTCTAAGCAGAGGGCTTTAGTCAAATAGGAATCTTTTTCCAAAGAAATAGAAGCAACTTCATTTTAGGAAAAATAGGTCTAGAAGTGAGCACGCAACCTAGCATTTTCAGTTCTAACCAATTTAAGCTCATCAAGATAAATTCTATTTTCATCTCTAAGAGCATCACAAGCAAGCTTAAGATCATCATTTTTAGTTCTAATCAAAGCAAGCTCATCAATGTGAGTCAGTTCTCTCCTTAATACTATTGATGTTCTTAAGGTAGATACCATTCTCAACTTCAACCCCATTGTATTAGAGCTCAAGATCAAGAAATTGGCTTTGCAAGGAATCAATGCTCTCAAGATGAAACTTCTCATTATGCTTAAGAGAATCAATTTTGGAATACAAATCATAAATGATATTTTCTAATCTCTTATTTTTATACTTGCATTGAGAATAGAAAGAACGGGTAGCATTAAGCATGTGAATAAGAGTATCCTTATATAGTTCATGCAACCTTACCTTACTTACCTCATCAATGTCTTCACTTGTAGAGGCCATGAGTGCAAGGTGGCATTCTCCCTCATTAGATCTTGCATCACTAGAGGAGGATTCCTCGCAAGCCACATGAGCTGCATCCTTACTCCTTTTGTCCTTTTTATCCTTCCTCCTGTACTTTCCTTCCTTCTTGTAGTCATCCTTCTTCTTGTGGCTGCTCTTGTGGTAGGCCTTCATTGCCTTGGGACAATCATTTGCAGTACCCCTTTTGACCACATTCATAGCATCTAGGAGTAGGGTGTGAGGAAGACTTTCCCTTGAAGTACTTGCCCTTGGAGTAGTTTGCTTCATGATTACTAGGGTCGTCATATTCACTTGAGGAAGGATGGGAGGACCAGAATGAAAGTTGTTGTTGAAGGATCATTACCTCCACTTGAGCTTTGAAGGCATTGTCTTTGATCTTCTTTGATTCCTTCTATTATTGCATTTCATCTACATCTTGTTTATCAAGTCTTGGATCACGAGCTTGAAGGTTGGCAATGAGCTCCTCAGTGGCTAACTCTCCAAGACTTCTAACTTCTTTTATGGAAGTCACCTTGGGTTCCCATCTCTTGGTAAGATACCTTAGGACCTTTGAGTTGATAGTTCCTCTCTCCAAGGTGTGTCCCAAGGAAGCAAGCCCATTGATGATGGTGTTGATCCTTGAGTACATCTCGGCCACTCTTTCCTTCTTGCCCATCCTAAAGTTTTCAAGCAGTCCATTGAGAAAGTAGATCTTTGATTCCTTGACTTGTTGTGTGCCTTCATAAGTGATGCACAACTTGTTTCAAACCTCATGGGTTGTGTCCCAAGATGAGAGGCGGTTGAACTCAGAGGGACTGAGGGCAGCATAGATGATGTTTATCACCTTGGTTATCAGTTGTGCCTTCTTGAGTGTAGCTTCATCCCAAGTAGCTACATCACCCGTCAACTCCTTGCATGGAAGAATCATCACCTTCCACATGTCATAATTCATCCCTTGAAGGAAGAACTACATATGTCATTTCCAACGAGAAAATTTGTGTTGTCAAAGACTAGGGATCTCATGGGGAAGCTTCCCTCTAGGTTGAGGGACTCAAATAAGTCACCATCTTCTCGTCTCATGGGATATATATCAGAGAAGACTCTGGCTCTAATACCACTTATTGGATCAAAGGGCTCTAGAGGGGGGTGAATAGAGCTAAAAACACTTGCACAAAAATCATTAGACCTTCAAATTACTTCAACTAGGCACAATTGCAAATAGTAAATTTGATGGAAATCTAAGCATGCATAGTAAGGATGAGAGAGATAGAAACAACCACTTGAACAAGCTATTTAGAGTGGTTCCACTCTCCAAACTAGGAGAGAGTCAGTCTACTACCTAGAGAGGTCAAGCCCTAGGATTTTACAACCTATGTATACTTATACTCTGTTATAAGACATAAAATTTGACCTTCACTTTCTGAGACAAGGATACCCATCTTCCCTTTGAGGTCAAGGGAACCAATAACCTTACAACCATGGTCTTACCTATTTGTAGCTAGAGTCTTCTACCTCACCAAGGTCTTACCCACTCTTGAAAGTAGTTGGACACCTTCGCCAAGAAATCCCCTCTTTGTAACGAGTCTTCTGCCTTGAAGGATTAACCCACTCTACTCCTTATCCTCCTCCTTCACTTGGAGAAGCTTTTTTCACATTCTTCTACAACTTGAAGAAACGTGCACCTTCTCCTTCACTTGGAGAAGCTTTCACTAACTTTATCTTGAAGAAAGGGGTTGGGAAAAGGGGAAGCTTTGAGAGCTTTACAAGTATACAATAAAGTAGCTCTCTCACACAGATCTTCTCTCACTCATATGGATGAATTGAAGTGTAATCAAGAGAGAGAAAGGGGGCTCAAGTGGAGTGGATGCACTCAACTATAGCAAGGACCTTGAATAGCATGAAGGAGCAACCTTGGGATGAACTCCAAGAGGTCCAATTTATAGTTGAGGGTGTCCACTAGAGGGTATTTACACTTAAGAATATTTTCTAGACATTTGGGTTGTTTCAATGGATGTAATTTCGAGTTTTGCAACACTCCAATAATTAGAATTTTTTCCATACAGTGCAGTCAATCAAGTTTCATAAAGGTAACTCGACATATTGCATTATGCACCAAAGTCAATTTGAAGCATCGGTCGAGTTTTTTCTATGTGCAACTAGACTGATTGCTTGAATCAGATTTTGCTGAGTTCAGGGATTGGTCAAGTTATGTGAATGTGAAACTCGAAAGAACCAAAGAATTGTCAAATCCATCAAGGGACCGGTCAAATTTGTATCTCGACCAATAAGCAGTCTGTAATGAATTTTCGAAAATTCTTCTTGAGTGATCAAACATTTGAAATAAGGGTTCCTGATTTTTCTCATGTTAGTTACAAGTCATATCATTAATACAAATAATTACAAAAATCATCTCAGGTGATTTGAAGTGTTTTCTACAAAGTGCATTTGCATTGCTTTTGAGTTGAACTAGAACAAGCTAGGGTTTGTTGGATTTGATCCTTTTCATGTATCTTATACCTAAAACCAATCTCAAACAAACATATTAGATACATTTGAATGGAATGGTTAAGTGTGTATCAAAATATGGACAATGTGTAACACTTAGGTCAACATATTATGCTTCATAGTGATAAAGAGAAATATAATTTTGAGATTTTGGAGATTATTGTAAATACTCTCAGAGAAATATTTAAGGTCATATCTAAAATCTATAAAACATATTAACTAGGTGGGGATACATAAGTGGGGTTTCCAAACTTGTTTCTAAGACACACCCGCCAAAATCATATAAATACCCTAAAGATGTGAGAGCTCAATATAGGCACATAATGGATATGCATATATAGAGAGAATTTGAATGTATTTGTGAAACTTCATTGTGGGTTGCAACCAATTTAGTTTTGATCTCAAAGTCTAGTATTAGCCCCTAGCCTAAAAACCTTATTTGATTAATATGGTCCAATTTTGACATTATAAGAATTTTTTATTATTCCCAATTTATAGAACAGATTCCCCTAAGGTTAGCGACCGATAATCCCAATTGAGAGGCACTGAGCCATTTCCTCATCTCCTAAGGAGATATCACACCATCAACCTCAAATGCAACATAGAGGTTCATCTTCAAACAAGCGTTCAACCCATGAACATGCAAGGTGGGTGAAAATAGACAAAATAATACAGTTCTCCTCCCACTTTATTTTGGATATAGAGAGAATGTTATGATATGAGCACCAACTAATCTCTCTTATGGTATCATACATAGTTTCTACCCCATTTTCATACCTTACTGACATCTCAAGTTCTTTAACTACTGATGTCAAAATTTTCATTGATTATTTTCTCATTTTCCCTTGGAATTGGCAATGGAAACATTTGTAGATGTATGGGGTTATCTAGAACCTTTCCAACAGAAAAAGCATTCCCTACACATAATCTTTTGGTCGTAAATTGATCTTGATTTGTGGTCTTTTAGAGTTTTCTTATGATTTTCTATGTTTTCCTTTATTAAATTTAGTGGCAAATCCATTTTAATCCTCTTTGTACCCAAACTATGGCCCTCTCTAATTCCATGTTTTTTCTGTCCTTACACATTTGCATAGTGCCTTTTTTGTAGGATCCATATTGTTTCATGATAAATCTCATAGGGAAATACCCATAATGGAAAGTTATGAGTGATTTTACTGAACATTTGAGATGTAAATAATTTTACCAATATTGATATAATGATCATGCTAAACGAATATTGGTTTTGTAAATATCTTTTGCACAAAGGACAACTTATCTCAATCAAAAGTTAGCATGATGCTCAAACAAGTATAATAGATTTAAGGCATATATATTGTAATATCATTAATTTGATCCATAATATCAAGAATGGAACTAAAAAATATAAAAACTTCAAGTAATATGTCACAGTGTAGTTGGTTAGGCATAACTAGAACAAGGAAAAAGAAAATAATATCAAAACTTCAAGTTGATCGGAACATCATTAGAACTAGAGGAATGAGAAACTATCAAGCTTCATATATCAATCTCATTGATTATAACATACTCTCATATATAAATACTAGAAAAGAACATAATTAGAGGCCTTCCATTCCTCATCACATTTTTCATAGACTCCCAACATATCAAGTTTGTTTTCTTTAAATGATTATCTAAAGAGTGGATAGAGAGAGAGGAAGCATGTTCTTTGCATGTAAGAGGGTACATATGTACAAGTTGTTATGAGGTGTAGGGGGTGTATTTATGGGCGAACGAAGCATCTAGAGATACATGACCAATCCTACTACGACATGGGAAGGTATGGTAGGGTTTGGATAAAACATAGTGGGTGTGAGATTATAGCAGTCTACCACTCCCACTTTTTATGCATCTCATATTTCACCAATGCTTCTCCTTGGGCCCACCACACGTGCGTGTGGCAGGTTATGATAATCCAATCTGATGAAAATTCCATAGATTATATGAATCCACCATTGTTTCTTGAGGGAAGTCAGCCCACGACCCTTTATTTTTCATGAGGGATATGACTGGTCTAGGATTATCCCTGGTTTTATTAGTTTTGTTCTAGTGTCATGGATTATATATAAGAAGAGGGAAGGAGAGGTTAAGAAAATTGTATGGACAACACGATACACACCTCTAGATAATTACTTGTCCTTATTTCTTTTTAGATGACAAATAAAACTTGTATGCTTAGTTACTCAAAAATAAGAATATTACAGTCTAATGGAATTCAATTGGATAAAATATCTTAGGATGGTTCTTCAAAAACCCAATGAGTTTGATATGTGTGAAGTCAATAATATTATTATTTTCTATCAACAAAGACCAAAGGAATGAGATTAATGAGTGGATGATGAAATTAATTCTTGTGAGATACGCAATATGGGAAAAGGATCAAGAACTTGTATACAGTGGGAGATTGATTGATTGTCAATTCTTTAGGAGCAAAAAAAGGTAGGGTGTCAAAAGTAGTAAAATCTGAGCAACCTATTTGGTAGAACTCATTGTGTTAGGTTGTTGATGCAGCAAAATAAGCTACATGTTTTCCCAAAAAATCCCAATACGGAGACAACTTCAAGATCTCAAGACATCATATAAACATTAGTCTTGAATTCCCATCTAAATGTTGTTAAACACAAGATCTAGTTCTAAAGCGTTGGCATTATTGTTCTTGGTTTTGTTGAAAGCATCCATCTTTTTATATTGTGAAAATAGTGAAGCCCGCTCCCATAAATAGGAGGGGAAACAATAAAGAAGCACACAACAACCCTAATGGGTCTATTATACTTAGGTCCATATTACATAAGAATTAAGTAAGAGGGAAAAAATAAAGGGAATAAAACAATTAATGATAAATATACATCTCAATATTCCCCCTCAAGGTGGAGAATAGATATCAATCATGCCCAACTTTCAACACAACTCCTCAATTCTCTTTCTAGAGAGAGGCTTTGTAAGAATATTTGTAGTTTGCTCATGTGTAGGTAGAAAAGGGGTAGTTTTCTTCTTAGTCAGCACAACATCCAAGATAAAATGACAATCCACCGCAATATGCTTGCTCCTTTCATGAAAGACATGATTACTAGTAATAAAAGTAGCAACGAATTGTCAGAGTACATTATAATAGCATGAGTGGTGGGAAATCCAAAGTCAGAAAGAAAAAAAAATTATCCATAATAGCTCACAAGAAGTATGTGTCATTGCACGATACTTGAATTTTGTACTAGATCTAGAAACAACATTTTTTTCTTACTTCTCCAGGTAACCAAGTTACCCCATACAAAGTTACAACAGCTAGAGGTGGATCTCCTATCATATTTACATATAGCATAATCCACATCAGAATATATATATATATATATATATGCCCATTTATTTTATAAAATAATCCTTGTCTACGTGCATTCTTTGAATATTTTGTACTCAACATGCAAATTTCCAGTGACACTACCTAGGACAATCCATGAATTCACTAAGAACACAGACATCAAATTATATATATATCCTAGTAATAGTAAGATATACAAATTTACCAACCAAGTGTTTATAACTAAATTTATCTTCTAAAGGATTCTATCTTGTACAAATGGGAAGAGTTTAGTCCCACATTGCTCACTCCTAGAACTTTTGTGGTCCTTATATGTAGGATCACATGTGACTCAAGTATTCAAATGATCCTAGGGGAGAGTATGATTACCTCCTTAGTGGGTATGGTGACCACAACACACACACGTGTGTGTGCGCCATGCAAAGATATGCCTAGCCATGCCTCACCTCGCCTCATTTGGCCTGGCTTGGCCGGGCCGAGCAAGCTCGAGCTCAGGCTTGTGTCTTGTGGGTTGTGGGAATTGTCTTCTGTCTTCCGTCTTCTTTTTGCATAAGGATACAACTATATAATTAATTATTAATTTAATTGACTCCTTTAACTATAGGGGAGACTACAGGTCTGCAACCAATAATTCCAATTTCCTTAAGTAAGTATAGTGTATACTTTCTTTGTGATAAAGATACTCTATCTTTTTTGTTGGTCAGTCAAAACTCTTATTTCTTTTTCTTTTTTTCAAAAGTGTCTATACAAACCTGAGCAGTGTGAACAAAACCATGCACACCCTCAAAAGAAATACAAAGAATACAATATAATTCTCAGACTAAAAACCAGTCCACATAGTTGTCCTTCAACCGATCTTCAGAGAACAGAACATCCACACCAGAAGAGAGGCAATCAGAGGGCACAACTCACCAGCAAACAAAGGAACATACAAAAGGAAAAGAAGCCTATCTTTACATTATATGTTGTCAGAGTAAGAACCGAGTAAAGTCAAAATATCATCACTAACAAAGAAACCTTCCGAGGGAAGGAAACCTTCCGAGCAAAAGTGAGTTAGAAAAACAAGCCCAGGCCATCCACTCCAAGGACAGACATATCAGGAAGCTCCAAAAAGACATAGCCTTCCAAAACAAATGTCTTAATAAGACCAGGAAAAAACTCTAGAAGAAGACGTGCCTAAACAGAACAACAGAAGAGCTCACAAAAAAACTTAGGGAACTCAACCTCCTCAAAATTGGAACAAAACGAACAAAAAAATCTCAAAGAATAAATCCTCCCCAAAGAAAGATCCCTCTTGGAGAGTACAAAAGCAGTATATCCTCCAAACAAACACCCACAAGGATATACAAAAGAAGAGAAAGACACAAGACCAATTAGCAGCACTGAAAGTCCAAGTTAATCCTCTTGCTAACTATGGAAGTAGAAAGCTCAGATTTGTTATGAGCTCTAAAATTCCTCTCTTTCCAAACATGGAAGAGGGTGCACATCAACATCTTCTTATGATTAGCTCTCTTCGAAAGTAAAACATCATCCCAACAACTACGAAAAGAGCTCCAATCTAAGATCAGTCTGATATAACCATAGATCTCTTTCGTAAAGGAGCAATCAAACAAAATATGTTTTGCAGTTTCACAGTCAAGTTTACAGAGAAAACACCTGGAAGGCCCCTGAACCCCGACTCTTCTCAAGTAATCAAAGGTTGGAATTTTATTATGAGCAAACTTCTAGAAGTTCAGTTGAAACTTGTGAGAACACATATCCTTCCAAATACAAGAAAAGATCATGGACTCAGTCTCTGGATCTCTAATCAAGTCCCAAAAGGCCTTAAGAGTAGGACATTCCTTACCATCAAGAAGAACAGAGTTAGACACAACTGGATTGAAGGAATACTCTTTGAGAAAGCCCAATAGATTCATATTAACCCTATTTTTAGAGATCAACCATCTTCCTTCTGACCAAATAGAATTAATCAAACACCTACTGGGAAAACCTAGATTCAAATAAGCATCCTTGCCAATAATATCCCATAGCAATTTTTTTCCTTAGGCCACGGATCAAGCCAAATAAAGGTGTTATAACCATCACCAACATTAAATGAGACAAGAGATAAGAGTTCACTCCTGCAATCTAAAATCTTTTTAAACATCCAGAACATAAATGAATTATTCTCAACAACCTAGAAGGAAGAGTTAGATAAATACTTCTTGTTCACCCATTTAACCCATAGAGAATGCTTCTTTTTAGCTATATCCCATCCATTCATCAAAAAGCAAGCTCTTGAAACTTTTAAAAATTTCCCTATGCCCATACCACCTTTGTTTTTAGGCAAAGTTATAGTTTCCCACTTGACAAGATGCATATTGGATTCGTCATCATTTTTACCCCAAAGAAAATCCCTACACAGCTTCTCGATGGAATCCATAGTAGATTTAGGAATAGGGAAATCATACCCAATGCAAATAAAGCATGCTCAAGGTGGACATCACCAATTCCAATCTTCCCGCCATTGAGAGAGATTTGAATTTTCATCCTTCAAGCTTAACTTTCACCTTATCTATCAGAACCAAACAAATAGACTTTGGAATTCTACCAGTAACCAAAGGGACACAAGATAAGAAGAAGGAAGTTCACTCATCTTAAAATTTAGAATTTTTGACACCTCCAACTTTGGCGCACCTTTGCTGAAAAAGACCTCACTTTTAGACTGGTTAATAGATAGCCCATACAGCTTACTAAAATTCTTCAGAACATCAAGAATAGAATGAGCATTGTCTTGGTTTGCTTCAAGAAAGATCATAAGATCATCCACGAAGATAAGATGTGATAGAGAGAAATTATTGGAATCTTTAATTGGTTGCAGCCTACCAGAAGCCACCACTTGGTCCATAAGAACAGTAAAAGCCTGCATAACAATAACAAAGAGATAGGGAGCTAGGGGTTTGCCTTACCTAATCCCGTTAGAAGTCAAAAACCTCTCAGAAGGTTCACCATTCACCAACACTTGATAAGACATAGAGTAAAAAATACTTGAGATCTAGTTAATCCAAATGGAGGGGAAGCCCATTCTATGAAGAACAACAAAGAGAAAATTCCAATTTACATTATCATATGCCTTTACAATATCAATTAAGCACATTTTTCTCCCAGTCATGACCCTATTAAAATCATGCAATATCTCATTTGAAATAAGGATGGAATATTTTATATTCCTACCTTTGATGAAGGTCAATTGATTCCTACTGATAATGTAAGGCAAGATACATAGAAGCCTATTAGCTAAAATTTTGGAAATCAGTTTGTACACAACATTACACAGAGAGATACAGTGTCAGTTTCTAAGGTCAGAAGAGTCCTTTCCTTTAGGAATTAGGGTAAAAAAAGTGTTATTCACCACTTTTAGCATTTTCTCATTAGAGAAGAAATCCTTAATGGTGTTTGAGATATCCTTCCCAATAACATGCCATGCTTTCTTGATAAATAAAGCATCAAAGCCATCTAGGCCTGGAGCTTTATCCACATTGAGAGAAAAAATAGTAATATCAATCTCTGATTACATAACATTAGAGATAAGCATGGATTTATGTTCATGAGAGATAACAGGATCATCCCATTTAAAATATTTCAAACATTCACAGCAATGATTGTTATTGAACAACTCCTTATAATAGATGAACATGTAACTTTTTAGTATCATTCATATCATACTGATCTAACCATCAATATTAAGGCCCTTGAGGAAATTTATCTATCGTTTGGTCTTGAGAGAGTTATAAAAAAACTTTGTATTGCTATCCCCCTCAAAAAGCCATTAGACTCTTGATTTCTTCCTTAAAAACTTTCCTCAGCCTTTTCAGCTTCACATAGGACATTTCTCATAACCCTTGCTTCTCTTTGCAAATTTAGATTTAAGGGATCAAGATCTGCTTTAGATTGAGCTTGAAGAGCAAAACACTTAGCAATCTTAACATTATCAAAAATATTACCCACAGAATACCAGTTCCACTCCTTTAAAAGAGACATGAGCTTCTGAAATCTTCTGTAAACCTTGAACATCAAAGTACCATCCACCTCTTTAGACCATGGAGCCTTGACCACATCAATAAAACCTTCCTTGATGGCCCAAGCATTTATAAAATGAAAAGGAGATTTAACGGTCTTGTTTTGTCCAGCTAAAAAAAGGATAAGCTTATGATCACTTGTGGTATTTGAAATCAAATTCCCAGAGAAATCACCAATAAGGTTCATGAACAAATTATTGAAGAACACTCTATCGATCTTTGAGGTAATAAAATCACCATCCTCTTGTCTGTTATCCTAAGAGAAGAAAGGCCCTTTAAGATTTAATTCAAAGCAACCACTACTTTACACCCAATCATTAAACTCCCCCATAGATTTTTTGGAAGGAGGATTAGTACTAAACCTCTCATTTTCTTTGCAAACAGCATTGAAATTGCCTAAAATGAGCCATGGCTGATCATACTCACTACTAACCAGATTTAGGGAACTCCAGAGAGAGGAACGATCACTATCATCGTTATGACCATACACAATAGATAAAAGAAAGGTTGAATTTCCCATCTCAACCTCACTAAGAAGGTGTTGATCACTTTCAACAAGCTTAACAATAGAGCAAGCATCAGGACACCAATAGATAACAATTCTTCATAACACATGAGTATCAATATTAGAAATGAAGTCCATATTCGGGAAATGCTTTGCCATAAACTTCCCCATATTCCTTTCTCACTTTAGTTTCTAGAAAAATACAAATCTTACTCTCAACCCTCCTAAGATCCTCCTGGACTTTCCTCACCTTATTACTAATACCTCGCACATTCCAGGAGGATATCTTGAAGGGTGGAATCATTTGGAAACATGGGTCATTGAGCTGTCGACCTCATCATTCTCTTCAATTGTGGTAATATTATTCAATGGGGAAAACAAAGAGTTAGCAACTCTTAGGAACAAACCATCACTCGACTTATGTGCCACAGAAGGTGGAGAATTGAAAGAAACCTCCAAGCTTGAGCTAGTCACATCTTGAACATCCTCAAAAACAAAGGACAGATCATCGAAAACCTGGAACGGCATAGAAGGGACAGATTGAATACTAGAAGAACTACTTGTTCCCTGTACAGAGACTCCAATAGTAACAGTGCCATCAGGGACTACCCCCACATGCCTTGACTGATCAGAGGAAACTCCACCATTTTGTTCAGCTCCCACAGAGACAGACTAGGAAGGCAAACCTACCTCAGAAGTGTTGTTTTTAGTATCAGGATAAAACATAGGTTCATCAACTTTACTTGACAAAGTACAAAAATTATCTTCATGTCCAAATAAACTACATTTCCCACAGACATACATAATCCATTCATACCATAGGTGAATTCTATAGCAAACTCCATTACCACCTTGTAGGTACACGGACTTTGGGAATGCAGATTGATGGCTGAGAAGAACTTGAATCTGAGCATAGTCCATCATACTGCAATCTCTTGAACATTTGTTTGTACTAAGGGGAATCCCCAAAAAAGAGCCAATATGTTCAAACATGTGAGTATCCCAGAGCTTCAGAGGTAGATCATACAACCTAACCCAAATTGGGAGGTTCTTAAAACCATGCTTCAGAATAGGGCAACCAGGGCACCATCTCGTGAGGACCATAGGGAACTACTTGACATACCACGGTCCTTTCATAAGAGCATGTTGCATATCACGAACATTTGAAAACCTTAATAGAAACATGCCTTTAGATCTAGGTATGATTTCGACATACCACGGTCCTTTCAGAAGAGCATGTTGCATATCACGAACATTTGAAAACCTTAATAGAAACATGCCTTTAGATCTAGGTATGATTTCGACATCCTCCTTCGGATCCCAAATGTTAAGAAGATGGGAGTAAAGAAGACCAAGATCCAGAATGAAGTCTACGACATATCCAGATAAATAGTACTTCCACTTAGAGATATTCTCTGCAACTTCATTGCTAGGGAACAAGATTTTACCTCCTTGAACTTCAATCTCAGTACACTTTAGGGGCGTGATAGGCTCTCTAGATCCTTTGACTACATCGAACCAATCTCTTGGGGTGTCAGAAAGAGCATTCAGAACAACCTCAGTAGATTTCAATTTCCAGATCTGTTGGTTTTTCCCAGAAATTGGTCGGCGGCACACAATCACCTTGTCAGTCACCTTCTCAGACGCCACTCATGAGGCCATAGTAAACAACATCTGATTGAAAAAGATACTCCATCCTTTAAGTGCTACCTCAATGCCATGAAAATATTATAAACGCCCAAGTTCTTTGGTTACAAAATGCTTCATGATATATTTCTTAGAAAAAGTTCCTGCAACATCATTCCCAGACAAGATGATATCATCCACATAAACAATAGGAACAATAATTCTAGAATTAGTGGTTTTTATAAATACATAATGATCATATTGAGATTGTATGAAGCCAAATTTGTGCAATACAAGGGATAACTTTTCAAGCCATGCTCAAGGACTCTATTTGAGACCATAAATGGCTTACTTTTGAAGGCATGCTTTCCTAGAGTACTTACCTTGAGCAACATAAATTGGAGGTTGTGACATATAGACAATCTTATGTAAATATAAATATAGAAAGGTGTTCTTAACATCTAGTTGATGTAAGTGTTAGCCTTTATTAGTAGTAGCATAAATCATGATCCCGACATAATTAAGATGAGAAACGTGTGAAAAGGTTTCAAAATAATCAATGACAACTTCTTATGTGTATCCCTTCACAACAAATCTGGCCTTTAGGTGCTCAAATGTCCCATTAGGAAAATATCTCATAGTAAACACACACTGGCAGCCAACATGTTTACTACTTGTAGGGAGGTCAACAAGGTTTCATGTCCTATGAGAGTGAAGTGCATCCATCTCCTCATCCACAACTCATTTCCACCTAGAGTGTAGTAGTGCCTCATGAATGTTCTTTTGGATAGAATTTGTAGACAAGGTAGCAGTAAACTAAGCCATGGAAGCATTCAAATGATTTGTAAGCTCATGTTGAGAGAAACAATGTTTGGCACCAGATCATTGTCCCTTTCCTAATGCAATAGGAATTTTAGAATTATAAGTTGTAACAAAATTAGTAATATAACCATTGTCTTAAGGTGGATCACCAGTCTCATAAGATGTCAAAATAGGGGATACTTTGGGTAGAGATGCAGATACAATAGGGTCATGAACGGGAAAAGTTGGAAGTGGCATATGGTTACTAGGTTTGTAAAATAAAGATGCATCTTCAAAAAAGGTGACATCCTCACTGACATACAAATGATGTTCAACATGATAAAAACATTTATATCCCTTTTGTATATGAGAGAAACCAAGAAAACAACAGTGGAAAGAATAGGGTTGTATTTTATCACTCCCAGGTTGGTGATTATCAACAAAACATAGACAGCCAAAAACTTTTGGTGGTAAAGTAAAGATTGGTTCATGTAGATAAAGAAGGTTATAAGTAATCTTATTTTGAAGCATATAAGAAGGCATAATATGGATGAGATAATTGGCTAAAAGGATGGCATCAACCAAACTAAACCTAGGTACTTTCATTTCAATTAGGAGAGTCCTAGCTAAATAAAGTAGATGCATGTTATTCCTTTTGGAAACTCCATTTTGTTGTGGTTTATAGGGACAAGAAGTTTGGTGGATAATCCCCTTGGAAATTTAAAAACCATGTTGCACATATTCATAAGCATTATTAATGCAGACAAACTAGAATAGCATAAAATTGAGTGTTTATTTCATTTAAAATTTTAAAGAAAACATTTAAAACTTCAGAATAATCTCTTAACAAATAGATCCATGTAGGATGAGACCAGACATCAATAATGGTAACAAAATATTGTACACCAGTACAATTATCAATATTACATGTGTAAGCATCAGAATGGACTAACTGAAACAAAGTTGGACTCCTATTCTTATGACAACAATGAAATATTGTCCGATAGTGTTTTCCAAGCTGACAAGACTGATATGAAAAGTTCTCAGTAGATAAAGTTGGAAATAAAGACTTTCTTTTGGAAGTAGAAGGGTGACCGAGTCACAAGTACCATTGATGAAGGGAGCTAGACTGGGCCACAAGGGCAATAGTAGGGGACTAGACAAGGTGTGTAGGTAATACATGTTGGTATGTATGCCCAAAGAGCCAATCATATGATGATTGTAATGGGGTATTAGATACCTAATTTGATAAGGATAAAGGTAATTTCATCTATTATGTTTGTCTCAATCATTATATAATGACACAAACATGGTAGATGTCTAAAGAATGATGTTATATGATGACCTATTTTTTCAGGTTGAGGGCCCAAACAATGAGATCATGTGTATGATAAGAGTACATACATTAATTGTGTGTCCCTAGTCAGATTTTATTGGGGAAGCAAAATAGACAAAAGTAGTACATAAGACTAGAGTGTGTGTTGGTTGATGATAAAATCCCATTATTCATGATATGAGATATCAAATGAAACACAAATGTACTTATTAGAGAATAGTGTATTGAACAAATGCACCTTGAGAGTGATACTTAGAGACCATGGAATGGTGGTCATAATCATATCTCATACTGATAGTGGTGATTTTGGTTCTTAGACCTGAAGTCACTACACTCATCACATGTCGTTCAATGTATTTTGACACCATCCAACTTGACCTTGTATAAGGGTTTCCATAAAAGTGATGCTTGGGTACATTGTGTCACATGGGGATTGACTATGTGTTGTAGATAGGATTTGTCCCTCCTACAGGATATTGATATCCTAGACACTAGATAAGCTAGACTGAGAAACATATGGTCATACTCACGTGACTCAACATGTGATATGTGAGCTCTCATGCATCACATATAGTTTTCTCTAGTTCAAGAAACATGGATTGAACGTTGAGAGGATGATGATTCCATGCCTCAAGTTCGATCTAGATATCAAAAACAAAGAAACTATATGATCAAAATAACACTAATCATAGATTGTAGTTTGAAGTTGTTCTCCAATTTTCCAATTACTTGGGTAGAAATTATGTTTTGCTAGATGTTGGTGTATATGCCTAGAGAGTCAATCATATGATGATTGTAATGGCATAACTTGCAAATGATTTGATTAATAATAAAGGTAAGATTTTAATTTATTCTATTTATTTAGTTATGAGATTATGAATTAACATAATAAATATCTAGAGAATGATATTACTCAATGATGTATGTCTTCACGTATGTGACTTGAACAATGAGATCATATAAATGTTAAGAGTACAAACATTATTGTTATGTCCCTAGTCGGTTGTTATTGTGGAAGGCTGATAAACAACAATAACACATAGACTAGAGTGTGTGTTGGTTGATGATAGAATCTCATTAGTCATGATATGTGATATCAAGCCAAGCATATAGATACTTGTTAGAGGACAGAGTACCAAACAGACCCACCATAAGAGTGATACATGGAAACCTCCATTGGTAGTCAGAATCATCTCTTATAGTGATGGTTGTGTTTGTGGTTCTTAGATCTAAAGTCATTGTACTCATCACATGTTGTTCAGTGTGTTTAACAACATCCATTGTGACCATGAATAAGGGTTTCCATAAAGGTGATGATTGGACATATTGTGACACATGGGGTGACTGTGAGTGATGTAGATGGGATTTGTCCCTCCTACACGAGTATGATTTCTTGGTCACTTGATTAGCGAGACTGAGAAATGCATGGTCATGCTCATGTGAGTCAATATGTGATATTGAGCTTACATATATCTCATACAGTCTGCTTTGGTCCAAGGAATAATATTGGATGTTGAAAAGGATGAATGCACCATACCTCAAGTTCAATCTGGATATCAGTGACAAAGGAACTATACAAACACTGAAACACCAATCGCAGATTGTAGGTTGAATTTTTTCTCCAACTTTCCATTTACTTAGGTAGCACTAATGTCTTACTAGGAACTGCTCTTTTCTTATGATGTCAAAATTGGTTATGGACATTTATTACCAACATAATATGGACCTATAGGGTCACACACATAGGATACACCTATAAGATGAGTTTTTATTATTAACAATAACTTAATTCATTGTTAAAGTGTTTAGGTATTCAATTCAAGTAACAAATCAACTGATTGGACTCCCATTTGACCGGTTCAAGGGTTGAACCGATCGGTTGGAGTATTAAGTTGATTAGATTTACATTAGCTGAATTTTGGATGAGCTGGGGAGCCAAATGACTGGTTCACTTAGTGAACTGATCGATTCAATGTTGCAAGATGACTGTTTTGTGAAGTGAAATGCCCAATTTTTTGTGCAATTTGATTGCATAAAGGATTAGTGTTGATGTCATGACATGCATTAATTGGATTAGAATCGCCAATACATATGTGATTGGGAAACATGACGAAATGACCGGTTCATTGGATGAATTGATCGACCTCACATGCCAACTGATCAGTTCGTCTATCCAACTGACTATTTAGTCATTCCCAGGTTGCAAATTGTGTGACATTCTGGTCCTTTCCACTCCCACACAGACTGGGAAACCTAACTGTAACCCCTCCTATAAATAGAGGGGTACTCGGGGCTTCTCAGATACATCAATTATCTCTAACAATTGTTTGTCTTCTCTAGTCAATAAAGGGAGGGATAGAAAGGGAGAACAATTGTGGGAGAGAAAGTTGGTGACTAGTACACCAACGAGAGGGACAACTCCTTTATGTCATTTCTACTAGAATAACAAGAGTTCTAGGAGGTCTATGTAGACTTCTTTAGAGGTGTGGATACTTTTCTCGCTAGGAGGACAACATAAATATGTTGTCCGTGGAGAAGACTAGGAGTTGTTGCAGACGTCGTCCCTGTGCAATTAGAAGACAACTGCACATCAACAACAACAAGGAGATTGTTGTTGGACTTACTCCAAGACCAAGTATATCCTTGAAACCATCATTTCCATTACGTAGTTGCTGATGCGATTTGCTGGTATAATGGGGAATATGGCAGTAAATTTTTTTGTTTCCACTGTCAATCTGATGCCATATTTCCCTACATTAGGTATGACCCATTGCTTGTGATGCATTAAATTGGTTATGGACATTCACTGCCAATGTAATTTGGGATGTATAGGATCACACAGATAGGATGCACCTAAAATAGGAGTTTACTCATGAATATGGTTTAACTTGATTACTAAAGTGTTTAGGTATTCAATTTAAACAACATCGGTTGACATGAATGTGATCCAACCAAATCAAATGTTGAGTTGACCGACTCAGGTGTCGAGTCAATTTAAACAACATTGGTTGTACATTGGCTAAATCAGAAAATGGATCAACCGATTCAAAATGTGAACTGAATCATTTAGAGTTTGAATTGATTGGTTTAGCATGTGAGTTGCCCAATTCAATGATCAATAAGGTTGGATCAAGGATTGATGTCGAAGTCATGTTGTGCATTAATCACCAATATGTTTGCAAATAGGAAATATAGTGAGCTGACAGATTCAAATGTTGAACCAATTGATTCACTTGATTGAAAACCAACTCACGGTTCACATTAGCCATAATTTTGTGAAAATATGTCTCTTCGATTCCCGATTGGTCTGGAAACCCTGACATTGTCCCTCATGTAAGTAGAGTCAAGGCTTTCAGAATAGAGAACAACAATAAGATCTAATGAACATTGTCCTCTTGAGTTGTGGTATTGTGAGAGCCTGAGCAAGTATTACCCATAAAGGGATAGACAACAAGGGAGAAACAACAAGGGAGAGTAGTCAACTCTAGCACATTGACATCAAAGGGGAAACTCCTTACTATTGGCTTTGGTATCACAACATGGAGTTCTTGGTAGTCTGCATAGATTACATAGAGGCATGGATGTCGTTGTCATTATGCTAGGATGACAACAACCACCTTTGTCCATGGTGTTGCACCAAGAGGCCATCATCGATAGGTGTATGTGTGCATCTTGCGAGACACATCACCAAGCAAGAGTAGACATTGGATTTGTTCTAGGACCAAGTATACCTCTTGCTTCCTTCTTTCCTAGATACATCTTTGTTGACTCAATCTCCTTGTAAGGAATATGGACACAATTTTTGTTTCTACTGCCTTCTCTATTCTTCCTATTCTCCCATAGTAGTATCATAGCCATGTCAAATTACTATGTATCGGGGATCTAAATTGATATGATCAGATTATATTATTGCATACATTGCAAATATTAAACTGATTAATGTGCATATCTGATTAAATACCACATACAATCCACATATATATGTATGATATGATATATACATGCAATCTATACACATCATCCTAAAGGCATTTTTATGGTGAATGTATGTGTGGTTAGGGCAAAAACCCTTATGTATGTGTGTGCATGGTTGTTTGGTTTCTTTCCTATTGTTACTCAGTTTGCATATTGGGTCTCTTTCCTCCTTTCTAAATGAAATTAATGTTCTCTTTCCTATACTCCCCTCAAGTGTAACTCAAGGTTTTCCCTTTTACAATGTAATATGGAATACGATAGTTTTAATTTATATTTTTGGAAGGAGAAGATGCTCTGCATCAGGGGAGTCAAGTGACTGACGAGTCGAGTCGATCAATCAATGGACTAAGGAGGCCAACCGATAGGAGGAGCAAACTAATTTGACTGGAGGCCCAACAAATTGACTGGAGGAGTCTAGACAACCACTTGAGTTCAATCGACTGATCGATGAAGCCAATCAACTGACCAAGAAGTCCAACTGATCGACTGGAGGGTCCAGCCAATCGATAGGTATGTTCCACTAGCATGTTATCCAATACAGGTTGCTACATATGATATCTACCTTAGGTGGTAGCAATTCTTTGTAGCTCCAAAGAAGTGCATTAGTATGGCCATAATCATCACTCTTATGTTTTTGATTACATATTTTTTGTTTGTGTATATAGAATGCATATGATATGTACTATAAGTATGTGGTGAATATGAATGTGTGTGTCTATATATATATATATATATATATATATATATATAAAGCAAGGTTACGCTAAATAATGGTGTGTCATCTATCTCATGCAAGTATGACGGTAGACATGCAGAATTGCCAAAGTAGGGTGCATATTCTATCATGTTGGCATTTAGGTCAGGATTAACTAGGTGATCTTAATGATATTAAGTTCCTAGAAGCATAAAGATTGATTGTGACAAGGAGTTGTTCACACCATCTATCCAAGAGTTGGATTAAGATGCAATTGACATAAGTTGCCTAACTAAATAGTCAAGTTGTGGGTGATCAGCTAAAGATGACTCATGATTTGATGAAATATGGATCTTGGCTCATTAGAAGGTTGTACATTGCAATACTCCTAATTTTTAGTAGGGGATATCAATTTGAACAAAATATTGGGAACAATAATTCTTTTAGGGCCTAATTTATATCATCAATATTATCAAATCAAATCAAAAGTATTTTGACAAATTGCAAAATTTCTTTTGTAGAAACTAATGGCAAACACAAACATGTTTATGTTGCGATCAGTCCTTGAGAAGGACAATATGAAAGAGAATAACTCCCATGATGGTTCAATACGTTGAGAATCATTTTACTGAAGAGTGCAAGCTCTATGTCTTGGACACACCAGAGTCGGATGAACCCACTCCCACCGCGTCTAAGGCTGACAGGGATGCTTACAAGAAGCACTTTGAAGATGTTGTGGATGTCAAGTTTCTGATGCTATGCTCGATGAACTATGAGTTGCAAAGACAACATGAGATCATTGGTGCTATTTAGATGGTAACACATCTTAAGAACATGTGCCAATATCAGGAAAGATAATAGAGATATGATGTCTCAGAGGCATTGTTCAAGTGCAACATGGTAGCAGGAGATCCAATAGGTCCCATACACTCAAGTTAATTGGGTATGTGGAGAACCTTGCTAGACTAGAATTTCCCTTAGGCTAAGAGTTGATCATAGATGTGATTCTGCAGTCACTATCTAAATCATACAACCAGTTTGTCATGAACTACAACATGAATAAATTTGACAATCTGTTGTTAGAATTAGTTGGCATGTTGATGACAGTTGAAGCGCAAATGAAGAAGGACAAACCCAAATCTATGATGATGGTTAGTAGAGGAAAAAGGAAGTCCAAGGGCAAAGGAAAAGCTAAGAATATTTATAAAGATAGCCAGAAACCAAAGTCATCTGCACTGAAAGCTAAGGGAGGAATGAGTAAGGAAGGAAAGTGCCACAACTATCACCAGCTTGTACACTAGAAAAGGAACTGTCCTCTTTATATAGAGGAACTCAAGAAAAAAAAAGGAGATAGAGATCTCCACTTCATGACCCGAGAAGAAGTAAGCTAGAACTTTGTGGAGCAAGAGTTGTTGCCACTACATTTGGAATATGTCATTCAGGCCAATGGGCATGTAGTAGAATTAGTTAATTACTATTATATACTTGCCATTAATGAAAAACATCATGTATCCTATATGGACAAGAGTATCATGAATAATTGATGTCTTATTTTAAAAGATAAGATCTTATATGGAAGCGCCCTATGTCTCATATTCTATATTGGATAGCTCTAAAAGGACCAATATGTTGAATGATTTGATAGCACAAATAATATACACATATAGAATTGTCATGTAGAGTGCATAAATGAGAAATTCATTTCTAGAATCCATAATGATGGTTGTCTATACCCTTTTTATTTTAAAATCAATAGAGACATGCGAGTCTTATTTGTTGAGCAAGATGACAAAATCTCTTTTCACTAGAAATCATGGGAGAGCATGCATTCTATTAGGACTCATACAAACTGACCTATCACTTCATCACACCTACTGATGATATCAACAAATATGGTAATTTGTATTTATTGAAATACAAAGTATGAATCTCTTGAAGTGTTCAAGGAGATCATGAATGAAGTACATAAACCAAACTGATATAAGTATTAAAACACTTCGATATGATTGACGTGGAAAATATTTAAACCAATAGTTTGAGGACCTTCTGGGAGACTTGATAATGTATCATAATGAACTCTCACCTAAAATATAATGGTGTACTAGAAAGAAGGAATCACACCCTATTAGTCATGGTGCGATCATCAATAAATCTAGTTGACTTCCGATTTTTGTTGGGGAACATGCTTTACACAAATACAATGTACCATTTAAAATGTTTCAAAAAATACCATATGAGATATGGCACGGTAAGTGTCCCAGTGTGTCTTTTATAAGGAATGCAAGCTTATGTAAGAAAATAATTTATGTAAAAGCTTTACCCACAAGTGTTATTTTGTTGAATACTACTATATTCCAATCTGACAGTAAAAATGTTTTTGTTTCCAAGACGCCTGTATTCTGAAAGGGAATTTAATTCCAAAGAATCAATGGGAGAAAAGTAGAACTTGGAAAGTTCAAGACCAACAAGAAAACATTGAACCTAAAGAGGTACAGTAGGAACAAGGAGAGTCTCAAATTCTTCTAGAATATCAAGTTCCTTATGTAACACAAAATGTCATAGATCTAGTAGGACAACCTTGAGCTTGAAAGATTAGGATATCTTAAGGTTCAAGAAGGTGGTAAGTTGGTCATAGATAATGAGCCAACAACCTACCTAGAAGAAATTGAGGGACCAGAGTATGAGAAATGGCTTGAAGCCATTGTATCCAAGATGGACTCCATGTACACCAACAAGGTATGACCTTGATGTATCCACCTAAAAAGGTAAAACCCATAGGGTGTGCAATTGGGTCTTCAAGAAGAAGACCGACATAGATGGTAATATACAAACATATAAGACCAGATTGGTTGCAAAGGGTTCCAAACTAGTTCAAAGTGTTAAACATGATGAAATATTTTCACTAGTTGCCATGGTTAAACCCATCAGGATCATGCTTGCCACTACAGATTAGTAAGACTATGAGGTTTGGCAAATGGATGTTAAAACTAAATTCCTTAACATGAATATTGTAGAGGATGTGTGTGTGGCACAACCTAAAAGGTTTTATAAATACAATTAATGCAAATGAAGTCTATAAGCTACAAAGGTCAATATATGGATTGAAGCAAACATCTTGAAACTAGAATCTTCAGTTTGACAAGACCTTCAAAGAGTTTGACTTTAGTCAAGATGAATATAAAATATGTGATTACAAGTGGTTAGTGGGAGTATATTTATATACCACATAATGATGGGGAATAATGTCCTTGTCCTACAAATGTTAAAACTTGGCAAGGAAGTACCTTCTATATTAATGGTATAGGCAAAGTATCCTATGATAGGAATCAAGATCTATAGAAATAGATCTAGAAAGATTCTTAATCTAAGTAAGAGCATAAACATTGGCAAGATGGTGAAGCGGTTCAGCACATAGGTCATAATGACAAAAAAATTGTCCATTAGTCTCTCAACATCCTAGTATTCTAGTTCTTTTAAAGAATGGAAGATGATTAAGATGTCACATGCATTCACAATTGGATCTATCATGTATGCAATGTCATTTTCTCATCATGGTATATAGTATGTATTGGACAAATAAGATGATATTAGTCACATTCTAATGAAGGTCATTGGACTACCATTAAGAATGTCCTTAAGTACTTGAGAAGCACTAAAAGTATTAGGTCCTTATTTATGGTAATGAGGAAGAGTTGGGTGTAAAGGGTTACAGTGATGAAAGCTTCCAAAATGACAAAGAAAATTAACGATCGCAATCTAAATTTGTGTTTGACCTTGAAACAAAACTATAAGCTGGAAAAAGTTTCAAGCAAGAGACAATTGTTATTCTACAACAGAAGTCAACTACCTTGTTGTTTTGAACACAACAGAGGATACTATATGGATAAATAATTTCATTTAAAAGAACTTGTGGGAGGTTCCAACCATTAATGACACAGTAGAAATATTGTGACAACAATGGAGATATTGGATAAGCAAAGGAACCCATATAGCATACTACAACATTTTCATCTCATACGAGAGATTCTACAATGAATAGATGTGAATACTTACACATTACTGACTTGAAGCAAATGTTGGCAACCAGTTACAAAAGCACTTGTGCAATAGAAACATGATGGACATGTTAAGATCATTTGGAATAAGATTCATGGGTGATTGACTCTAAGTGAAACTTGGAGTCTGTTGGTATGTATGCCCAAAGAGCCGATCATATGATGATTGTAGTGGGGTATTAGATACTTGATTTGATAATTATAAGGTAATTGCATTAATTATGTTTATCTCAATCATGATATGATGACACAAACATGGTAGATGTCTAAAGTATGATGTTACTCGATGACATATGTATTCAGGTTGAGTACCTAAATAATGAGATCATATGTATGATAAGAGTACATCTGTTCTTGTTATGTCCCTCTTTGGATATTACTATGGAAACAAAACAGAGAACACTAATATATAAGACTAGAGTGTGTGTTGTTTGATGGCAAAATCTCATCAGTCATGATATGTGATTTCAAACCAAACACATAGGAACTTATTAGAGAATAGTGCATCTAACAGACCCACCTTGAGAGTGATCCATAGAGACCATGTAATGGTGGTCAAAATCAGCTCTCATAGTTATAGTGGTGATCTTGGTTCTGAGATTTGAAGTCACTACACTCACCACATGTCGTTCAATGTATTTTGACACCATCCAACATGACCTTCTATTAGGGTTGTCATAAAGGTGATGCCCGGGTACATTGTGCCACATAGGGATTGATTGTGAGTGATGTAGATGGGATGTGTCCTTCCCATAGGAGATAGGTATCGCATCCACGTGATAAGCTAGACTAACAAACATATGGCCATACTCATGTGAGTCAATATGTGATATATGAGATCACATGCATATCATACAATCTACTCTAGTTCAAGGAACATGGATTTGAATGTCGAGAGGATGATGACTCCATGCCTCGATTTCAATTTGAATATCAGAGATGATCACAAGAATGTCGATCATGGATTGTAGGTTGAAGTTGTTCTCTAACTTTCCAATTACTTAGATAGCAATGATGTGTTTCTAGATACCCCATTGCTTGTGATGTCATAGTTTGGTTAGGGACATTCACTGCCAACATAATTTGAGACCTAAGTGGTCACAGAGATAGGATGCATGTGGAATATGAGTTTACTCATGAATATGGTTTAACTTAACTACTAAAGTGTTTAGGTATTCAATTTGAACAATGTTGGTAGAAAATTAGTTGACAGGAATGTGAGTCAACCGACTAAAGTGTTGAGCCGATCATCTCAAGTGTCGAGTCAATTTAAGAAACATTGGTTGTACATTGGTTGATTGGAAAATAGATCGACCGATTTAGAATGTGAACTAATCAGTTTAGAGTCTGAATCAACCGGTTCAACATGTGAATCGCCTGGTTTAATGATCAATAAGATTGGATGGAGGATTGATGCTGACATCATGTTGCACATGAATCACTAATATGTTTGTGAATAGGAAATATATTAAATCGACTGATTCAAGTGTTGAAGTGATAGACTCATATGTGAATCGACTGACTGAAGGGTTGAGTCGACTGACTCATGGTTCACAATATCTAGAATTTTGTGAAAAGATGTCTCTTTGAATCATGATTGCTCTGGAAACTCTAACTCTGGCCCTCCTATAAATAGAGGGGCAGCCAAGGATTTTAGGATAGAGAAAAATAATAAGCTCTGACAAACATTGTCCTCTAATAGTCGTGGTAATGTGAGAGCCTAAGCAAGTATTATCCATAAAAGGGAGAGACAATAAGGGAGAGCATTCAACGCTAGCATGTTGACATTGAAGGGACAACTCCTTCTTGTTGGTTATGGTAGCGCAACTTGGAGTTCCCAGTGGTCCGCATGGAGTACGAGAGGTGTGGAGATCATTGTCGTCATGCTAAGAGAACAAAAACCACCATAGTCTGTGGTGTTTCACTAGGAGGTTGTCACCGACATTTGTCTCTATGCATCTTACAGAGAGTGAGCATCACCAAGCAAAAGTAGTCATTGGACTTTCTCCAAAACCAGGTATAGCTCTTGTTGCCTTTTTTCTTAGATACATTGTTGTTGACACTGTCTTCTAGAAAGAAATAGGGACAAAATTTTTGTTTTTGTTGCCTTCTCTGTCGTCTATATTCCCCAATAGTATAAACCCTCTCCACCTTCATATCTCCTACCAATCTTCTTCTTCTCCATGAGATCATGCATAGAGATAGTGTAAAGAAATAAGCTTACACTATAGATTAGGGTTTTGGTAATTTTACTATTAGACATCAAGTTTAATGGGAATTTTGGAACAAACAAATCAAATTTAAGAAGAATACTATGCACATATCCTCTCCCAATAACCAAAGAGGCAGTTCCATCTACTAGCGCACAAGAGGATGAAAAGTAGGTTTCTTCATGTAAGTAAACAATTTCTTCTTACCAGTCATATGGGTTGTAACACCCAAATCATTAACCCAGTTATCTTTTGATGAAGAGGAAGAGGCTTGAAGACACGAGGGGTCACCTAAATGTTAGACAATGTTTGCTTCAGGTGTAATAGTAGCAGCAAAAGTGACTTTGATTAGTCTGTCAAGGTAAGAAGAACTCAATGTTACCATATGAGGATTGGTACCACGAGGCACAGAGAAAGATTCCCCAATAACATCTATAGTTGGCACTTCATTTCCCCATTTTTCCCCCATGCTTTACCTATCATTTGTCTTCATTGTGATTAGTACGCTTACAGAAATTGCAGAATCTAGATTTAGACGAGGATGATTGGGATGAGGGAGAAGATGGTCCTATCCCAATCCTGTTGATATTCTATCCCCAAACATGGCCATGATTACCATGCCCTTATCTGAAAACAACAAGAGCAATAGGATCCTTGACAATGGTAATAGAAGACACATAATGAGATTGTTGAATATAGACATCATCTAGCATTGATAAGGGTTCAGATGCAAGAACTTATTGGTGGACAACTTTATAACTAGAAGGTAGAGATGCCAAAAATTTACATAGTTGTATTTCCTCTTGTTGAGTCTGCATTTTGGAAAGATCAGATGATAATGGGTGGTAAAGCTTGAGCTCGCCTCAAATTCCTTTGGAGGTGTCAGAATATGAAGCAAAGGCTGAGTTATCTTCACGTTTAAGGGAATGCAAGTGTTTGTATAGATCAAATACTTCGAAAGCATTTCCTTTTCTTGAGTATACTTGGGAAAGCTGATCTTGTGCCACCTTAGTTGTGTCTGTGAAGAGTATATTTGCATAAACATGTGGTTCACAACTATTCAAAATCTAGGAGAGAACTATAAAGTCATTTTTAGTCCACTTTTTGGAATTTGTCTTTCTTTAGATGCTTCTTTGGTTGATTTTTTTTTATCAGGTGTGTCTTCTTGTAGTGGAGGTACATCTATGAGATGTTGCAGTTTTCTTGAAGAGTGCACGTAGATATGAAATGAGTGTGCCCAAAAAACATAGTTAGAGGCATACAAATTCAGATGTTACACACTTAGGGTGTGTATCCGGAACCCCGACAAAGGAAGAAGATGAACCCATAATATACCAACACAAAGTATACCAAAACAACATATCTAGGGCATATAATGGGTGAGAAAGTCACTGACACATAGTCATGGTAACGTGAGAGCCTGAGAAAATCCTACCCATAAAAGGGAGAGACAACAAGGGAGAGCATTCAATGCTAACATGTTGACTCTGAAGGGACAACTCATTCTTGTTGGTTATGGTAGCGCAACTTGGAGTTCCCAGTGGTCTGTGTGGAGTATGTAGAGGCGTGGAGGCCATTGTCATCATGCTAAGAGGACAACAACCACCATCGTATGTGGTGTTGCACCAGGAGGCCATTTTTGACATTTGTCTTTGTCCATCTTACAGAGAGTGAGCATCACCAAGCAAAAGTAGTCATTGGACTTTCTCTGGGACCAAGTATACCTCTTGCCGCCTTCTTTTCTAGATACATTTTTGTTGACATGGTCTTCCAGAAAGAAATAAGGATTAAAATTTTGTATTTGTTGCCTTCTCTACCGCCCATATTCCCCAATAGTACAAACCCTCTCCACCTTCATATCCCCTACCAATCATCTTCTTCGTCATGAGATCATGCATAGAGACAATGTAATGAAAGAAGGTTGCACTATAGATTAAGGTTTTGGTAAATTTACTAATAGACATCAATTTTAATGGGAATTTTGGAACAAACATGTCAGATTTAAGAAGAATACTATGCACATCTTCTATCCCAATAACCAAAGAGGTGGATCCATACGCTAGACGCGCAGGAGGATGAAAAGTAGATTTTTTTTCAGGTAAGTAAACTGTTTCTTCTTACCAGTCATATGGGTTGTAGCACCCAAATCATTAACCCAATTATCTTTTGATGAAGAGGAAGAGGCTTAAATACACAAGGGGTCACCTAAATGTTAGGCAATGTTTGCTTGAGGTGTGTAGTAGCAGCAAAAGCGACCTTGATCACTTTGTCAAGGTAAGAAGAACTCAATGTTACCATATGAGGATTGGTATCATGAGGCATAGAGGAAGACTCCCCATCAACATCTATAGTTGGCACTTCATTTCCCCATTTTGGTTCCCATGCGTTACCTAGCATTTTTCTTCATTGTGATTAGTGCGCTTATAGAAATTGCATAATCTGGATTGAGACGAGGACGATTGGGATGAGGGAGAAGATGATCCTATCCCAATCTTGTTGATATTATTTCCCCAAACACGACCATGATTACCATGCCTTTATCTAAAAATAACAAGAGCAATAGGATCATTGACAATAGTAATAGAAGACACATAATGAGATAGCTAAAGATAGACATCATCTAGTGTTGACAAGGGTTCAGATGCAAGAACTTATTGGTGGAAAACTTTATAACTAGAAGGTAGAGAAGCCAAAAATGGCATACTTGTATTTCTACTTGTTGAGTCTGCATTTTGGAAAGATCATATGATAATGGGTGGTAAAGCATGAGCTCGCCTCAAATTCCTTAGGAGGTGTCAAAATATGAAGCAAAGGTTGAGTTATCTTCAAGTTTAAGGTAGTGCAAGCTTTTGTATAGATCAAATACTCTAGAAGCATTTCCTTTTCTTGAGTATACTTGGGTAAGGTGATCCCATGCCACATTGGTTGTGTCAGTGAAGAGTAGTTTTGCAGAGATGTGTGATTCACAACTATTCAAAATCCAGGAGAGAACTAGAGAGTCATGTTTGGTCTAATTTTTTAAATCCATCTTTCTTTAGATGCTTCTTCGGTCGATTTCTTTTTATCATATGTGTCTTCTTGTGGTGGAGGTAGATCTATGAGATGTTGTAGTTTTCTTGAAGAGTGTGCATAGATCTGAAATGATTGTTCCCAAAAAACATAGTTAGAGACATAAAAATTCAGAGGTTACGCACTTAGGGTGTGTATTTAGAATCTCAATAGAGGAAGAAGATGAACCATAATATACCAACACAAGGTATACCAAAACAACATATCTAGAGCATGAAATGTGTGAGAAAGCCACTAACATGTCATGTCAAGAAGGTGACAATCTGTGTCTTGAGCATAGAAGCACAACAACAAATTTGCGATGACAACACATCATGTTAGGCCACAGACACACCATGTAGGTGAAAAAACAACAGATTTGTATACAGAAAAGACCCATAATAGATATTGGATCTTATGGATCACCAAGAGAAATATTGATATGTTGGGAATATCCAATCATATAAAATAATATGTGGACAAAGCCCATAGAAGATGGTCATAGCTGACCAGAAAAAGGATGTCTACGACTTTCTGAACAATCAACATTCAGGGTATAAGACTGACATATGGTCCATAGGAAATTCTCTTAGATTCTCTTGTTGGGAAGAGGATAGAGCTAGAAATAATACTATATCTCCTTAAAGGGAAGGTCGGGTAACCTTGTCCTGAAAAAGGAAGGTTTGTATGTCTTGTAGTGGAATATAAGAGTGTAATGGTTGCAAAATCATAGGGCTTGTCCTCTCTAGGTAGTGGACTTGTTGGATCGGAGGGCTCAAGAGGTGGGTGAATAGAGAAAAAATCACTTACACAAAACTAGTTAGACCTTCAATTTACTTCAAATAACTGTAATTACAAATAGTGAGTTTGATGGCTATTTAAACATACACAGAAAGGATGAGAGAAATTGAAGCAACCAAGTGAACAAGTTGTTTTATAGTGGTTCCACTCTTCAAACTAGGAGAATGTCAGTCCACTATCTAGAGAGGTCAATCTCTAAGATTTTTAAGATGTCTACTCCTTATATTTACTTATAAGAGTTACAAAAATGACCTTCCTTTTCTAGGACAAGGATACCCAACTTCCCTTTAAGGCCAAGGGAGACAACAACCCTTACAAACAAGGTCTTACCTATCCAATAGATAGTCTTCTACCTCACAAGGTCTTATCCGCTCTTGCAAAGTAGCTGTATGCCTTCACCAAGGGAGTCCCCTTCTTGAAACATGTCTTTAGCCTTGAAGATTTACCCACCAATATCCTTGGATCTTCCACCTTGTTCTTCTCCTTCACTCGGAGAAGCTTCAAGCTCCTTCTCCTTCACTTGGAGAAGCCTTCATCAACATGATCTTCAATAGAGGTTGGGAAGGAAGAACTTTGAGAGCTTTACAAGAGTACACTTAGGAAGATCTCTCACTCAATCCTATCTCACTAATATGAATGAACACTACAAAAAAAGATGATTTAGCTACGATTGTTTAAGTTACATTTAATCTATGTGTAGCGAGATCTATTTTTACTTATAAAATTTAATTGTGTAACTTAAATAATTGTAGCCACCTCAATAAATAAGATGTAGCTACAAAATTTTACTCATTTTAATTGTATAAAAAAATGTAACAAAAGGCCAGAGACTAAAGGGGAAAAAATCCCGCACTCTTTCGATCTCTCCCCCGTAAATGCCCGTACATTATGAAACAGTTTGAGCATATCCAGCCCGCGCGACCCTGGAACACGAAGCCAAGGAGTCACGTTTGTCACCACTGCTTCCCGATTGTCGACTCCCAACTGTCGCCTGCCTCCCCAGACGTCGCTGCTGCGAGCCCAGCCGCCGATCGGAGCCCAGCAGCCAAGCAGCCCAACCGCCAAGCAGCCAAGCGTGTAGCCGAGCAGCCCAGCAGCCGAGCGCGCAGCCCAGCAGATGAGCGCCTCCATCGACCCCCCACCCCCACGGCAGACTTCCCTTTCCGATTCTCCCTACGACGAACTTCACTTTTCGACGGACAGCCGCCTCCCAGCCTCCGACCCGACAAAGCGAAGCAAGGTTCGTCTTCGACACAGCGGCTCCCCCGATTTCCTGCCTACATTCAGCATAGTTTTCTGCAGTAGGATCGCTCGAAAAATGAGTATTAGCTATTAAAACTTCCTTCTAACTGCCTAATTTGTTTTCATTCGAAAAGGTGGGTGAGGCACAGGCCTCACCTAGCCTTTATGAGGCTCCGCCATTGGTAAGAACAACATATCCTTTTACTGCAAACCACCACCACCACCATGCTATATGAAATGAACACCTGATTTGTAAGGGCACTAGTGCTTTCTAAAAAAGGGAAGCCATAGAGGCGGTTGTCTTCTGAGAAGATTGAAGTTTTAATCAACTAACCATAGAGGCAGTTTCAGTAATTCAAATTGATATGCTGCAATAAATATACATCTATGGAAATTTTACAGGACATATCTTCAAAATCAAGTGATTATTAGGAAACTTCAAACAATTTAGAAGGGTGGTTTGGGGCTTCTTGTTTTTATATCTCACTATGGACACTTAATATTAGCAAGTCTTAATAGTAGGAATCTCAAATCCGTTCATTTGCAGCAACTATACTAATTAGGGAGCTACTACTTCCCCTGAGCCGAGCCTCTCCACTGCAAGGTATCTATAATATTCAACTTCTTACTATTTTTAAAAAGACCCAACTAATCTGAGTAGCATAGCCTATCCACTATGCTTGTTTGGTTTCGATTAGGGGTTGTTTAGTAGGAGGTAGCTGCAATTCATTACAATTAAATGTCCAATTTTCAAATCAAAATTTTATTTGGTTGGGTGTTGTCGGCTGTAGTTAGGCCATGTTTGGTACGATGTGCTCCGGTGTAGTTCGAAGAATTTAAGAACGGATCAAACATAATCCTATGTTTCAAACTGCTATGTTTCTATTTGGTAGGATGCATAATAAACTCCATGTTTATGCTCCCATTCATTTGGTATGTGAATTAATTCACACACTAACTGGTGGTCTCAGTAAAATCTACCACAACAGGTATCTTCGATTGGTGTCATGTGGTCCGTGGTTGTCATTACCAGAAATAAAAGGTAGCATAGAAGGAAAGCACCGTAAAAATGACAGGAAGGTCGCTCTGCACCCGACCGCACCTGAAAGGGGTGCATCACCAACTCACTGATTTTGGGGCTAAAAGTGAAGACGGATGTAACTACAAATCAATGAATTAGACACCAACACAACTACTCAAATAAAAAATACAACTGAAAAATAGCCAATTGAATGTTAAGAACTACAATTACACCCTACCAAACTGGCCCTTAATTGAATTCGTTCTGCATCCGAACTAGTCATTTTTCTTCACGTTATCGGCAATAGGGCATGGGGGTTCCAGAATGGGGAGTGAGTCCTATGTTTGCATTTTGTATGTGATTTGGCGGGTATGAGAAATCATAAAAACATGAATTTGGGGAGGGGTCTTCCTGAGCTAGTTGCGCCCACCGCATCTTTCTCCTCTCTGCATTTGATTTTTCTTTGGTTAATCCTTACATTGCCCCTTCTTCGGCAGTCTATGAAGTCAGGTGTTGGCAGTCCATGAAATCTGGAGCTAGAATAAGGGATATGGGTTGGTATTCGAGAGGAGAAGAGGGAAGCAATTTTCAAGCAATGTCGTAAACACCTAGAATATATTGGTGAGTTACGATGATGTCAAAACTGGAACAGAAAACTGAATATGACAATCAACATTTTGCTAGTTCAGAGGGCCCATGAACCAGGGAGAGTTGTGGCAAAACTACTGGGAATGGAAAAATAGTCAGGACCAAGATACATATACTTCACATAATTTCGTATGACGACTAGATTATAGAGCATTAAAATTATGTCTGTTGTGTAGAGCATATTTGGTATTTACTATATTCTGATGATTCTGTTTCTGTGTTGTATTGTTTCTAAACAAAAGGAGCCACACATGTCATATATGTGTTTGAGTTGTATACTAGGATTACATGGGACTTTTGGTTGGGTTACAATTGACTATTACCATGGCAAAAGTATTGAGAATTTCGTTTAAATTGTAGAATTGTTGTACTTCAAATGATCAATGACCAGAAACTACATGATTGATGGGAATCTACAATAGCGCAGAGTTACAAAACATCTTAATGAACAGTTTATATAGGAGCCTTTAGTTATGAAACTAAGTTATGTAACGATTTTTAATACTTTGTATTCTTATCCTTTTTTTTTCTTAATTGTTATAGGTAGTCATGATAGATAAAAGTTGGATCCATGAGGAATACAGAACAAGCACAACATATTTACTTGGGGTGGTTAAATTTATAAAGCATGCATTTTCAAAATCCAGCAGGGATGGGACTATCTTATGTCCTTGTAAGCAGTGCTTAAATGTGCATAGGCAGAACCGGCAAGTCGTAACTGAACACTTGTTATGGAATGGATTCTTGACCACCTACACAAATTGGATTTTTCATGGTGAGGGTTCATTTGATAGATCTGAGGATTCATAAATACAAAATGACACATCCAAAGATGACATGAGAGACATGTTGCATGATGTGTATGGTGTATCACAGGAAGGAGAGAATATGGAAGACGACGACCATCGATTTGTATTTGTTGATGATGCAGAAGCTGAGCAATTTTACAAACTATTAGAGATTGTTGCACATGAATTGTACCCTGGAAGTAAGAAGTACTCTAAATTGTACACCGTTTAGAGGTTGTTTCACATAAAATGTGTCAATAATTGGAGTAATAAGTCATTTCTGAGCTGCTTGAGCTTTTAAAGGAATTGCTTCCAGAGGGTGAGACGTTGCCCGACTCTTATTATGAATTCAGGAAAATAATCAGGGACCTTGGACTTGACTATGATAAAATCGATGCTTGCAAAAATAACTGCATTTTGTATCGAAAGGATTTTGCAGATAAGACTTCATGTCCGAAATGTAGTGCTTCTAGATATAAAGAAATCGAAATTGACGAAGCTGGTGTAGAAAACATTCATACAAACAAGAAAAGAGTTCCTTGTAAAGTCATGTGCTACTTTCCCTTGACTCCTAGGTTGAAGAGATTGTTCGTGTGTTCGAAACTTTCACCCCTAATGCGGTGGCACGATGAAAGTCGTACCAAGGATGGGATTCTACAACATCCAGCAGATTCTCCAGCATGGAAGATGTTTGATAATATGCATACTGAGTTTGCTTCTGATTCTCGCAATGTTCGCCTTGGATTAACTTCCGATGGATTTAATCCCTTTGGCCTCATGAATCTATCATATAGCATTTGGCCCATCGTATTGATTCCGTACAACTTTCCACCATGGTTGTGCATAAAGTCTCCCAATTTTATCCTGTCGATGATTATTCCTGGTCCATCTCAATCGCGAATGGACATAGATGTCTACCTGCAACCGTTGATTGAGGAGTTAAAAGAACTGTGGGAAGCTGGTGCAGATACTTATGATGTTGATCGTAAAGAAGTTTTCAAGTTGCATGTTGCCTTACTGTGGACGATAAGCGACTTTCCTGCATATGGTTATCTATCTGGTTGGCAAACTAGTAGGTATCTTGCATGTCCTTTCTGCAACAAAGACACGTGCTCATGGAGACTTCCATGTAGTAAGAAAGCATGTTTCATGGGTCACAGGAGGTTCCTCCCAATGGATCATAAATTCCGTAAAGATGCTTCATCATTTGATGGAAAAGAAGAATTTAGAAGTGCTCCTAAGATGCTGTCTGGAAGTCAAGTTCTAGATCAAACTAGAGATGTACATAATTTACCGTACAACTGGAGAAAGCGGAGTATATTTTTTGAGCTGCCATACTGGAAGTATAACCTTATATGTCATAATCTTGACGTGATGCACATAGAAAAGAATGTATGTGAGAGTTTGATTCACACACTGCTAGGAATGGAGAAATCAAAGGACACTGAAAATTCTAAATATGACCTCGAAGAGATGGGCATAAGGCATAGACTTCAAATTATCAAGGATGGAAATAAAAATATCATCCCACTTTCATGTTTTACTTTGAAGAAGGAGGAAAAAGAATTATTTTGTAAGCTGTTGAAGTCGGCTCGAGTTCCTGATGGGTATTCTTCTAATATAGCTAGAAATGCACGCGTCAAAGAAAAAAAGTTGATGGCATTGAAGAGTCATGATTATCATGTATTGATGCAACAGTTCCTCCCATTAGATTTACAAGTAGCGTTGCCCAACAAAAATGTTAGATCTGTTGTAATTGAGTTGTCCAATTTTTTTAAAGACTTATGCTCTAAAGTCATAAATCCAAATACTTTTGAGAAGTTGGAATCCAGAATAGCTGTGACTCTTTGTAACCTATAGAAGATTCTCCCACCATCATTCTTTGATGTGATGGAGCATGTGGTCATTCATCTTCCACGAGAAGCGAAGATAGCCGGACCGATATTCTATCGTTGGATGTACCCCGTGGAGAGGTAATCTTTCTAACAATTAAATTTCTTCAGAATTTGCATCCGATCGTATGTGATGTTCTTACAGAGTTTTATCTTCTTATTAATGTAGACACTTGCAAACTTTAAAAAGATATGTGCGAAATAAAGCTGCTGCATAAGCTTCTATAGCATAAGGTTACTTGGCAGATGAATGCTTAACATTTTGTTCGAGATATCTCTCAGGAGTTGAGACAAGGTTCACTAAATTGTCTAGAAATGATGTGGAAGATGAAGATATGGATAATGATGAAGATTGGTCTATATTCTTTCATAAAGGGTGTCGTCTAGGAAAGAAGACTCCTATTATGCTTGATAGCACAATGCTCAAAGTTGCGCATCAATATATTTTGGCAAACTGTGATGCAGTTGATCCATATGTGAAGTAAGATCGTTGTTTACTTTTCACTATGTACTTTCATATTTATGTCTAGGTGTGTCACACGTGTTTGTTAGTAGGGAGTACATCCGATACTTGAAGAAAATCAATCCACGTGCACGACAATGGGAAATCAGTAATCTTCATATGAACAGTTTCAATGAATGGTTTAAGAAACCTGTAAGTTTAAATAAGTTATTTCCATTAGCAAAATAACAAAAATATATAAATAATAAAATTCATAATATTTTCAGATTGAGGAGAAGGCAAAGTCGACAACTGTGTCACCAAACCTTTTAGTGTTGGCTCGAGGACCATAACAAATGATGATGCAATATGCGGGATATGTAACAAATGGTTATAGATTTTGCACCAAGGATCGAGAATGCAGTAGGAAAACACAAAATAGTGGAATTATGGTGAATGCTCAGACCGAAAGTTTTGCCAACTCCAAGGACAAAAATTCTCTAACGGGTCAGGTTACGTACTACTAGGTGTTAAGGGACGTTTTCGAGATCAGTTATTACGAGAAACTCAAAGTTGTATTGTTCAAATGTGACTGGGTCAATGCAAACAGAGGCATCAAAAAATCTGAAAATGACTTCACAATGGTCAATTTAAAACGTATTGATGTAACTGATCATCCATTTGCATTGGCCTCCCAAGCACAATAAGTGTTTTATGTGAAAGACATAAGTCAAAAAAATTGGAGCTTTGTTGTGCACACTACACCTCATGATACTTATGACATGGAGGAGAAGCTTCATGATAATTTCATGGATGGAACCTTCTTGTCATAAGATAAATCTCTAAGTGATTTGAAAGATATCTTAAGTGACGTTTGTGATGATGTTAATTTAGTCAGAGAAGACATGCAGGGTGTGACCTTTTATGAAGAGGGTCATGATCCCCATCATTGATCTTATGTAACTCTTTTTATTTTATTAGTTGGGTCAATTACTGGAAACACTCATGTTATCCTTTTATTTATAAAATGATCATTTATTCTTTTACATAATTATATATTTGGGTTAATCTGCTTAATGAGTTTGCTTGTTGGATGTTGGCTTCATCAGCAAAATTAAAATATTATTGAAATTTTTAATTTTATTTGAGGAACACAATTAGAGAATGTATGCCATGATTTCAGTTTGTAATTGAATATTGTTTATATCAATTTTCTATTTAGGAGAATGAAAAGACGCAGTCAGCTATTGTCTCCACTTACTGATGATGTCTGCAATGAAGGATTAACTCATGGGAGTATGACAGGTAAAATAAAAAATTACATCATTGAATATCTTTCTTAGAACCGCTCATATCATCATTTTAGTTGCAGGTACTTCCAAAAGACCAAAAGGAGGGTATCTTGGCTCGATAAATTCTGATTGGGGGTGTTCAAATGCAAAAGAAGGACTTAGAAATAGTAAAACTGTGGCAGGATCAGCTGCAAATAACAACAGAAGTTCTTCTTTGAACCTTGCAAAAGAAAAAAAAATCTTCTGTGTCAAATGATGGAGTTGGTGTCGTTGGTAAAAGTCATGTGGTGGCAAACTCAAATAATGCTAGAGAAGAAAGTCATTCTAAAAGACACTTAAGAAAAAAAAAGTCATCAAGGAGTGCTTGTAAAAGCAAGTATGCAACGTTTGGTAAATGATGTCAGTAACAATCAAGAGGTTAAAATTGATAAATTAGATAATGATCAACATTTTGTTGCTGAGTCTCCTACTTTTGATCCTGGGCAGAGTGAAGGTAAGAAAATTTAGATACGAAGATGCATTATATTTTTCACAAACTAATACTTAATTATATGTGTATAATATGTATATCCTTGTAAATGCTTGCATCATATTCATGATTTTGTAGGGGGAGCTACAAATAAAAAAACAAGGGGCTATTCGAAGTGTATCTGATTATGGGGTAAGATAGGGGATAAAAAGCTGCCAATTACTTTGGATGAGAATGGAGATCCAATAGGACCACATCAGAATGACCTGTCTTCCTTTTTGGGAACTGTTGCTAGAAATTTTGATCTTGCACCATTAAACTATCTTGATTGGCGACAAGTACCTGTGGAAAACAAAACCGCTATATGGAATTATGTGGAGGTAATTCTAGTCTTAGAGATATAATACAATGTTGTGAATTTTTTATTTAAAATTATTCTTTTGTTATAGACCAAGTTTGTTATTGACATAAAGGGGAAGAATTCAATTTTGCGAACAGTGAGGGATTGTTGGAGAAACTTCAAAGCGGATATTAAAAAAAACCACTACATGCGGCACAAAGAAAAATCTGACCGACTTAATGATTGCCCCTCCCGTGTTGATCCTAATCAATGGAAATTTCTTGTGAATTTTTGGGATTCTGACGATGGAAAGGAAAAACAATTTATTCCTTAATTTTGTAGAATTCAATAGTGTATATTGCATATAATTATATTATAATGCATTGTATGTAGTTAAGGAGTGCTAAAAATGTTATGAGCAGAAAGTTCGTAATGACAAGACATACATCGGGATCAACATTGTATGCTTGTGTGAAGGCTAATGTGAGTTATCTTCTGGTTGAAATATGCATTACACTTTCTTACTACTATGCTCATATATGTTGATACTGTTACAAACAGTTACAAGAAAAGAAAAACGGTGGCAATGTTAGCATATTAGACTTGTTTAAGGCCACCCATTTGAAGAAGGATGGTACTGCTGTGGATGCAAAATCTGCAGAATTGATTGTAAGCAATCATTTAACAAATTTATTTTTTATTTAAAGAAAATATTCTCATTAATATTGTATGTAGGAAAAGATGAATGTGGCACTTGTAAGTAATGATGAAAATATCGATGAAGATGAGATATTTGATCATATTTTGGGCCCAAAGAAGATTCCTGTGAAACATGCGATTCATGTGTCTCATAATGTATATGAAAATAAACTCACAGACTTAGAACTAGTTGTTGATGCTCATACCCAGATATATGAGGCTCAACAAAAGGAGTTGTTAGAAATGAAGAAAAATTTTGAAAATCTTGAAGCTATGATGCTGAGAAATTCTAACATGAGTGCTTTGTTTCAGCCGAACGAGGTAAATCTTCAAATTCTTATAATGTGATTACATAATAAAATTGATTTTCTTATAGTAAACTGTTTATTTTGTAGAATATCACAATGACTACCAATGAAAGATTACCCAAACCAAATCAATCGAGTAGTGAAACACCCATTACCGAAGGACAGGTTATTATATCCAAACATTTATTGATTAATTTTTTCAATCTGATTTTTAGGTATAAACAATGTTTGACACAATCTTTATAAATTTAAAGGTTGTTTCCTTATTAAGTTTTAAGGATGGGAATTCAGTTGTAGCATGAGGACACGTTACTTCTACAAGTCCAACTTATGTCGTAGGAGGAGCACTATTGGGGTCCTCATTTCCTGCCGTTTCCATTACTGTACCAATCCAACCTCAAGAGCAGTTGATTAGGCCTTTTGGTCAACAACAAGTCATTGAGGATGTAATTGGGATAGTGATAGCTTGGCCAAAGAAATTACTCATTGTCAGGTAACATTTTATAAATTAATCTCAATACTAAAAGTGCACTTACTAACTATTTATGCATCATTGTAGGTGAACCATTTGGAGACGTGGAAACCAAGAGTAGCAGTCATTTGATCAACATAGAGATTCACATATCATATTAATCCATAGGATTTAGTAAAAATAGAAGTCAACCATTCTTTATTATATTTAGTTGGTTTTCAATAAATGTGGATGTCACACATATTGTAGTACCATTCATTATTTCATTGTCTTGATTTTAAATTCAAAGGAAAAATTATTATAGATCATTTGCTATCTATTTCCCATGCATCAAATGATTGCCCTGTTATTATAGTTACTGAACAAGTGGCATGTATGGTTCTGGTTGAAGATCGATTTTTTGGAGTAGAAAATGTTTGGCGTGTAGTCTTTTAGGAGGTTTTGCCACACCATCTTAGCCCATTTACAGTCCCTAATCATGGGTCAAGCATACTGAGAAATTTTTCTATCTATTGGTTTATTGAGTTGCAGGCGTATCTCTTTTTTATTTTCTGCTATTGTCCGCAGTGTTAAATGCCTGCCAGGTTCATGGAGTTAAAGGCTAATATAGGAAATAATGATTTGCTGGATGCCCTTCCTTTAGTTTCTTTTGTCAGCCTTTTTATGTTTTATCTACCTCCACTTCTTTTAGTGATGTGATCTATTCAACTTGTTAACCTTTAAAGATTTATTCATTTCTTTTAGGTTATGAATTCAGTGATCTACATGATTTTTTTTATAATATCAAAGAAAGGAGCTTGTATACCAATACCTTACATGAATTTTCCATGAAAGGACCAAGGATTTAGTTGATTCTGCAGTGATATCTTCTATGGAAGTACAAAGCCATATAGCTAAGGAAGCTTTACACTGTTAATTTCCTCCGGAAGACGTGCATTCAAACTTGGCATTCTTAACCCTCTATTGCATGCATTTTTTCTTCTCAGACCAATAACCAACTATCCAGCTACTTGGACCTATGATCAGGGGCTGCTACACCATAGACAAGATAAATCAGCTCCTCCTGCTATAACTGAGTGACCATACATTCTGAAGCTCCTTGACCCTCAACAAAATCTCTAGGTGAACTAAGCTCATTTATGATGTAATTGCTTTTAAAGGTGTTGCTTTATTTGCCAAGACTCTCAAGTCACTTAGGCTTTGCATTTATTTTAATTTAATTCCATATAATGCTTCTTCTTCCCCAAAGACTTCATCTCAGCCGTCACTACTACAGAAGTGGCCTTTGGCGTCGGTCGTTTAACCCCATTTGGCGTCGGTTTTCGACCGACGCCTATGTGGGCGCCGCTAAAGGTCGAACACTTCGGCGTCAGTTGTTTAACCGACGCCTATTTAACCTATCGGCGTCGGTCGTTTAGTAGATAACCGACGCCGAAAGGGTTTGCGCCACATAAAACGGCGTCAGCTAGGGCACTTTCTGCGTCGGTTATTTACTAACGGACCGACGCCTATATTACTTCTAGCGTTGGTCTTTTAGTAGATAACCGACGCATAAAGTGTCCTAAATGACGCCATTTTTTGTGGCGCGAACACTTTTGGCGTCGGTTATATACCAAAAGACCGACGCCACTAATTTAAATAGGCGTCGGTTTGATACGTATATCCGATGCCATTTCGAGGACTGCTTTGGCCACATAAGGCGTCGGTTATCTAGAAATAACCGACGCTGTATATCTTTGCTGACGGTTATTTATAAATAACCGATGCCTATTTTTTTTTCATATCAGTTTGCAGGCCTGCTGTGGCTGGTCAGCAGGATGAGAACCTGCAGTTCAGTTTTCTGAACTGCAGGTTTACGACATCCATTGATATCAGCCTACAAACAGGCCGCAAACCTGCAAAAGTCATAAGCAAAATTTCACACAAGTACATACATTCAGACATCAATTCAATTCTCACATTCACACATATAGAAACATTCAAATACATGTATTAACATTCAGAAATATTCATTTACAAAGTATCATTCATTATCTCTATCAACATCCCAATTATATCTTACAGTTGCCACTGCTTGTATGGCTTTTGCCCATTCTTCTCTTACTTCATTTAATGCTTCCATCGTATATGGAGCATGTATATTTTTTAAGCGTTTACCTGTAGTGTTGTCAGTTTTAAACACCTGCAAAGAGAATGATGTATATATATAAGTAATAATATAAAAATAAGATAAGATTGATATATTGCATACTAACTAATGAGAGTATATATAATACCTCATGTATGGTATCGATGTCCAATGCGGCATATTTTATAATCATCTGCATAAATCGCATCACATAGTATGCGCATGCCCAGCCATTGTCTTGTGTAGCACACTATAAATTGAAACATACAAAATAATACAACTAAGCACAATTCACATCAATAATATATATATTCGAGTCGGGAACTTACTTGTACGTTCTGCCAATTTATTGGCTGGTTCTTTTTCCTTGGGACCGTTCCTCCAGCCTTTTTGAATGCATCTAAACCCCTACATGTTAATATTACACAATAAATTGCATAAGTAAATAGTAATGTAATAAAATATGTTAACGGATATAAAAATGAAATATTTCTCACCAGAATAATGGCATTCTCATTACGTGTCCAATTTTAGGGTTCAATGTACTCCCCGCAGGATCTAGATAATAAACAGTGAATGTCCCAGGGACAATAACTAGTAACTCCCAATGTCTACCGCTAGAGGTAAGAAGTTAACAATTAATAACTCAAAATGCAAAATAAAAATGGAATTTTATTAAGTCCAAATTATAAATAAAGTAAACTTACTTGACATTGAATGGAGCTATTATTATCGTCTTCTTTTGCTGACCAAAAATTATAAAAGCATCTATACAGTATTGTTGAACATTATCAGGGTCTTTAGCTACCAAACTAATCAATGATGGAATCAAAAATCCCAAATGATCAAATGCAAATTGTTTGCAATGATCTTCGACTAAGTAGCTGCAAAACATATAGGCGTATGCATTAATATATAAGAAACCAGATCACCGGATCTTACACAAGGTATATGGATGTATAAACAAGATCTCACCTTATCCATGTCTCTATCATTTATGTATTCAGCCAATCATACATAAACAGCTCAATAATATCTTTTATAAATAAAGAGCTATCGTATGATTGACCTGCATAATCTGCATCTAAAGAAATAATTATAGGGCAATGTACATTATGTGCCCGTAGCCAACATGCCATTCCCCTACAAGCAGGACCTAACGGGTATGTTAGGTCAGTTGGAACCCAATCGGGTAATGCGGGAAGTGGAAGTGGAGGCCTAGGTGCTCCTGGTGTCTTCTTTTTAACCTGTACATATAATTTCAGATCAGTTGACATCATATATACACATTAACAGTCTAAATCAATGTAAATTTATCTTACAATTTCAGTCGTGTAGACGACATCTGCTTTGGGCCACAATATCACCCCGCCTTCTGCATCAGCAAGTCTATCAATATCTGGGTGGGGATATGGCAATGTAGCTTCTCTCCAATCAGGTAACACACGTATCGGGCTCACACGAACGTAGCCCTGTGGCATTGGAGTCCCGTGAAACATTGCCCCAGGAAGGGACGGGTAAGCCTGCGCCTCTGCAACAACGTAGTCTTGCATTCTTAAGCGGCATGGCTTCAATGCCTACAAATTTATGTAAAGAATATTATACATATATACATATCATATTGAAAACATAACAACTTGAAAAGACTAACTACAATGTCATAAATAATACTTACAGCAGACGTGCTAGGCGATGGGTCTCCAGGATTACTCGCAGTCTGTGCATCAGGAGAAGAGTGGGTCGCCATAGGCGTATTGGAAGCCTGAGATGCCTGTCACCGCAGCAATTCTTCCTTGACCTTCTCAGCAACTACATTGTTGACCTTCTTAGCAACTAAATCCTCAACTCTCTTATTCTCCTATACATGGATAAAAGAAACATTAGCTTCTTATTAATGAATTTCCTTTTGCAGTAACATTCTAAAAAAAGAATAGGTTACCTCTTCTTGAGAAAGTCCCGCTCTGGGTTTGCACTGGGATGGCCCAAAGAATGCTTTGATGCCAACACCAGCGCCGGCACCTCTAACACGTCCAGGATGCTCTGGGTTACCCAGAGCAACTGTCAATTCATCCCTTGTGCCCTGAGGGATGAACGTGCCTTGTTTCCTCTGCTCGTGCAGCTCCCGCTAATCACCATAAACAGAAATTGGTAAGTTAACACCACAAATAATCAATATTCAAACGATTTCTCTAAGAGTGTTATTTTACCATTTTTGCAGCCGCCTCAGCAGTTACAGGCTTCTTTATTTCACCCTTCTTGTTTTGCCTGCCAGCTATCCAGATATCATGGCGAGGCATGGGTGTGGCAGACTCCTGAGTAGGAGCAGACTCCTGAGTAGCCGCAGACTCTTCCTGTAGTCTTTGGCGAACGCTTGCATAGCCTTTTGGACCCATAGTGTGGTCATGCACATTCAGTGCACGTCTTGCTTTTTGTGTGTCACTGAGGGCCTAGTTAGTATGCACATTAATGATTTGGTTAGTAGCACTAAATGCTAATCTTGAATAGGTGAATACAATGTATATTAATTAAATTAGGAGTGACGCCTAATACCTTGAATTCTTCAGATTTTCTTGAAGCAACAAAATTGTCCCAATCTTCTTTGTCCAAGAAGTTCCATTGTTCAAGGGCTGACTTCTTCTTCTTATCACCCTCTTTTATGTATTCTCTGTTCAGATTTGTCCTATAATTCCTAAGCATCTTTCCAGCACGTTGCATCACATTTTTACGATGCAACTTCTCATCCAATGCAAACAGATTCTGTAAAATAGAAATGTTATTAACTAGTATCCAAAATAGAATTGCAAATAATAGAATTTGTAATCTACAAAATAGAATTGCAAATAATAATAACTCATGCATAAATCCTTCCATATCAAGTCTTTTTTCCCTTGAGGAACTTTATGCCAATTGTCATACTTAACACCACAATGGCTCCGAGTGGTACACCCAATATAGTTCACAAAATTATTGCGGTTCACTCCAATTGGATTTCCTCCATTATCAAACTCCACCACCAATTTGGATCCACTACCACTTAGCGCTAATAACTTCTTCAACAGAGTGATGCCCCTTTTCTTGTTAAGTGTTTGGTGTTGCGCATCAAGTTGCTCCAGTGCTTCAGTGGGTACAGGTGCATCAACCTAAAATTTGACAAAAATTAAACACACTAAATTAGCCCAATATAGAAATATAGGATATATGACATAACTAGAAGATAATGAATTTTATAGAAATACAGGATATGTTTTTAGAACTTACATTAGTATCCTCGCCATGCTCGTCATGGACAGCATGCTCATCATGGACTTCATGCTCATCATGGACATCATGCTCATCATGGTCAGCCATCTGAAAATGTCATTAAAAAGGCAAACATTTAGCATTTCTATTAACTAGAAAAGGCAAACATTTAGCATTTGTATTAACTAGAAAAAGGCAAACATTTAGCATTTGTATTAACTAGAAAAAGGCAAACATTTAGCATTTGTATAAACATACATGTCTCTAAAATTGTGATCTTTTATCAATTAACAATCCTTCATTGTGATCTCCGCGCACATATAAGTCATCATTAGCTTCAATATTTTGTGGAGTTGGCAACCCAACTGAGAATGGACTGGAGTCATCATACTTATCATAGTACTCTTCTTCATCTATAGGATCTTCAATGAACTGTCTTTTACCATGAAGAACAACCGACCATTTATCATTTGCAGGATCATCGATATAGAATATTTGTTTCGCCTGTGATGCCAATATGAATGGTTCACCCTTCTCGCCAATCTTTTCAAAGTTCACCAAAGTGAAACCCAATTCATCCACTATAAATCCTTTGGTGTTATCAACCCAATTACATTTAAAGAGCGGAATTTTGAAATCTATGTAGTCAAACTCCCAAATGTCCTCAATGACACCGTAATATGACATTTTAGCTTCACGTGGACTCTTATCCTTTGCACTTGCAAAGTACATAGTCGACACTTGAAGAGTGACCCCACTATTTTGGACGACACTCTTATCATCTTGGCGCTTTGTGTAATATGTGAATCCATTAATGTCAAACCCTTCATAAGACATAACATTCGGTTTTGGTTTAAAGGCGAGGCATTTGATAGTTTCTGTAATATCATTTGGTGTTTGAGATAGTTGATGTAAGACTTTATCTTCAAACCACTTAGTAAAAGTCTTATTATGCTCTCTAGCAAGCCACATTGAACTTTCTCGAGGATGTTGTCTCTTTATGAAATTGGTATGTTCCTCGATATAAACACTCACTTCGTCCATATTGTGTAAAATATACAAGTGAGCTTGTTCCAACTGCTCACGGCTGATTACTTTCACTCGTGATCCCAAAATTCCTTTGCCCTCAATATTCTTGTCATTATCAGGAGTGTCATTACCACTGAGAAAGTCATTGCAAAAATCCATAACCTCTCTCGCCACATAACCTTCAATAATACTCCCTTCAGGCCGATAACGGTTTCGAACATCACCTTTAAAAACGCTCATGTATCGTTCAAAGGGATACATCAAATGCAAGAAAACTGGTCCCAACATTTTCACTTCCCTAGTCAAGTGGACAGCAAGATGTACCATGATATCAAAGAACGAAGGAGGGAAATACATCTCAAGCTGACATAGGGTAACAACCACTTCTCTTTGCAAATTATCGAGAGTATCAGGGTCAATAACTTTGCTGCATAGACTGTTGAAAAAGAAACAAAGTCTGGTAATTGCAAACCTTACATGCTTCGGCAATATAGATCGAATTGCCACGGGCAATATTTGTTGCATTAGAGTGTGACAATCATGAGATTTAAGACCTATCATCTTCAGATCTTTCATTGATACCAATCTATAGATGTTGGATGAGTAACCATGTGGCACCTTAACATTTACCAAGCATTCACAAAAAGTTTTCTTCTCCTTTCTAGACAACGTGTAACAAGTGGGAGGTAAGTATGTTCTTTTATTACCCATTTCACGTAATTCTGTTAATTCTGATCTTATTCCCATTTCACGTAGGTCCAGTCTGGATTTTATTCCATCTTTAGTCTTACCTGGTATATTTAATAGAGTACCAATGATGCTATCACAGACATTTTTCTCAACGTGCATTACATCGATACAATGCCTGACTGTCAAAGAACTCCAATAAGGAAGATCCCAAAATATTGACTTCTTCTTGAATGAAGAATTGTCACTCTGTGTGGCCATACTACATTGTGATTTCTTACCAAATTCATTGACAATGTCTTTTACTCTTTCATAAACAACATCCCCTGGTATAGGTTTAGGTGCACTCCGTTCATCATTCCATCCATTGAATGCTTTGCGCTTCCTACGATACGGATGGAATTTTGAAAGAAACCTTCGATGACCAAGATATACAGTCTTGCCGCCATGTTTTAGTCTTATTGAATCAGTGTTTTCTTCACATATAGGACACGCTTTAGCTCCTTTGACACTATATCCAGACAAATTCCCATATGCTGGAAAGTCATTAATAGTGCAAAACAACATAGCGTGCAAACGAAATGTCTCTCTTGCTGAAGCATCATAGGTCATCACACCTTCAGCCCAAAGTTTCTTTAAGTCATCAATCAAAGGTTCAAGATAAACATCGATATCATTTCCGGGTTGTTTAGGGCCTGATATCAACAATGACAACATAACGTACTTATTTTTCATACACATCCAGGGAGGAAGATTGTATATAACAAGCATGACTGGCCAAGTGCTATGTTGGCTGCTCAATGTCCCGTATGGATTCATCCCATCTGTACAAAGCCCAAGTCTTAGATTCCTATCTTCTTCACCAAATTTGGGGTACAATAGATCAATCTTCTTCCACTGTGGGGAATCAGGCGCATGTCGTAGGATCCCATCATTATTTTTCTTAACATCTGCATGCCACCTCAAATTCTTCGCATCTTTCAGATTTGCAAACAAGCGTTGAAACCGTGATATTATAGGTAGACACCACAACACCTTGGCAGGAGAACCAGTTTTGGACTCCCCCGAAGTCGTCAATTTATACCGTGACGCACCACATTTTGGACAATCTTTCAAATCTACAAAGTCCTTTTGAAATAATACACAATCATTCGGGCATGCGTGTATCTTCTTAGCCTCCATTCCCATTGGGCACAACATTTTCTTTACCTGGTATGTTGAGATTGGAAGCTTGTTTCCTTCAGGAAGCATTTCTTTCAACAAAGTCAACAATAAAGTGAAGCTTTTGTCACTCCATTTATTGTTAGCTTTCAACTTATACAATCTCAACACAGCGCTAAGCTTCGTAAACTTAGCAGAGCCTGTGTATAACGGTATCTCAGCATCATGCACAATGTTTGTAAAGATAGGAGGTGGATCGGTGTGCTCTACCCTACAACTATCCAGCATCGCATCAACGATGTCTGCTGGAACTGGTTCGTTCACATTTACGTCATCGGAGGCAATTTCTTCTTCCACCCAAGCACTGCTATCGACATCTACTGGTTTCGATTTTGAAATCTCTCCATGCCAGTGCCATTCTGTATAGCCTTGTACAATCCCGTTGCACATGACATGACTTTTGATTTCCTCACCAGTGTTGACTTTCAAGTTGTTACCGCAATGCCTACATGGACAGCAGAACCTATCTGTAGGTTTTTTCCTATGTTCTTCGGCAAATCTAATAAACTGATCAAGACCAGATATAAACTCTGGGGTACAACGATTACGAATGGACATCCATGATCTATCCATTCTATGATCAGAGAAAACAAGTATATATTAGGAAAACAAGTGATTGTTCATTCTAATGATTGTTCACATTCTAGGCCTACAAACACATTTGATGTCATTCTTATATATAATAAATGTGTACCACCTATCCCATCCTTGAACACCTAATCTCACTAGTAAGTGTATAATGTGTATTGGGTTTTCAAGAAAATTTCGGCAGCATTTCCCCGCTGTTCTCTAAGTACATATGTACTTAGAGAACAAACAGGGAAATGCTACCAAAATTTTCTCGAAAACTCAATACACATTATACACTTACATCCTAAGTGAGATTAGGTGTTCAAGAACAGTCCCAAACCGGGGACTATCCAAGATTTACTCCTAATGAGTCAATTTTGGACGGGTTTCTAGGCCAACAAACACAATAATAGATATCTACAATGAAGCCGGACTCCATACAAACAGTATATAATTTAGTGATTGTTCATTCTAATTTATACCAATGTACAAGTAATATAAAGAACAATGATTTTTCACATTCTAGGCCAACAAACACATGTGATGTCATTCTTATATATAATAAATGTGTACCACCTATCCCATCCTTGAACACCTAATCTCACTAGTAAGTGTATAATGTGTATTGGGTTTTCAAGAAAATTTCGGCAGCATTTCCCCGCTGTTCTCTAAGTACATATGTACTTAGAGAACAAACGGGGAAATGCTACCAAAATTTTCTCGAAAACTCAATACACATTATACACTTACATCCTAAGTGAGATTAGGTGTTCAAGAACAGTCCCAAACCGGGGACTATCCAAGATTTACTCCTAATGAGTCAATCTTGGACGGGTTTCTAGGCCAACAAACACAATAATAGATATCTACAATGAAGCCGGACTCCATACAAACAGTATATAATTTAGTGATTGTTCATTCTAATTTATACCAATGTACAAGTAATATAAAGAACAATGATTTTTCACATTCTAGGCCAACAAACTCATGTGATGTCATTCTTATATATAATAAATGTGTACCACCTACCCCATCCTTGAACACCTAATCTCACTAGTAAGTGTATAATGTGTATTGGGTTTTCAAGAAAATTTCGGCAGCATTTCCCCGCTGTTCTCTAAGTACATATGTACTTAGAGAACAAACGGGGAAATGCTACCAAAATTTTCTCGAAAACTCAATACACATTATACACTTACATCCTAAGTGAGATTAGGTGTTCAAGAACAGTCCCAAACCGGGGACTATCCAAGATTTACTCCTAATGAGTCAATCTTGGATGGGTTTCTAGGCCAACAAACACAATAATAGATATCTACAATGAAGTCGGACTCCATACAAACAGTACATAATTTAGTGATTGTTCATTCTAATTTATACCGATGTACAAGTAATATAAAAAACAATGATTGTTCACATTCTAGGCCAACAAACACATGTGATGTCATTCTTATATATAATAAATGTGTACCACCTATAACAAACACATTGTCCAACATTAGGTTCAACACTTGAAACATACATTCGTTTTCAACATAAAAAAATTGTATCATTAGGGTCCAACATGTGGATTATATGGGACATACACATCAAGGTGGTCATAAGGGAGGATATTTCCTTATTTATGAGTAAGCGATATAAGATTAAGATCCATATAAAAATTAGGGCAGAAGGAAGAAATAAATCTTCTTTAGGATACAATAGACCCTTATGGATGTATTTAGGGTCATAGATACCATCATAGAACAAAAGGGGTACACTCTAGGATTTAAGATCACACTACATCATGTATTTTATACAAAATTACATGTATGTGTATATAAAAAATATATTTATAAGGAACTTCTATACATATCTAATCAACAAATCAGTAATTAACTAAGTATTCATCAATACTTACTATTAATCAGTATCTCTAATCATTAAAATCGGCAAGCAGATCAGTAATTGTAAATAACAAATTACGAATTGTTGAATTAAAGTAATCACTAAAGTTATTACTAACCAGTAGTACCAATCATTAATCACTTAAAGCAGCAAGGAAATCAGTAAAACTAATCATGCATTACTAGTATAATAGAGCAATAGGATATTTACTTCGATGCATTACAGCAGTACCCAATTATTTCATTAATCACTGAAAGCAGCAAGGAAATCAGTAAAACTAATCATGCATTACTAGTATAATAGAGCAATAAGATATTTACTTCGGAGGCAAGGAGCAGCGACAAGGTCTAGGCGTCAGGTAGGCAGGCAAGCGTCGGCAGGCGGCGGCAAGGACGTCAGGAAGGCAGGCAGGCGTCGGCGGGCGGCGGCAAGGAGGAAGGCGGTGCGGCGGCGAGCTCCAGGCGTCAGGCAGGCAGACCAAGGACCAGCGGCGTCGGCGGCAACGATCTCCAGGCGTCCGGAGAAGGGGGCACGGTCCAGAAGGGGGTGCAGCAGCAGTGGCGGCGGAGAAGGGGGCGCCGGAGTAGCAGTGGCGGCACGACGGCGCTGTCGTGGAGAACAAGGAGCAGAGAAATCGACGGCGACAGCGTGGGAAATCGACGGAGAAGCAGAAAAAAGGGCTCGCAATGAAACAGAAGAAAGGGGAAGAGTCGGGCATCGCGGGTTATAAAGTCCCAAATAGCGTCAGTTTCTTACAACAACCGACGCCTAAACATCTTTAGCGTCGGTTGTTGGAAAAAACCGACGTCCAATTGGACGATATTTTCATGAAATTGTTTGGCGGGAACCACCTTCAGCGTCGGTTATCCTTGAATAACCGACGCTGAAGGTGACACTTTTCGCGCAAATTTTCATCGCACATAGGCGTCGGTTTCTACCTAAATAACCGACGCTGAAAATGACACTATTTTTTTTATCAAAAAATGGATTTCACGGGCGACTTTAAGCGTCGGTTTGTTATAAACAACCGACGCTGAAGACAAAGCGGTACCTGTGTCTGGCTGGTCTTCAAATATAGACGTCAGTTTTCGTAAACAACCGACGCCTAACATAGAAGGCGTCAGTTTTCCTTAATAACCGACGCCCAGAAAAGTGTCACTGAATGCTATTTCTGTAGTAGTGCGTGTACCCTACTATAACCTTGGGGTGGTGTATTCAGAGATGTTGCAATTTGATATGGCCCTTAGCTGTTACAAGAATGCTGCATTGCATAGCCCTATGTATGCAGAAGCTTACTGTAATATGGGAGTCATATATAGAGTCGAGGAGATTTGGAGACTGCAATCTCTTATTATGGAAGGTTCATGTTGCTTTTCACTATTGTTAAAATATTAAATATTTAAAATTCAATCTCACTAGACACTACAAATTAGATCTGCATTCCTGCTAAGGTTGTGCTTATTTTACTCTATACCAGATGTCTGGCTGTCTCTCCAAACTTCAAAATTGCTATGAATAACATGGCACTAGCGTTGACAGATTTGGAAAAAAAGTGAGATTTTTCCTCTTTCTCAAACATTCAATAACTAAGGAGACGATTTTTATAATGGCAACTTCAATTGGAGCTTCTGAAATCTGAAATAGAGGGGTCTAAGAATAATTTATTCTTGTTCTTGTGAACACTTATTTTACAAATACTACATTTGTATGCTCATTTCTTACTCTACTAGCTTGCTTGCATTGATTGGTATCCCCTTGTTAGTGTCGTTGTGAAACTTTTTATCTTCATTAACAAACTTCAATGTTAAAAAAATAGGAGAATGGTTGGTATCAACAATTGTTCATACCATCAGGTTATAGAGGATTTAAACATGTTTTCATTTAACAACTGAATGGAGGAACTAAAATTAGTGTTAACAATGTGATCATGAAAATAGTGCTCACAACATGAGCAAGAAATTTGATCTCAGAATATAGAATATTTATCTGATCTCAGAATATAGATTTGTTTATCTAATCAGCAAAACTACATCAGTATATATTCTTAAATAACTCATAAACACATAGACAAGATCTACCATATTAAATGTCTCATCTTGAGGCTTGCATTGCATATTACCATGCATTGCTCAAGCTTCTCAAGTCAGGATGTTGTCTGTAATTGTTTGACTTGCTTATGGGGGGAGTAATTCATAGTTTACCATTTTGATGATGTACCTAGAGGCTTATGTTGTCTGCTGCCATGTCAAAGAGAGCAATCTATATAGTTCGTGAGAGCTAACTCATGATGCTAATATTGCTTTGAAGTGGGAAATGAAGGATATCCATTGTCATCTAGAGGTGGTTCCAGGATACTGGATAGTACAAGCCACCATCTTATATTACCGCCCTCATGTCTATGAAGAAGAAGGGGTGCATTGCGGTTGGAGAGACAAATTTGGATGTGTTTGGTATGGAAAGCACTGCTGAAACTTTGTTATGACAGGTATCAATTTACTTATGTACATGTGTGTGGGTCTGGAAATTAGTATATTAACACAAATTGTTAAGTATTTCCAACAACTTAATTTGGACAACCAACAACTATTTTCTGTGCTCCAAAACACAAAGCTTCAGACCCTCTGCAATAACCTCTAGGACTGAACTATCTTTATTGGTATAGTAGGTTTGCCTGGCTCAAGCTCCACATATTGTTGTTGTTATTGATGTATCATACAGGGGATATGATAGATGCATCATTTCAATTGTTGAACTTTGGGTCTCTCTTAATTTGAGTTGATAATGATCATTGGTTTTCTGTACTTTTGAAGATTGTGCTCTTTGCTGTGGTGGGAGTCAGTTCTGTAGCTCTTTCATGACCATGGAGGGTCAATGTTATTATATGAAGCTCCTTCAATATGATATTCTCTTTGATGAAGGTTTTTCTAACTTTATCCTGGAATATCTTCTGATTTTTCAATCTTTTACTCAGATGGTCAAGTGTTGAGCTCTTTTTTGGCAATTTCCTCTCTAAATGTCTTTTGTATGTCTCCTATTCAGATCTATTCTCAATCATTGCTCCAGCTGAAGTTCTGGCTATGCTCATTTCCATCAGAACAATTGAAACGATTTCATATTGTTCAACATCTACATATGTAACATTCATGTGTAATCATTTCATATGAAGCTTTGTGATTGCTTACGCTTAATAATATCTCTTTGTAAGTGTAATCCCCATACTACTGCTCATTTAACCCAACCTCCACTATCTCTAAAACTCCACCTTAAAATAGCAAACAATTCTAAAGTGTGCAGATATGAACAAATCATAATAAGACCATGAGAACATACAGTCTGTAGAAAGTAACTCAAACAAGGAGTGAGCTGAACCATTTTTGGCACAAGCTCAAGGCTCTGAGGCCTCTACTAAAGGCTTGGAGGACTTTGTTTTTAATGCTAGGCTATGGTCTCATGCCAACACTGTTATAAGTGCCATTGTTGGTTACAGGTAAAATGTGCTGCATTCTTCTGCTGCTCATTGCTGGACAACTTGGGGTGGTCTGTGAATAGTTGTGATTTCAGAGTAATCCTGGGTTGATGTAGTTGGTGTGGTGACTGGGACCCAGGTTTTCTGATGGGAGGAAATTCCTTGTCTCAGCGGTGTCGTGGTGGATGGGCCTCCAATGGTGGAAGATTATCCTAGAACAAGCAATCAAAGATATTGGTAAATATTTATTACCGATATTGCAGTAAAATCTAAGAAATTTCTCTGCTTACCAAGTCTGCCATGCACAAGTTTGCATCCAAACAAGGGCGACTCTCAGTTGGACTGGTTGTAACTTGTAGCAGGCTTAACAAACAGAATAACAATTGTTAATAATAGTTTGAAAGGATGGAGAAAAGCATTTGAGGGAGTAAACTGAAATGACTTTTTAAGTTTTCATTGAAAGGGCTGTTAGTACCATGAAAAAGAATGCGCCTGATGTTCCTGGATATAATGGTTTAGGAGAAACAAAAATTTATTTGCAAATATATCATATTATTATGTTATCAGTGCAAAATTTTGTGTTCTGACTTAGCTGTTAAGATGGAGTCAAGGCAGTGGTGATATTTTGAGTGCATCCATTTTATCTTTTAGGATTATGTGGGCATATGATTGCAGTCAGATTCAAACCCCACTGGGACCCATCTCAACCCATGCGGATGTGGTAAACATGGTAGATCATACATTGAGTGTGATCAAGAATTGCTCAATTTTCTTTTATATAGCTGCATATGGTCTCATGTCTGTTTTACTTTTCAACTGATATTTTTTGTTGACAAAGAAATGTATATTGGCTCTCTGTGTACTGTCACATACATTATTAGGGCAACCTAAAAGGCACCTCTTAACTACTGGATGGAGTGTGTTTGTGAGCACGAAACGTCTTGTTGTTGGTGATTCTGTCCTTTTCATAAGGTTTGTTTATATATCTGTCTACATGATTTAGTTTTTTTATATATAATTCATATTCTATAACTTTCATGTGTTTCCTTCTTCAACCCATCATATACATATCCTTAGATATGACAAGTCTCAACTTCTTTTGGGCATAAGACGATCTAACAGACAACATACTGCTCTTTCATCTTCAGTCTTGTCTACTGATAGCATGCATATTGGTGTTCTTGCTGCTGCTGCTCATGCAGCAGCAAATAATAGCCAATTTACGATATTTTAAAACCCAAGGTAACCAACTAACCATGCGTTCTTGAATCTACATACAACTTCAATTGTTGACTTTTAATGACTTGGTGTTGTTCTAAACAGAGCAAGTCCTTCAGAGTTTGTAATTCCTCTAGCAAAGTACAACAAAGCCATGTATGCACAAGTATCTCTAGGCATGCGATTCCGAATGATGTTTGAGACTGAAGAATCAGAAGTTAGGAGATATATGGGAACAATCATAGGTATCAGTGATCTAGATCCTGTACGATGGAAAAGTTCACAGTGGCGCAATCTTCAGGTGGGTGTCTTGTAGTTGTAGCATGTGCAAAATTATTTTAGCATGTACCTCAAACTGTGGCCTTAAGTTGGAGTGTAAGTGAATAGAACTACAGCGAGTATCATTTTGTCAATGTATCTTTTTTCTACCAGTTAGGTAGCACACAAATCTGAATGTTTTATGACAAATGTATAGTTGAACATATAGTGATATATCTTAAGAAAAAAAGATTTGCAATATCTAAGTATCCATTTTAATATGACAGCTTTTATAATGCATAAAAATGCTTTACATACCGTCTTAAGATTTAGCATAAATTTGGAATGCTAACCAATAGAACGTTTTTTGCTATCTAATCAAGCATACTTAAAAAGGGGAAGAGGTAGGTCTAAACTGACTTGGGGAGAACTTATAAGAAGAGATTTTAGAATCTTTACATCTGCATGAGATGAGATCATAAATGATAACATAGCTAAATAGAAACGAATATCAATGTGTCCAACCCCAGATGATGATAGTGATGAATGAATGAATAAAACAAAATCTAAGTCATTCTGTGTGCATTCATATTCTATCATATATAGTAACACAATTGAAATCTGAAAATTATGTGATAGTTTTTGATCCAATGGTTTCTTTGTAAAAGTATTTCTTAAAGTTGTCATTAGATGTGATATATTTGTGGTCACAGATGAATAAACCATGTGTATATAGTCCATCTTCCTTTTTCATTTCCACCATTTAATAATCATTGCCATATCCATTTTGAATGGCTATGGTGACAATTTCGTATCTGTACTTGAATCTATAATTTGAGAATACATATATAGTAAATGTGATTACTGATCTTATAATTGACAGTTGGCTTTGTTCTTCTATTTCTGTTGTTGTGTTCCTTCTCATTCTTGGGGAAGCTCCTTCTTGCTGCTTTTATTTCTGTCTCAGTGCTCCCTTTTTGTGTTGGTTGTTAGTGGTTTGTTTGGACCTGGAGTATGTAGTTGTTACCTTGATAGTTATGGTCTCTATTCGATGCTCATGGCTGGGTGCTGAGTTGTTGGCTCTATGTTGCTTTGGTGTTCCCCTCTCACTCTTGGAGTGATGGTCGAGTTGGGTTTTGATGGCTAGGTTTTGGGTCATTAGTGCTCTGTTCTATTGAGGTAGCTTTTTATTGCTGCTCCCCTCTCACTCTTGGAGTGATGGTCGAGCTTCTGTGATGGATGTAGGTTGTCTTGGGCTATGATGTTTCGTTTGTTGGCCTAGTCTTCTGGTTTATGTCTTCTTCTCTCTGGTGATGATTCGTTGGTTGAGTGGATGAACTCTTACTATGTTATATGTTTGTGGGTTGGTTTTGTTCTTCTGTTCTGCTGTTGTGATCCTTTTCCTTCTTGGGGATATTCCTTCTTGTTGCTGGCTGTTAATGGTTTGTTTGGACCTGGAGGATGTAGATGTGATAGTTATGGTCTATTTTTTATGCTTATGGCTGGTTGTTGAGTTGTTTGGCTCTATGTTGCTTATGTTTCTCCCCTCTCACTCTTGGAGTAATGGTTGAGAATGGGTTTTGATGTATGGGTCTTGGGTCTTCATAGTAACTCCATAGTCTTTTTCCTATTGATTCATTCTTGTCTATAGTGGTTCTTTCATATTGTTCTGAAGTTGTTTTCTGCAAGCTTTTCATTTTTTGATAGACAAAAAAGAGGCATGCTGCCGATTTCATAGAAGCAACTCAAAAAGATATAAATGCAAGTTACTAGGTACTTCATTTACTACAACTTGTGGTTCACAAATTTACATGTTACTATCAACATTGCTATCTTAATCACTATGAATCAAGGTAGTGCTTTCACAGTTGGTACACGAGCTCTGATCTATTTGAGGTGTTGGTGAAGATTGGATAGTCTCAATGGAAGTTTTGTAACCATCCAACATATCAATGTTGATCTGGCATGCACTGTCTGTATCCAGATCACAGACCAGCAGCAACCACATAGATTCTACACAACCAAGGAATGGGTGCTCTTCCTTGAATAAAAAAACCATCACTTCTAGTATGTGATTCTCTAAATGGCCCAGACTCTCAAATGTGAATTATTTCTGAGAAAAATCACTCTCACGGTCTTTATTCTGCAGCAATGTTATTGCAGAATCCATGATGCTAGATACAGGGTTAGCCTTCAGTACAACTTCCATCACATCCTCGTTAGTGTGCCCCAACACGACCACTCTTCTTGAGTATGAAATGTGTTACCATACCCATTTCAGATTGACACGACTAGGGATAGATACACTGGAATTGGTGAGTTTGACTTTAGAAGACAAGCCCAGTAAGATGATGTCATGTAATAGTTGGGTCTCATCACATGCCTATCTTGCTGGCCCAATTGCTATTTCATCACTGCATCTAATAGGTTATATCCTTTTATATGGATATTCTTGATTTGGATATGGTGACTGCATCTAAATTAAAATAATTATGATAGTTTTTGGTTGAGATCTGAAACATATTTGATGTCCCTGAAGGGATAGTTCCAAGATATACATTATCCTCACTTTGTACATTAGCACAAAAAACATTGCATTCAAAATGGTGACATAGATATGCTTCTGAATTAGTATGGTACATATATCATTATGGCACTGCTACCTTTAACCTCTTTCCTTCTCACTTATCTATTCTTCATGCTACATATTATTTTGTGATTGTGGTACCATTTACATTATTTATCAGCATTAGATATAGTGTCCAGTTTTTGTTAAAAAAATCAGATGCAGTGCCCAATTAAGGAGGAGTTCAGATGACACAACAAAAATACAAGACCAGTGTCTTCTTCATAATACAAAGAAGATGACGAATGCATTCTACATCGCTCTGTTGGTCATCCTTGCCACACACCTCGTGGTCTCAAACCCATGCGCTGCTGCAAGAACTTCTCAATTGGACAAGGCAACTGTCGGTGGTGGTACTTCTACTGAGACTGTCACCATGATGAAGCAGTCGATTAAGATACATCTTGGGAGGTGCCTGCAGCAGGAGCAGAAGGGGATTCCAGTTTTCTACTGCAACTACACAAATATCTGTTACTGGACTGTAGATGAGTGCAACCAGAAATGTAATAATGAGGTTGCGTCAAAGAAACGGTATGTAGGGACAATTTCACCTTCGAGTCATGCTAATCTGTGAAAAAAAGGATGGTTTTTCCTTGTGGCAGTCATTGATTCTTTTCTGCAGGACACACCTTGTTATGTTATGCATGCAAACTATAAAGATATTATGTACTAGAAATTACAAATTGCAACATCTATAATATTTGGTCTGTTGTTCATGTTAAAAAAAAGGAGTTCAGATTGGTGGTCTTTGTTCTTACCTTTTCTTTTGTTGCGTTTGTGTTTTGATGAATTTGAACAGCTATAGGGAGTGCCCATACTAGTTGGTGGCATGGAAAAAGGTTCTGGGATTAGTCCGAGTAAGTTGACACGACATTGACACATATAATTTGTTGCTTTCTCATATCTGGGATTTCTACTTTGTATAATAATACTCATCTCTGGAGATGATGATCTTCTGCTGTTATGTAGGAAGTCATCAGCTGTATTGTCAGGAACCAGATATCATCACTTACAATACTTTGATTGCAGGCTATTGTCACAGTGGGAGGGTCAGAGGAGTTGGCAACCTCTTGAAGAAATTGATGCAGATGGGCCTGAATCCAAATAAGTTCAGCTACACTCCTCTCGTTCATAGGTATTGTCAGGAAGGCAATATTCTTACTGCTTTTAATCTCCTGGTTGAGATGGCAGAACGAGGGATTCAGCCTGATCTAGTTACTTATGGAGCCATTCTTCATGGTCTTATCACTGCAGGTGAGGTGAAGGAAGCATTAATGGTGAAAGAGAAAATGGCAGAGAGAGGTTTGTTTCCAGACACTGCTATATACAATGTCTTGCTTAATGGGTTATGCAAGAAGCAAATGCTTCCTACTACCAAGATGCTTCTTTCTGAAATGCTAGACAGAAACATACAGCCTGATGAGTTTGTTTATGTGACACTTGTTGATGGCTTCATTAAAAATGATGAATTCGGTGAAGCGAGGAAGATATTTGGCTTCATGGACAAAAAGAATATCAACCCAGGGATTGTTGGATACAATGCTATGATAAAGGGTCTCTGCAAATTTGGGTTGCTAAATGAAGCAATTTCATGTATCAATAAAATTAGGAGTAGAGGATTCTACTGTAATGAGTTCACCTATACCACACTTATAGATGGATATGTGAAGCAAAATGACCAGAAAGGTGCTATGAGAGTGTTAGCTGACATGTTAAAGAGGAAATGTGGATCAAACATAGTCACCTTCTCTTCTTTGATAAACGGACATTGTAGACAGGGAGAGTTCAAAAGAGCAGAGAAGCTTCTTAAAGTGATGTGTTCCTGGAGTCTTCATCCTAATGCCATTACATTTGGCATACTTATTGGAAGCTACTGTAAGGCTGGTAAAGTTGAAACTGTTGCGATGCTCTTTGAAGATATGTTGCACAACAAGTCTCCCCCAAATGATGTTATATTCCATTACTTGATGAATGGACTGAATAAATATAAAAGAAAAATCAAGATATAAGAAGATGTGCATGATCATGTGGCATATAGAGTCTGTAGTGGATAGATGTAGTCAGAAGAACATATTGTATACATGTGTCTTTTTCCCATGCATATTGTAAAATAGGGGCCAGGTTAATGTCCCCCCCATGTGTACTCATTGTTCAAATATAAATAAAAGTATCATTGTTGACATTGTAAGCATAACTCGATCTTGATTAACATTCATTTGTTTTCTTATTGAAAACCCCTCTATATTGGCAAGCGACTGACTGGATACATAATGTCTCTCACTACATATGTATGTATAGTACATGGTGTCTTTCACTACACACTAGCTATAATTACATGTGTAGCAAGTGCTAATTTTTGCTATACATGAACTACAAATAAAATTGTAACCAATGCCATCTCTCCCTACATATTATAGGTACAAATTGAATTGTAGTCATACATTTGGCTACAATGGAAACTACATTTTTATGTGTAAGGACATTTTTACCTACAATTAGGGTTACATATGAATTTGTAGCCAGAGGCATAACTAACTACAAGTTTGAAAAATGTAGCCTAAACAATTACCTACACGGGTATTAGATATATATTATAAATGTAAGGATAATTGTAGCCAAAGCTTTTGGCTACAAATTTTGGGGTTTTCGCTACAATTTTTTTTTGTAGTTAAATACCATATTTTTCGTAGTGGAAATAAAGTGTAATCAAGAGAGAGAAAGGGGATCAAGTGTACTAAAATCACTCAACCATGACAAGGACCTTGAATAGCATGAATGAGAAACCTTTTAATGAACTCCAAGAGGTCCTATCTATAGTTGGGGGTGTCCACTATAGTGTGGGAACACTTGTGAACATTTTCAAGCTAATTGGAGGGTTGCAACAGATATAATTTTCGAGTTTTGCACCCCACCAATGATTAGAATCACTTTTTCTATGTTTTCCGTACAGCATATTTGATCGAGTTTCAATAAAGATAACTCGACCGATCACACTATGTGATAAAGACAATTTAAACCATCGATCGAGTTTTTTTCCGGTGGCAACTCGACCAATCCACTTAAATTGAATTTGATCTACAAAGGGATCGATCGAGTTCTGTGAAAGTGAAACTCGACCAATCAACATTCATTCCCAAAATCCATTAAGGATCAGTCAAGATTGTAACTCAAACAATTAAGTTCCTGTAATAAATTTTACAAAATGAATTTTAAGTGATCAAACATTGGAATTAAGTGTCCTTGATTTTTTCTCATCTTAGTTACAAGTTATATCATCAATAAAAATGATTACAAAATGATCTAAGGTGGTTTGGAGTGTTTTCCATAAAAGTGCATTTGCATTGCTTCTGACTTGAACTAAGCCAATCTAGGACTTGAGCAATTGATCATTTTCATCTACCTAATGCCTGAAATCAATCTTTAAACAAACATATTAGATACATATGAATGGAATGGTTAAGTCATTATCAAAATATGGACAATGTGTAACACTTAGGTCAACATCCTCCCCCCTTTTGACAATGACAAACCAATCCTTAACATATTGAAAAGGGTATAAAAGTTAAACCTTCACCGTTGAGTAAGGATGTGAAAGTTGAACCTTTACCTTGTGAATTGCAAGGGGATACATGATTGAACAATGTGAATTTCTCCCCCTCCATTCATTCTTACCTAAGCATGCATGGTTAGTCTTTCCACAAATAACCAAAGCACATATACATACTATATGGTCCTCTAGTAAGTCACATGATAGATAGATAATTGACAAGAAAAGGATCATACAAGCGATAAAATAATATGTCTGAGGTCATTTCTCCCCCTATATCATATCAAAAAGATAGGGATGTAGAAAGATTTAAAAACATAGGTCTTCTTCATAGATGCAAGATAAAGTAATCAACCACATAGTACACATAAAATAGAGACAAGGTAAAGAGAAACAAGCAATCCAATTTCATAATCAAAATATGGGATAACATACCACAAACTCATAAGATATAGATAACCAGAGAGTTATGGTACACAAGATATAGATTACAACACTAGAACATATCCTCACTACAAGAATCATAAAGCAACGATAAAACAGCGAATGATAAAATAGTACATCTTAGATACAGTGCCTAAATGTTTCAGTTCATAAGAGTCTAAAGAGATATATATGATCAACACCCAAAGACTAAGAAACTAAGATATCAATCTATCTATGTACACGGGGTCATCATCCACATTATCATCATCAGCCTCGGGCTCATAGTACTCATCTCCATCTGATGGTGCAGCAGAGACAACAACATGGTCAGCATCATCACCAGAGGCACAAGTAAAGCCGTCATCAGAACCAGCATTAGAGCGATCATCCTCAGTGGCCTCCTCATCATCAGCTACATCCTCGTCATCCTATTCAGGCATCTCCTCATCGTTAGGAGAACCAAAACCACAACTGGGCCATAGGGCATTCTGCTCATCCCAAGTCATGCCAAGAGCATATAGCTCTTGTTCCTGAGGGAAGGTGGGATCAGGGTGCCAAGGCTGGAAAGTAAGGTAGTGATAGGGCCAGCAGGAAACACTAGAGAAGGAAGCATTCCAAGGGTAGGGGTAGGTCCACCACCAGTAACAGATGTGGAAGTGGAAGCAGCATGTGGAGGAGTCGGGTAGAAGTGACTATATGCATAGGAAGCATAGTCACCACATGGGTAGGACTGGTAGGAGGGGTAGGGATGGATACAAGATAGGTTCATGGTAGATATGATTTGGCAGAGGTACTGGTGTAGGTGATCCTGAACCTAAAGGTTGTACACCTACTGATGCATCAGATACCCCATAAGTGTTTCATTTGACACATTGAAGGAGGTGTAGTCATGTTGGGATGGTGGTGGAGGTGGAGGTGACTGGGTCTGGGTGGAGGTAGAGGTTGTAGGTGTGGTAGAAGAGGTAGGCATGAAGGTATTCTAGATCATGGTGTCACTATGCAAACTCCTTTCTGAGTAGCTTTGTAATTGAGATCATGGAGAAGAGATTTCTTGATAGCAAACAAACCACAGATCAAGGCAGGGTAGGGTGGGTGGGTACCAAGAGTATTCTTCCCATAGTCAAAGCAGGTCATAAGATGTAGGATATATCTAGACCATTTGACTCCAATGTTCTTTAACAAATAGTACATAATCACAACAGTGTTTGATGCAATTTCCATCTAATTCTTCTTGGGGTAGACATTGTAGTTAACAACTAATGCAAGCATCCATTTTTTAGATCGAGGGAAGAGTATGGCAAGGTGGATTTCTTCTTGTAGGGCACTTGAGGCTTCTTTAAAAACTTGTGAATGTTAGGGAGAGTGAGATCAAAGTGTTTGTAGAAGCCTTCAGGGTCCAAAAGATCAAAATATTCAGATCAATCCTTCCTCTATGTGTCGGTGACCTCTGTTCCATTGAAAAGGATGTTCAATGAATCTTTAAAGATTATGAATTTGATTTCGGTGATCATGGAAGTGAGGATGACCTGGCTATTGTGTTGTGGTACTAAAGTGTCGTAGTTCCATGTGATATTCACATAGAATTCATGGACCGCTATGGTGCTTGTGATGAAATTTTGAAAGCACCAACATTCTACACACAAAGTGCCTAGGTGACGGATATGGAAAAGGTCAACTATCTTTGTGATGACTTCATTTATTTTGATACGAGTCTCAAAAAGAGCTATAAATGTGAAGGGGTTCCTAGGAAGTATCTCCTTATAACGATTGAGAGCTTTGGAGGAGACAAAAGAGGTTTCATTAAAGGATAGAAGGTGAGGGTTGGATGAGGATGAAGGTACACCGCTTGGGGTAGCTCTCTTTCTTCGTTTGAATGCCATAGAGTCGAATTTGAGAAGCAACAACAACCAAAAGAAGAAGAGAACCGCACAAACATATCATCTAACCACCTAGAAGGGTGTGGGAAGAGGCAAAGGAGGCTAGTATGTACAAGGGAGAGGGTGTGCAAACTTAGGGTTGAAGGTTAGGGGAGATGGAGATGGAAAATCAGTCGACTTTTCTCTAGCTGAGAGGGAGAAATTTCAGTGAACCCTACTTGATTTTAGTCTAGCTCAGCCATCGATCGATTTCTGAGTTTAGGAAACTCGACCGATCATCTTTTTCACATAACCCTCGACCAAGGCGTAGGTCAAATTAGCAACTCGACGGATGGGTAGCCTGTCTAAAACTTTGAAAACTTAATTTCTAGCCTCTAGGGTTCTATTTAATTTTAGTTCTTTAGCCTATTATGCATTTTGACATATTAAGGCACATTTAACGCATCATAAGGTACTAGAGAAATACCCAAAACAAGCAAAACTAGGCATAGAAACAAGCGAAACTAGGCATAGAAACAAGATAACTATAGCACATTTCAAGCAAGAGATGATCAAATTGAGCAAGAAAAATATAGGTAATATAGCAACTAGCTAGAAGGCATGTCAATATCATCAAGAGCAGTAATAAGCAATTTTGTTCTAATGAAAGTAAATTGCTCTCTAGCTAGAGGTTTAGTGAAAATGTCCGCTAATTGATTTTCCAGTATCCACATGCATGAGATAAATATCCTTCTTGGCAATGTGGTCATGAAGTAAATGATGATGGACCTCTATATGTTTATCTCTACTATGTAATATAGGATTATAAGACAAGTTAGTTGCACTATAATTATCACAAAAGATAGGAGAAGCATTAAAATGAATGTTAAAGTCTTGGGGCATTTGATTCATCCATGGGACTTGGGCAGAACAACTTCCAACTACAATGTATTCAGCCTTAGTAGTTGATAGAGCCACCGTGCTTTGCTTCTTGGAGAACCAAGAAACTAGGCAAGGTCCTAGGAAGAAGCAACTTCTACACTTTCTATCAATCAAACATCCCGCGTAATCAACATCACTATAAGCAGTAAAAGGAAAGTCCCTTGACTTAGGATACCATATTCCAAAATTTGGAGTTTTGGATAGATACCTCAAAATCCTCTTAACCGCTATAAGATGTGATTTCCTAGGACTTGATTGGAAGTGAGCACACAAGACAACACTAAACATTATATCAGGTCTAGAAACTATTAAAAAATTAAACTTCCAATCAGACCTCTATGTAGCTTCTCACCTACCTTTTCACCTTATTCATCTCTATCAATATTGGTGATGTTTGACATGGGGGTGTCCATCAACTTGGTGTTCTCCATCCCAAATCACTTTAGTAGCTTACTTGTGTACTTGCCTTGCTTGATGAAGTTACCTTCCTTGGTTTGCTTGATTTGGAAGATGGGGAAGGAAAGTGAGTTCCCCCATCATGCTCATCTCAAATTCACTCTGCATAAGATCACTAAACTCCTTGCAAAGATCAAGATTAGTTCCTCCAAAAATGATATCATCAACATAAATTTGAACGATTAAGAGATTGTTATAAGAGTGTTTAGGAAATAAGGTAGAATCAACTCTGCCCATGATATAGACATTGTCTAGCAAAAAATTCTTTAAATTTTCATACCAAGATCGAGGTGCTTGTTTGAGTCCATATAGAGCTTTTTGTAATAAACATGGTTACGCAAATTAGCATGTTCAAAGCTGGGAGGTTTAGCAAAATATACTTCCTCCTCAATTGTACCATTAAAAAATATACTTTTAACATCCATTTGATAAAGTAGAAAGTTTTTATGATTAACAAAGTCAAGTAGCACTCTAATGGACTCAAGTCTAGCAATAGATGTATAAGTTTCATCAAAATCTATACCTTCTAGCTGATTGTAGCCTTGAGCAACTAACCTTGCTTTGTTTCTTACCACCTTTTCGCTTTCATCCAATTTGTTGTGGTATAACCAATTAGTGCAAGTAATCTTTCTATCACTTGGTCTTGGTACAAGAGTCCACACTTTATTTCTTTTGAACTGATCCAATTCTTCTTGCATTGGTAGGATCCATTCACCATCCTTTAGAGCACCTTTGATATCTTTTGGCTCCATTTGAGAGATAAAGGCACTTTCTTCTTGTTCATTATAAAGTGTAGCCTGTGTGTCCACCATTTTAAAAGGATTTCCTATAATTAACTCCTTTGGATAATTCTTTACAAAGTGGGGAGTAGGATCCTTCTTCTCTTCATCTTCATTGGCTACCACCTCTTTTCCTTTATCAACAATGTTGAATTCTTTCAATAAAGGAATCACCTCATCTGCAACACCATCATTAACAACATTCTTGGAAATAGAGGGGTTAGTCTCAACAAATCTAACATTTATATATTATTCTACTTTACACAGTTCTATATGATATATTCTATATACCTTGTTGGTAGTGTTATAGCTAAGAAAGAAAGCCTTGTAAGATTTCAGATCAAACTTGTCGCAAGAATCCTTGGTGTTCAAAACAAAAGGACAACCAAAAACATGAAAGGAGTCAATGGAAGGCTTTCTACCATGCGATATCTCATAGGGGGTTTTCTTAAGCGAAGGATGAGTAAAAACCCGATCTTGCACAAAACATGAAGTACTAAAAACTTCGGCTCAAAACTTCTTTGGAGTATCATACTCTAGAAGCATGGTCCTAGACAATGTCTATAGTGACCTATTCTTCCTATCTACAACCCCATTTTGTTGAGGTGTTCAAGGTGAAGAAAAGTTATGTGCATAACCAAATTCCTCACAAAGGCATTCAAACAAATCATTTTCAAATTCTCCCCCATGATCGTTGCGGATAGAAACAATTCGACAAGAAGCTTCATTTTCAACTCATTTGCAAAAAGTCGAGAATACATCAAAAGTACAACTTTTTAAAACAAGAAAGAAATTCAAGTAAAGCGAGAAAAATCATCGATGATTACAAGACAATACTTGCTACCACAAAGAGATTGCATACACTTTGGTCTAAATAGATCAATATGTAGATTAAATTATGATGTAGGTCATCCACAAGAAGCACATTATTGATACAAAGTGAATCACCCTCACCTATTACCTTACCCTTATTGTTGTCCCCAAAGGTCACCAGACCTCCTTTCTTTTTGTGAATTTATTGAAATGATTGATTTCACCCATCATCTATTTGGAACAACCACTATCAACAATCCATTTACCATTAACCTACAAGAAAGGAAGATAATCACGCCCAATTTAAACTTTGGGATCCGGGGTTAGCTTGGGGACCCACTTCATTTTGGGGTTGGTCCCCTTCTTCCTATAAGGACATTAAGTATAATAGTGATCATCACTCATACAATGAGAACAAATCATAGGGTTCTTTGAGTCAGATGACTCTCCATGGAAAATTTCAAGTTTCTTATTCTTCTTCTTCTTACCCTTACCTTTGCTTTTTGAATCACCCTCGTATCCTAGACCACTCTTACCACCAAGTTTGATGGAGTGGTCCAAGACTTCGTTATGGGAATTCTTCCCTTTGCAGAATGTTTGCAAGGTAGCTCTCAACATATGATTGTCATCGGTAAGAGTAAAACAGTAGAAGACAAACTAGCAATATCATTAGTAGCATGCAACATGTCGGCCTCTAGACAAAGGGCTTTAGTCAAATATGAATCTTTCACTAGAGTAATAGAAACAACATCCTTTCTAGGGAAAATAGGTCTATAAGATAAATCATTTATTTGAGCAAGCCACCTAGAATTTTCAGTTCTAAGCAGTTTAAGCTCATCAAGATAAATATTTCTCTCATCCCTACAAGCATCACAAACAAGCTTAAGTTCAATATTTTCAATTTTAAATAACTCAAGATCATCAAGGCATGTTTTGTTCTCTTCCTTAAGACTAGTGATACTCATTAAGGTATACCCCATTCTCAACTTCATCCCATTGTATTAGAGTTCAATATCAAGAAATTGGCCTTGCAATGAATCAATGATCTCAAGATGCACTTTCTCATTTTGATCAAGGATGTCAATTTTGGCATAGAGATTATCAATAATCTTACCTAACCTCTTTTTCTTATACTTGCAATTTGAATAAGAGGAATGTATAGTATTGCACATTTCTATAAGAGTTTCTTTGGACAACTCATGCAAGCTTACCTCACTTACCTCACCTATGTCTTCACTTGTGGAGGCCATGAGTGCAAGATGGCATTCACCTTCATCGGAGCTGAGCCACTTGACCAAGGGAGTCCCCTTCTTGCAACGAGTCTTTAGCCTTGAGGATCTACCCACCAAGCTCCTTGGATCTTCTACCTTATCCTTGTCCTTCACTTGAAGAAGCTTCAAGCTCCTTCTCCTTCACTTAGAGAAGCCTTCATCAACATGATCTTCAAGAGAGGGGTTGGGAAGGAAGAACTTTAAGAGATTTACAAGAGTACACTGAGAAAGCTCTCTCACACAAGTCCTATCTCACTCATATGAATTAAATGGAGTGTAATTAAGAAAGAGAAATGGTTCAAGTGGACTAAAAGTACTCAACTATGGAAAGGGCCTTGATGAATGAGAAACCTTGGAATGAAATCTAAGAGGTCCTATTTATAATTGGCCATGTCCACTAGAGTGTGGGAACACTTATGAACGTATTCTAGCTGATGGATGTAATTTTGAGTTTTGCACCCCTCCAACAGTTAGAATCATTTTTTTTGTTTTTTCTGTATAGTGCATTTGGTCGAGTTTCAATAAAGATAACTTGATCAATCACATTATGCGACAAAGCCAGTTTAAACCATTGGTCGAGTTTGTCCTAGTGGCAACTCGACTGATCCACTTAAATTGAGTTTGGTCTATACATGAATTGATCAAATTCTATGAAAGTGAAACTTGACTAATCATCATTCATTCCCAAAATCCATTAATGATCGGTTGAGATTGTAACTCAACTGATGAAGTGCCTGTAATGAATTTTAAGCAATCAAACGTTGGAATTAAGTGTCCTTGATTTTTTTTCTCATCTTAATTACAAGTCATATCATCAATGCAAATGATTACAAAAAAGTACTAAGGTGGTTTGGAGTGTTTTCCACAAAAGTGCATGTGGCAACACATCCCACTATCACACAGACAACGAGGTGTTACGCGAAAACGTGCGGAAATCACCATAACCACAGATCATCAAAAACACGAGTTAATTAAAACCGTTTGTGGAAAGCTGATAAACTGAGGAATTATTACATTCCAGTCCACATCCTGCAAGAAAATAGGTTATATATATATATACAAGCCTTGATACATGTTCACAGCTTAGAGCAATAGCTGTCTTGTCGCCACATGAGTTCATCTCCTATTTATACATAATAAAGGCCCACATCCGGCCAGCAGCAGGGTATACAAAACATCTATAGTTGTACATCATGAAACAACGTCAAAACATCGCCAAGGACCAGAGAGTATAGGGATGACTCTAAGACTCTCCTACAAAACATCCAAAATAGCAGCATATCCATCGCTTGCCTTCTACTGCTCTTCTTGCTGCTCGGCCGCAACCCCGCGACCACCACCACGCCTAGCTCGACCACCTAAAAAGGGTGTAAACCAGTGGGGTGAGACAATTGAACATTGTCCCAGCGAGAAACATAACTCCCCGCCGAAACTACAAAACCTCAGATGTGTATATAAAGCAGATAGCTGATGAGAAGTGTAACAAGAGTAGTTAATAAAGCAGAGTTGTTCATACTTTAGCAAGCTTACCAGATATACTCAAGGCATATAACCAACCTTTTTATGAAACATGATTAACAAGATAAGATATAGTGCCACATAACATGAGGAACATATAAGTAACTGCAAGATATAGCAATATTAACTTACACAAACAAGGCCTCAACCAATGTTTCGTGTTTGACTTAAGCAGTAAATACTATTCGGCTGGATTACGTATTATTATGCCCTGAGGAAGTGAGTCGTACCGCTCAAATCCAACCTTCAGTTGCGAAACCCAAGTCGGTGCCATACAAGGTCAATGGAAGAGTCGGACTCCATGACCTCTCCGCCTCATGGTCAGTGCATGAGTACAACACAAGCAGGACCGCAGTCTCATGCTGAAGTGGTCTTAGCCACAGGGTCAGGCTACCCTCTGCCTAGCCCGCCTCGGTACATGTCTCGGCGCTAGTGAAACTGAGCCACGGGCATGTTCACCGTGCTCTGAGCCATGAACGCATTCATGCTCCTCATATCACATATCCTGAGCCATGGTCCTGTTCACCATGCTCTTTATCACAATTGGGCTATGGGCCTGAATCCGCACCCTGGAGTCTACAACCGAAGTTGCACTCTTACCTCCTCACTTTAGGCTAGGAGAAACCTCGCATACTCAACAATATGCGCTCTGGGTTAACCCGCAGGAGAACCCGTTTCACCATCACCAATTCCTGACGATGATGGATCTATGGCCAGGGCAACTACATGATATATTTCACTGTGATTAATTAGTATCTTTTTTTTTGGATTGCAAGATTCAACCAAGTTGTATAACATGCAATTATAACATAAGTAAACAATATAAAACTTCAACAATTGCTTTTACTATAATTCACATCATACTCATCCAACACAAGGATCCAACATCACATGTTATCACTTGGCTTCTTGCCAATCATCCAGATCCATCATAAGGGTCATCACAAACCATGGGATCTCAATCCCTTATCATATGTTGCCACTGCCTCTCAGGGCTTACATCATCATCATCATGGAATAGCATTCATAATGTACATTTTATCTCATTGCTCTCATATATTCATTCCTCGTAGCATTTTATTTGGCTATGCATCACCTACATGGTTAGCATTATTCAATAATCATCAGGAATAACTTAGAAACTCCTATTATCAACACAGGGTGATATTTAGGATTAAGTGCTTTATCAACACAAGTGACATTAATGATTATATCCTTTTCTTAATCATGCCTCATCTTATGATCACATGTATAGGGCACATCATTAAGCAATCCACATTACATGCTCACTATTGTTCTTATCATTATATTGATAATCAAGGTGATCACTTCATGCATATAGCCATGATAGATATAAAGGACAAACGTTACCATTTCCATTACCATTACCATTCAATAAGCGAGGAGTCACCATCGTTTTAAGCAAGGACATAAACAACTAGTCTGCTTTTCATGATACATAAAACCCTTACTACAAGTACTAGGAACCCTCATGAGAGGTTGTGTCGTATAACCTGCCCTCACCCAAAGCTCATCACCTAACGGCCAACACACAACGCTGTGTTTCCACCAAGGCAACCAGCGTGCAGCAGCGCAACGTTGTGTCACAAGAGGGATATCGTGCGTTAGGGGTGTCGGGCACTTCAGCATATCGGGAAACGCCCGTCACAACAAGGTGTTATCGTCCGATACAAAGCCATCTATCAGGCATGTGGCGCCCATCTCAGGCTTGCCCAGCAACGCCCGTCACAAGGCAGCTATCAGCCAGGTCAACCCATAAAAGATAACGACCAAGGGAGGTAACTCATCCATGTATCGTGCAACCCACTGGACCAAGGCCTAACGGCCGTCACAAGATAAGATAGAACCATGACGCCCGTCACAACAGGCCTATCGCCCAAGAGGTTAAGAGGGTTGTCGGGCAGCACCTCCCTATGCCCACAACAACTAAGGTACCACTCACAAAGTCATCTTCTACCTCAACACAAAGGCACCAGAAACCCTAGGAAGATGGCTCACCTCAATCAACTAAGAAAGAGGGGTCTTGCACATCAACCACCACCAAAACCAAGCTCACCCTTCTAGCCCATGGTGAAATGAGAGTGTTGCTTAAGCAACTAGAATACAAGCTCACCTCAATCGGCTAAGAATGAGGGGTGTTGCTCATGCCACTAGGAACTCAAGCTCACTCCTCTAGACCAAGGGGAGAAAGGAGTATTGCTTACCAAGGAACCCTAAACCACAAGGATCGGCCAACAAGGAAAAACTAAACAAGAACTAAACTACTAACATGCATAGTCGATCATGGACATAGCAACATATAAGAACATGGAAAGAGAGTAGTGTAGTTAGGGTTAGGAGTTATGTAACCCGCCTCAAGCAAGCACCAAGCTCCAAGCTCCAAGCACCACCAAGCAAGGAAGAAGGAGACACCAAGGATATCGGCAACCAAGCTTGCTTCTCCAAGGGATATCGGCCAACACTTGCAAAGAAGAAGAGTGTGTCGTGCACACCAAGGTGGAAGAGGAACAAAGGAACCAAAGGAACTCCTAGCAAAAGAAGGGAACCGCCTATATAGAAGGAAAGGGAGGAGAAAACAAGGTGGAACCAAGCAAGGTGTCGCCTACTTAGGGACACTTGTCCTAGTGCACGAGCCACCACTGTAGCAAGCTCTATATACATGTCCAAGGTATGTACCAAGTGTCCACTAGTGGTGACACAAACGAGGTCAAAGCTTGTTCAAGGCTCTAGGGTGACACACCACCAGCACCATGGGCGACACACCCCATCCCCATGGGCGACACACCTCCTCCTTGGCTGATACAAGGCTCAACCAAGCCCAAAAGAACTCAAGCAACAAGCCCAAACCTTCCTCTTTACCCTAGAGGAAGCAGAAAGAGAGAGGAACACCTCTCAAGGTGACAAACTTGCCCACAAAACCCTAGACTTGGGTTATTTGCAAGTAGCCCCTTCAACTCTCAACAAAGCACAACCAAACCCTAATCACCACTAAAAGTGATTAGCAAGCACCAAGGCATTAAGGTTAAGCAAAGCAAACAGGGTAAACCCTAAACAAAGGTCAGGGTCCTTACAAACTAACCCCCTTCAAAGGATTTTGTCCCCGAAATCCGAAGAGAAAAGCGAGGGATACTTCCTCCTCATCTCTTCCTCAAGCTCCCATGTGGCTTCCTCAACGCCACAGTGATGCCAAACAACCTTCACAAGAACCAGGTCCTTCCTCTTCAGCTTCTTAACTCTTTTGTCAAGGATCGCCACAGGACCTTCCTTGTAGGTCACATATTCATCAAGCTCAACCTCAACTGGCTGTATCACTGTTCCTGAATCTGGATGACTTTTCTTCAGTATACTGACATGGAACACTGGATGTAACCGGTGCAACTCTGGAGGTAACTTTATCTCATAGGCTACCTTACCAACTCGAGCTATGACTGGGTAAGGCCCCATAAACCTGGGTGCTAACTTACCCTTCCGGCCAAACCTCAGCACACCTTTCCATGGCGAGACCTTAAGATACACTTTGTCTCTTACCTGGAACTCCAAAGGTCGTCAGTGATTGTCTGCATAAGACTTCTGCCTGTCCTGTGCCGCTTTCAATTGTTGTTGTATCACCTTGATCTTTTCTGTTATCTGCTGTACTAACTCAGGACCCAACAAATGATACTCACCAGACTCATACCAACACAAAGGAGATCCACACTTCCTGCCATACAAAGCCTCATAGGGAGCCATATCAATGCTCCGCTGATAACTGTTGTTATAGGCAAACTCTATCAGACTAAGATGTACATCCCAGTTGCCTAGAAACTGCAACACACAAGCATGGAGAAGATCCTCCAAAGTTTGAATAGTCCTCTCAGACTGTCCATCTGTCTGTGGGTGGAAGGAGGTACTGAACCTCAACTGCATTCCCAATGCTCTATGCAACTGTTCCCAGAAACGACTCGTGAATTGAGGACCTCTGTTAGAAACTATCATTGTTGGCACACCGTGCAAACGTACTATCTCATCCGCATACACTCGAGCGAGCTTTTCTGTTGTATACATTGTCTTCACAGGCATGAAATGGACAGACTTCGTCAATCTGTCCACTATTACCCAAATGGAATCATGATTCCTAGTTGTCCTGGGTAGACCAACTACAAAATCCATGGTTATATGATCCCATTTCCACTGCGGTATCGTCCAAGGCTGCAACGTACCTGCCGGCTTCTGATGTTCAACCTTGACTTGCTGACACACTGCACACTTAGCCACGAACTCAGCTACATCTTTCTTCAAGTCGGGCCACCAATATAAGTCCTTCAGACTATGATACATCTTGGTGACACCTGGATGCATAGCATACATTGACGTGTGCGCTTCCTCGAGCACCAGGTTCCTCAGATCATCAACATCTGGAACCACCATCCTATCACGAAAGCAAACCAGCCCATCATCGGACTCATGGAACCCATCACGCTTTTCGCTGCCGAACTCTAACCTGATCAACTGCATCACATCATCTGTCTGTTGTGCATCTTTGATCTGCTGTCTCGGCGTAGGCTTGACTTGCATTTGTGCTAAAAGTCCAGCTAACGAAGAAACTTCCATCTGCACATTCATCTGTCACAAAGAGACCAACATATCTCGTTTATGGCATACCAGGGAACTCAACTGTGCCTTCCTTGAAGAAGAAGAAGACTTTCGGCTAAGCGCATCAGCTACCACATTCGCCTTACCAGGATGATACTCGATGGTGCAGTCGTAATCGTTGATCAACTCCATCCATCGGCATTGTCACATGTTCAACTCATGCTGCGAAAAGATGTACTTCAGATTCTTATGATCCGTAAAGATTTGACACACTTCCCCATATAGGTAGTGTCTCCAAATCTTTAACGCATGAACCACAACCGCCAACTCTAAGTCATGAGTCGGATAGTTCTCCTCATGCTTCTTAAGATGTTGCAAAGCAAAAGAAACCACATGATCTTCCTGCATTAGCACACAACCTAAACCTTTCTTGGAAGCATCACAGAAAACAACATAGCCCTTCACAGGCTCTGGCAAGATTAACACTGGGGCACTGGTCAGCTTCTTCTTCAGACTCTGAAAAGCTTGCTGACATCGATCATCCCAAATGAAAGGTACATCCTTTCTCGTCAACTTTGTCATCGGCAGTGCAATTGTACTGAAGTCCTTGATAAACCTCTGGTAGTATCCTGCTAAACCCAGAAAACTATGAACTTCCGTCGGCGTCTTCGGTTGTTCCCATTCTGCAATGAATTCCACCTTCTTCGGATCTACTTTGACTCATTCTACAGATATCACATGACCTAAGAAAGTCACTTCTTCCAACCAGAACTCACACTTACTGAACTTGGCATACAACTGATGTTGGCGAAGAAGAGTCAACGCTCGACGAAGATGTTGCTCATGCTCTTGTCTGTCCCGACTATAGATCAAGATGTCATCTATAAAGACTACAACAAACTGGTCTAGAAATAGACGAAACACTATGTTCATCAGGTCCATGAAAGCAGCAGGTGCATTGGTTAGCCCAAACGGCATAACCACAAACTCAAAGTGGCCATACCTCGTCCGAAAAGCTTTTGGTATGTCATCCGCTTTAATCCTCAACTGATGATATCCAGACCGTAGATCGATCTTGGAGAACACTGTGGCACCACGCAACTGATCGAACAGATCATCTATCCTCGGCAATGGGTACTTGTTCTTGATCGTGACCTTGTTCAACTGCTGGTAGTCTATACACAACCGCATCGAACCATCCTTCTTCTTGACGAACAACACGGGAGCACCCCAAGGCGACGTACTTGGTCTGATGAAACCTTTGGCCAACAACTCTTGCAACTGCTTCTTAAGCACTGCCATCTCTACTGGAGCCATCCTATACGGCGTCTGTGCAACTGGATGTGTTCCTGGAACTAGATTGATCTCAAAATCAATCTCTCGGGGTGGAGGAACACCAGGAAACTCCTCAGGAAACACGTCTGCAAACGCTCGGACAACTAGCACCTCTTCAAGGTTAAGAACTTTCTCCTTAGCAGCTACAACGGTATCCACCACGTGAGCTAAGAACGCCTCACATCCTTATCGTAACAACTTCTCTGCCATCATAGCTGATACCTGACATGTCGGAAGAATCTTCCTATCTCCCTGGAAGATCCACTTCTCTCCATCATCATCAAACACTGCCTGCTTGGAACCGCAGTCCAAAACCACCTTATACCTTTCTAAGGTATCCATCCCAAGGATAACATCAAAACCATGCATCTCAAGTGGTATAAGATCCACTTGAATGTTGTGTCCCGAAAAAGACAAGACATAAGATGGACACTCTTCTCGGAGCAACGAGGAACCAGCAAGAGGGGTTTCTAACAACAAACTATCCTTCTTACAGCTAATAGGTAAATGGTAGTCCTCAAGCATACTATAGGAGATAAAAGAGTGTGTAGCACCCGGGTCAACCAGAACAGATATAAAGCAAGAAGAAGACATATCAGAATGAAATAACTCCATCTGACCTGTCACTACTCGTGGGTTGACTATCGCCTCCGGCTGACTCATAGCATAGAATCAGGTCGTTGCTTGCTGTCCACGACCTTTACTTCCTTGAGCAGACGATCCCGCTTGAGATGCTTGACCACGTCCTCATCCTCTGCTAACACTAGGTTGTTGTCGATCTGATCCTTGCTGATTCTACCTTGGTTGCTGTGTCACTTCAACATCTCTATTCGGGCAATTGAACCTCCAATGCCCTATCTCACCACACAGATGGCATGCTCTATTGTCAACTCGTGGCCTCGATGGCCCTGTCACTACCACGGAAGTTGTACTTTGTGCCTTAGATGGTGAAGAAACATAACCTCTTCCTTTACTTGGAGACCACTGAGACGGTCCACCAGAACCTCTCATCACTGACAGTGCTGCAACCCTTGGCTTCTTGAAGCCACCAGACCTCTGGCCCTGAAACTGAGAAGGTCTCTTCTTAGCCATAGACTCTCTCTTCTCCCTTACTGAACGTTCAATCCTCCAGACGGACTCCACAAACGTAGCAAACCGCTCTCGATTCTCCAATGCAGATACAGGTGTTGTCAGCTCAAAACTCATACCTTTCTCGAAGCGTCTGATCCATTCCTCATCTGTCGCTGCCATGTGAGGACAAAACCTCAACAGATCCATAAACTTGGCTTCGTACTCGGTGATGTTCATAGTTCCTTGTCGCAAGCTCTCAAACTGACTGATCTTCTCATCTAGATATGTCTTCGGGAAGTATCTGGTGACGAACTCGCGCCGGAAAACTTCCCAACAGATCACCTCACCAGGCCGCTTCTCTTCCTCGATGGTCCACCAGTGACCAGCACTACCTTTTAGAAGGTAGACGGCGTGCTTTACTTTGTCTGCTTCGGGGATGTCAAGGATCCGGAAAGCCTTCTCAAGACTTGTCAGCCACAAATTTGCATCTGCTGGATCGGCCGTTCCAGCATAATCTGAAGCTCCGACTCGGCGAAGCCGCTCGAAGGTCTTCCCAATACCCGATGCTTCTCCATGGGGAGCATGTGCTCGCAGATGAGGCACTGGCAATCGCTCAACCATGAGATTCATCGTAGCCATCAACTATGCCATAAGATGTTGATAGGCAGGGTGTTCAAGAATGGTTGGGTTAGGTTGGGGGACCTCAGGCACCCGATCTTCATGTGCCTGCCCAAAAGCTTCATCAACTGATGCAACATCACTGTGCTCATCAGCATGTTATTCATGGTTTCCAGACATCTTGGCTTTTCTTCCGCTGAGGGCAGAAGATGATTGTGAGAAAATCTCGAAAACTCTAAAGAACAGACACAACCTAGTCCTAAATCCCTATAGACTCAGCGAACCTAAAGCTCTGATACCAAACTTGTGGCAACACATCCCACTATCACACGGACAGCGAGGTGTTACGTGAAAACGTGCAGAAATCACCATAACCACAAATCATCAAAAACACATGTTAATTAAAACCATTTGCAGAAAGCTGATAAACTGAGGAATTATTACATTCTAGTCCACATCCTGCAAGAAAATAGGTTATATATATATACAAGCCTTGATACATGTTCACAGCTTAGAGAAACAGTTGTCTTGTCGCCACATGAGTTCATCTCCTGTTTATACATACATAAAGGCCCACATCCGGCCAAAAGCAAGGTATACAAAACATCTACAGTTGTACATCATGAAACAACGTCAAAACATCGCCAAGGACCTGAGAGTACAGGGATGACTCTAAGACTCTCCTACAAAACATCCAAAACAGCAGCATATCCATCGCTTGCCTTCTACTGCTCTTCTTGCTGCTCGGCCGCAACCCCGCGACCACCACCACGCCTAGCTCGACCACCTAAAAAGGGTGTAAACCAGCGGGGTGAGACAATTGAACATTGTCCCAGTGAGAAACATAACTCCCCACTGAAACTACAAAACCTCAGATGTGTATATAAAGCAGATAGCTGATGAGAAGTGTAACAAGAGTAGTTAATAAAGTAGAGTTGTTCATACTTTAGCAAGCTTACTAGATATACTCAAGGCATATAACCAACCTTTTTATGAAACATGATTAACAAGATAAGATATAGTGCCACATAACATGAGGAACATATAAGTAACTGCAAGATATAGCAATATTAACTTACACAAACAAGGCCTCAACCAATGTTTCGTGTTTGACTTAAGCAGTAAATACTATTCAGCTGGATTACGTATTATTATGCCCTGAGGAAGTGAGTCGTACCGCTCAAATCCAACATTCAGTTGTGAAACCCAAGCCGGTGCCATACAAGGTCAATGGAAGAGCCGGACTCCACGACCTCTCCGCCTCATGGTCAGTGCATGAGTACAACACAAGTAGGACCACAGTCTCATGATGAAGTGGTCTTAGCCATAGGGTCAGGCTACCCTCTGCCTAGCCCGCCTCGGTACAGGTCTCGGTGCTAGTGAAACTGAGCCACGGGCCTATTCACCATGCTCTGAGCCATGAACGCATTCATGCTCCTCATATCACATATCCTGAGCCATGGGCATGTTCACCATGCTCTTTATCACAATTGGGCTACGGGCCCGAATCCGCACCCTAGAGTCTACAACCGAAGTTGCACTCTTACCTCCTCACTTTAGGCTAGGAGAAACCTCGCATACTCAACAATATGTGCTCCGGGTTAACCCGCAGGAGAACCCATTTCACCATCACCAATTCCTGACGATGATGGATCTATGGCCAGGGCAACTACATGATATATTTCACTGTGATTAATTAGTATCTTTTTTTTTGGATTGCAAGATTCAACCAAGTTGTATAACATGCAATTATAACATAAGTAAACAATATAAAACTTCAACAATTGCTTTTACTATAATTCACATCATACTCATCCAACACAAGGATCCAACATCACATGTTATCACTTGGCTTCTTGCCAATCATCCAGATCCATCATAAGGGTCATCACAAACCATGGGATCTCAATCCCTTATCATATGCTGCCACTGCCTCTCAGGGCTTACATCATCATCATCATGGAATAGCATTCATAATGTACATGTTATCTCATTGCTCTCATATATTCATTCCGCATAGCCTTTTATTTGGCTATGCATCACCTACATGGTTAGCATTATTCAATAATCATCAGGAATAACTTAGAAACTCCTATTATCAACACAGGGTGATATTTAGGATTATGTGCTTTATCAACACAAGTGACATTAATGATTATATCCTTTTCTTAATCATGCCTCATCTTATGATCACATGTATAGGGCACAACATTAAGCAATCCACATTACATGCTCATTATTGTTCTTATCATTATATCGATAATGAAGGTGATCACTTCATGCATATAGTCATGATAGAAATAAAGGAAAAACGTTACCATTTCCATTACCATTACCATTCAATAAGCGAGGAGTCACCATCGTTTTAAGCAAGGACATAAACAACTAGTCTGCTTTTCATGATACATAAAACCCTTACTACAAGTACTAGGAACCCTCATGAGAGGTTGTGTCCTATAACCTTCCCTCACCCAAAGCTCATCACCTAACGGCCAACACACAACGCTGTGTTGCCACCAAGGCAACCAGCGTGCAGCAGCGCAACGCTGTGTCACAAGAGGGATATCGTGCGTTAGGGGTGTCGGGCACTTCAGCATATCGGGCAACGCCTGTCACAATAGGGTGTTATCGGCCGATACAAAGCCATCTATCAGGCATGTGGCGCCCGTCTTAGGCTTGCCCAACAACGCCCGTCACAAGGCAGCTATCGGCGAGGTCAACCCACAAAAGATAACGACCAAGGGAGGTAACTCATCCATGTATCGTGCAACCCACTGGACCAAGGCCTAACGGCCGTCACAAGATAAGATAGAAGCATGACGCCCGTCACAATAGGCCTATCGCCCAAGAGGTTAAGAGGGTTGTCAGGCAGCACCTCCCTATGCCCACAACAACCAAGGTACCACTCACAAAGTCATCTTCTACCTCAACACAAAGGCACCTGAAACCCTAGGAAGATGGCTCACCTCAATCAACTAAGAAAGAGGGGCCTTGCACATCAACCACCACCAAAACCAAGCTCACCCTTCTAGCCCATGGTGAGAAGAGAGTGTTGCTTAAGCAACTAGAATACAAGCTCACCTCAATCGGCTAAGAATGAGGGGTGTTGCTCATGCCACTAGGAACTCAAGCTCACTCCTCTAGACCAAGGGGAGAAAGGAGTATTGCTTACCAAGGAACCCTAAACCACAAGGATCGGCCAACAAGGAAAAACTAAACAAGAACTAAACTACTAACATGCATAGTCGATCATGGACATAGCAACATATAAGAACATGGAAAGAGAGTAGTGTAGTTAGGGTTAGGAGTTATGTAACCCGCCTCAAGCAAGCTCCAAGCTCCAAGCTCCAAGCACCACCAAGAAAGGAAGAAGGAGACACCAAGGATATCGACAACCAAGCTTGCTTCTCCAAGGGATATCAGCCAACACTTGCAAAGAATAAGAGTGTGTCATGCACACTAAGGTGGAAGAGAAACAAAGGAACCAAAGGAACTCCTAGCAAAAGAAGGGAACCGCCTATATAGAAGGAAAGGGAGGAGAAAACAAGGTGGAACCAAGCAAGGTGTCGCCTACTTAGGGACACTTGTCCTAGTGCATGAGCCGCCACTCTAGCAAGCTCTATACACATGTCCAAGGTATGTACCAAGTGTCCACTAGTGGTGACACAAACGAGGTCAAAGCTTGGTCAAGGCTCTAGGGCGACACACCACCAGCACCATGGGTGACACACCCCATCCCCATGGGCGATACACCTCCTCCTTGGCTGATACAAGACTCAACCAAGCCCAAAAGAACTCAAGCAACAAGCCCAAACCTTCCTCTTTACCCTAGAGGAAGCAGAGAGAGAGAGAGGAACACCTCTCAAGGTGACAAACTTGCCCACAAAACCCTAGACTTGGGTTATTTGCAAGTATCCACTTCAACTCTCAACAAAGCACAACCAAACCCTAATCACCACTAAAGGTGATTAGCAAGCACCAAGGCATCAAGGTTAAGCAAAGCAAACAGGGTAAACCCTAAACGAAGGTCAGGGTCCTTACAGTGCATTTGATTGCTTTTGACTTGAACTAAGCCAAGCTAGGGCTTAAGTGATTTGATCCTTTTCATGTACCTAGTGCCTGAAATCAATCTTTAAACAAACATATTAGATACATATTAATGGAATGGTTAAGTCATTATCAAAATATGGAAAATGTGTAACACTTAGGTCAACAAGACCGACTTACTCCAAGTTTAGAGTATGGAACCACTCTACATAAATAGTGTTCTTGTGCTTGTTTGATTTCTCTCCCTTGATATGTATGTTTTAGTTGCTCTTAAGGTTAATACTTCCCATATTATTTAGAAATATCTTGAAGGTCTAATGAATTTTATTGAAGTTCTTTTAGCTCTATTCACCCCCCCCTAAAGCACCATAATCACTCATCATATAGATCCAACAAGTGGTATCAAAGTAGATATTCTCCAAGCATACTTCCACAAGTAGGAGAAGATGGGTGATTTCCAAGGTGGAAGATACATCATTAACATTCCAATATTTGATGGAGTAACTTCCTCTATTGAAAAAGAAGGCTATAATTCTACATCCAAGGATCAAGTCTTGAGCTATGGAAAATAATGAACTGTCCATACAAGCTACCTAAGACAAAAATAAAAGAATGGGATGAAACTACCGTGAAGAAAGCAACCTTGAATGCAAGAGATATCAACATTCTCTATGCCTCCATGTCCCTAATCGAGTTCAACCTGATTTCTTTATGTGAATCAGCCTATGAGGTGTGGAGAAAGCTATGCATCACTTATAAGGGGACTCAACAAGTGAAGGAAAGCAAAGTCTACAAGCTCATAGGCCTTCTTGAAGACTTCAAGATGGGGAAGAAGGAGAGCATAGCCAAGATGTACTCAAGGCTCAACCCCGTTATAAATGGTCTTGCCTTTCTAGGTCATCATATGGTCAGAGGAGAGATAAACTCAAAGATTCTTAGACTTCTCCCCAAGAGGTGGGAATCCAAGGTGACTTCTATTGAAGAATCAAAGTCTCTTGAGGATATTCCTATTGAAGGGTTCATAGAAAATCTACAAGCTTATGAAGTCGCACTTGACAAGCAAGATGAAGATGTAAGAGAAGAAGAGAAAGAGCACAAAAGTATGAAGAAGGCTGAAATCAAATCTCAAATTGAAGCTATTGTTGGTCAAGATTCTTCATCCTTTCAAGTTGAATATGAGGCCATGTACTCTAAGGGTACACTCTATAAAGGCAAGTCTTCCTCGTCTACTCGGTCCTTCAAGTGTGGAAAGAAGGGTCACTCCAAGGAAGATTTCCCACACTGAAAAAAGACCCATCATCACAAGAGAAGAGAACATAAGCACAAGAATAGGGAGAAATGGCACAAAAACTCTAGTGACTCCTCCAACTCAAGTTCAAGTGAAGAATCAAGTGGAGGATCTAGCTCAAGCTCTAGTGAAGATGGAGAATGTCATTTTTCTCTCATGGCTTCAACAAGTGAAGACTCAAATGAGGTAAATATAAACTCTTTAGATAATAAATCTTTAGTTGCCATTATTCATGCTACTCGTGCCTCTTTTAAGTCTTCTAAAAGAAAAAGAAAAAACTTGCTAAAATTGTTGATAATTTGCATGTAGAAAAAGATGATCTTGAACATGATAATATTTGCTTTCCAGATGATAAAAATGCTTGTCTTAGTCAAATAGATGTTTTTAAACTTGAAAATTCTAGCTTGCTCGATAAGATTAGATCCCTTGAAACTCAACCACTTATGCATGTTCTAATGTAGAGCATAGTAACATTGTGGATTTTCTCATGCTTGATATATATGTTCTTAAAACTACAAATGAGGACAAAGATTTTGTTTTGTAAGGATTAAAATCTGAAAATAATGTCTAACTTTCTAAGATGATTTGCTTAAAAGAAAATGCTTCCTTGCTTGCTAAAACCAATGTTCTTGAATCTTATTATAGTTCTTCTTGTAGAGAGAATAATGTTTCTGCTTTTCATATTGATAAAGATTCCTATATGACCAAAGTTCTTTGCTTTGAAAATGATCTTTTGTTTGGTATAGATAGTATCAATCAATTGTTTTCTACTATTACTTCTCTTATGAATGATAATCATAGTTTGAGATCATCTATGCAAAGATTCTTAGATGATAAGAAGAATCTTAATCAAATCCTAGATCATACTACTAAACAAATGGGTAGAGATGGTATTAGACTTGATAGCAGCCAAAGGAACAACAAAGACAAAGGACCTTAAATTTTCAATGAAGAATCATTTAGTTCCAAGGCTAGAAGATTATGTAATCATTGTAATGATATTGGTCATTATTCCACATATTATTCTTTTAGGAAGACACATAAGAGCAATAGGACTTGGGTTGCTAAGCTAACCCCTCCGGACCCAAAAATATGATTGGGGACCATTTCATCTCTCTTTTTATAGGTCACATGCAATTGGATTGACATGATATATTAACTTGCAAATTGGTTTCTCAATCCACATAAAAGAAGAAAGTTGATATGTGTATGGGGTGGCAACAAGTGGAAAAGAAATGGTAAGAATAGAGGTAATGTTATCCTTGCTCATATCCAATCATTGTTTGCTTTTGACAAGTTAGTATGCATTATACATGTGGTTTTTGAGTCAAAATTGGTATATTGTGGATCTCATCACTTTCTAGATCAAAGACTGCCCCTGATGCTTTCACAGTGCATTACCAACTTGCTTATACATGTTTGGATATTGCTTATTTTTCTTCATGTCCCTATATATGTTTTTCTCATATATATGTGCTTTTTGGCAACAATTGTGGTAATGTAGTTTGCCAACAACTGTCATCGGTCGAGAAATTCAACCCTAAAACTCGACCGACAACATTGTGCATAGAATATATAGTTGGATTATTTTTTGAGAATTTCCCTCTCAACTAGATTTTCTAAACCCATAGACTTATTCTAGTGGCACTCCCCTTGGTACCTTATATGATATGCATATTGCCATACTTTAAATTGCCTATATTTCTTACAACTCTATCTTTCCAATTGCTATATTTTGGTATCCTACAAGTGGTATTCCTATATCATGCAACTTGTTTTGAGTTGTTATGTAGATTTTTGATGATGATCTATTTGGATCTCTTGGTTGTATCTTAAATCACATTCTTCGTGCTCTAACATGCTACATCTAACTAGTTGGATGTCTTTTTTTCATACAACCTTGAGGATCTTAGTGGTAATCATCTTTTTCTAATGATGCATATTTTTCTAGTGAATTATATCCTTTCATGCTTGTGAAATTGCATAACTTTTTGTTTGGATATATCTCTACATCTACTCATAGCTTGATCTATAACTTGTGATTCCTTTGTTATGATCTAGATCATATTAGTAACCCTAACTTGACATATCATCTACTAATAATCCATCTATATGTAGTTCTAGCTTTGTTTATCAATTGGTATATTCGCTCATCTAGTGATAATCAATTATATGCTATGTTTGTATCTTGTTTCATACATACTCAAGCTTGCTCCTTGACTTGCATTTGCATATCTATTGTCTTGAGCTACTTTCTTGCGTAGAATTGCCTTGATGTTTGTTAGAATTACATTGTGGGTTGTTCTAATGCATATCTTGATCTGCTTTACATACTATGTTTGGATGATCCCCTAGTTTTTCTCTTCTACTCTCCTTTATAACATTTGTTATCTCCTTTTTCTAACAAGTTGTGTTTTTAGATCTTCATACTCCCACTTCTTGAAATGAAAAAGGGGGAGAAGATATGTCTTACATGAGCGTTAAGGCATGTCTTACTTGAAGGGGGAGAAGACATGTCTTATGTAATGGGGAGAAGGTAAAGGAAGAAGACATATATTTGTAGAACATATATGAGTAGAAGACATAGTATTCTATAAATGTTATAAAAGTTAACCATGCAGGAGAAATGACATCAATTGAGGGAGAGTATGAGAACTCCATTAGCATCAATTGAGGGGGATCATATGAACTTGATTCTATTAAAACCCATAAGTTTCTCCTGAGGTGTTTTTTACTTAACTGCTTTCAATACAATTGTGGAACAGTTTGTCATCTTCAAAAAGGGGGAGAATATTGACTCTAGGTCTAAATTGACCAAACCCTTATTTTTATGATGACTAAACCATTCCACTTATTTGTGTCTAATGCTTCTACTTAGGTGATTTCAGATTAGATATAGAAACACTCCAAATACCCTAACTTGCACATCTCAACTTAGAGAAAATACAAGTCAATATCAACGGAAGTGCACTTTTGTGGAATATGATGTTAATCCATTAGAATCATGTTGTAAATCACTTGTAATGATTCCATGACTTGTTATTAAGCTTAGGAAAAATCGGGAGCATTTAAATTAAATATTTAAGCACTTTAATGGTATTTTACCTATTTGGTCAAGTTTTCCCTGTGACAAACTCGACCGATTGATTTGATACATTTTGAAAATGTCCCAATTCAGTTGAGTTTCCCATGCACAGAACTCGACCGATCCCTACACTGACAAATCAAATTTAAGTGATTGGTCAAGTTTCATCCAGGATAAACTCGACCGATGCTTCAAATTTACTTTATTATATAGTGCAATTGATCGAGTTACCTTTATTAAAACTCGACCAAATGCACTGTATGAAAAGAGTAGAAAAAGTGTTTCTAGCCATTGGATTGTTGTAAACCTAAAAAATAGATCCGTTCCAACTATAAATAGGACCCCTTGGGCTTCATCCCATGGTTATCCAAGCAATATAAAGGACTCTATATTATAATTGAGTGTCTCTAAGAGCCTCCTTCCACTCTCAAACTTAATCACTTACTACATCCATTAGAGTGAGTAGGATATTTGTAAGAGAGTTAGTCCTACATGTATATCTTGTGAGGCTATCACTTCCTCTACCCCCCAATCTCTCATTCAACCATGAAGATGAAAGTTCTCTCTCTTATATAAGAGAGGTGAAGAAGAACAAGGGAAGGGTTCCCTTGGTGACAAACTCTCCTTAGCGAATGTGAAGTCAAAGGTGGAAGATCCTAGAAGCGTGGATAATTCCTACAAAACTGACGACTTGTGCAAGAGTGGGTAAGTCATTGGTAAAGGCAGAAGACTTCTTGCAAAGTGGGTAAGTCCTGGTGAGGTTGTAGACTCGATCTTAGATAGGCAATGTAACACCCCTGACATGGGTTATAACCTAACCCTAGATGTTTTGCTTAAGAAAGTTTCTTACATACTTGTTCTTATCTTTTAAAAAGTAATTAAGGCCTTTGTGATGTATTATTTTCAAATTGAGCTTATATGCAAACTAAGTGTGCATTTTATGATAGTCTAAGTGAAAAGTGAAATTTACCCAAGATGAGGGGTTATGTTGCAAACGTTGCATAATGAATGTATTCTAAGTGTTTTTTATATCATGAAAGATAATATGATGCTAAGTGAGAAAAGCCTAAATTCTAAGTGACAACTTGAGTAAAAAATGCTAAAATGCTTGGTGCATCTATTGTAGTACAATTTGCAATATATACAAAATGAAGGGCTAATGTGTAATTTATCACCTATAGATCATTTTTACTCTTACCTAGTATTATATAGATGAAAGAGAATGAAGAAGACAATATGTTTGAAACATATTGAAGTGTTAGTACTTTTAATAATAAAGAAACCAAGCAAGTGTATAAGTTGAAAGCTATGTGCATGAGCCATATTGAGTTGTAGACTTGAGAGTAGAAGTCCCTATCGGCCATAGAGCCATAAGGAGAGCCTCCTATCAGTTTGAGGAAGCCTTGGCTTGACCAATGACAGGAAAGGCACTTCAAGAAATAATGAGGCATCAATTTGCTTTTTCCTTGGAAATGATGAAGTTGAATATAATAATAAGTTAGTGGAGGAAAACTTGCCCTAGGAGACAACTCAAGAGCCACCCCTTAAATTTTTCTTTATCCTTTTTGCATGGAAAAATAATAGTGGCATGCATGTAAGAGTATGTGTCGACCTGGCATGGCTAAGTGGCATGTAGTACCTTAAGCTAATGCCACCTATTTCACTCTTTTCTATAAACTTCAAGTATAAATACCTTGACCTTCATTTGTTGGCAAGATTTTTCAGATCTAGCAAGTACCCTTCCTCTTGTATCGTGCAAACACCTTCCCTTGTGTCACCCATTGTGAGGAGAGTGGAGTGGTGAAGGCTTGGTATCGGCCAAAGAGGGAAGATATCGACCAAAGAAGGTTGAATCAACTAAGTGAGGTGATATCACCCAATGAGATAGAGATATCATGAAATAGCTTGGAGCCCAAGTCTTGAAGACTTGGAGAAGGCTCATCTTCAACCTTGGGACGTGTGGAGTTGAAGCTTGAAGCTTGTAAGCTCTTTGAAAGGAGGGTCATATAACTTAAAACCCTCCAATATTATTATCCTTTCTTCAATATTATTCAATTTGTTGATTATTTGCAAATTAGGGTTTCCTATGATCAATTGATATAATTATGAGTTCTAAAAGATAATTAGGATTGTTATCTATAGTTTTGAAATAATTAATGATCTTGAGGTTGGTGATGATGACATCATCATTGGATATCCGATATGGGTTGAGACATTGCAACCCGATATGGGTTGAGACTTGGGAAAACTGATATGGGACCCAATATGGAGACTTGCCTGATATGAAAATAGGTCACATTTTGTAAGACAAGTCCTATGGATGATATAGAGGATTCCTAAACTATCACCTTGTACACGATACTAGGGTAAAACATTACCTTTGCCCGATATGAGTAAAACCCTAGAGTAAGGGATGGGAACCCAATATGTTGATGTCCTTTGAACTTTGATATACTCCATTTGCTTTGTGTCAGATTTAAGAACAACTTAGTATCCTCCTTGTGATGAATTGATGTTCTAGATTATTATCAATGATGGGCACACGATATGGTCATAAAATATCACTTAACATGGGTGCCCGATATGGTGTTCAATACATATGCCTGATATGGTGACCAATACACCTACCCGATATGGTGAATCCATGAAGCAAACTGATATGATGCCCAATATGCATGACCGACATGTTGCCCAATATGCATGGCCGATATGGTGCCCAATATGTATATAACCCGACATGATATCTAAGGTAGGTAAATCAATATAATGGATAGCATAGAAACACAATATGACAATTATGATACAACTTAATATAGGATGACATCCAATAAGGATGCATGATATGATGACCCAAGATGGATCCCGATATGGAAATCCAAGAGTCTACCTGATATGATGAGAGACCTATATGGAAGTTTAATTAAGAATGAATATGACCAACCAAGGTGAAGAATAAAAAATAATATTGTTGTATGAGATATGATAAATCATAATGGTATACCTGATATGATGTACCCTAGTAAATGATATAAGGACCCAATACGCTCTCATACCCAATATGGGGATAATGATTTAACCCATACATGATATGAGATTGACTTAAGATTAGAAAGATAAAGTGATGCCTAACTAACATGGTTACCCGATATGGCGATAAGGGATATGCCCTATACCCAATATGATGATGTGGTTTCACCACATGATTAAAAGGGAAGCTTGTTAAGATGATATATGCATCTCTAAATACAATAGAATGACATTATTAATCACAATACCTGATATGGTAGGCATGTACTTGATTAGTAAAGCTTGCCTAAGTGATAATTACGACTAATGCAATATTGAGACATAATGAGTTCAACTCAATAATAATGAGCTAGTAGACCTTGAAGATAAGAGAGAAACTAAGACTTGAAGGATAAGTATGTAATTAACATACAATGATACTCCTGAGATGAGTGGAGTATGAGTTAGGACTTAATCTTTGCTAGTGTAATCATGAAACCCTAATCAGATGATTATAATCCTAATTCATTAGGGAGGATGTGTTCCTTAACATGTTCATGATTAAGACAGGTGTTGAAATTGTTGATAACATGATATAATAATCATGCAAGTATCTTAAGGCAATAAGCATGGCTAAGTAAAAAGCTATGTGGCTATGTGATACATATCCAATGAGCTATGTGGACTGTGTGAATAAATATTTGGGTCTGATGACCTAGAGGTAATGATCATCTGCTAAGTGGTGACAGTACTCGGTGATGAATGAAGGGTTTGAATACCCAGGTATGATGATGACAAGAGAATGAGAATCTAAGTGATCTATGTGTTTCAGTGAATATGAAAGTATCTAATAAATGTAACTATGCTTTTCTTTGTAGCATCTGATGTACTTCTTGTTTGTAACTTGGTTGATGTTAGAAGATACGATAATATACCTAATAAAGCAAGATAAATATTATCATGTAGTTGCCCAGACCATAGATCCATTCAGTGTCAGCATTTGCTGAATGGTGAAAAGAGTTTTTACTCAAAACACATATTTTTGAATATGTGATAATATAAGGGTGCTCAGTGGACTCCCAAAACTATGTAAGGGTGCTCAGTGGACTTCCCAAATACATCAGGTTGCTCAGTGTACTTCCTGGTAATAAATCAAAATAGGATCACTTAGTGGTCATCCTAATAATCTGGGAAAGTTAAGTGGTCTTCTCCCAAAGAGAGTACATGCTACAATAGTAACTCTACAGCGAAGACTTCGCTATACCCCGACATAGCTGATTACAGCAGATACAAGATGTTATGCTAAACCTAAGTGTCCTCATGTTGACCGAGAAAGGAGAGATCTTGACAGTCAGCTCTTCCATTGACCTTGTATGGTACCAATTTCGACTTACTAGTGGTCGGTTGGAGTATGAGCAGTATATCTCATTTCCTCTGGGCATAAGTATGAATGTGAACATGTAATCAGCCGTGTAGTATATTTGTTTAAGGACCAAATATGGAAACATTGGTTGATGCCTTATTACTTTTATACATCTTGATAGATAGATGTTATGCATGTTCTTCATATTCCTTTTCAAGCAAAATTTGACTTATAGATCGGTTATCAATATCCTTGCTTTGTATCTAAAGATATATCTATTAAATAAATAGACTACATGTAGTTCAGATTTGTATTATATTCTGTGATAATAATATTGCTGGTAGAGAGTTATATCTCTTGTTGGGACAATAGTATCACCCCATGGGATCCAAATATTTTAGGTGGATGTGGTCGAGGGACTAAGAATCGAACTGCAGAAGAAGGATTGTGTCAGTAAGAACAACAATAGTATTATCAGGTTGAGCCTGCTGTCTGATAGGATTTTGTAGATAGATGTCTATGTTTCGTCTCTGTACTCTCAAGTCCTTGGGAGATAGTTCTTAGTGGTTTTCACGAACGACTTGAGATTTTGGTTTGCTTATCTCGAGTTTTTTTTTATAATGTTGTTGTATATATCAGAGTAAAGTAACTAATACTTGTTATCCTTAAGAAGAGACGACATACTAAATGTATGACATGAACTGTGTGTATGTAAAGCTTTGGTCCTTTGTATAAAAGCTTATTGGATAGGGATCTATGTGTAAAGATGGTTTTAATTTTTAGTGGTTTTTGTTAACTCTTTTATTTGTGATAATTCCACATTTTTACTGGTGATGACTTGATTTGTAATCGAGTCGTTACAAAGTTTTGGTATCAGAGCCTAAGGTTCGCTGAGTCTACAAAGACATATGATTAAGTTTGTAGAGTCTGTTCTAGTGTCCCCCTAGTATATCTTATAGTAAGTTCTCCTCGTATAGGATAAGAAGTAGAAACCAAAGATGTCTGGAGTGCACGAAGAACACGCTGATGAGAGTAGTGTTACTGCACCAGGAGGTGGTGTAAGGGATCAGGATAGATATGAACCAGTGCATGAGAACCCCTAGCATGACTAAACTATGTTAGAAAGCCCAGCTTTTCACGCTCTTTTCGGGCAGATCATGAATATGGTGACGCATATGGCTGACCGGATACCAGCACTAGCCCCTAGGACATCAGGGTCTATTGAGAGACATGGAGCTAGAAAGACTTTTGAATGGTTGCGTCGGGTACGAGCCATTGAATATGCTGGCTCAACTGACCTAGCAGATGTAGATTTATGGCTTACTGAGATAGAGAAAGCCTTTAGGATCCTTGATATCCCAGAAGTTGATAAGGTTAAACATGTTGTATACCTTCTGAAGGGAAGTGTTGGCCATTGGTGGGCCATAGAAGAAGATAAATGACTGGGTGTTGAGGTCGGATGGTAGGAATTCCGACAAGAGTTTGTCAATAGATACTTCCCTAAGACTTATCTGGATGAGAAGATTTCACAGTTTGAGTGAATCAGACAAGGAACGATGAAGGTTATAGTGAGTATGAGGCCAAGTTTATGGAGCTTTTGCGGTTTTGTACGCACATGGAAACCACAAATGAGGAGAGAATTCGACATTTTGAGAAATGTTTGAATGCTAAATTGACCACACATGTATCTACTTTAGAGAATAGAGAGAGGTTTGCTACCTCTGTGGAGTCAGTTAGACGGATAGAAAGGTATGTGATAGAGAAACGAGAGGCGAATAGTAGGAAGACACATGTACAGTCTCAGAATCAGAGGTTCGACAGTAATAAGGAACTAAGGTTTTCTGCACCTATGGAACCACAGAGGTTCAATAATCAGACACAATGGATGTCTAGCCGAGGTAGAGGCCGTAGTTTTCTGTCATGAGGAGTGCGGAGCTCAACATCGATGTCAGTGACAGGACCGCTTAGGTCGTAATGGGATAACAGAGTTTGCTATAGATGTAGGCAAATAGGGCATGTGACAAAGGATTGTCCAGTCAGGGACGTGGAAGTAACCCAACCATCGAGGCAGAGTCAGCAGGGCTCTCAGAGATAGCAGTTCAGTAGTGACACTCGAGGACGTGGACATGCATCTCAGGTAGGATCATCTGCACCGGCCAATAGAGGACGAGGTCGGCAGCAGGCGATGACAAGATTCTATGCTATGAATCAGCCAGAGGCAGTGGTTAACCCACGAGTTGTGACAAATCAAATGGAATTATTACATTCTGATATGTCTTCATCATGTTTTGTATCTGTTTTGATTGATCTGGGTGCTACACATTCTTTCATCACTTGAGAAGTGATTCATGACTGTAATATGATTGTTAATCCTAGAAAGGATGATCTATTGTTAGAAACTCCATTAGTCAGACCTATGACGTTGCGGGAGGTATGGTCTCTCTGTGTTCTTTATTTCTCAGAGCACAACATTCAAGTGGATCTTATACCACTTGAAATGCATGGGTTTGATGTAATTCTCGGGATGGATACCTTAGAAAAGTATAAAGATGTCTTGGAGTGTGGTTCCAAGCAAGTTGTGTTCACATATGGTGATAAGACAAGGGTTTTTCAGGGGGAAAGAAAGATTCTTCCAACATGCCTAGTGTCAGCTATGGTAACAGAAAAATTGATGAGACAAGGATGCTTCACATTCTTAGCACATGTAATGGATACCAGAATAAAGAGCCTTAGTCTTTCTGAAGTTCCGATTGTTAAGAAATCCAAGTATGTGTTTCCCGAGGAACTTCCAGGTGTTCCTGTGACACACCAATCACAAAAACATAATTTACTTAAGCGGAAGCATTCGTTAGCAGTGGATTACTGAAAATCACTAAAAATTAAAACCTTTTTACCAAGAGATCCAACAAAGGAAAACTCTTTCACATAAAAACAAAGTAACACATTTACATTTTGGTTTAAAGGCACATGTCTTGGATTATCTCATCCCAAAGATTACACATCAACTGTTCTGTTAAATTGTATACATACAGCATAAGAACATTGAGGCATCAAGCCAAAAACTCAGATCGATTCATTAAAACCAACTACGGACTCCGAGGACCTGAGAGTACAGAGACGACACATAGGACTCTATGTATATATATACAAGGCATATCAGCCAGTGTCTCCACCTGAGAATTCACTACTGTCCCTGCTGTTGTTGTTGTTGTCCTTCACCTACTGAAGGATTCCTGCATCCTCGTCTGCGTCCACCTAAAAATGTGGTTCTCACAATGGTGAGACAATTGTAAATTGACCCAACAAGAGATATAACTCTCTGCCAAAAACATTATTATTGCAGTTTAATAAGATAAATCTGAACAAAGGAATCGTAATTGTTTAACATCAGTTAATTCATTGTCTAACATATTAGAACATTATTCTTATCTAAAGCATTGCAGTTATAACCTGATAGAGCAGCATGTCACTTATCCAATAAGGAACATGAAGAGCATGTATAACATTTATCCGCTATACTAAGTAGGATAATATCAACCAATGTTTCTCGTATTTCAACTTTATGCAAATATACTACACAGCTGATTATATCTTACACATCATGAGTCAAAGTGCAATTAGCTTACCAGGGTATATTGACGTCTTTACTATATAGTTATAGACGCAACATATACTCTCTTCAGGCTTAGATCACAAAGCTAATGCCTGGCATTGTTTTGTGGAGTCATGGCATGTAGCCATACTCTTTTAACAAAGTATTGGGATCTTAATCCCTCATCTCATCAGGTACATTTCCATTTCTTAACAAGTTCATCATCACGATTATAGAATATGTGTATTCAAACCTTTAGTTTGTCATAGAATACTTGTTACCACTTAATAAGTAACTTAATACATTCATGTCATCTGACCGAGGTAATCATCATTCTTGCTACACAAGCATTCTACATAACTCACAAAGCTCATTTCACCTCTTGTTACCTCTTTGAAGACAACGAGGCATATTATGGCTCATTAACAACTTTAATAAAAGGAACATCATAGCTCATACATGGCTATGTTTATCTCCTCAGGATACCTGCATGTTTAGTACTTCATGATAACAGTTATGATGCTTTCATATCAACACCATGCCACACAAAGTAATACCACTATTCCCTTTTTAGGGTTAGGATTCCTCTTACATATCATCACCCTCCATTAGGGTTTTCCACAAATAACCATTTAGGTTCTTAAGATCATGTTATTAATGATCAAACCTTAATTCATTGCTCCACACAGCTAGGAGCCAACATTGATAACATAAGCATTTAATCATGCTTGTTTATTCTCATCATTTATCATTAAATGAATTATCATACAAGATATGAGTTCCTCTCTCAACTTTACCAGAATATGATTACATCATACTTTATGAACTTGGCTTAACCTTTTCCTAAGGTATGTTAGCCTACACTTATCATTACTTCATAATATAACATTTGTCATGACACCCTTCATGTGTCACTCATCCAAATATATTGGATTTAAAATACATCAAGGTGTATAAATCTTAAGGTGCTGGATGTGATATCTATCATGTCTTGATGTATCGCTTCCCTCATCACCTTTATCTTACTTGAATTCATCTGCTTAGCTTGTATTAGGGTATTTCCCATTCTAATACTTTATGCATCAACTCATCACATTTATCATGTAATGTATTGGTCATAAGTCACTTATTTAGAATATACAACCATTTCCAGTGATATGGACTCATTTTTTAGTTAGGAACTATTAATATAAAGATTTCCATTATCAACGTTCTTTAGGTATTTCACTTATCAATATATTAATTACTATTCCATTATTAGGAATAGGGTTCATATAACATCTTTCCACATTTGGGTTTCACATAACATCCTTCTATATCAGGGTTTCACATAGCATTACTTGAAATTAGGGTTTCACATCACATCACCCAGTGTTAGGGCTTCACATAGCACTACCATGTACTAGGGTTTCATATACCTTTACCCTATTTTAGGGATTAGGGTTTACCATTCACATCCAAGTAAGGTTTCTCACACCCAATTGCCCAAATTAGGGTTAGGACACACAATTCCCATCAAATTAGGGTTACATCATCACCCAGATTAGGGTTTCACTCAACTTTGCCCTAAATTAGGGCCAGGGCTCAATAATTAGGGTTTCATGATCTCATTATTATGGATCAAACCCTAATTACATATTTTATTCGTAATGAGAGGATTATGGCTTAATTATATAAGCATTCCTCTCTCTCCTTCTCTCTCTCATCCTCTCTAGGATTTTAAGTACTCCAAGATTGATCTAGGTCAACTCTTCATTTAAGTACACACAGTTAGGGTTAACCATTATAATCACCTTTGGACTACATCATTATCAATCAAGTAGCTAACTGGCCTTTAATCATATTAGGTGTCCAATTGGTTTGACCAATTTGAACCTCAAATAGTCTTGGTCACTTAGACCCCAAACGGTCTTGGTCACTCAGACCTTGAATGGTTTGAAATCGTTTAAGCAAAACAATAATGAAACTGTATGGACAATTCACACTTGAAACCACTTGGGTCTCCAAATGGTTCGAGACTATTTAGTCTCAAACGGTCTTAAGACCGTTTGGTCCAAACTCTCTCAAAACCGAATGGACCAAAAAGGTCTTCCATCACTTTATCAATTTCGGGTTTCAATCATTAAACCATCTATCAATTGAACCACTGATTTATTCTTCAGATGAACCATTGAATCACCCTTCAATTGGACCTTCAATTAGGGTTTTGAACCCATTTGAACTAGGGTTTATAATCAAGAAACCATCAATTAGGATTTTGAAATCGAGGAACCATCAATGGTTGACATTGTGGAACTAATTCAATTGAAATCATTAGGTCATCATCAAACCATGACATGACCTGACCTCAAACGGTCTTGAGGTCATTTGGATGACCTCCAAATGGTCTTGAGACCGTTTGACTAGTTCCATCATTGAAATTTGTGAAATCCAATTAGGATTTGCATCATAGAATCAATCATTGATTGAGTTATTGATTGTATTTTAATTTGATATCACTGGATCTTCAACCATCCAATCATACTTCATCATAGACTTCAAAATGGTCTTGGTTGACCTCCAAACAGTCTTGATACCATTTGGGTGACCTCCAAATGGTCTTGAGACTGTTTGGGTTAGTCCACCCAAAAATTAAATCAATCAATTGAGAATTTCAGCACTCAACCCGATTAGGGTTTGCAATTGGTAGATTATCCAATCATAGAACCTTTAGAAACCAATCAATTAAATCTATTAGATCATTATTCAACACATCAGCAACCCCCCTCAAATGGTCGACCCCCTCCATTCGGTCAACCACTCCAAACGGTTTGGAACCCAAACCTCCAAACGGTTTGCAAACTTTTTGGTCTCCAAATGGTTTGGTGAAACTGATTGGGCCAAAATTATGAAACTATTTGCAATAGATATTTGTGGAGGTGTGTGTGCTTATGATGATGTCATCATCATCAAGCTATAAACCCACGAAGTTTGCTGTGATTTTCATGGTGATTGCATCAATAAACCAAATAAAATTTCGGTAATAAAGAAGGAATCAACAATTGATAAAGATATGGAATCAATAACAAAGTTCAAGGGTTCAATTTATATAACCCACCTTCAATTGAGCTTAAAAGCTTCAACCTCCACGTCTTTAATGGTGAAAGCAACACCTTCCACTATCCCAAGCTCGTCCTTAAGCTTTGAGTGAAAAGGAACGGAAATAGGTTGGGGGTCATCCTCCTATTTCTCCAAGCTGCCTTGGTCATTTTTGCAAGCAAGAAGTGAAAGTGGTTTCGAAATTACCCTTTCAACTCATGGATAAAAGAGCATATATATGAATTTTATTGAAAATTCATTTAAGAGAGAGAAAGTAGGGATTATATCCTCCATTTCCTTGCCACTTGCTCCCTTCCCTTCCTTAGATACAAGGCTATCTTCCTTGCCTCATATTCCTCTCAATTATCCAAGATTTAAAAGAAAAAAAACTAAGCACCTTAAATCATATTATAATAATATCCATAAGTGAGTGGATATTTCTTTTTCTTATAATAATGTGAGTGGGTTCTTCACCTCCTTAAGATATTTTTGTGCCTTTGCAAGGCACATGCTCGTCCAACCTTATCTAATTTCAACCATTACCATTTTGGTTGAAGGGCACTTCAATTAACATATTTATTTTTGCATTAATTTGAAGTAAAGTTCCAATTATGCTTAAATCTTGATTATTTTAATATCAAGATTCTCTCTCTTCCAAAATAATACAAATGAGACGCCCCTCTCATTTTCTTTGCTCTACATGATGACAAGAAATATTAGGGACTATTTTGAAGTGGTAATTTTGCATATTGAACCCTAGGTTTTGGGTAAATTACACATTACACCAAAACTAGGTTTTAATGCACAAACATTGCTTAACATGCTCTTTCTTATTATTCAGGCTTGTAGAAGCCATACAACTGAATCATACTCACTCCTATGTTTCTTCAACATATGAGGAACATTTTGCCATACACAATTTGCAATTTAACCCCTCAACTTCGGTAATTTGCATTTTAGTCCAAAACAAGTAAAACATTATTTCCACATTATTCAGAAAGGACTAAAATTGAAATATAAGTTCCTCTTAAGCCTTAATTACTTTTCAAGAGATAAGAGAAAACATATAATCAACTTTATTAAGTAAAACATCTATGTTTAAGCATAACCCAGGTCAGGGATGTTACAGTTCATTTGCCTCGAGAGATTGATTTCAAGATTAATCTTGTCCTAAATACGCAACCTATAACCCAAAACCCTTATAGGATGGCACCAGCCAAGATGGCAAAACTTAAGAAATAGTTACAAGAGTTGTTTGAGAAAGGTTTCATACGACTGAGTACTTCACCGTGGGGTACTCCAGTCCTTTTTGTTAAAAAGAAAGATGGGTCTATGAGACTATGCATAGATTACAGACAGCTTAACAAGGTGACTATTAAAAACAAATACCCTTTACCAAGGATTGATCATTTGTTTGATCAGTTGTGTGGAGCAACAATATTCTCTAAGATTGATCTAAGATCAAGATATCATCAGTTACACATCAAGGAGAGTGACATACCTAAATCAGCCTTTAGAACAAGGTATGGTCATTATGAGTTCGTAGTTATGTCGTTTGGACTAACTAATGCGCCAGCTGCATTCATGGAGTTGATGAATAGAATCTTCCAACCATTCCTTGATCAGTTTGTAGTAGTTTTTATAGATGACATCTTGATATATAGTAGAGACAATCAACAACATGAACAACATCTTCGTCAAGCTTTGACCTTGTTGAGACAACATAAGTTATATGCTAAGTTTAACAAGTGTGAGTTCTGGTTATCAGAAGTATCTTTTCTCAGACACGTTATATCTGCTTCAGGTATTTGTGTAGATCCCAAGAAAGTAGAATCTGTTGTGGAGTGGGAACAACCTAAGACACCAACTGAGGTTCGTAGTTTCCTAGGTTTGGCAGGGTACTATAGACGGTTTATCAAAGATTTCAGTTCTATAGCATTACCCTTAACCAGGTTGACCAGGAAAGAAGTTCCTTTTGTCTGGAATGACAAGTGTCAGCATTCTTTTCAGTTGTTGAAAGAAAAGCTGACTAGCGCACCTGTGTTAGTTCTACCCGAGCAGGGAAGAGGATATGTTGTTTTATGTGATGCTTCTAAGAATGGTCTAGGCTGTGTGTAGATGCAGAATGATTATTTAGTTTCTTTTGCTTCTCAACAGCTCAAGAAACATGAGGAGAATTATCCGACACATGATCTAGAACTAGCTGTAGTAGTTCATGCGTAAAAAATATGGAGGTATTATCTCTATGGAGAGATGTGCCACATCTTTACCGATCATAAAAACTTAAAATACATCTTCTCTCAGCATGAGTTGAATATGAGACAACATCGTTGGATGGAGTTCATCAAGTACTATGATTATATAATTGATTATCATCTAGGAAAACCCAATGTAGTGGTTGATGCACTCAGTAGAAAATCCCCATCTCCACCCTCAGATAATGCACAGTTGAATTCCTTAGTATGTTGTTAGCGGGATATGTGTGCAGTTAGAAGTTTCCTTGTTAGCAGGGTTGTTAGCTGAGATGCATGTGAAACCCACTCTGAAGGAACAAATCAAAGAGGCACAATAGGCTGATACTGTGATTCAACAAATTAAGTTAGAGTTGGACAGTGAGAAACGGGACGGTTTCCATGAGTCAGAAGATGGCTTAGTTTGTTACCATAGTAGGATGATAGTTCCTGGTAGTAATAACTTAAGAAAGTTAGTTATGGAGGAAGTTCACTCATCCATGTATGCAATGCGTCCAGGAAGCACTAAAATGTATCATAACTTGAAAGGTATGTATTGGTGGCCCGGTTTGAAGAAAGATGTAGCTGAGTTCGTTATGCAGTGTCTGGTGTGTCGGTAGGTTAAAGCAGAACACCAGAGGGCTGCAGGAATGTTACCAACCCCTACCTATACCTCAGTGGAAATGGGATCAGGTGACGATGGACTTTGTGGTTGGTCTACCTGGGACAGCCAAAAGTCATGATTCCATATGGGTGATAGTTGATAGGTTGACGAAGACATCACATTTTCTTCATGTCAAAACAACCTACACTGCTGAGAAGCTTATACATATCTATATAGATGAGATAGTGTGGTAGCACGGAGTCCCAGCTACAATTGTATCTGATCGAGGTCCCCAATTCACAAGTCATTACGATTACATAAAGCCTTGGGTACACAGTTAAAGTTTAGCATGACTTTTCATCCTCAGACAGATGGGTAGTCTGAAGGACTATACAGATCTTGGAGGACTTGCTTAGAGCATGTGTTCTTCAGTTTGTAGGAAGTTGGGATCTACACTTGAGCCTGGTTGAATTTGCTTATAATAACAACTATCGGGCCAGTATTGACATGGCACCATATGAAGTGTTATACGGTAGACGTTGTAGATCTCCATTATGCTGGTTTGAAATCAGAGAATACCAACTTTTGGGACCTTAGCTAGTACAACAAATAACTAAAAAGATTAAAGTTATACAACAACAGCTGAAGGTTGTACAGGATAGACAGGAGTCTTATGCTGATAAACGTTGTAGACCTTTATAATTCCAAGTTGGAGATAGAGTGTATCTCAAAGTTTCTCCTTGGAAAGGTGTTCTCAGATTTGGGAAGAAAGGTAAGTTAGCCCCTAGATTTATGGGATCTTACCTAGTGATAGCACGGGTCGAGAAAGTAGCCTATAGGTTGGAGTTTCCACCTGAGCTACATAGACTACATCCAATGTTTCATGTGTCTATGTTGAGGAAATGTCATCCCGATACAGAGATGGTGCTGCAACATGTAGAGGTTGAATTGAATGAAGATATATCCTATGTGGAAGGCCCTATGATGATTCTTGATAGAAGAGCCAAGAAGTTGAAGAAGAAAGATATAGTTCTTGTAAAAGTTCTCTGGCATCACCGTGGCGTTGAAGAAGCCACATGGGAGTTAGAGGAAGAAATGAGGAAGAAATACCCTTCTCTTTTCTCTTGAGATTTGGGGGACGAAATCCTTCTTTTAGGGGTTGATAATTGTAACACCCCTGACATGGGTTATAACCTAACCCTAGATGTTTTTCTTAAGAAAGTTGCTTGTAGACTTGTTCTTATCTTTTGAAAAGTAATTAAGGCCTTTGTGATGTATTATTTTCAAATTGAGCTTATATGCAAACTATGTGTGCATTTTATGATAGTCTAAGTGAAAAGTGCAACTTACCCAAGATGAGGGGTTATTTTGCAAACGTTGAATAATGTATGTATTCTAAGTGTTTTGTATATCATGAAAGAGAATATGATGCTAAGTGGTGGCTTGAGCAAAGCCTAAATTCTAAGTGGAACTTGAGTAAATAATGCTAAAATGCTTGGTGCATCTATTGTAGTACAATTTGCAATATATACAAAATGAAGGGCTAATGTGTAATTTATCACCTCTAGATCATTTTTACTCTTACCTAGTATTATCTAGAGGAAAGAGAATGAAGGAGACAATAAGTTTGAAACATCTTGAAGTGTTAGTACTTTTAATAATAAAGAAACCAAGCAAATGTATAAGTTGAAAGCTATGTGCATGAGCCATATTGAGTTGTAGACTTGAGAGTAGAAGTCCCTATCGGCCATAGAGCCATAAGGAGAGCCTCCTATCGGTTTGAGGAAGCCTTGGCTTGACCCATGATGGGCAAGGCACTTCAAGAAAGAATGAGGCATCATTTTGCTTTTGCCTTGGAAATGATGAAGTTGAATATAATAATAAGTTAGTGGAGGAAAACTTGCCCTAGGAGACATCTCAAGAGCCACCCCTTAACTTTTTCTTTAACCTTTTTGCATGGAAAAATAATAGTGGCATGCATGAAAGAGTATGTGTCGACCTTGCATGGCTAAGTGGCATGTAGTACCTTAAGCTAATGACACCTATGGCACTCTTTTCTATAAACTTAAAGTATAAATACCTTGACCTTCATTTGTTGGCAAGATTTTTCAGATCTAGCAAGTACCCTTCCTCTTGTATCGTGCAAAAAACTTCCCTTGTGTCGCCCATAGTGAGGAGAGTGGAGTGGTGAAGGCTTGGTATCGGCCAAAGAGGGAAGATATCGGCCAAAGAAGGTTGAAGCAACTAAGTGAGGTGATATCACCCAAGGAGATAGAGATATCATGCAAGAGCTTGGAGCCCAAGTCTTGAAGACTTGGAGAAGGCTCATCTTCAACCTTGGGACATGTGGAGTTGAAGCTTGAAGCTTGGAAGCTCTTTGAAAGGCGGGTTATATAACTTAAAACCCTCCAATATTATTATCCTTTCTTCAATATTATTCAATTTGTTGATTATTTGCAAATTAGGCTTTTCTATGATCAATTGATATAATTATGAGTTCCAAAAGGTAATTAGGACTGTTATCCATAGTTTTTAAATAATTAATGATCTTGAGGTTGGTGATGATGACATCATCATTGGATACCCGATATGGGTTGAGAACTTGCAACCCTATATGGGTTGAGACTTGGGAAAACCGATATGGGACCCGATATGGAGACTTGCCCGATATGAAAACATGTCACATTTTGTAAGACAAGTCCTATGGATGATATATAGGATTCCTAAACTATCACCTTGTACACGATACTAGGGTAAAACATTACCTTTGCCCGATATGAGTAAAACCCTAGAGTAAGGGATGGGAACCCGATATGTTGATGTCCTTTGAACTTTGATATACTCCCTTTGATTTGTATCGGATTAAAGAACAACTTAGTATCCTCCTTTTTATGAATTGATGTTCTAGATTCTTATCAATGATGGGCACACAATATGGTCATAAAATATCACTTAACATGGGTGCCCGATATGGTGCTCAATACCTATGCCTGGTAGGGTGACCAATAACCTACCCAATATGGTGAATCCATGAGGCAAACCGATATGATGCCCAATATGCATGACTGACATGTTGCCCAATATGCATGGCCGATATGGTGCCCAATATGTATATAACCCGACATGATATCTAAGGTAGGTAAACTGATATAATGGATAGCATAGAAACACAATATGACAATTATGATACCACTTAATATAGGATGACATCCAATAAGGATGCACGATATGATGACCCAAGATGGAGCATGATATGGAAATCTAAGAGGCTACCCGATATGATGAGAGACCTATATGGAAGTTTAATTAAGAATGAATATGACCAACCAAGGTGAAGAATAAAAATAATATTGTTGTATGAGATATGATAAATCATAATGGTATACCCGATATGATGTACCCTAGTACACGATATAAGGACCCAATGTACTCTCATACCCAATATGGGGATAATGATTTAACCCATACATGATATAAGATTGACTTAAGATAAGAAAGATAAAGTGATGCCTAACTAACATGGTTACCCGATATGGCGATAAGGGATATGCCCTATACCCAATATGAGGATGTGGTTTCACCACATGATTAAAAGGGAAGCTTGTTAAGATGATATATGCATCTCTAAATACAATAGAATGACATTATTAATCATAATACTTTATATGGTAGGCATGTCCTTGATTAGTAAAGCTTGCCTAAGTGATAATTATGACTAATGCAATATTGAGACATAATGAGTTCAACTCAATAATAATGAGCTAGTAGACCTTGAAGATAAGAGAGAAACTAAGACTTGAAGGATAAGTATGTAATTAACATACACTGATACTCCTGAGATGAGTGGAGTATGAGTTAGGACTTAATCTTTGCTAGTGTAATCATGAAACCCTAATCGGATGATTATATTCCTAATTCATTAGGGAGGATGTGTTCCTTAACATGTTCATGATTAAGACATGTGTTGAAATTGTTGATAACATGATATAATAATCATGCAAGTATCTTAAGGTAATAAGCATGGCTAAGTAAAAAGCTATGTAGCTATGTGATACAGATCCAATGAGCTATGTGGACTATGTGAATAAATATTTGGGTCTAATTACCTAGAGGTAATGATCATCTGCTAAGTGGTGACAATACTCAGTGATGAATGAAGGGTTTGAATACCCAAGTATGATGATGACAAGAGAATGATAATCTAAGAGATCTATGTGTTTAAGTGAATATGAAAGTATCTGATAAATGTAACTATGCTTTTCTTTGTAGCATCTGATGTACTTCTTGTTTGTAACTTGGTTGATGTTAGAAGATACAGTAATATACTTAATAAAGCAAGATAAATATTATCATGTAGTTGCCCAGACCATAGATCCATTCAGTGTCAGCATTTACTGAATGGTGAAACAAGTTTTTACTTGGAACACATATTTTTGAATATGTGATAATATAAGTGTGCTCAGTGGACTCCCAAAACTATGTAAGGGTGCTCAGTGGACTCCCCAAATATACCAGGTTGCTCAGTGTACTTCCTGATAATAAATCAAAACAATATCGCTCAGTGGTCATACTAATAATCCGGGAAAGCTAAGTGGTCTTTTCCCGAAGAGAGTACATGCTACAAAAGTAATTCTACAGCGAAGATGTCGCTATACCCCGACATAGCTGATTACAACAGACATAAGATGTTATGTTAAACCTAAGTGTCCTCGTGCTGACTGAGAAAGGAGAGTTCTTGACAGACGGCTCTACCATTGACCTTGTATGGTACCGATTTCGACTTACTAGTGGTCGGTTGGAGTATGAGCGGTATATCTCATCTCCTTTGAGCATAAGTATGAATGCGAACATGTAATCAACCGTGTAGTATATTTGTTTAAGGACCAAATACGGAAACATTGGTTGATGCCGTATTACTTTTATACATCTTGATAGATAGATGTTATACATGTTCTTCATATTCCCTTTCAAGCAAAATTTGACTTATAGATCTGTTATCAGTATCCTTGCTTTGTATCTAAAGATATATCTGTTAAATAAACAGAATACATGCAGTTCATATTTGTATTATATTCTGTGATAATAATATTGTTGGTAAAGAGTTATATATCTCGCTAGGACAATAGTCTCACCCCGTGGGATACAAAAAATTTAGGCGGACGCGGATGAGGGACTAAGAACCAGACTGCGGAAGAAGGATCATGTCAGCAAGAACAACAGGTTGAGCCCGCTGTCTGTCAGGATTTTGTAGATAGATGTCTATGTGTTGTCTCTGTACTCTCAGGTCCTTGAGAGATAGTTCTTAGTGGTTTTTGCGGACGAATTGAGATTTTAGTTTGCTTATCTCAAGGTTTTTTTAACAATGTTGTATATATCAGAGTAAAGTAACTAATACTTGTTATCCTCGAGAAGAGACGACATACGAAATGTATGACATGAACTGTGTGTATGTAAAGCTTTGATCCTTTGTGTAAAAGCTTATTGAACATGGATCTATGTGTAAATATGGTTTTAATTTTTAGTGATCTTTGTTAACTCTGTTATTTGTGATAATTCTACATTTTTTTGGTGATGACTTGATTTGTAATCGGGTCGTCACAGGCAAGTCATTTGGTAGGTTGTTGGCTCCCTTCTCCTTAAAGGGAAAGTTGGGTAACATTGTCTCAGAGCAATGGTTGAAAAATTCTAGGGCTTGACCTCTCTAGGTAGTGGACTGACTTACTCTTAATTTGAATATGGAATCACTCCACATAGCTTGTGTTCGTGTGCTTGTTCAATCTCTCTCCCTTGCTATGTATGTTTTAGTTACACTCAAAGTTCATACTTCCCATGTTATCTTAGAAATATCTTGAAGGTCTATTGAATTTTATTCAAGTGCTTTTTAGCCCTATTCACTCCCCCTCTAGAGCTTCTATAATCACCCATCATAAGATCCAACAAATATTTTCTATTTTGTTAATTGAACTAATCGAATAATCACATTTTTTCCAAACAAAAAGCGTCTACATATATACATACATAGTTGTACTTTTATTAAAAGAAACCGCCAAATTTATATACTAATCAAATTTTCTTAAACTATATAACTATATTTCTATGTAATTCTACTATAATATAACAATTATTAAAAAATTATGAGTATTTTCATACAATACTATTACAATAGTGTTTTTTGATTAATCAAATTAAATGACAAATTAACCATTGACCGGTTAAACATAATTAATTTAACCGGCACTAATTTGATTAGATTAATAATTAAAATCTCAAACCTAAATTAACCATTTAACCAAATCGAACGATAGAATTAATTGAGTCCATCGGCTGATGCTCGTCAAGTCCATGAGGTAGTAGTATGACAAAGAAAGCCACATGAGCGAGTAGCAAAAGCCGTGGCAATATGGGTAATTCTAATAAAAAAAGGAACCGGCTCTGGAAGAGTAAAACCCTAGTGTCATTGGTACATATAAAATCCGGTGCGATGAGAGCGGGGCGGCCGCCTATCATCTCAGCGTCGGCGCAGTCGCACTAGGTCTCTCTTCTGGGCAAAGGGCAACAGTGTAGCGGGTGCCGTCTCGATCCGGAGCGAGGAGGTGAAACAACATGGTAATGTGATTGTGTTTTGGATCTCTTTTGTGATTAATGATGAAAGTCGGCGATCTATCATTAGTTGTTTCATGACTGTTGTTCTAAACTGCAGGCACCAAAGAAGGAGAAGGCTCCTCCTCCGTCCTCCAAGCCCGCCAAGTCTGGCGGTGGTAAGCAAAAGAAGAAGGTGAAACACCTATTACAGAACCCTTTTCCCCTTTCTCCTAGTTCTCATTCTTTGTAATTTTCCCTCTTATACACCAACGGTTCGTGTCTGATTCCGTTTACTTGCTTGATTGCCCCCGGCAATAATGCAGAAATGGAGCAAGGGAAAGCAAAAGGAGAAGGTTAACAACCTGGTTCTCTTTGACCAGGCTTCTTATGACAAGATGCTTACTGAGGTTCCCAAGTACAAGCTCATAACCCCATCCGTGCTCTCCGATCGGCTTCGGGTAACCACCATTATCCATCTTTCTCCTAACTATATAGTTAGCGTTATAATCATTTGTGAACCTATTAAGCAATCTATTATATGAAGTAAGCCATTATTACGTTTCCGTGCCGCATCATCTGATTTGCCGTTTATAAGCAAAACAGACGTGTTTGCGATTATAATCTGTTTGCTGAAAATCCTCAATGAAAATGGGATCGTTGTACTAATATGCAATGCTATACTAGAATTGCAATAGGCAGATTAGTATTGCTAAATACTCATGCCGTATCGGTTTCTTCTAGGGAAGCGATACTTTCTATTTCCTAATGAATATGTATTATTTTGTGCCTGTGCTGATGTTAAAAAGCAACCCCCTTACAGAATAGTGATAATCAAATTGAGTACACACGCACACATTAAAATAGAATGTCTTTAACTTGATGCATCACATTTCTCTGTATTGAAATAGCCAGTTTTCTGAAAATAGTTATGAATGTCATTGTTCGACTTAGCAAGGCAATATAAGGTATATTAATGGTTAATATGTGAGTCGTCTATTCTCTATTAAGACATCAAATTGTTGCAATCCCATTGAACTAGAATGTCTTATTCTTGTCTTGTACTTGGTGTCTTATACTTCTTGCATCGCACTTGCATTGAACTGGAATGTGTTTTTAGTGATCATGCATCACACTAGATATTTATATATTACATATAACTCTTATCATTGTCAAGAATTATATCTTAATTTCTTAAGAAATTCATAAACTGGTACTTTTTTATAGTGCTTAAAATGTTCATTTATTCTGTCATTTGGCACTGCACTCATGTCTTTGGATTTGGTATAAATTTTCAGGTCAATGGATCATTAGCCAGAAGAGCCATTAAAGATCTTCTTGAAAGGGGGTCAATCAGGGTGGTTTCTGCCCATGCCAGCCAGCAAATCTACACAAGAGCCACCAACACCTAAAATGCAATTGCTGAGCTTCCTTTTTGCGGTGCCTGACGCCTCTTATGTTTAGAAGAATTTTAATTAGGTTACTTTACTTGTACCTTTGAATCGCTGCTCTTATTTAGTGGTGCTCGTTTTTTGTTACTTCTACCGGGATGTCTGAAAATTCTCTTCTTTGAAATGGCAAAGGACTAGATAATTTTGATCAATTTTGCCTTGAAAATGCTGCTATCTGCTTGTATCACCATTGCCATCTGATAGAATGCTGGCGCAAGTAAATAACCTACGGTTCCTGGTACTGCAAAAGATGATTGGGTGTAAAACCCATTATACATGTTTCATAATGCCTAGTTTCAAGAATATCCAGCAGCATAAAATGCTAATGCTATGGTCATTATCGAAACACTTCCCAAGTAAATATTTGCAGCTTTTGTCATTTTATTTCAAAGTGTCATGAAGTTGTTTTGTTTGTTGCTATTGGAGCAGAGCAAAGCTTTTTAACCAACGGTGGTATCTCTGGTGTCATGGTGCAATTTGTATCCATTTCTTATAAATCACTTCATCTGTTTCTTGACTTTGTCTTGGTTTGTTGGCTTTATATCGTAGTATACAACACAATTCACCATTAGCTCCTTTTGTTTGAATGCGGTTGTATTTGTTATCCCTTGCTTGGGGCAACTATGGAACTAGATGTTGGAACCTACAACGTACCTAACTTGTATGCCTGTATTTAAGTTTGTTTTTAATAGCTCTACAAGCCAGTGTCCTTTATGTATACACCATTCAGCGTTAAAGCATCACAATCTACAAATAGTTAGGCACGTAAATTGGCACACATGTTTATTATGCCAGGAAAAAAAAAGCAAAACGAGGCATCTATTCACTCAAAAGAGTAGGCTATAACTCGAGAAACCTAGCCCCCCATGTGTAATATATTCCGAAACAAGAGCAAACTCAGAAGCCCCAGAAAATTAATAAAATGTTAAGGATCAACAATCTGTTTTAGCTAAGTTGGTCCCATATTTTGCTAAATCAAGGGTTAATTTATTCACCTCTTTGTGAAGAACATTGCACGTCCAACCGTCGTCTTGAAGCACCGATCTAGTAGTGCGTAAGCGTTGTTTTAACTTCCAAGGTGGCCTGCCAAAAGCATATTTGTTATGTGGTTATCACATAAAACTTTTATCCCACTAAGCCTGTTGTTGGTACATAATTCTAAGCCTATCTCTAAAGCCTTAATACAGCATCCTAGCAAGTCTGACGCTGAGGATTGGCCTGTGATCCTGGATGTGATTATGTGTAGGTCATCCCTAATCACCCTCCATTTGTTTAAACCAATACGGACAGCTCTATCCTCTTCATATCTACTACTCGAGCACCGAAGGACTACTTGTGGGGAAGACCCCTGTAAGATTCCTAGCCATGTGTGTCTTGTAGGCCCGCGTGAACTCTATCTAATACCTAATGTGATGGGGGTAGCCTCTAGTAAAGAGGTTCTCCTCCGTTAAGTTCTCAGCCTTAGCTAGCTTTATTATATCACTAACTCTAAACAAGTGTTCTTATGTTTAAACCTGCCCTCGTTATTAAATTGTATAGTTCAATAAAAAAATTGTATAGTTGAATATATCCATACCTTCTCTCTCTCTCTCTCTCTCTCTATATATATATATATATATATATATATATAGTCAGGTTAGAATACACTCGAGTGTACGGATCGCACGGATACACTCAAGTGTGTTTGCATATCAAGACTATTTGTTACAAAACGTAAATCGTTGATCTTCACCGTCATACTATAACTAGGCACTCATCCAAGGGCAACAAAATCGACGCGCGAAACTAATTTGAAATGCATAATTTTTGCGGTCTTCATAACATGAGCTATACATATCCAAATGTGCTCAAAATTTTCATATGAGTTGTTCACGAGATGTTTAAGAACAACGGATTAGATTTTCAAAAAAAATATTACATCATGAAAAACTACTTGAGTTTATTCCGCCCCGGATACACTCGAGTGTATTCTAGTCTGACTATATATATATATATATATATATATATATATATATATATATATATATATATATATATATATATTCTGCTGACCGACGTTTTGGTTGTCGACGTTTTAGGTACAAATGAAAAGGACAAACACTAAATCGTCATATTGTGAAATATATGAATTAAAATATAAGGATGATTAGTTAGAGGAGAATTCATATAAAAGTTTATAGATCCAAGTTTTCAAAAGGTAAACCCGGCCAGCGTAGCACGGGCGGTCAAGCGAGCGCGCCCCTCATGAAGGGTCGCTGGTTCGATTCCCCGCTCGGGTCAGCTGTATTTACCAACCTCTTGGGTCATCCGGGCTCTGGCACCTGTTTGGAGAGGGGGTGGATTTCGGCCCATGCAGATCCAAATTTTTTTTTTCAAAAGGTATGCAAAGTTTTTATTTTTACCATATTTCAGTATAGCTGGTAAAATTTAATAATTGTTATTGATTATTTGTCGAACCTTTGATACAGGTTATTAGATAACGGCTCTGACCTTTCGGTCTTCCTTAATTGTGGTTATCATATATATATATATATATATATATATATATAGTTAGGCTAGAATATACTCGAGTGTACAGATTGCACGGATACACTCAGTGTGTTTGCATATCAAGACAATTTTTTTTAATGTAAACCATTCATCTTCACCGTCATAATATAACTAGGCTACATACAAATTTTGAGCCAATTTGGATAAGTGTATGCCACTCATCCAAGGGTAACAAAATCGACGTGCAAAACTAATTTGAAATACATAATTTTTGCGGTCTTTATAACATGACCTATAGATGTCCAAATGTGCTCAAATTTTGCGTACGAGCTATTCACAAGATGTTTAAGAAGATCAACAGATTAGATTTTCGAAAAAAATATTGCATCATGAAAAACTACTTAGTGTATTATGCTTCGAATACACTCGAATGTATTCTAGCCCGACTCTCTCTCTCTCTGTTACAACTCCAATTTTTGGGTTCATTTGGTGAGAAATGTAATTTCTCACATTAAAGATATTTGAACAAATAATGATATAATTTATTTTGAATAAATGGATTTTGTTTACAATAGCCATGATGGTTGTTTTGTGGGCTTTATTGGCTATTGGGCCCAATAACAAGGAAAAGACAAAAGGAACTCCATTATTAATAAGAAATGGAGAAAAGAAAAATGTAGAAACCTCTAGAAGACAAATGAATATAATCCAAAGTTGGATTTCGTGCCTCTTGGGTTCCTTGGGTTCCAAGGAGTCCAAAGTTGCAAAGATAATACAACAAGAAAAGAAAAGATCAATTAAGTATTTGTTTATTAAAAAAGAAATTGAAAATAATGATAAAATGTGGAAAATAAGTGGAAAGAGGTATGAATGAGTTATCTTTGATGGCTTTTCGTATCCATGAGGTTTCTTATGTTAAAAGGGATTCCAATAAAGAAAAGAAAGAGAAAATACCAATAATGCAAAATAAGAGGATAATGTGATGCATAATTAATGTTTTTGGTGGCATTGTTAAAAAACAGGTATTTTCTACTAAAAGAAAATAGAAATTTGTGTCAATGGATTGAAAGCCAAGTACAAAGAGAATAAGAGAGAGGATTTTCGAATTCCTAAATATCCAAAAAGTATAGTTTATTAAGAAGATAATTAGGAGAGAAGCTTGCTTCTTAATGAAGGAACTTGGGTTCCTGTTGGGAAAAGAGTAGGTTATCACGTAAAATTCATAAGGATGTCAAAAGCCGGAGACAAAGACACATGTACGGTGGTAATTTGGAAAAAATATAATAATAATTAAATTTCTTTCTATAACAAACAAATGTTCATAATCTGCCTCTCCCCAATGAAAAGTTTTAGAAATGAGAACTACCATCCATCTCGCTCTCCCCTTAACCATCCTCCTTCAGACTCTACGGGCTATGTATATAAGGAGTATCAGGGGAACATCAGCCTTTGACCGAGAACAATCCCTTCTTCATCCTTGGTAACCCTAGCGTGCGATAGTATGAAGACCATTGGCGGGCCTAAGGACAAACCCAAAGCAGGTCAGGTTCTGACGCTACTGTGGCATTGGGTTTAGTGCACGCCTGCGCTTAGGCGGACATAGAAGCATGCAAGGATGAGCCGCATGATACCGTAGATGACCAGGGCACACCGTTGCGGTGAAGAAAGTCGACCATGGATCCACACTGTCCTCCATGGCGACGTGGTCTTCTGCTACAGAGATTTGGGAAACGAGAGGAGCCGAAGGTGGTGGAGGTATGGAGTGGCGAGGAGCAGGATGCCCCTTGGTGCTCTCGGCAGTGCTAGCCGCGACAACGAGAGCCTCCATCAATGGCAGATTGCGCTTATGTGCAGGAGATCGAGCAAGAGGAAGTCTGGTGCTCAACCCTACGTTTGGTGCGGGGGTGGCCTACTATGGCCTTGGTCCTGGTCATGGCACCTGAAGAAGGCTGTCGCACGCGGGAGTGCCTGGAGACGTGACGGTCGACGCGGTGCTGTAGGCGCAGAGACGCGAGCGCACAGAAGGAAGAAGGAAGGGGATATAGTCAAATGACTCATATACCCCTGCGTGAACACACAAGGAACGGGGGAACGAGCATCCTTTACCTAACCTGGTCGACCAGACAAAAAGAAAACAAGTAAGTGCTGACGTGGCAACTTCCTATTGGCTCAAATATCTTTAGTTTGCAAATATTCTAGTAAATGTTTGGTAACTCGGATAAAGACAAGTAATATATGGTTTTTGCTCAAAAAAAGGAGAGGAATTCATTAAAAATGGTTTTAGATGTTAATTCATCTTGCAATTAGAAAAGTAGTGTAACTTATCAACTTTAATACTTTAATGATTAAGGAACCCTATTGTGAGATGATTAATGTATTTAGTAGGGTTTAATGGATGATTAAAGTTGATACTAACCTATTCATTGTAAAAAGGCACATTAAGAACAAAAAGGATAAACTTTGCACATAATTGGTTTAATTTAGAGTTTTATGTGCATAAATATGCTTTAATGGGCCTTGAAACCCTAATATTCATAAATGTGACTCATAATGGTTTTAATTATTCAAAATCATGAATAAAGTTGAGATATGATAATTCTAAGCTATTTCAAGTGTGAAAGTTCCTAATTGTGGATAAATACCCATAATGTAGTAATTAGGATTTTCTAATGGATAAAGGTAGAATTAATGACAAATAGAGTTCATATGTGAATTAGACCATAATGAACTATGAATTGATGATAAATGAGCATAATGATCTTGTCATGGATTAAAAGAATAAAAATGGTAGCTTTAATGTAAAAGAGGATTAATGGACTTAATTGATGGCTAAATGTGCCTTTAATCCGAAATCAGGGTTATATGTTGTTAAAAGATAACCTTAGTATCTTTCATGAAGAATAGATGAGATAATTAGGGTTTTGTGAGTAATTGTTTAAAATAGTAAGAAATGAAGGGAAACCCTAATTGTAATGGAAACCCTAAAAGTGGACTAGAAACCCTAGGAAGCAAGCTAAGTTTAATAGATCTTGATGGTATGATTAATAATAGGAAAGTGTATGCATATTTCAGGAACTCATAATGTGCTTGCTTGCCTATTTGGAATTCTTGATTGATTGGATTATTCTGTCTCAAATCAGCCTGACAGGTATGTGGTTACACTTATGGTTAATCGCTTTAGTTTCACGGTGATTCCCGAATATTTTTATCAGTTGCCTGAAAAGAACTGTTTGGATGACTTTTATTTCATGCAACTATAAAGTGACTATGTCTATCACCATAAGTATGCATACATGACTGGCTCAGATCCTGGTCCTCCTCTGTGGCTTTGCAAATGCTAAAAAGGGTAACCTAGAGTAAGGTCTAGGCTATCATGAGTTAGAAATTGAGCTACCCACGTGTAGTGCCATGAGACTCTATAGCACACCATGAGTTAAGGAGTGAACTACCTACGGGTAGTTCCATGTGACTCAACCCTAGAAACTGATTCACCTGTTAGGTAGGATCATGAAGGGTTAAATGGGGATCTACCATAATAAAAGTAGCATCCAGGTCCACTGTAGGGACAACACAGAGGCTGGGATATGTATGGATTGAGCAGTTATGTTGAAAACGTAAAGTTGTTTGTTAAATCATATTTGATTGCAATATGTTGTTATCATAGTTGCACACTTATTTTCCCCCCCACATACCAGCTTTATGCTGACTGACGTTTTGTTTGTCGGTGTTTTAGGTACAAGTGAAAAGAACAAACAGTAAAGTGGCATATGTAGAATTAAATATGAATTAAAGTTCAAAGAAGGATTAGTTAGAATAGACTCCATGTGGATAGAAGTAGATATCCAAGTTTTTGAAAAAGGTATGAAAAGTTTAATTTTATTACAACCTTTCAGTTTAGTTTGGTAGAATTTGATAATTATTAATGATTATTTGTCGAACCTTTGATCCGGAAATTAGGATAACGACTCTGACCTCTTGGTCTCCCTTAATTGGGGGTTACTGGGAGGCGGGGTCGTTACATTTGGTATCAGAGCATAGGTTCCTCATTTAATCTTTAATAATTATTAATTTTTACAAACTCCGTAGAACCCAAGGGAGTTATTAGAGGATTTTCCGAAAGACAAAGGTGTCTAGAAAAGGATCACGTCTGGGGGCTGGCAAGATTTTCCTCCGCACTGCTAGTCAGAATACGAGGACTCCTGGATTAGTGTGACTGCTTGGCCAATGTCTCAGGATTTGACTCAAAATAAGATACATTTAGGACTCTCTCATCTTGTTCATCCCTTCTCAACTCAAATGATGTTAAGGATTATAAGGATTAGGGTTTTCTCTCTTTATCACCCTCTTGAGGTATAGGTAAGGTTGATAAGGTTTAAGGAATCCTCCACCAAATTAATGAAAAGCATGTAAATAAGATGTCATGGACATAAGCTTAATAGATTAAGCGTAAACTAAAGAATAGATACATGCTTAGGTCGTATGACATAAGTTGTCATGCCCTCAGGAGAGACATGAGGCTAGACCTTCTTGTCAGGATGATAAGTAAAGAGAGTTAGTCTTGGAGCTAGAGACCTCCATTATAAGTGGAGACCTGACACATCCTCTGAGAATGATGTTAACCCTAACCCTAAGTTAGGGGTTAGAGAGAGAGAGATGGCAAGTTGAGTTAGATTTCATGGTAGACCAGGTGTGGATGGACATGCCTTAGATGCCATATGAGCCATGAGAGGTTGGATGACCTAGTGCCTTTGGCGACCCAACCTTGGAAAGGGTCGTGCATGGTAGAGAGAAGGATAGCTCCTTCATTGATGGGGTTAGAGAAGAACCTATGGAAACCCCATGAGCTTATATGGCGCATGGCATAGTATGCACCCAGAGTACATCAGTAGTGCTGACAGTAGGTTGAAACCCTAGCCAAGAGAGTATGATGGATAGCTTATGGGATAAGCATAAACAACTATGGATAACCTTGAGCAAACATAAGCTTGAACATAGGCTTCACCATGTAGGGATATGCTTGTAAGCTGGACCCACCTTCCTAGAGAGAGGACCTATAATAGTAAGGTTGTTTGTAGGGTTAGCTCTAGAGAGAGAGAGCAGGACCCAAGCCGGAAGGTTGGAAGCTTAGACTCCGAGATATGAGGGACAGTAGGGAGTTGAGGATGATGCAACCTAAGTGGATGATAGTGGTTGCCTCATGCTTGATCCCTAGAGGACGATGGTATCCGAGTTGCCGTTAGAGAAACCAAACCCTAGAAAGAGGATGAGGTTACTAGTACTTATGTGCTAATAGGTCTTTACCTTTTGAGATAGGAAGAAGAGTTCCTTATACCTGGAGAGGTTTAGTAATAGGTTGTGAGGCCTTGTACCTTGTTGGTTGTTCTTGAGAAGGACTCAAATCTGAAGTGTTTCTCGAGTAGAAGGATGACAGGAGGTGCATGTCATGCCTTATACATGCTTGATTTATGGTTAAGAGATTGAGCATGTAGATGGACACCCAAAAGTGAACCTAGGGTTCCTAGGCCTAAGAGGGGAAGTGGTGTACCTGATGCTCATGACAAAGTTTGAGTTTCTATAGACTCGAGCATGGTACTCCTCATGTTTAAAGGAAAGGGAAACCCCTTAAGTTTAAGGCATGTCTGATGAACCCTCACAGCTAAGTTGATGACATGAGAACATATGATCTTGATCCAATACTGAGGAATGAGAGCAAGTATGACCTAGCATGGTTTAGCAGGTGGACTGCTTGTGCCTTAGTAGCTTGCTAGGGTGAAGCACGCTCATGTGGATATAAACCCTAGACATAAGGATGTTTGTGACCTTGTTGTTAAGAGTTGTAGTTTCCTCCCATCCTGGGAGAGGGACCTTTGGTAGGGTGTATACCAGTTTTGTGGGTTTTGAGGAAGCCTAAAGAGGTCTCGTAGGATCTTGAGAAGCTAAGTGAAGAGTACATGGTATGAGAATGAACCTGTAGACCCATAGATAACCATCTCTAAGTGCATGTGGATGTGTTACCATGGAGGTAACCGATATGGGGCCTGACCAAGGTAGGCAGGTTGCCATGACCCCTATGAGAGGCTGAAAGTCAGCCCTTGAATGCAGAGAGAGAGATGATGAAGGCTTGGGTAAGGTTCTAAGTTGGACATGTACTATAATAGAATCCTAAGTCTATCCTAGGGTCAGGTAGGGATAAGACCGATGGAAGTGGGAGTTGCCTAATTCCCTAGTTGCACATGACCATAGGGTCGAGAGGTAACAACTATCATTGTCTAAGGGCCATGGGTTAGGAGATTGATCACCTTCATAAACTCATGGGACTCAAATGGTAGATGAGTAGGGCACTCTCTGGATGCATAAGGGAAGAGGGATGACCCCAAAAGTGTCGGCACCCTATAGACCTAGAGGAGATGACCAAGGACTGTGTTTTCCATGGAAGTAACTTTGATATCGAGATGTTTGGGATGTAGATACATATGTGGCATGTTTCAACTTAGATTTAAAGGTGTACTGGCAAGGTGGGATGTACCATCTCTACTCTTGGAACAAGAAGAACCATGTAGTTGGACTGCAGCTAAATGCTTATTTCCTCTTATTATGGGAGTGAGAGAGGGCAATACACAAGCCATACACTGAGGATAAAAGGTGATGTGAGTTGGAACGTTGCCATACCCTGGTGGAGTGAATGATACATGGATGGTTTACAAACACTAAGAGTATTAAGGTAGTCATCTTGTGAGGATGTTTTATCATGAGCTATGAGTCATACAAGGTTGAGTTCGAAAACCAAGAGAATAAGCTTAGAGTTTTCTTGATGAAGATAGACTTAGAGTTGAGATGAGATAATAAGTGGAATACATAGAGGCCTGTGTCTTCAACTTTACCTTACACATAAGGATGTGAAGTGGTTGAGATGCAGCTGCCTAGTTTAAGCTAGAGGCTAGAAGAGGTTGTTAGGCTAACCCTAAGTTTGTTTGTCTAACACTCAGATGTAACGATATCGATTGATCAAGATAATGGATGTTTGGTTAGCCAGCCTAGTCCTTGATGTAATGAAAGGATGGTGGTAGAACTCCAGATGCACTTCTCTGAAAAGGAAGGTGATGAAACCCCGATTAGAGTGGTTTAGGGTTTCCGAGGAATCGATTCTTAGGAATCATGACAATACATGAGATCATGATTTAAGATTACCATATACCATGGTACTACCAAGATAATAAGTGACAGTAGTACTTTGGATGCCTAAGATGAAGTTGCATGGGGTATGTTTCCATGCAAGCCAGGAGGTGAAGGACAAACACCAGTAACCCAGTGTATTGATATAGAGGACAAAAGAGTCACTAAGAGGGAATGGGGGTTCATCACTATGGATGTCGTGGTAAGTCTCCCCTAGACCAAGGAAGGTCAAGATGCAATATGGGTTATGGTAGATCGCCTTACCTAGATGACATGAGAAAGAAAGAGTACTATCAAGGGACATATCCGATTGAACTACATATGAGAAAGAAATGGTTCAACTACACCATGATGCGAGTTCAAAAGTTCTTGAGTATGACCTAAAGGTTCACTTCCATAAGTGGGAGTAGGTGCATGAAGAACTCGATGTTAGTACAGTTTATCATCCTAGCTAATAGTTAGTACGATCCAGACTAGAGGGTCTGATGAGAGCATGTGTGCTCGTTCAGGGTGATACATGGAGACAGTTCTTCTCTTCGGTAAGATGTGATGATAACCACCATAGCCAGTATCAGGATGTAAAGAAGCTCTGCAAGGGAGGTTGTGTCGGTCACCACTTCATTAAGATGATGTCAGGGAAGGGACCTCGCGAAGGTTAGGAAAAGACCACAGTGTGTGCAGATGAAGTCACTTTGATCATGCAATGGCTGAAAGGAGCCCAGGGACGACATGAGTTGTAAGCTGATGCAAAGTAGACTGACATGCAGTTCACTATGGGGAAATATGTGACATGAAAATCTGACCCCTCTAAGCTTGTAGCTAAGAGAGTTGAGTCCCCGATGCATGGGTTCTTTTGACATGGTTTGGTGGAGAAAGTTAAGTTTTGCCCTTACCTCTCAGGATAATGTGATGTGTGATGAGTTCCATGTGGCCAATTTAGAGCACTATGTGAGGTACCCAGGCCAGGTGCTGAGCAATGAACCTAGTGAGCCCCAAGGGAGGTTGAAATGACCTGAGTCACCTGTGAGGTCTTTAGATGCCAAGGTGAAAGAACTCAGAAAAAAGAATATGTGATGATAAAGATTCTTTAGAAGCACCATGGATAGGGTAAAGACACATAGGGGCCAATGATGGACATGGAAAAGTCTTATCCTGAATTGTTTGTTTGCTTGATGGAATTTTGAGGACAAAATTCTTATAAGAGGGGAAGGATGTTACAACCCCATTTTTTGGGTTCATTTGGTCACATTAAAGATATTTGAACAAATAATGATATAATTTGTTTTGAATAAATGGATTTTGTTTACAATAGCCTTGATGGTTGTTTTGTGGGCTTTATTGGATATTGGGCCCAATAACAAGGAAAAGACAAAAGGAACTCCATTATTAATAAGAAATGGAGAAAAGAAAAATGTAGAAATCTCTAGAAGGAAAAAGAATATAATCCAAAGTTGGATTTCGTGCCTCTTGGGTTCCTTGGGTTCCAAGGAGTCCAAAGTTGCAAAGATTATACAACAAGAAAAGAAAAGATCAATTAAGTATTTCTTTATTAAGAAAGAAATTGAAAATAATGATAAAATGTGGAAAATAAGTGGAAAGAGGTATGAATGAGTTATCTTTGATGGATTTTCATATCCATGAGGTTTCTTATGTTAAAAGGAATTCCAATAAAGAAAAGAAAGAGAAAATACCAATAATGCAAAATAAGAGGATAATGTGATGCATAATTAATGTTTTTGGTGTCATATTTAAAAAGGAGGTATTTTCTACTAAAAGAAAATAGAAATTCGTGTCAATGGATTAAAAGGCAAGTACAAAGAGAATAAGAGAGAGGATTTTCGAATTCCTAAATATCCAAAAAGTATAGTTTATTAAGAAGATAATTAGGAGAGAGAAGCTGGCTACCTAATGAAGGAACTTGGGTTCCTATTGGGAAAAGAGTAGGTTATCACGTAAAATTCATAAGGATGTCAAAAGTTGGAGACAAAGACACATGGACAGTGGTAATTTGAAATAATAATAATAATAATTAAATTTCTTTCTATAACAAACAAATGATCATAATCTGCCTCTCCCCAATGAAAAGTTTTGGAAATGAGAACTACCGTCCATCTCGCTCTCCCCTTAACCATCCTCCTTCAGAGTCTACGGGATATGTATATAAGGAGTATCAGGGGAACATCAACCTTTGACCGAGAACAACCCCTTCTTCATCCTTGGAAACTCTAGGGTGAGATAGTATGAAGACCATTGGCGGGCCTAAGGACAAACCCAAAGGAGGTCAGGTTCTGACGCTACTGTGGCCTTGGGTTTAATGCACACCTGCACTTAGGCGAACATAGAAGCATGCGAGGATGAGCCGCATGGTACTGTGGACGACCATGGCACACCGTTGCGGTGAAGAAAGTCGACCATGGATCCACGCTGTCCTCCATGGCGACGTGGTCTTCTGCTATAGAGGTTTGGGAAACGAGAGGATTCGAAGGTGGTGGAGGTATGGAGCGGCGAGGAGTTGGACACCCCTTGACGCTCTCGATAGCACTAGCCGCGACAACGGGAGCCTCCATAAATGGCGGACTGCGCTTATGTGCAGGAGATCGATCAAGAGGAAGTATGGTGCTTAGCCCTACCTTTGGTACGGGGGCGGCCTACAATGGCCTTGGTCCTGGTCATGGCGCCTGAAGAAGGCTGCCGCACACGAGAGTGCCTGGAGACGCGGCGGTCGACGCGGCACTGTGGGTGCAGAGACGTGAACACACAGAAGGAAGAAGGAAGGAAATAGAGTCAAATGACTCATATACCCCTGCGTGAACACACAAGGAATGGGGGCACGAGCATCCTTTACCTAACCTGCCTGACCAGACAAAAAGAAAACAAGTAAGTGCTGACGTGGCAACTTCCTATTGGCTTAGATATCTTTAGTTTGCAAATATTCTAGTAGATGTTTGGTAACTCGGATAAAGACAAGTAAAATATGGTTTTTTCTCAGAAAAATGAGAGGAATTCATTAAAAATGGTTTTAGAGGCTAATCCCTCTTAAAATTCAAAAAGTAGTGTAACTTATCAACTTTAATGCTTTAATGATGAAGAAACCCTATTGTGAGATGATTAATGTATTTAGTAGGGTTTAATGGATGATTAAAGTTTAACATGTTAATTGTAAAAAGGCACATTAAGAACAAAAAGGATGAACTTTGCACATAATTGGTTTAATTTAGAGTTTTATGTGCATAAATATGCTTTAACAGGCCTTGAAACCCTAATATTAGTAAATGTGACTCATAATGGTTTTAATTATTCAAAATGGTGAATAAAGTTGATATATGATAATTCCAAGCTATTTCAAGTATAAAAGTTCCTAATTGTGGATAAATACCCTTAGTATAGTAATTAGGGTTTTCTAATAGATAAAGGTAGAATTAATGACAAATAGAGTTCATATGTGAATTAGACCATAATGAACTATGAATTGATGATAAATGAGCATAATGATCTTGTCATGGATTAGAAGAATAAAAATGGCAGCTTTAATGTAAAAAAGGCTTAATGGACTTAATTGATGGCTAAATGTGCCTTTAATCCAAAATCAGGGTTATATGTTGTTAAAAGATAACCTTAGTATCTTTCATGAAGAATAGATGAGATAATTAGGGTTTTGTGAGTAATTGTTTTAAATAATAAGAAATGAAGGGAAACCCTAATTGCAATGGAAACCCTAAAAGTGGACTAGAAACTCAAGGAAGCAAGCTAAGTTTAATAGATCTTGATGGTATGATTAATAATAGGAAAGTGTATGCATATTTCAGGAACTCATAATGTGCTTGCTTGCCTATTTGGAATTCTTGATTGATTGGATTATTCTGTCTCAAATCAGCCTGACAGGTATGTGGTTACACTTATGGTTAATCACTTTAGTTTCACGGCGATTCCCGAACGTTTTTATCGGTTGCCTGAAAATAACTGCTTGGATGACTTTTATTTCATGCAACTATAAAGTGGCTATGTCTATCACCATAATTATGCATACATGACTGGCTCAGATCCTGGTCCTCCTCTGTGGCTTTGCAAATGCTAAAAAGGGTAACCTAGAGTAAGGTCTAGGCTATCATGAGTTAGAAATTGAGCTACCCACGTGTAGTGCCATGAGACTCTATAGCACACCATGAGTTAAGGAGTGAACTACCTACGGGTAGTTCCATGTGACTCAACCCTAGAAACTGATTCACCTATTAGGTAGGATCATGAAGGGTTAAATGGGGATCTACCATAATAAAAGTAGCATCCAGGTCCACTGTAGGGACAACACAGAGGCTGGGATATGTATGGATTGAGCAGTTATGTTGAAAATGTAAAGTTGTTTGTTAAATCATATTTGATTGCAATATGTTGTTATCATAGTTGCACGATTATTTTTTCCCCTGCATACCTGCTTTATGCTGACTGACGTTTTGTTTGTCGGTATTTTAGGTACAAGTGATAAGAACAAACAGCAAAGTGGCATATGTAGAATTAAATATGAATTAAAGTTCAAAGGAGGATTAGTTAGAATAGACCAATGTTTTAAAAATCGGTGTATGCGCCCGCATAAGCGGCCACATACAAGGTGCAGACCTCCAAAAAACGCATAATGAAAATCGGTCCAAAAAGCGGTCCAAGCCGCATAATCGGTTGTACGGCCGCATACAAGGCCGATTATACCCCGATTTTTAGTTAGAGATATTCTGATTTCTTCTTTTATACATTTACATTCATTTATGTTTGTTTAAATTTATATTATAGTGCATGTTTGTATTTATTTAAGTTGTGATGATTGCATATTTGCATAATTGCATCCATTATTCTTGTAATTGTGCTATTTAGATACACAATTGCACAAATTAAATATGTAAATCATGATTAATATATATATATATATATATATATATATATATATATATAGAGGTTAGGAAGTGTGTACCGGCCGGTACATGTAACTTACGTGTACCAGCCATTAAAATAGAATATGTAGAGTATGTTGATAAAATCCAACCATATGGATTGATTCAACTCTATATAGATTAGATGTCTTTAAAAAATCTTAACAATATCTTTTGTAGATCATGAGATATAGCCATACATCATTCAATGGTTTATGCAATTTCTGCAACTTACCATTGATTAGAAAATATACATTTTCTTTTATTGTATGCTCTATGAATATCAGATTGTGATGGTTTTTGGTACACATCATATCTAAAGGGTATACTATACATCCATAAGGTTGGATTATTCAATAAAATTTTAAATCCCCATAAATATAGGTGGGTACATGTACTCGGCCATATATATATATATATATATATATATATATATATAATAATTAATTAAAAAAATCCAAAACCGCATATACTTCCGCATATACTCCCGCATACCGCATATACTCTACAAGGTGACCTCTCCGAACGCATAACGCATACCGCTTTTTGAAACACTGGAATAGACTCCATGTGGATAGAAGTAGATATCCAAGTTTTTAAAAAAGGTATGAAAAGTTTAATTTTATTACAACCTTTTAGTTTCGTTTGGTAGAATTTGATAATTATTAATGATTATTTGTCGAACCTTTGATCCAGAAATTGGGATAACGACTCTGACCTCTTGGTCTCCCTTAATTGGGGGTTACTGCGAGGCGGGGTCATTACTCTCTCTCTCTCTCTCTCTCTCTCTATATATATATATATATATATATATAGTTAGGCTAGAATACACTCGAGTGTACATATCGCAAAGTACACCTCAATAGTGTTTACCCATCTATACCATATTTTACAAAATCTAATCCATTAATATCCATTTTTATAATAATAATAGGCTACATACAAAATTTGAGCCCATTTGGATGAATGTGGATGAGTGCAAGTCACTCATCCAAGGACAACAAAATCAACGCACAAAACTAATTTGAAATGCATAATTTTTACCTTCTTTAGATGCATGACCTATAAGTGTCCAAATGAGTTCAAATTTATATTTAGTATGTTCTTAAGATCCTAAGGAAGATCAACATTTTAGATTTTCAAAATAATTGTTGTATGATGGAAAACGATTGAGGTGTATAGCACCTCCGGTACACTCGAGTGTATTCTAGCTTAACTCTCTCTCTCTATCTCTCTCTCTCTCTATATATATATATATATATAACATTTGAGAGAGAGAGTCATGCTAGAATACACTCGAGTGTATCGGAGACTGAATACACTCAAGCCATTTATCATCATGCAATGTTTATTTTTAAAATCTAAATCATTTATCTTCTTAGACATCTTATAGACATATTACATTAACATTTGAGGTCATTTTGACATTTATAGGCCATGCATCTAAAGGAGACAAGTGATACAATTTAAATTGCTTTTGTGCTTCAATTTTGTTGATCATGGAAGAGTGACTTAGAAGAATCCAAATGAGGTCAAATTTTACACATAGTTTGTATTTTTTATAATAATGAATTTCGACAGTTTGGATTTATCAAAGATATAGTTTATATATGTAAACACCACTTGAGAATAAGTTGGTGATTTATACACTTAAGCGTATTCTAGTCTGACTCTGCATTTTAGTACAATATAATTTTCATGAAGAACATGTGTTATGGTATTTTGTATACAATTATAATACGTATACACTTTCTATTGAAATTTGGGCTAGTAAAATATCTACATGAAAAGTGAATGTGAGAAAGACTTGGATTCGTTGAGACAATTACCATTTTGTTATAGAAAGGTATTTTGTGATTGATAAGAGAGATGGATGGAGAGGTTTTGTTAGGTTGTGAGGTTGTCTTTGAATTGTGAATAAAAAATGAGATATTTTGGGGAGAGAAACTTTTAGATAATCAAAGAATAATTTATCAAAAGTTATTCTTGTTAGGTCCTGAATAAAATATTATTAGAGGAAGAAAAATGGGTGATGGGGTTTGCTGGGTTACATTCATTGTATTTTATACACCAGTAGTTGCTATTGGAATTGTGATCTTGATGGTGAGATAAATGAAGGGATGCAGAGAAAGAGAATCTAGGAGAGAGTTTTGGCTCATTGGAAAAAATATTAGTTTTCATTTTCCATTTTGTTGTATGACTGGAGACAAGAATGATATTAATAGGAGAGAGATGATCGGGAAAGAGTTGGAGTCATTATGGATTCATGTATGAAATTATACCTTTGTTGTTGAGAGACACATGAGATAATCGAAGGGAGAATAATCCATAAATTTACTATTCCAATAATGGGTAAAAAATGTAAACCATGCAACCCACTTGGGTGCTATGAACAGTTCTCAATTAGGAATAAATAATTGGAAATCATTGCATACTAAAATTATGATGCTAAGAGGGTATAGGGAGATTTTACCTTATCCAAAAAGAGGGTATGGAGACAACACTGGTGTCTTTGGCTGATGTGACAAAGAGGGAGAGTGTGACTGTGAGAATTGACGGTGATGGGAATATGATAATTAACATTATGTTCTGTTATAAGAAAATAACTTTGAGTGAACACTAGTACATAATCCACCTTTAGTGTCAGTTATTTAAGTCCTTTAGTGTCGGTTTCAATGCGACACCTATGTGGGCGCTGCTAAAAGGCAAACCGTTAGGCGTCAGTTTCCAAACTGACACCAGAAACCTTTGCGCGCCACCGAAAATGTGCCAGTAGGGGGATATAGGCGTTTGTTATTACTATGGAAACCGACGCCGAAACCAACGCCATAAACTTTCGCGCTACAGAAAGGGAACCATCTAGGACACCATCAACATCGATTTTTTTATTGATAACTGATGCCATATCACCTACTGCCACGACCTTTATGGCCAGCACGACCGTGGTGTCTGGCCTCATTAGGCGTCAGTTTTAGATATTATCTAATGCTGTAAGTATCCATTAGTGTCGGTTTATTATTGATAACCAACGCCATATCACCTGCTACCACGACCGTGCTGGCCAGCACGACCGTGGCGTCTGGTCTCATTAGGCGTCCGTTTTAGCTATTATCCGACTCTGTAAGCATTTGTTGTCAGTTTTTTCAAATAACCAACACCTATTGTATGTTTTTTTTATCAGTCTGCAGGCCTGCTGTGGCTGGTCCCAGGATGAGAAACTTGCAGTTCAGTTATGAACTGCAGGTTTTCCGACATCCATTGATATCAGCCAACAACAGGCCACAAACCTGCAAAATTAACAACATTAATTTTCACACATTTAGCAACCTACAGTTCCATTCGATTTTCACACATGTAGAAACATTCATGTAGCAATCTATAGTTCCATTTATTTTTATATTCACACATGTAGAAACATTCATATAGCAACCAACAGTTTCATTCATTTTCACATTCACACATGTATAAACATTCAGACACATGTAGAAACATTCAGACATGTAGAAACATTCACACATATTACAATTCATAAATTCATTTACCAAATATCATTCTTTAGTCATTATTTGCTATCAACATCCCAATTATATTTTAAAACCCCCACTACTTGTATGGCTTTTGCCCATTCTTCTCTTACATCATTTAATTCTTCTGTCGTATATGGAACATTTACATCTAGTAAGGCCTTTCCTGTAGTGGGGTCAGTTTTAAACACCTGCAAAGAGAATGATGTATATATATAATTAATAATATATAAATAAGATTGATATATTTCATATTATCTAATGAGACTATATATAATACCTCAGGAATGATATCGATGTCCACTGTGGCATATTTGATAATCATGTACATAAATCACATCACATAGTATGCACATGCCCATCCGTTGTCTTGTGTAGCACACTATAAATTGAAACATACAAAATATTAAAAAATACAACTAATTAAACACTATTCATATAAATAATATATACATTACAGTCGGGAACTTACTTCGACGTTCTTCCAAATTATTGGCTAGTTCTTTTTCCTGGGGACCTTTCCTCCAGCCTTTTTGAACTCATCTAAGCCCCTACATGTTAATGTAACACAGTACATTGCATAATTAAATAGTAATGTAATAACATATATTAACAGATATGAAAATGAAATATTTCTCACCGGAATAATGCCATTTTCATTGTGTGTCCATATTTTGAATTCAATTTACTCCCCTTAGGATCTAGATAATAGACAGTGAACGTCTCGGGGACAATAACTAGTAACTCCCAATGCATACCCCTAGAGGTAAAAAAGTTAAAAATTAATAACTCAAAATCTACAATAAAAATGTAATTTTCTTAAGTCCAAATTATAAGCAAAGTAAACTTACTCCACATTGAATGGAGCTATTATCACCGTCTTGTTATTTTGAGCAAAATTTGTAAAAGCATCACAATAGTATTGTTGAACTGACTGACCGGACTAAATCGCGCGTCCAAAAAGTGGAGGCGGATTTGAAGTAGTCGGACTTTTACATTTATAACCCGAAACCTTCTAGGCCCCCACAACTTTGTTTACGGGGTCGAAGTAGATATACGAGGTCGAACACAAGGACAAGGGTGGTAGTGTTGAGAACACAGATTCAACACGTTACATTCCGACAAGGGTAAAGGGATGGTAAAATTCCCAAAGGGAACAACATGATAAGACCGGTAAAACAAAAGAAATCTATCTCCAACTGGAGCTATGAGGTAAAATTAAGGTTTTAAGCATTTATCAGTTTTTAGGTGTTTTCGTGCAACGGAAACAGAGAGATAATACTAATGCTATAGTAAGGCACGAAGAAGAAAACTTCGGTAAAACAAGCGGAAACAGAAACATCCTGTACCCCTCCTCTCGAAGCGGGTACCTCTAACCGAGCATCAACACCCCTCTCGAGGTTGCTGGGTTTAAGTTAGAGTGGAAAGGTTACTAAAGCAACTCCGATTCCGGGCACTCTCGTACTCCAGAATCGGACCAAACACTAGAGCCACAACACCTCTCTCAAGGCTGTTGTAACGGGAAAACATGATTCGGTAGCTAATCGAAACGCGATCCAAGCGTACAAGCTAGGGTTCAGATGTTAAACATAGAAATCATCCAACAAAGGAACCAAACGTAAAGCAACAGATAACTAAGCTCTTCTAATTCCATTAACATATAAGGGTCTGATTACATTGCATAAGATAAAGGAAGTAAATGACTGAAATGATAAAGATAAATGTCGCCTTCTTGATTTAGAAGGTTGACAGACAGCAGCCGACTCTCCAGCCCGATACCGGGCAGGAGCCCTGCCCGATACGCCCGTGTCGGGCGGCACACCCTCTCAGGAGACACGCTCATGACGGGTAGACATATCGCGCGGGGCACCCTTGCCCGATGTGATCATGTCGGGCGGCACCCTCTCGGGCGACACGTCGTGACAGACGATACGTATCGGGGTTCGGTATCGTGTCGGGCTTTGAGTGTCACTTTAAGTATCAGTCACTTGTATCGGGTATCCTTGTTGGCCGATATCGGCCTACAGTGGTGCCCGAGACGACCCTAAGTGAACCATTCCCTCCCTCTCGGGACGGGGAAGTGCTCACCTAGAATAGCCCGACACAACCTCTGAGGCACGATACGCTAGCTCCTGAAGATTTTCTGAGTTGGATTGCGCAGGGTTCCGACTCATCCCATCGGAGTCATGTAGCTGCTATTTATAGGCAGCGGTTGGAGGAAGTTATGATGCTCCGGTCGCCACGTGTTCTTCATCAGCTCCATTATTGCGGCCTTCAGGGGCGTCCGATACGCGTATCGACCGGCACAAAGATGTCGGGTTGTCGGTCATCGCGACGAGTGGCGCCTACTGGTGGGTGGCCTATATCACGACACACTACAGTCGTGGCGAGTCTGGCTCCCTGTCGGGTAAAAAAGCATATTGCTCATACGCTTCCTCTTACGCGGCACCCTTGTGTCGCACGTCAGTGTATCGCGCTACCCTATCGGGCAGTGAGCGTATCGGTCGACTTCCTGGGGGAAAAGGCCGATGCAGGTAGAACACGTTTATGGGACGGGACGAGCCTTTTTGATGATAAATGAGTCGAAAATGGAGGAAAACTCTGCAAAAGATGGAAATATTGGGTTAAGAGCGTAGCGTGGCCTGTTATTGCAAAAGTACATATAAAAAGAGAGGAAAATAGTTAAAAAGGGAAGTTTTGATAACAAAATAACAATAAAAAACATCACAAAATTTGGTGTTATCAACTCCCCCAAACTTAACATTTTGATTGTCCTCAATTAATATTTAAACTTTATTTTGTGATGCTTCTTCTTGACCGGTATAGTTTTCAGACCATGGGTTAGAGCGAGAATTGAGGTGTCTTTCTGAGAATACGGCCCGTCCACGAACAACAGACTTTATTTTATCCTGCCTTATTTAAGCAAAAATTTTCTCCACAGCTTCGGCGAGACTTAGGTGCATGATTTCGAAGTTAGCTTTCACACCAAACAACTTTTGGGGGAAGAAAGTTGTGTGTTTAGGTAGGCTTAAGAATTTTTTTTGGGTTTTTCTTGTTTCCCATCAGTCCATCCAGGTACGGGTCCGTTAACGGGCAAGTGGTCCCTACAGTCCAAGCCAGTTGGCTTTAGAGCAGTGATTTCACATCCTACGTACCACTGTCCCAGATCTACCATGCCTAAAGATGGGTACTTTTGGAAAACAAGTGTGTGTGTATATATTTTTTTTCATTTGGCACAACTCTCATGCTTTTATTCACTCTCATAAGGTTATTCTCTCTTTTTGGGATTTTTGTTGGGTAAGGGAAAACAAGAGGAATTTTGTTGTTGTTTGGGCAGCTTTTTCCTTCTGCATACACGTCTCTTAGCTGTTGCAAGATTATATTTCACAATTTTTGACGTGGAAAGTCGTAGTCTTTTGTTATTTGAGGCTGCATTGTTAGAAAGTCATAACAAAATTTGCATCTCCTTGGGTACATAGAAAATAGACTGGCAAGAAGTCGTATCAGGTTTTTACTATATAGCGAGTTTGTACATATGCAGGGAGACAAAATAAGCAAAATAAGCAAAAATTTAAGCAAAAATTTTCAAAATTTTATATGAGCATGCATACGTACACATGATATAAGAGAAGAACAGAAGAACACAAAGGGTGGAGTTGAATAAGAAAATTTTATACCTCCCTCACTGGTACATGGGTACCCCCCAAACTTACTCCACACTCTGTCCCAGAGTTGTGAAGTAGATAGGGTAAGGTAATGTTTACCCAGTGAGGGTTAGCTGGTGATCGCGCCTGCGCCAGATAGAAGCTCCCATACATTCTCCTTATTTGCTGTCGGAGTTGATGTGACAGAGTTGGTCAGGCATCTCTTTATTCGATATCCATTCCAGGATGAAGATGGTATAGTTAGATTTTTTTTTTCAATGAGATCATTCATGCGCTTTTGCTGAGGAAGAAGTTTCAAATCTATTAGGCATTCTCTTAAAACAGGTAGACCTTTTAAGATACTTCCGTTGTGAACATGAAAAAAAGGCCTGATCATCAATCTCAGTTTCTTTAAACTTTCATCATCTATTGGACTAGCCAAAGAAGTCCACTTAGAGTCCATTTTCTTTCCCAGGAGGATGCAGCCAGAACAAGTGCAAAGCTCTCCAGAAGGAAGCGCAAGGCTCGTGCAGATTATGACAATGATAACCGGCCTATGGTAGATAGAGGACTCTTGAAAACACTTGTGGATACTATATCGAAAGAAGATACCCCCCCCCAATGACGAAGGTGGCTTCACGGATGATGAACCCAAAATACCCACATTCAATCCAGAGGCCACTGGAGAAAGACTTCCACTGATTTTCTCTTTTGTAGATGGTCCTAAACCACCGCAGAAGACAGACTATGATAAGGAAATGGACCTCTCTTGGGGCTACCAAATCAAGAAATTCCATCCTTGTTCTCTTCTCGGTGATTGATGCCCCAGTTGCTTCGGGATTCTGGCATTTCTGTCTGACTGTTGTTGCTTCGGCTGCGGCCGTAGTGTCGATTCTTCTACCGTGTTTGTCAACTTGGCTGGAGGTTTGCTTTGTACGGGCCATACCTGTTATCAAGTTCATCGATCATTTAAATGTTAGGTAGGCAATACACGTTGCCCGACACGATAACACGATAAAGCTTGTCTCGTTGCAAAGTCCGGGTATCGTCCATCAAAAGGATATCCTAGGCGATACAGACCTGACCGATAAGGAGGAAAAACTATGTATCAAAACACGTTGCCCGACACAGGTGTGTCGGGCGGTATGGTCACAGGAAACAACTGCCCGATAGGGCCTTCATGAAAGGAAAGCCACGTGTCGCCCGATATGGCGTCATACAAGCGAACGGAAGACGCGTCGCACTACATTCGTGTCGGGCGACACAAGAGAATTCGTCAACCCGATACGCCGCGCGCGATATGAAGCTCGTCCCAGACAATCAGGCTGTCGGGTTTTACCTTACTTTCTGAAGCTCTCGCCCGACACGGGAGCAAAAGCTAGCTGGCCGACATGCGAGCAAGGGGAATTACTGCGTGATACAGGTAGCAAAAAGAGGAAAGGCAGTAGCCCGACACGGTAAAACCTCTGTACTATATATAGCAATCTCAACCGGGGGTAAAACTGGTAGATCTGGGGCGCGCGTCGGCCGTTGAGACAAACCATTCCTGAGATGAGCGGTTCCATCCGTCTAATCAAGGGCAATTACTCATCTTGCCCGATGCGGGCGCTTGACGCCCGGGAGTACTGTCCGTCACAGCCTTTGCAATCCTCGATCTGCCATTGCCTGATACAAGCGGTTCTGTGCGCCGGCTGAGTTGCTGCCCGATATGACCAGTAAAAGGAGATACATGTCCGATACGCGGTCTGAAGAACTAAAAATGAGGCGAAGGCATAAGTGATTGATGGGTAAAACATCATTGGACTCGGATTAAGCCCCCGACCTCAGATAGTATTACTCCTCAATGCCTCGTAAAACCGAGCGGTGACCCATAAAACAGAAGAGTTAGCACATGTGCGCATGCGCTGACTCGGGCCTTATTACAGTCCAAATGTCCATAATGTTTGTTTTATAGGAAAGAAAGTAAATAACATCCTATTCTAAGAAAGAAAAGTAAAAGTTTGGGCTGTCTCCCGAGGAGCGCTGTATTTTTCGTCACCAGCTCGACCGGTTTAGGTCCTTCACTTTTGGTTTTCAACAGTATCCATGTCCTGCAAGTTGATCTCTGCCCTCCTAAAAAAAGCCTCATCGTCATAGTACCTCTTTACTCTGTGCCCGTTTACTTGAAAGACCTTGGTCGGATCATCTTTGTCGTATAGCTCCATCATTCCTGATGGGTATATCTTTGACACAGTGAACGGTCCCGACCATCTCGTTTGTAACTTTCCAGGGAAAAGACGAATGGAGGATTTAAATAATAAAACTTTATCCCGTTCACTTACATCCTTTCTCCTTAGGTGGGCATCATGCCACACCTTCGTCCTTTGTTTATAGATTTTCGCATTCTCATAAGCATGAATCCTTAATTCTTCAAGCTATTGTAACAACAAATATCTCTTTTCTCCTGCTTTCTTCATATCCATATTCAAGAATTTGATTGCCCAGAGGGCCTTATGTTCTAGTTCAAGAGGTATATGACATGATTTTCCATAGATCAACTTATAGGGGGTGGTTCCAATGGGCATTTTATAGGCAGTCCTGTAGGCCCAAAGTGCATCGTCAAGCTTCATTGACCAATCCTTCCTCGTTCGGCTGACAGTCTTTTCCAGAATATGCTTGATTTGTCTATTCGAGACCTCTACCTTCGCGGAAGTCTGTGGGTGGTAGGGTGTAACGATCTTGTGCTTAACTCCATACTTTCATAGGAGTGCTTCGAACTGTCTTTCTCCGAAATGCGATCCTCCGTCGCTTATTACAGTGCGCGGTACACCGAACCGAGGAAAAATCGTTTTCTCGAACAGCTTGATCACTGACTTGGCGTCGCACGTTTGGGTTGCCACAACTTCTACCCATTTTGATACATAATCTACTGCCACTAGAATCTATTGATACCTCCTTGATGGGGGAAACGACCCCATGTAATCGATCCCCCATACATTGAAAATCTCCACTTCAATCCAATTTGCCATCGACATCTCGTTTCTTCGCCCTATATTGCCTGTCGACTGGCATTCTTTGCAGACCTTCACAAACTGTGCGGCGTCCTTGAATAAAGATGGCCAATAAAAACTTGATTGTAGCACCTTGGCGGCAGTCCTTTTGCTGCCTAGGTGCCCTCCATAAGGGGAGGCATGACACTCTTTAAGAATGTTCGGGGTTTCTTCTTTGGGAACACATCTCCTGTACAAGTTGTCAGCACATCTTCTGAAAAGGAGAGGATCGTACCAATAGTAATTTTTCACATCCACGAACAACTTCTTTTTCTGGTTATAGGTGATGTCAGGAGGCAGCTCTCCACAGACAAGATAGTTACAAATATCTGCGAACTAGGGTAAGTCTTCTTCCTTGGTTTCAACCAACATTAAAGCTTTGTCGGCATAGTTGTCATTGATGGGCGTTTCCCCCTGTCCTTCAGCCACGATCCTTGATAAGTGGTCAGTGACCACATTTTCCGCACCCTTCTTATCGATAATCTCATGGTCAAACTCTTGTAGCAATAAGGCCCACCTCAACAGTATGGGATTTGTATCTTTCTTTTGCATTAGGTATCTTATGGGCCCGTGATCTGTATATACTTTGACTTTTCTCCAATGAGGTACGACCTGAACTTATCAAAGGCAAAGACAATTGCGAGCATCTCTTTTTTAGTAGTCGTATAATTTACGTGAGCTTCGTCCAATGTGCGACTAGCGTAGTAGATCACGTGGTGTTTTTTATCTTTTTTCTGCCCCAGGACCGATCCTACTGCATAGTCGTTGGCGTCGCACATAAGCTCGAACGGTAAATTCCAATCTGGAGCTTGGAGTATGGGTGGTGAGATAAGAGCCTTCTTTAAAGCCTGAAAAGCAGTTAGATAGTCATCAGAGAAAACAAATTCAACATCCTTTACCAGCAGATTGGACAATGGTTTTGATATCTTTGAGAGGTCCTTTATGAATCTTCGGTAATAGCCAGCGTGTCTGAGGAAGCTCCTCACTCCCGTCACGGACTTCAGTGGAGGAAGCTTGGATATGGCTTCAACTTTTCTAGTGTCCACCTCGATGCCACACCTTGAGATTTTATGTCCCAGAACGATGCCTTCTCATACCATAAAATGGCATTTTCCCCAGTTTAAAACTATACTGTTCTCCTCGCATCTTTGCAGAACCAAAGATAGGTTTTTCAGGCAGGTATCGAAGTCCTTTCCATAGACTAAAAAATCATCCATGAAAACTTCTACGATATCTTCCAAAAAATCCGAAAACATTGATATCATGCATCGTTGAAACGTGGCGGGAGTGTTGCAGAGTCCGAAGGGCATCCTTCTGAAGGCATAGGTGCCGTAGAGGTAGGTAAAGGTTGTCTTCTCCTGGTCATATGGCAGGATGGGGACTTGACAAAATCTTGAAAAACCATCCAAGAAACAGAAAAAGTCATGATGTGCTAATCTTTCAAGAACTTGATCAATAAAAGGTAGCGGAAAATGATCCTTTTTTGTAGCTTGGTTTAGCTTCCTGTAATCAATGCACATTCTCCATCCTGTGATGGTCCTAACCACCACCTCGTCGCCCTTATCTCCTTTTACAACTGTCATACCGCCCTTTTTGGGTACTACGTGGATCGGGATTACCCAGTTACTATCGCTGATCGGGTAAATGATCCCCGCATCCCTTAACTTGATTACCTCTTTCTTGATGACTTCTTTCAGCATATGGTTCAAGTTTCTCTGGGGTTGAGCCAGAGGCTTGGCAGATTCTTCCAGATTGATGCGATGCATACATAAAGCGGGGCTAAGGCCTTTGATGTCTTCCACTGAGTATCCTATAGCCCGCCGGTGGAGTCTTAACTCCTCAAGAAGTCTGTCCAGTTGGATTTCTGAAAGATTGGCGTTGACGATGACAGGGTTCCTTTCTTCTTGATCTAAGAATTCGTATTTCAGTCCTTCAGGTAACGACTTCAATTCAGGCTTGGCCCTGACTATCTTTTCTTGCAGTTCCCCTTCAAGAGAGGCATACTTGAAAGACTCCACCACCTCATCCTCGCTGCTCAAATCTTCATCAGACAGATTAAGAAGGATGAGACACTCTGCAACTTCTTGACTCTCAAAGTCGAAATCCTGACTGCTTATCGCCCTCGCAAGGGGGTCTACCATTCGGATGTCTTCTTCTATCTCCTCTCGGAACTGGTCGTAGCTGTCCGCAAAGAAAGCAGACTCGGACAGGGAAGGTCCCCTCATCATATCCTTCACCTTGAAGTCTAAGTGGTAGTTTCCGACCCTCAGAGTGATTATCCCCTCAGAAACATCAATCAACGCCCTTCCCGTAGCCAGGAAAGGACGTCCAAAGATGACTGGACAGCGGGGGTCCTCCACGGTGTCTATGACAACTATATCACACGAAATGAAGAAATTACCCACCCGGATTGGCACATCTTCAACAACGCTGACATGTCTTTTGAAGGTATGATCTTCTAGCTCAATCCTCATATTGGTTCTAACCATATCGGTTAAACCTAATCTATGTGCGAAGCTTAGGGGCATAAGGCTGATACTAGCCCCTAAGTCGACAAGACCCCTCCTCTCGACATTGTCTCCGATGGAGAAAGGGATAGTGAAAGCCCCCATATCTTTCTTTTTGTTGGGCAGATCCGGTTTTACGAAAGCAGAGGACACAACTTCTAGATGCACAGTCTCAATTCTTCCTCCCCTTCTTTTCTTAGTAATCAGATCCTTGAGAAACTTGGCGTAGGTTGGCATTTCTTCCAAGGCGTCCAGAAAGGGAACTTCAAGATAAAGCTTCTTGATTGATTCCATGAACTTTTCGTGGCATTTCTTCAGGTTTGCCTTTATCAATTTGTATGGAAAAGGTAGCCTGGGAGTGTAAGGGATTCTCCCACCAGGTAGCTCCTCGAAGGATCTCTGTTCACGCTCTCTGGCATCAGCTTGTCAATTTTCATCTTCTGCGGGATTCACACCCACAGTCTCCGATTCAGGTTCTGGCCTGGCCTCCTCATTACGCTCTACTGTCCTCCCAGATCTCAATACTGCCATTCTGGTAGATTCCAGGCTGGAGAGCATCTTTCTAGAAGGGTTCTTCATCAAGTCGGTCATCTGGGCCAACTGTTGATCAATTTGACGTTGGCGCATATTCGCCATCTGGAACTGCATGGAGTTTAGAACTTCTGGATGGGGAAGCGTACTTTGTGCCAGCTAGTTTATGATTGTATCTTGTCTCTTTATAAAAGCGAATAACTGTCCAACCAAGTTTGGTTGGTTTGAAACCTCGTCTTGGCCTTGACTAGTGCTCGAGAGAGGTCTGGCTCTCCCTCGGCGATCGCTTTCGGAAAGGGGTTTCTCATCGCGAGGCTGCATGTTGATGGTGTCGATGCTCAGGTTAGCTGAAGGTCTTTCTTCTGAGTACCTGAGCATCGTGTAACATTCAAGTTAGAAAATATGTTATCAATAATATGAATTATTCATTTCAGGCAAAGAATAATAATAATAATAACGAAAGGAGAAAAAGAGAGTGCTGTCAAGCTTATTTCTAAGCTTGAGGCACTGGAGTGTAGTTAGTGGATTCGGGTTCGTCAACAGTACCGTTTTGCCTTTTACTCGGCAACGGTGCCAAAAAGTTGACCGGCCTAAATCGTGCGTCCAAAAAGTGGAGGTAGATTTGAAGTACTCAAACTTTTACATTTATAACCCGAAACCTTCTAGGCCCTCGCAACTTTGTTTATGGGGTCGAAGTAGATATACGGGGTCGAACACAGGGACAAGGGTGGTAGTGTTGAGAACACAGAATTGACACGTTACACTCCGACAAAGGTAAAGGGATGGTAAAATTCCCAAAGGGAACAGCAGGATAAGACCGGTAAAATAAAAGAAATCTATCTCCAACTGGAGCTACGAGGTAAAATTAAGGTTTTAAACATTTATCAGTTTTTAGGGGTTTTCGTGCAACGGAAACAGAGAGATAATACTAATGCTATAGTAAGGCACAAAGAAGAAAACTTCGGTAAAACAAGCGGCAACATAAACATCCTGTACCCCTCCTCTCGAAGCGGGTACCTCTAACCGAGCATCAACACCCCTCTCGAGGTTGCTGGGTTTAAGTTAGAGTGGAAAGGTTACTAAAACAACTCCGATTCTGGGCACTCTCGTACTCCAGAATCAGACCAAACACTAGAGCCACAACACCTCTCTCAAGGCTGTTGCAACGGGAAAACACGATTCGGTAGCTAATCGAAATGCGATCCAAGCGTACAAGCTAGGGTTGAGATGTTAAACATAGCAATCATCCAACAAAGGTACCAAACGTAAAGCAGCAGATAACTAAGCTCTTCTAATTCCATTAACATATAAGGGTCTGATTACATTGCATAAGATAAAGGAAGTAAATGACTGAAATGATAAAGATACATGTCCCCTTCTTGATTTAGAAGGTCGACAGACAGCAGCCGACTCTCCAGCCTGATACCGGGCAGGAGCCCCGCTCGATACGCCCGTGTCGGGCGACACACCCTCTCAGGCGAAACACTCATGACGGGTAGACGTATCACGTAGGGCACCCTTGCCCGATGCGATCATGTCGGGTGGCACCCTCTCAGGCGACACGCCATGACAGATGATACATATCGGGGTTCAGTATCGTGTCGGGCTTTGAGTGTCGCTTTAAGTATCGGTCACTTGTATCGGGTATCCTTGTTGGCCGATATCAGACTGCAGTGGTGCCCGAGACGGCCCTAAGTGAACCATTCCCTCCCTCTCGGGACGGAGAAGTACTCACCTAGAATCTCCCGACACAACCTCTGAGGCATGATATGCTAGCTCTTGAAGCTTTCCTGAGTTGGATTGCGCTGGGTTCCGACTCGTCCAATAGGAGTCCTTTAGCTGCTATTTATAGGCAGTGGTTGGAGGAAGTTATGGTGCTCTGGTCTCCACATGTTCTTCATCAGCTCCATTATTGCGGCCTTCAGGGGTGCCCGATACGCGTATCGGCCGACACAAATATGTCAGGCTATCGGTCATCGCGACGAGTGGCGCCTGTCGGTGGGTGGCCTGTATCGCGACACGCTACAGTCGTGGTGAGTCTGGCTCCCTGTCGGGTAAAAAAATGTATCGCTCATCCGCTTCCTCTTGCGCGACACCCTTGTGTCGCACGTCAGTGTATCGTGCTACCCTATCGGGCAGCGAGCGTATCGATCGACTTCCTGGGGGAAAAGGCCGATGCAGGTAGAACACGTTTATGGGCCGGAACAGGCCTTTTTGATGATAAATGAGTTGAAAATGGAGGAAAGCTCTACAAAAGATGGAAATATTGGGTTAAGAGCGTAGCGTGGCATGTTATTGCAAAATACATATAAAAAGAGAGGAAAACAGTTAAAAATGGAAGTTTTGATAACGAAATAACAGTCAAAAACATCACAAAATTTGGTGTTATCACTGATGAAGGGTCTTTAGCTACTAGACTAATCAAAGATGGAATAAAAAATCCTACATGTTCGAATGAAAAATTTGCACATATCTTGTCTAAGTAGCTGCAAAACATGTATTACATATGCATTAATATATAAGAAACCAGATCACCAGATCCTACACAAGGTATATGGATGTATAAAGAAGATCTCACCTTATCCATAGCTCTATCACAGATGTATTCATCCAATCATATCGAAACAACTCCAAAATATCTTATATAAATAGTTTGTTTTCATATGATTGACCTGCAATATCTGCATCTATAGAAACAGTTATAGGGAAATTTATATCATGTTCTCCTAACCATATTACCATACCCCTACAATTAGGACCTAACAGGACAGGTAGGTCTTGTGGAACCCAACTTGGTAATGTAAGAGGTGGAGGTGGAGGCCTAGATGCTCTGAGTGTCTTCTTTTTAACCTATATATATATAATTTCAGATCAATTGACATCATACACACACACTAACAATTTAACATAATGTAAATTTACCATACAATTTCTGTATAGATGACATCCGCTTTTGGCCACAATATCTCTCCGTCTTCTGCCTCACCAAGCGTTTCACAATCTGGGTGGGCATATGGAAATGGAGGATCCATCCACTTGGGGAATATACGTAGCAGGCTCACACAAACCCAACCAGCTGGTAATGGAGACCCATGAAACATTTTTCCTAGTAGGGATGGGTAAGCCGACACCTCTGCAATGACATATTCTTTACTTTTTAGACGGCATGACTTCAACCCCTACAAATTTGTGTAAAGAATGTTATATACATATATACATATCATCTTGAAAAATATCATCTTGAAAATACTAGTTATTATGTCATAAAAATACTTACAACGGATGTGCTAGGTGGTGGGTCTACATAATTACTACTCCCAACCTCTGCAGTAGGAGTAGAGCGGGACGCCATAGGTACTGTCTGCTGAGTCGCAGTCAGAGATGCCTGCCACTTGCTCATTGCTTCATGGAGTGTCTTATCAACTACTTCCTTGATTCTCTTATCAACTACTTCATCGACTCTTCTATCAACTATCTTATCTACCTATACATGGATAAAAGAAATGTTAACTTCTGATTATTGAATTCTCTTTTACAGTAACATTCTAAAGAAAGAATAGGTTACCTCTTCTTGTGAAATTCCCACTTTTGGAACATGTTTATACTGGGATGGCCCAAAGAACGCTTTGATGCCCACACCAGCGCCTGCAGCCCTAACACGTCCAGGATGCTCTGGGTTACCCAGAGCAACTGTCAATTCATCCCTTGTGCCCTCAGGGATGAACTTGCCTTATTTCCTCAACTCGTGCAGCTCCCGCTAATCGCCAAAATAAAAGTTTGTAATTAAGTAAACACCATAAATAATCAATATTTGAACGATTGCTCTAAGAGTTGTATTTTACCATTTTTACAGCCGCCTCAGCAGTTGCGGGATTCCTTATTTCTCCCTTCTTATTTTGCCTCCCAACTATCCAGACATCATGGCGAGGTAGAGGTGTGGTACTTATAGTAGAAGACTCCTGAGTAGTAGCAGACTGAGCAGTAGACTCAGCCTGTAGTCTTTGGTGAATGCCTGCATACCCCTTTGGACCCATTGTGTGGTAATGTACATTCAGTGCACACTTTGCTCTTTGCGCCTCACTGAGGGCCTAGTTAGTATGCACATTAATGATTTGGTTAGTAACACTAAATGTTAATCTTGAATAGGTGAATACAACGTATATTAATTAAATTGGGAGTGACGCCTAATACCTTGAATTCATCAATTTTTCTTGAAGCAACAAACGCGTCCCATTCTTCTTGGTCCAGGAAGTTCCACTGTTCAGTGGCTGTCTTCTTCCTCTTGTCACCTTCTTTTATGTATTCTCGGGTGAGATTTGTCCTATAGTTCCTTAGGACTCTCCCACAGCGTTGCATCACGCATTTACGATGCAACTTTTCATCCAATGCAAATATACTCTGCAAAATAGAATTGCTATTAACTAGTATCCAAAAAATTAGTAATCTACAAAATAGAATTGCAAATTAATAATAACTCATGCATAAATCCTTCCATATTACATCTTTCTTCCCCTTAGGAACTTTATGCCAAGAATCTATCTTACAACCACAATGGCTACGAGTAACATACCCAAGATATGAAACAAACGAATTGCGATTCACTCCAATTGCATTTCCTACATTATCAAAATCCACAACAAGTTTGGGTCCATTGCCCCTTAGCGCTGTTAACTTCACTCAAGTGCTTCAGAGGGTACATGTACATCATCAACCTAAAATTTGACAAAATAAACACACTTATAGGATATAACTATAAATGGACATATAGATATAAATATATGATATATTTTTAAAACTTACATTGTGAGGCGATGCATTGATGTCCTCACCCTCACGGTAATCATCAGCACAGTCATCAGGATAATGCTCAGCCATCTAAAAGTTCACATTCACATTGTAAAGTTCACATTGTAAAGTAATTCACATTATAAAGCTCACATTGTAAAGTTCACATTCACATTGTAAAGTAATTCACATTGTAAAGTTCATATTGTAAAGTAATTCACATTGTAAAGTAATTCACATTGTAAAGTTCACATTCAGAAAAATAAAACATATAAAAAAATATAAACATGCCTATAATATTGCAATCTTTTATCAATTAAAAATCCTTCATTGTGATCTCCGCGTACATACAAGTCATCATTAGCTTCAATATTTTCTGGTGTTGGCAACCCAACTGAGAATGGACTGGAGTCATCATACTTATCATAGTACTCTTCTTCATCTATAGGATCTTCAATGAACTATCTTTTACCATGAAGAACAACCGACCATTTATCATTTGCAGGATCATCGATATAAAATACTTGTTTCGCCTGTGATGCCAATATGAATGGTTCACCCTTCTCGCCAATCTTTTCAAAGTTCACTAAAGTGAAACCCAATTCATCCACTATAACTCCTTTGGTGTTATCAACCCAATTATATTTGAAGAGTGGAATTCTGAAATCTATGTAGTCAAACTCCCATATGTCTTCAATGACACCGTAATATGACATTTTAGCTTCACATGGACTCTTATCCTTTGCACTTGCAAAAAAACATAGTCGACGCTTGAAGGGTGACCCCACTATTTTGGACGACACTCTTATCATCTTGACGCTTTGTGTAATATGTGAATCCATTAATGTTATACCCTTCATAAGACATAACATTCAATTTTAGTTTAAAGGCGAGGCATTTGATAGTTTCAGTAATATCATCTGGTGTTTGAGATAGTTGATGTAAGACTTTATCTTCAAACTACTTAATAAATGTCTTGTTATGCTCTCTAGCAAGCCACATTGTATTGGCTCGATGATATTATCTCTTGATGAAATTGGTATGTTCCTCGATATAAACACTCACTTCGTCCATGTTGTGTAAAATATACAAGTGACCTTGTTCCAACTGCTCACGACTGATTACTTTCACCCGTGATCCCAAAATTCCTTTGCTAAATTGCTCCTCAATATTCTTGTCATTACCAGGAGTGTCATTACCACTGAGAAAGTCATTGCAAAAATCCATAACCTCTCTCACCACATAACCCTCAATAATACTCCCTTTAGGCCGATAACGGTTTCGAACATCACTTTTAAAAATGCTCATGTATCGTTCAAAGGGATACATCTAATGCAAGAAAACTGGTCCCAACATTTTCACTTCCCTAGTCAAGTGGACAACAAGATGTACCATGATATCAAAGAATGAAGGAGGGAAATACATCTCAAGCTGACATAGGGTAACAACCATTTCTCTTTGCAAATTATCGAGAGTATCAGGGTCAATAACTTTGTTGCACAGACTGTTGAAAAAGAAACAATGTCTGGTGATTGCAAACCTTACATGCTTCGACAATATAGATCGAATTGCCACATGCAATATTTGTTGCATTAGAGTGTGACAATCATGAGATTTAAGACCTATCAACTTCAGATCTTTCATTGATACCAATCTACGGATGTTAGATGAGTAACCCTGTGGCAACTTAACATTTATCAAACATTCACAAAACATTTTTTTCTCCTTTCTAGACAATGTGTAACTAACGGGAGGTAAGTATGTTCTCTGATTTCCCATTTAACATAATTCTGTTAATTTTGACCTTATTCCCATTTCATGTAGGTCCAGTCTGGATTTTATCCCATCTTTAGTCTAACCTGATATATTCAAAAAAGTACTAATGACACTATCACATACATTTTTCTCAACGTGCATGACATCGATACAATGCCTGACTGTCAAAGAAATCCAATAAGGAAGATCCCAAAATATTGACTTCTTCTTGAATAAAGATTTGTCACTCCGTGTGGCCATAGTACATTCTAATCTCTTGCCAAATTCATTGACAAAGTCTTTTACTCTTTCATAAACAACCTCCCCTGGTATAGGTTTAGGTGCACTCCGTTCCTCATTCAATCCATTGAATGCTTTGCGTTTCCTACGATACATATGGAATTTTGTAAGAAACCTTCGATGACCGAGATATACAGTCTTACCGCCATGTTTTAGTCTTGTTGAATCAGTGTTCTCTTCACATATAGGACACACTTTAGCTCCTTTGACACTATATCCAGACAAATTCCCATATCCTGGAAAGTCATTAATAGTGCAAAACAACATAGCATGCAAACGAAATGTCTCTCTTCGTGAAGCATCATAGGTCATCACACCTTCACCCTAGAGTTTCTTTAAGTCATCAATCATAGGTTCAAGATAAACATCGATATCATTTCCAAGTTGTTTAGAGCCCGATATCAACAACAACAACATTACATACTTGTTTTTCATACACAACCAGGGAGAAAGATTGTATACAACAAGCATGACTGGCCAAGTGCTATGTTGGCTGCTCAATGTCCCGTACGAATTCATCCTATCTGTACAAAGCCCAAGTCTTAGATTCTTGACTGTATATCTTCTTCCACTGTGGGGAATCAGACGCATGTCGTAGGATCCCATCATTATTTTTCTTAACATCTGTATGCCACCTCAAATTCTTCACATCTATCGGATTGGAAAACAAGCGTTGAAATCATGATATTATAGGTAGATACCACATCACCTTGGCAGGAGAACCAGTTTTGGACTCCCCCGAAGTCGTCAATTTATACCGTGACACACCACATTTTGGACAATCTTTCAAATCCACATAGTCCTTTTGAAATAATATACAATCATTCAGGCATGCATGTATCTTCTTAGCCTCCATTCCCATTGGGCACAACAATTTCTTTACCTGGTATGTTGAGATTGACAGCTCGTTTCCTTCAGGAAGCATTTCTTTCAACAAAGACAATAATGACGTGAAGCTTTTGTCGCTCCATCTATTGTTAGCTTTCAGCTTATACAATTTCAACTTAGCGCTAAGCTTCGTAAACTTAGTACAACCTGTGTATAACGATATCTCAACATCATGCACAATGTTTCTAAACATGGGAGGTGGATCGGTTTTGGTGTTCTCTACCCCACAACTATCCAACATCGCATCAACGATGTCTACTGAAACTGGTTCATTCACATCTATGTCATCGGAGGCAATTTCTTCTTCCACACAAGCACTGCTGTCGACATCCACTGGTTTCAGGTTTGAAATCTCTCCATGCCAGTGCCATTCTGTATAGCCTTATACAATCCCGTTGCAAATGACATGACTTTTAATTTCATCACCAGTGCTGACTTTCAAGTTGTTACCGCAATGCCTACATAGACAATAGAACCTATCTTTAGGTTGTTTCCTATGTTCCTCGACAAATCTAATAAACTGATAAAGACCAGAAATAAACTCTGGGGTGCAGCGATTGTGAATGGACATCCATGATCTATCCATTCTATGATCAAAGAGAAAACAAATATATATTACAACAAGATAAGGGTCTAGGGTTAACAAATACATGTGATGTCATTCTTATATATAATAAATGTGTACCACCTATCCCATCCTTGAACACCTAATCTTACTAGTAAGTGTACAATGTGTATTGGGTTTTCGAGAAAATTTCGGCAACATTTCCCCGTTGTTCTCTAAGTACATATGTACTTAGAGAACAAACGGCGAAATGTTGCCGAAATTTTCTCGAAAACCCAATACACATTATACACTTACATCCTAAGTGAGATTAGGTGTTCAAGAACAGTCCCAAATCGGGGACTATCCAAGATTTACTCCTAATGAGTAAATATTGAACGAGTTTCTAGACCAACAAATAAATGTGATGTCATTCTTATATATAATAAATGTGTACCACCTATCCCATTCTTGAACACCTAATCTCACTAGTAAGTGTATAATGTGTATTGAGTTTTCAAGAAAATTTTGGCAGCATTTCCCCACTGTTCTCTAAGTACATATGTACTTAGAGAACAAATAGGGAAATGCTACCGAAATTTTCTCAAAAACCCAATACACATTATACAATTACATCCTAAGTGAGATTAGCTGTTCAAGAACAGTCCCAAATCGGGGACTATCTAAGATTTACTCCTAATTAGTAAATCTTGGACGGGTTTCTAGGCCAACAAACACAATGATAGATATGTACATGTTAGGGTTTCATCACATTTGATGTTAGGGTTTCATCAATGTTAGAGTTTAATCAAATCAAATTAGGATGCTAGAATGGACAAGTTTTAATCTTATTTCAACATGCATCAAAATTTACTGAATTAGGTCAAGCATTAGGATTAGAAGCACAAATATATGCAAGCAAAAGATTTGTTCATATCATAGGTTGATTTACAATAGCAACATCTAAATAAATAAACTCAAAACATTAGATAAATACATATAATCAGTAGATAAACAAATATAAAGCAATAGATAAAAAAATAAATGAACAAAATGCCCTCTTTTCTTCCTTCTCCCTCCTTACCAACAACAAGCACGGCCGTGGTCAGCCAACACAGCCACGACCATGCTTGCTGTTGGTAATGAGGGAGAAGGAAGAAGAAGAGGGGCATGGAGGAAGAAGAAGAGGGCTACCTGTCAAGTAGCTAGCAGCGTGGAGAAGAGCAGCGACGGTGTGAGGAGCAACAGCGGTGGTGTGAGGAGCAACAACGTCCGTGTGAGTAGCAGCAGCGACGAGCAGAGAAGGAGGTGGCAGTGAGCAGAAAAGGAGGCGGCGGCGGCGTCGAGCAGAGTGGAAACAGGAGAAGGAGGCGGCAGCGGCAAGTAGAGGCACCAACAACAGTAGGCGGCGGCGACGACAACGGCGACACAATAGGAAGCATGGGAGTCGTCGGGAGTCGGTCAGCTAGCTGATCGCGATAAACCAGAAGAAAGGAGAAGAGACGGCTGTTCGGGGGTCTATTAAGTTAGTAAACGGCGTCAGTTATCTAACGAACCGACACCTAAACGTATTAAACGTCAGTTGATAGGAAACAACCGACGTCCAATTGGATAATCTTTACCCTAATTTTTTTGACGGGAACCCCTATTAGTGTCGGTTATCCAAGGAAAACTGACGTCGATATTGGAACTTTTCGCGCAAACTTTATCCTCGTCCGGCGTCAGTTATTAGATAAAAAACCGACATTGTATGTGACACTTTGGGGGCAACTTTTTTTCGCTCGAAAATTGGATTTCGCAGGCTATTTTAGGTGTCAGTTTCTTTTATCTAGCCGACACTAAATACAAAGCAATACCCGTATCTGGATGGTCCTCGAATATAGACGTCGGTCTTACTTAATAACCGACGTTGAATGTTATCAACGTCGGTTTTACTAAACAACCGACGCCCATAAAAGCGACGTCGAATGCTATTTCTGTAGTAGTGGAATAAAGTAAAATAAGCCAAGCTGAGAAATCATAGTGATTTAGAGGCAGAATTGTAAGGGAAAAACCACAAAATTGGGGACTTTCTAGGACCAATGTTCAAATATTAACATGAAAACCTTTTTATTGAATATTACATAACAATCATTATTTGAAAATGATGCTTAATTCATTATTTATTAAAAACACTACTTTAAATGTTTTCCTAGCATTCAAATGCGTTCATGTAATACCATTCAAAGTTGATAAATAAACACATGTAAGAGAATATGGATATGCGAACATAATATTTTAAATAACACTTTTAGTATATTTAATGTGTTACTTTTTAACAACCATTCTTACATTATAGACATAAACTAATGCAAACCACACATTCTTATTATTTTAGTAATATTGTTTGAAATAATAAAATAGTTGTGTTTTGTGGAGTTATATAATGTGAAGTGACTATTTAATTTTTACACTAAAGGTATATAGTCATAAAACTAAATTATATCTTAGTTTGGATAGAAAATAAAGACATGTTTAGTTGTGTATCTTTCGACGATATAGTGATGTGTGAAGTGGCAAGTTTCTAAAATGTACAAGTGTAAGTTTTAAAATTCTTACATGTTGCGTAGAACTAGGAACAAGAGTGTGAGTAGCGAGATAGAGGGAGAGAGAGAAATGGGAAAGAATTTAATACACTGTGTAAACATGTACGCTATAAACTTTTGTTATCTGTTGAGTAAAACCACACACTCTTAACTTAATATTCACACATTTTTTTCAACTATTAATTTCTTGCCCATTTCATTTTATGTATAATTTTGAACTACAATATCACATGTGTGATTCAAAATTGACCTCCTTTTCTATTTAATATGCCAATTTTATATTAAACGTAAATTAGAAACTCCTTATACTAACTTATATGAAATTTTATATTTTAAAATTGCATTTATGGGATGTATGTAAGATTGTTAACAATTATTGATAGTTTTGTTTCTCGTCAAACTTTATATATATCTATGACAGTTCTAAGAAATTTTTATAACATTTTCATTATTGATTATTAGATATTTTACTTTCAAATTTGTTACTTCATTTCCTAATCAAGTGTATGTTTTACTTTATATCGATGTATATGTCACATATTCAAATTAGATAAGGAATAGAAGTCTTCCTCTATTGAAATGAAATGATGTATGCTTAATTTTTTTAGACATTTGAATAACAATCGAAGTAAAATTAATATGTTAAATGTGTCTATAAAGTATTCATGACACAATGGTTATAGAAATTATGAAACTTTCTTTGTATTCATGAGTGCTGGGTATTACATATATACCAATTACAGAAACTAATCGTGGAGATATTTACGCTAACAAATATCCTATTGATACTCTAACCAACACCTAAGGACTCGGTCAGATTGACTGATTCCAAATATACAAAGAGTAACTGGATAAACTTAATTATTGTTAATATGCTCCCTCAAGTTGGACGGTCGTGAGGACAAGTTCAACTTGAAAAGTAATGTGACAAACCGAGGCTTGTGAAGAGGTTTGGTTAAGAGATCAGCAAGCTGATCATGAGAAGAGACATACGCCACTCGTAGTTTTCTGGATTGAACCTGTTCTCTAACAAAGTGATAAGCCAAGGCTATATGCTTCATTCTTGAATGAAAAACCGGGTTTGCACTCAGGTTTGTAGCGCCAAGATTGTCACAGTAGATTACAGGGGAGTCTGCTGGAGTATGGCCTAGTTCGCCTAGAAGAGATAAAACCCATAAGACTTCTGCAGATGTGTCAGCTAAGGCTTTATATTCAGCTTCAGTAGATGATCTAGCAATTGATTTTTGTTTCCGGGAACTCCATGAGAGAGGCGTAGATCCAAGATACAGAACATAGCCAGTAGTAGAGATATAATCATCCTTGTCCCCTGCCCAATCCGCATCTGAGTAAGTATGGAAAGTTAGCGGAGATGTTGCGGAGATAAAGATACCTGTATCCAGAGAACCAGCCAAATATCTAAGAACACGCCGCAGTGCAAACCAGTGAGCTGTGGTCGGGTTTTGAAGAAATTGCGCAAGCTTATTTGTAGTGAAGGCAATATCCGGTCGAGTGAGGCTCAAATATTGAAGACTACCGACCAGAGTTCTGTATTCCGTCGGACAAGGGAGAGGATCTCCGGTGCTTTTCTGCAAAGGCACCCAAACAGACAGAGGTGTAGAAACTGGTTTTGCAGCAGCCATTCCTGATTTGTGCAGCAAGTCCTGAATATATTTCCGCTGGGATAGGTTGTTAATAAGATAGGCTGCGGTGGTCATAGCAAATGGCCAATATTTAAGTGGGACACCTGAATGGTATCTTAAAATAACATCGCTATGTCCTATATTGTAATCCTACCAACAAGCATATTGTTTAATAAAGAAAAGGATGAATGAAAAGAATGCTAGTAGCTAGGAACAATTTGAGAGACATCATATAACTTGTCCAGCTGCTTCTCATATTTCCCAGCCTAGATCGAATTTCCTACCATCATTGCCATGTTTCTGCAATATAAATTCTACGCAAAAAGCAGTAAACGTGGCCCTTAGCTATTTTTTCCAGGCTTCATAGGTCGAGGAAATGAAATAGATGATGATATGTGCCCTTACTTATCGATCAGATTAGGAGAAGATATAAGGCTAGCCTGAATATGAAGACGTCCAACCAATCTAACAATCCAAAACCTTGCTTCGGATACAAGGATGACACTTGAAAATAGTTCTCAGTTTCAATATACCTTCCAACAACTTACGCTTTCCATACACCTCCCAGCATCTTGACAATCAAATTTTATGAATAACATTGTTCAAGCTTTTTGTAAAGATATGAAAATAGATAAATGAATACAAATTCTTTTAAGTAAAACATACCATCAACAACCTAAAAGAAACTGAAACATACACATTTGTTGATTTCTGGAAAAGTGTAAGATAGAAGATGAAGATTCCACATTCTAAGGAGGTAGAAAAAGATGAAAGACAAAGTAACTGAGGCACTTGCACCTTCTGGCCAATCCAAGTTGTAGATGTACGCTCAACTTTCCCAGGGAGTATGGTCGCATATCCTATAGGCTAGCACAAAAATTCTTCTATGTGCAACCACCACGGGAGGCAAGGCTCCCAGTGGATGCAACTATCACAGCTGGGTATGAAGAAGACCTCATGCTCGAGGTCAGATCCTTATTGCAAACGTCACACCAGGGGTTGAAAGCGCCATTGATAATTGACACGACCGGATGTGAGTGGCTTTCTTCAGAGGAAGCATTAGCCGGAAGCCTCCAAACAAAAGACGACGATTTGCACTGATTGTGATGTTGGTGATAACGTTTTGACATAGAAATAATTGACACGAATTTACCGTGCATAGAACGTAAGTGCACGCGTCAGAGTAATATATGCCTTTGTGAGGTCTAAGTCGAACTCAGGGAAACGTAATTATTGGTAGATTACTACTAACTACTTGCAATCAGCTAGACCGATTAAAATAATTTGAGAGTTGATTGAAAAAGAAAAAAAAAGTAAAAGAAAATAGAGAAATCGATTAAATGTTTGGTTTAATCAATTCACATGGGAATCTTTAGGATTACGGTTTCACTACAGGTTCTCGTTATATTAATTCCTACACAGTTATCACAATTCGTCTCTTATTCCGGGTAGTGGCCTGTATTCAGAATTGCTCACTTTCATGATACAATTCACTACCTAAATCTAGGTCGGTTCAACGGTAGTAGTAACCTATACCCTAAACTAGGTGCATGAAGACCATACTCTGGATTTCCACCATTAACTGTACATCGCCTTGTTCAAAGGATTTATTAGTTAATGTGAATTTCGTCTCTTTTCAACAATTAATTCTTCTTTCAAAGTAATTAAAGGAACTAGATTATCATTAGAGTGATCAATCATAATGATATAATGGAGAAAATGAAATCATACCACGGATTTAAGAGATAAATTATAAAATACTATGATAAAAATGTAATACAACAATTATCCCAATTTAAGACCAGATGTGTATCTTCACATCTTTATAGCACTCTATCCAAATTTTGCAAACACTCATCAAATGATGCACTGTGGACGGAAAAGTCATCCATGAAAACCTCTAAGCAGCGTTCTACCATATCAGAAAATATAGCTAGCATACAACGCTGAAAAATAGCTGGTGCGTTGCATAACCCAAATGGCATTCGACGATATGCAAAAGTCCCATAAGGGCAAGTGAAGGTGGACTTCTCTTGATCCTTAGGGTCTATAAAAATCTGATTATATCCGGAATAATCGTACAAAAAGTAAAAATGAGAGCGGTCTGCCAACCGCTCTAAAATCTGATCAATAAATGGGAGCGGAAAATGATCCTTTAGAGTTGCAGAATTCAAGCGGCGATAGTCAATGCAAACACGCCACCCGGTTACCAATCAGATAGTAACAGGTTCATTCATAAGATCCTGAGTCACAATGATTCCCCCCTTTTTAGGGACTACCTGTGTGGGGCTTACCCATGTCGAGTCTGAAATAGCGTAGATGATGCCCGCAAAAAGGAGCTTGATCACCTCCTTGACGACCTCCATCATGCTCGGGTTGAGTCGACATTGTGGATGAATCATAGCCTTGGCTCCTTCCTTGAGCCGAATCTTATGCTGGGAAAGCGTAGGGGAAATCCCCTTAATATTAGCAACTGACCACCCGAATGCGCCACAGTGGTTCTTCAGCATGATCATCAACTGCTCTTCTTCACCGACACTCAGATATGCCAAAATAATCACCGGTAGTTTTTCACCATCAGCTAAGAATGCATACTTCAAGTGAGGGGGCAGTGGCTTCAGTTCTAATTCTGGTGGACAGATCAATGATGATTGAAGCGGTGGTGGGAGCGGCCCAAGATCCTCATAATGCTTGGCATAATAACACAGGAGCACTTTAAGCATCTTTATACATTCTTGTAACTATGTGCTTCTCATCCAATCATTCATGATGTTAAATAAGCACGCTTCAAGGGGCAATTCTGGATATGAGTCAAGCGCATAACTCACTATTGCATCATCCTCAGTAGATAGAGGAATTTCCTCCTCTTCATCATTTGGATAACCCACAGCTTTACAAAGAGAAACAACTTTTGTTTGTTCTATAATATCCACTGCCAATGTCCCCTTATCTACCTTGGTCATTACATGAGCCATATCCAGAAATGGCTTCCCTAAACAAAGAGAAATGTTTTGATCAAAATGTTTCTCCATGCGACATTGCTTCTTTTCATGTGATTGTTTTGTACTTGGTGGCATAACCATTTCAAATCTATCATCCACTATTCCAAATGTCAATCGACCTCTATCCATCTCTAATATCATATCAGCAGTATCCTAGAAGGGTCTTCCTAGGAGTAGCTCATTACCTTGGTCATCTTGCATTTCCATTACCACAAAATCAGCTGGAAATACAAATATATCAACCTTTACCAGGACATCCTCACAAATACCATATGGCCATACCACATAATTATCTACGAGTTGAATCATCATATTGCTTTGTCTAGATTCCTTAAGACCCAACTTCTTGAATGTCGAGAGGGGCATCAAGTTTATACTTGCCCCGGAGTCGCACAACGCTTCACCGAATTTCACCTTACCAATGTAACATGAAATATTGAAGCAGCCCTGATCTTGTCATTTTGGTGGTAATGTTCCCAAAATGAAGGCACTAACATGCTCTTTAAGAACCACCACCTTAGTATCAGGAATCTTCCTCTTCTTGGTAATTATATCCTTCAGAAACTTACCATAAGAGGGTATCTACTCAATAGCTTCTAACAACGGGATGTTGACAGACAGTTTTCTAAAACTATCTAGGAACTTTTGGAACTGGGCGTCCACTTTCTTTGCCTTCAGACTGTTTGGATAGGGAACTGGAACGGTCTGTGCCCTATGATGTGGCGGCACATATGGCATCCTCTTTTCAGTTTCTTCCTCAGCAATGGGCTCTGTTGTGGCTTCCTCTACAACATCCTCTATTGGCTCTATGATTGTGACCTCCTCTGTGGCCTTACCTGTGGTTTCTGGCTGGGGTGTGCTTGGTTCATCAGCCTTAGAGTTTAAAATCTTCTTTCCACTCCTTAACAGAATTGCTTTGGCTTGTTGATTTCCTCCTGGAACATTTGTATTTCCTAGAAAACCTTGTTGCGTTGGTTTCTTCAAGCTTGAAATCTCTACTACCATCTATGCTAAAGATGTCTCGAGTGTCCTCATCTGAGCCCCATGACTTTGTAAAGTTTACCCAAACTGATTCATAAACTCTCCTTGTTGCTTGATTTGTTGACCAAATGTGCTCATGAGTTCTTGATTCTGCTTGATTACTTGATTGAGCAACTCATTTCTCCTTTCTTCTGTAGTGGGTTGTGGCTTAGCTTTCAGATCTTGCAAGAAATTGTTAGGATCTTTCCAGGAAAATTTCTTATCCTTCCTCCAGGAATAGTCGTTATTCCTATATCCCTGTTACTGACGCATGAATTTCACCTGTACCTCATCATCAGACTCTTCATTTTCTTTTTCCAGAAGTCTCTTTGCAATAAGATCCATCTTATCATTCAGTTCTTTAATGGCTTTAGCGTCCCCTACATATATAACTTATTCAGGTGCATCTCTGGTACCCCAGGACTGCTTCTTTGCCATGTTTTTAAGAATCTCCCAACACCTTGTATCAGTATTATTCAGAAAGAATCCTGATCCTATTGAATCTAAATTGCTTCTATCATGCTCATTAAGCGCGAAATAGAAAATCTTCACCTGTTTTTCCTTATCTAATCTATGATGAGGGCATCTTCTCAGCATTATCTGAAATCTTTCCCAAGTCTCTGAATAAGTTTCCCCCGCATTCTGAGTGAAATTGTGGATTTTCCTGATTAAATCATTAGTCTTCTCAGGTGGGAAGAAATGCTCGAAAAAAACCTCGATCATCTGATACCAAGTCTCAAAAATATCATCCTCTAGATTATGAAACCACTCCCTTGCATTTCCTATAAGAGAACTTGGGAACAGTTTCAAATACAGTGACTCTTGCAGAAAATGATCGATCTTGATCATGTCACAATTCTCCAAGAAGGTGCTTATGTGGGCCACCAGATCTTCGTTCTTTAACCCATGGAATGCTTGAGATTTGACTAGATTTATTAGTGCCGGATCAATTTTATAAGTCATGATGTTGATTGCCTGCCTCTTGATCGACCCTTTTAATGCAGAGGAAGAAGATGCCTTGATCTTTTCCCATATCATCTTTTCTTCAGCCATCTCTTCTTGTTCAGAATCTGAATTTACTCTCTTGGATTGATTCTGGATGTAGTGCTCCTCGTTGTCTGATCCCGAAGATGGGACCTCTGGTAATGGTTGCGCGTAGTCTGTGCTACGCGCACTCACCATACACTGGTACCTATAAAATGATATATTTAGTTAAGTACAGTGCTAGACGAATATCGATTTCTAGAAATAGACAATCAATTGCAAGAATTAAAAATGTAACTAAAAGAAAAAGGTAGCCTAGAATAGCCGCTTGTAGCACTCGTAGTGCCAACAATTGCCGTTTTTCCCGGCAACGACGCATTGATTGAGTATTTAAGATTTATATTATTTCTCCCCCTTTATCATTTAAAAAAGATAGCCGTGAAAATCATGTGTTAAAACTCCCCCTTGATTTGTTCTCCCCTTAAAAAAATAACCATAAAATCATTTGAAAGGATGTCTATTTGAAGCCAAAATGTAAGGATAAGAAAAAAACAACCGATTTAAGAAGCACAAATGTCAAAGAAAATATCCTCTAAGGGAGTAATGAGTAGTTGCTTCCTTATTTTATTGAATTGATCTAATGGAAGCAGTTTTGTGAAAATATCAGCCAATTGATCTTCCGTATCAACATGATGAAGGGATACATAATTTTTAGAGATATGATCCCTTAGAAAATGATGACGGATTTCAATATGTTTGGCTCGCCTGTGTAAAATAGGATTATGTGCCAAGTTTATAGCGCTTGTATTGTCACAAAAGATAGGCGTAGATGAAAATGTAAAACCATAATCATTTATAACTTGTTGCATATAAAGCACTTCAACACAACAAGACCCAACTGCCATATATTCAGCTTCAGTTGTAGAGAGGGAAACCGTATTTTGTTTCTTGCTAAACCATGATACTAAGGCTCTTCCTAACAAGAAATAACTTCCAATTGTGCTTTTTCGATCAATTCGACAACCAACGTAATCATCATTGGTATAAGCTTTAAAGACCAAAGATTGTCCTTTAGGATACCATAGACCATAACTTGTAGTGCCGACTAAATATCTTAAAATTCGTTTGACGGCTTGAAAATGAGTTTGCATAGGTTGTGATTGAAATCTAGCACAAAGACCAACGAAAAACATGATGTACGGTCTAGAAGCAGTTAAGTAAGGCAAGCTACCAATTATGGCCCTATATAAGGAATCATCAATGTGTTCCCCATTTTCATCCTTATCAATTTTAGTAGAGGTAGCCATTGGAGTGGTAGCATGTTTGCAATGTTCCATTGTGAAACATTTTAAAAGTTCATTTGTATACTTATCTTGGCTTATAAAATCCCAGCGGGCGTTTGCTTTATTTGAAAACCAAGAAAGAAAGTCAATTCTCCCATGAGACTCATTTCAATTTCCTTTTGCATAATATCACTAAATTATTTACATAAAGATTCATTTGATGCACCAAAGATAATATCATCAACATAAATTTGAACAACTAGAAAGTCAGATTCATATGTTTTGAAAAATAAAGTAGAATCTGAATTTCCAATTGAAAAACTGTTATCAAAGAGATAGTTTTTGAGCCTTTCATACCAATTTCTAGGTGCTTGTTTTAAGCCATAAAGTACTTTCTTAAGTTTATATACATAGTCACCTTTTTTCGGAATTTCAAAACCAGGTGGTTGAGCAACATATACTTCTTCTTGTATTATTCCATTTAGAAATGCACTTTTTACATCCATTTGGAATAGTTTGATATTTTTGTGGGCAGCTATAGCTAGTAGCATTCTAATGGCTTCAAGTCTTGCCACTGGTGCATAAGTTTCATCAAAGTCTATTCCTTCTTGTTGATTATACCCTTGTGCTACCAACCGAACTTTATTTCTTACTACTTCCCCGACTTCATTTAACTTATTTCTAAAAATCCACTTAGTTCCAATAATGATTTTATCTTGAGGTTTAGGAACTAAGTCCCACACATCATTCTTAGTAAATTGGTTTAATTCTTCTTGCATAGCCATTATCCAATAATCATCTTTTAGAGCTTCAATCACCTTCTTAGGTTCAATTATAGATACAAATGCCATATTTGCAACATCTCTAAAAGAGGAACGAGTTTTTATATTATCATTAGGATTACCAATGATTAGTTCTTGAGGATGATCCTTAATGAGTCTAGGAACGGGTTGTTGTGTCTCAACTTGTTGATCATTTGTAGCATTTTGATCATCTTTAGTTGATATGGTTAGATTTTCTACTTGATGAGTAATATCAACTACATCATAATTTTCAGTTCTTAGTTCTTCATGAAAAGTAATGTAAATGGATTCTTCAACTTGTCTAGAGATAGTGTTGTAAACTCTAAATGCTTTACTAGAAGTTGAATATCCCAAGAAAAAGGCTTTTTGTGATTTAGAGTCAAACTTTTCTCTATCATCTTTTGTGTTCAAGATATAGCAAGTTGAGCCAAAAGTATGAAAATAGCCAACCCTTGGTTTCTTAGTATACATGATTTCATATGGTGTTTTCTTCAAATAAGAGTGTGCAGTTACTCTATTTATCACATAACAAGATGTGTTTACCGCTTCAGCCCAAAATGTTTTAGGTGTATTATGTTCAAGCATCATAGTCCTAGCCATTTCTTATAATGACCGATTTTTCCTTTCAACAATGCCATTTTGTTGTGGAGTGCGTGGAGCAGAAAAATTGTGAGTGTAGCCTTGAGATGTGAAGAATTCTTCAAATAGATGATCCTCCAATTCTCCACCATGACCACTTCTAATTGTGCATATTTTGTTGTGTAATTGATTTTAAATCTTTGAACAAAGTTGTATGAAAATTTGAATAGTATCATCTTTATTTGCAAGAAAATGTAGCTATGTATATCTACTGTAGTAATCAACAATAACAAATCAATATCTTTTCCCACCAATAGATTGTGTCCCCATATGTCTGAACAAATCCATATGAATAAGTTCTAGTGATCTACTGGTGCTAAGCATGTTTTTGGATTTAAAAGAAGTTTTAGTTTGTTTTCCCAAAGTACATGGTTCACAATTTTCATATTGATTAAAAGACAACTTAGGCAAACCACGAACAAGATTATATTTAACTAGCTTTTTAATAACATATGAACTAGCATGACCTAACTTTCTATGCCGTAGTTGTAAAGAATTTTCTTTTGCAAGTAAGCATTTTCCAACTACAGATTGCATAGAGTTAGGTCTAAGGATATATAGATTTCCAACCCTTTTTTCTTCATAAACAACATTTGTAGTGTTTTCTATTAGTAACTTGTAGCAATTTTTGTTAAATAAAACATCATATCCACTATAACATAATTGACTGACACTTATTAAATTGTGGTGCAAACCATCAACAAGTAAAACATTCTTTATTTCAAGGTTTGTACTAATATTATCTATTCCAACAATTTTACCTTTACCATTGTCTCCAAAAGTGACTGTTCCGCTTTTCTTTTCCTCAAAAGTTTGAAATGCATCCTTGTTCCTGGTCATGTGTTTGGAACATCCACTGTCAACTACCCAATCCTACAATAAAATATAGGTTTTGGTACCCATATGATGGCCCATTATGGTTAGGTATGTTTAACAACAAATTGAACTTGATTTAACAAATTAAACTGAACAGATCTTCATTCGGTCGACAAATATTTCGACCGACAAATGTCTCGGTCGAACAATTTGTCGATCAAGAAAGTTGTTGTTGTACATGTTAAAACTGAACAAAAATAGAAATTCACTTGGTCGACAATTTCTCGACCGGTTTTTGCTCTGATTGAAAATTCTTCGACCGAAATAGTTGATGTTTTCACTATAAATTCTGCTGTAGATTTCAGATTTGTCACAAGCATTCCCTTGGTTGAATATTTTCTCGACCGAGGATGTCTTGGTCGAACTGTTTGTTGACCGAGAATGTTTCTGTTTGTTTCAATAAATTGTTTGTGTCAGTTTGAAATTTAAATCAATACATTAAGCTATCTACTTAGTTGAGATAAGACATTTAGATGTTCAAATGAAGTGTTAGATCATATCTCAACTAAATTACATTCAAATATTCTAAGTTTTAGGTTTGGGGACCCAAACTAATTCAAAATCCTTCTTCTATAAGGGCATGAAAAAGAGTAATGTCCAAGACGCAAGCAATAATGACAAAAAATAGAATCAATTTCATTTCTCTTTCTATGATTTTGAGTTGTGTTCTTGGGTACAAACATGATCTTGATCTTAGGTGCTTGAGTTCTCCTAGGTTTTGGTTGATAAGAGTTGTCTTTTGGATCATATCCTAAACCTCTTCTTCCACTATAACCAGAAGAGTTCTTTAGGATCTTATCAAGAATACCATTGTTTCTCAAGCTACTAACTTTTTTTTTGTAACTTAGCAATCTCATCAATTTTCTTTTGAATATCTAACTTTGCTTGATCTAGATTAGATGATAAAGCATCTCTTTCCTTAACAATAGAATCATAATCTAGATGATTACACAGGATAGGTTGAGTATGAAAATTATTCAGTTTTGCAAGCAAATCAACCTTTTCTTGAGAAAGAAGATCATGATTTGTTTCTAAAGTTAGCAGCTTCATATTGCAATCATTTAAAGATGTTTTCAAAGTTAAATTTTCAGAAGCAATGCTGTCCTTTTCGAAAGAAAGATTATTCAATCTAGCATATAGATCCTCATTAGTTCTAGTAACCTTCTTTAGTTTCTTTTTGCAATCAACATATTTGTCATGAGTATCTTGTAGACTAACAATTAGATCTTCTTTTGGCAAATCAAGAAGGCTTCCCTCTTAAGATTCATCACTATCATCTTCTTTGGCCATGAGACACTCCACATTCTCTTCTCCACTTTTTTACTATCACTTGACTCATCCCATGCAACCTTGTATGCTTTTTCTCCCTTCTTCTTGGATGAGCTTTTCTTTCCTTTCTTTGCTTTAGGACATTCATTCTTGAGATGTCCCTTCTTTCCACATCCAGTTTACCTAGGAGAGGAAAAAGAAGAACTAGCAACTTTGTTAGATCTAAATCTTCCATATTTCTTACCATTAACAATTAGAGCTTCTTCTCCTTCATCTCCATCACTTGTTTCATCACTTTCTTGAGTTATGATCTTTGAAGCTTTTAGGGCCATATCTTTCTTTATTCCATGTTGAAGTTCACGCTCTCATCATTCTTCTTCCTCTAAGGTTGCCTCATGTGCTTCTAAGTTGCCAATGAGTTGCTCCATCCTTAGTCGAATGAGATCATTTGCTTCTTCAATAGCAGTCACCTTGGGCTTGTACTTCGGAGCAAGAGACCTAATGATTTTTGATACTTGATCTTTTTCACTGATTACTTTACCTAAAGCATTTAAACCATTCACAATAGAGGACAATTTTGCATACATTTCACTAATAGACTCATTTTGATCCATACGGAACTGTTCAAACTTTTGTTTAAGCATTCTGATTTTAGAATTCTTAACTTGAACAGTTCCTTCATAGGTTATAGAGAGTCTATGCCATATCTCATATGTTGTTTCACAATTTGATATTCTATTGAATTCACCAACGGAAATTGAACAATAGAGTATACTTACAGCTTTTGCATTCATTTGGGTTGATCTTACCGTATTAACATCCCAAGTTGCATACTCTGTTTGAGGAAAATCATATGGATTTGATACCATCCTCCAGAGATCCCAGCTAATTCCCTAGAAGTAGAACTACATCCTCCTCTTCCAGTAGGTGTAGTTAGTACCATTAAAAAGTGGAGGTCTAGCCATGAGTGTCCCTTCCAAGTTGAGGTTGTTGAGTACCCCGTCACCCATTCTTCAAGATTTGTTAGAGTTCCTTGAAACGTTTCTCTGATACCAAATGAAAAACCACTAGAGGGGGGTGAATAGGGTTTTATAATTATTTTAACAATAATTCAACTCAAGCAACCACAATTGAGATAAGAAGAAAGAGGCAAGGTGTTTAGAGTGGTTCCACCCTTAGCAAAAACTAAGGGAGTCAGTCCACTACCTAATTGTTTCCAATTGAGATTTGAAAGTACTTGAGTTTTATTACCTTTTTAGGACGTTACAAAAAATTACAAATACTTTCCTCACCCTTTGGACAACCTTCACCCCGAAGTCATCTCACCAACTACGAAGCAGCCTTCACTTGAAGTAACTTCAAGATCTCCCTTGAAGTAGCCTTCCTCCTTGAAGTAGCTTCCCGTTGAGACATTCTAGTAGTCCAAAGTCCTCCTTCTCCACCGAGAAGATCATTCTCCACCTGAGAAGATAGCAACCTCTCCAATCCACAACCTCCAACCCTAGGAGTAGCAAGGAGAGTAAAAGCAATAAGAAAGAACAAGAAGGGAAAATGGAAATTACAATTACCATTGTAGCACAAGGCTTGATTTCCTATATCAAGCATTTTGATCTCCTAACCAATGTGTATGGAAGTGGAAGTGCAGTGGGTAGGAGATTCTAGCCTGTAGGACACAAATTTGTAGCAATGGAAATGATTAGAAAAAGCTAGAGTTACTCAATTGCTCATAAGAATAGATTGCCAATTGCAAGTATGTATGCTCAAGTGTTACACAAGTGTGTTTAGGTATCCTAAGGCATGTCCTATTTTTAGGAATGACCTTTAAGTGCTTAAGGAAGTTCTAGACACTTTCTAGGGTGTTCTAAGTGCTTAACTAGCCGTTAGGTGTCCACTAATTGCTTTAGCAATGTCTAGTTTATTAATTCTGAAAAGTACAGACAGAGACAATCTCAGTCGAGAAGTTTGTCGACCGAGAGTCCGTCGGTCAAAGTTTTTGTCAAACGAGGGACAGTCTGGAGCAAGTGTATATAACGTTCGATTCCAACTCCCAACTACCTTATCTATTGTGTCTAACAGCTATAGAACCTATTAGAAGAAGTAACCCGGGAGACTCTCGGTCGAGAAGATGTTCAATCGAGTGTGTCTCGATCGACAAATAGTTAGACCGAGAATGTCTCTGTTTTGCTGGTTCTGGATGAATACTAAGTGTGTGTATGAGTGTGCAGTTGTGACACTATTATAGAGGATGGCCTATCTAAGTGTTGTGAATGGCTAGGGAAGATCTAAATGCTTGATTTACATGATATCTAAGTATTTGTATATTAGATACTTGTACAAGTTTTTACATTTGATTACAATCATGAAAATAAAGTATTTTGAGCATTTAGATCTTCCAAAGTTGTGTCATCCACCTAGTTCCTGCAACACTCAAATAGCATGTTAGATCCACAAGAATGAAATGATTGTCATTACCAAAACAAAGGGATTTTAATGATGTCCATTTAGCCAACAATATATATATATATATATATATATATATATATATATCAATTACATACTTTCATATTAATATATATAATCTGCTGGGGAAAAGGAATAGAATTCCAACCCATGTCCCAGTTGGATTTGGATTTGAGTAGGAGTTGGTTTGTACTACCAATCCTAATAGGAGTTGAATCCAAGAAGGAAGAAGATGGCTTCCTATATGTGTGATTATTTACTATTTGGAATTGGATTAGAAATTGAAATAGGATTCATGCTTGCAACCACATGACATGGAGGCCTATAAATAGAGACACTAGGGGAGGTCATTGAGACCATCCCATATGTTGGTGTATGATTCCTCCGGTTGATTGTTGGTGTCTTTTGTGGTAGAAGTGTCAGAGAACAAGAACAACTAGAGGAGCTCTCTTGGTTAATAAGAGAGGATCAATGACTTTACCTTGAAGCAAAGTAGTGACTGACAGTCAGTGGCACATTGAGTGCACCAACATAACAACTCTCTTGGTTGATAAGAGAGAGTCAACGACTTTGTCTTGAAGCAAAGTAGTGGTTAGGGACTACAGACACAATGTTGACATAGTGACAATGGTTTGACCCTATCAATGGTTGCATCGGCATCAAGTGGTCCCCAACAATGACAACAATATCATGAAGAGATCAAGTAAAGAGGGAGCTTTTGTACGTACTGAGTGCGATTCTCTTCTTTCTGATCTTTATTCTTGTGTGGGAAGACCCGAACTTAGAGTTAAATAAATCTGAGCATTATGAGTTAAAATTTTGATTACATAGAGCTTGTTTGCCATATTGTCTCATGATTTTTATCTTATAGTCTTGATGAGAGTTTTTCACATTACATCTGGTTGTTTTTCTTTGGGTTTATACACTTTTCGATAAAACTTCCGCCACACGTTTTCATCACATCTGAGACCGTCTCGATACAACATCCCCAACAAGTGGTATCAATGCACATGCATGTTGCAGATACAGGTTCAGATGGGGAAGGATGAAGATACAACAATGATAAAAGTTGATAATCACAAATTTGCATATTTGGAAACCCAACATGGAGAATATTCTCTATTATAAAGATCCATAGGATCCGATAGAGGGAAAACAACTTGAGAGTGATGATGCAAATGTTGTGAGATTAGGTGACAATTTTCTTGATGATGAGTATGAAGATGCTTTGGCTTGTTCACAAGTGCAATCTTCAGATGACAAAGAAGAGAAACATGATCACCTAGAGCAACAAAGTGATAGCACACATCGAGTGTTCCTATTACAGATGTACAAATGAGTGATTCAAACTAACAGTTAGAGACATCTGAGTAGGGGGAGAAAGATCATCACCAGGAAGAGTCCTCAGAGCAGTAGTTGAGGAGGTCTGACAGAGTTCATCTTTCTTCATATAAATATCTGACAACTCAGTATATTTTCCTTACTGATCAGTGGGAGCCAAAAACATTTTAGGTGATACAAACTCATAGAGACAAAACACAAAAGCATCGGGCAATGCAAGAGGAAATTTTTTCTTTGTAGACGAATGATATCTATGAGCTTATGACGCTCACTAAGGATCGGAGAGCAATAAAGAAAAAGTAGGTTTATAGGGTGAAGAGAGATGACAACAACAATGATATAAGATACAAAGCCAAACTAGTTGTCATGGGCTTTAGTCAAATATTGGGGGAGCATCATCAGAGGGTTTCTGAGTCTTGGTATAGAAGATCAGAAAGATGGTTTTCATCCAGGATGGCTCAATTGATTGGTCAGAGAGAGCCAACAAAGTTCCAAGTGTGTGCATGGAGAGAGAAGTGGTGTTTCCAGAACACTTCTTCTCAATTACTTGGAAACAAAGTGAAGTCAAAATAGGACTTTAAGAAGATGGATGAAAAAAAAGGATGCTGACATCTTTGCAGAGAATGGATCCATCACATGTGGTAATGGGGTCTAGAGGCTAATTCAGATGACTGCTAAAGACAATGTCTCCCACATGGGATGGAGGGGGAGATGGTTGAAAAAGGAAAAAGATTCTGGCCCATGTCCCAGTTGGATTTGGACTTGAGTAGGATTTGGCTAGTACTACTAATACTAATAGGAGTTCAATATAAGAAGGAAGAAGATGGCTTCCTATGTGTGTGATTATTTACAACCACATGGAATGGAGGCCTATAAATAGATGTAATGGGGATTGAAATAGGATTCCTATTTGTAGCCACATGACATGGAGACCTATAAATAGAGGCACTGGGGGAGGCCATTGAGACCATCATGTTGGGAAATATGATCACAAAGGATAACAGTGGAAATATTTTTTTTATCTATCTGTATTTCCATAAATACAACATTGTGTAAACTTATATGAAATAGGAAGGATGGTTTAATGAGTTATACATGGTCTTGTAGCAAGTCCAATGACTGCAAATCATTGCAGTTGCAACTATATTCTAGTTGCTCTTGGATGATGCCTGTGCAGATCCTGATCTTCACCATGAACAACAAATAAAAATACTTATGTAGCAACTCCTGCGGTCTCACCATGGACTGTAGGCTGACTTTATTCTCCTAGCAACAACCAAAGGACTCTTGCCTCTAGAGTAGTTCACACGGACCAACTAGAACTCCCGTCGTTCAACTAGAACAGATAGGAAGGAGTTGTCCCCCCCACTGGCATACTAGTTACCTACTTCTCCCTCCCATAACAATGATACTCATTTGTTCTCTCCCGTAGCTATCCCTCCCTAGTCAGGTGGACTTGTTTCAACTCTCTTGGTTACCACAATCAGAGAGGACAACAATTGTCAGAGCAACTGATTCTCAATTGTTTATGTTATTGTTGTGCTATGGGAAGCCCCTAGCACCCCTCTATTTATAAGAAGAGTTAGGGCCAGGGTTACTAGTCGGTTCATGATGAGTGTGGGAGTGGAAGGGACTGAAATATCTTGAATTTTCACAACCTATGTACCATGAGATGGTCATCTAGTAACCCAAACAATTGTGTGGCACTACGAAACGGTCATCTCGTACTGTGAGACAGTCGTTTCCCAATTTTTCAATCGCATACAAAATTGGCATTTCATTTAAAATTAATGCAAAATATTAATTCCTTGCATCACAAAAATTATGCAATCGAAACAATCTAACTTTCTCATAGGCAACTTTTGCCAATTTCATCATCTGCAATTCTTGATAGATGATATGTGCAAATCCCTATCATAATCATATGTATGCTTCTTAGTTTAAACACTCTAAGAATCACCAGTTAAGCCTGGCCCAACAACCAATATGATTTAATGCACCCCACGAAGGCGAAACTACATTACTACCATCATGCTTCCATGAGGTAGATGACACACTACGCGATGGTGTAACCTATGCTTAGTCGAACAAGTTTTTCATGTATATTTCTATTGGAAAGCATCTTAGACTTAATATGTTTGGTTGAGGAATTTATATATATATATATATATAAATATAATATCCAATCACCATATATATAGTATGTATCATATGCATACTATATCCCACAATGCAAACATGCAATATAAAACAAAAAAGATGGTTATGGCCATGCCAACTGTAATTCCTTGGAGCTACAAGTAATTACTACCACCTAGATCAACCATCACATCACATGTATGAACCTGTTGTTGGTGTAAATTGTGCTTGCCAATCTGGGTAGATTGATTCAACCCTTGAAGAGGTCGTCTTGCCTCTTGACTGGTTGGTTGGTCCTCAGGGACGGTCGTCCAACCTCCCATCCTACCAATCTCTGGACACCTTCCAGACGGTCAGTTGGAACCACCTCGTCTAGCCTCCTTCATTCTGTCCTCTATGGTCCTCCAGACGGTCGACTTGTCTCACGAACTAGTCGTCTTGTCTGGCGATGATCATCTTCTTCGTCATTGTAAGAAATAAAACTATTCTATTACTACTTTATTACATGGAGAGAGAAACCTCGAGTTACATTTTAGGAGAGACAAGGTAGGAAAGAATTAACTTTACATTGTGAAAATAGGTAGATGCTTGATACTTAGACCGAGATAAATAGGAATAAAACCATACCATCCAACCACACACAAATATTGGATATTAGCCATAACCACACTACACATCCACAATTAAATCTGCTTTTAGGGCGACACATGTAAATTACATATATATAATATAATATATATATATATATATTTGGGATTATGTGGTCTTTGATCAGATATACATACATGATCGTTTGAATATTTACATCGTATGCTATAAATAAATGATAAAATAAAAAACCTGATACAACGAATTATCCTAAAATATAGTAAATCAACGTGGCACTGATACTACTTTTGGGAAATACAGGCATAGATTGTAGCATCGGAAACAAAAAATTTATCTATCCATATTCCCATAATATCAAGATCGCGTCAACTACTATGAAATAGGAAGGATGGTTTCATGAGTTATACCTGGTCCTAGAGAAAGTACAATGAGTACAACTTGTTGTAGTTGTTCTTGGATGGTGACTGTGCAGCTCCTGATCTTCACCATGAACAATGAATAGAACAACTTCTATAGTAACTCCTATAATCTTGCCACTGAGTGTAGGTTGACTTTGCTCTCCTTGGAGCGGCCAAAGGACTTCTGCCTCTAGAGTAGTCCACATGAACCAACTAGAACTCATTTCATTCAATAAGAACAAACAAGAAGGATTTGTCCCTCCTGTTGGTGTACTAGTCACCAACTTGCTCTCCAAGAACAATGAACCTCAATTGTTCTCTCCCGTAGCTATCCCTCCCTAGTTGGGTAGGACTTGCTTGGACTCTGTTGGTTACCACAATCAGAGAGGACAACAATTGTCAGAGCAACTGATTCTCAATTGTCTATGTTATTGCTGTACTCTAGGAAGCCCCAAGTACCCCTCTATTTATAGAAGGGGTTAGAGCCAGGGTTCCTAGTCGATTCGAGTTCTGTGTGGGAGTTGAAGGGATCGGAAGATCTTAAATTTTCACAACCTATAAACCACGAGACGGTCATCTGGAACTACTAGACGGTCATCTCATACTGCAAGACAGTCATTTTTTAGTTTCCCAATCACATACAAAATTGGTAATTTATTTCCAATTAATGCTAAACATTAATTCCTTACATCACAAGAATTGTGTAATAAACTATCAAACTTTCTCACAAATTTTGGAGAAGTTACTAGAACCTTCCACCAACCCAACCGAGCTGATAGGTTCACTAGGTGAACCAGTCGTCTTGCTTAGCCGAGCCGATCAGTTCACCCAGTGAGCCAATTGGTTGGGTCTAATTCGTATAGAACTCCAACCAATTTAGTTCCAATCATCCCAACTCTCCAAACACCCTTCTCAACCCTTGAAATGGCTGTTTGACACTCAGAAAGTCAGGTCACTCTGGAGTCAATTGGCTGGTAGTGCAATCAGCTGATCCTGTTACATGAATTGAGTACCTAAACACTCTAGTAATCAATCTAATAATCATTTAAGATTAAACTCCTCTTCTAGATGAGTTCCTTTGTGTATGACCCTATAGGTCCCGTATCACGTTAGAAATGAATGTCCATAACTAGCTTATGACATCATAAGTAGAAAGCAGTGCCTAGTCGCACATCAATGCTATCCAAGTGAATGGAAAGTTGGAGAACACCTTTAACTACAATATACATAAGATATTGCAGTGATTGTATAATTCTTTTGTCTCTGATGTCCAGAGTGAACTCAAGGCATGGACTCATCATCCTCTCAACGTTCATATGATGTTTCTTGAACCAAGAGCAGACTGTATGAGATAATTGACCTCAATATCATATATTAGTTCACATGTGCATGCACATGCTTTTCTCAGTGTCACTTAGCAAGTGGCCAGGATATCATACTCCAGTAGGAGGGACAAATCCCATCTCTATCACTCACAATATATCCCCATGTATTAAAATCACCCAACCATCACCTTTATGACAACCCATATTTCAGTATTATGTTTGATGATGTCAAAGCCTACCTAACGACATGTGATGAGTGAAGTGATTTCAGGTCTAAGAATCACAATCACCACATTTACTATGAAAGTTGACTATGACAACCAGTGATGGTTTCCATGTGTCACTCTCAAGGTGGGTCTGTATGATACACTGTTCCCTAACATGTATATGTGTGCTTGGTTTGATATTGCCATATCATGACTAATGAGATTCAGTCATCAACCAACCAACACTCCAGTTTTTTGTGTTACTGGTGTCTATCTACCTTCCACAGTAACAACAGACTAGGGACATAATAAAATTGTACATACTCTTAGCATTGGTATGATCTCATTCTCCAAGTCACGTACTTGAAGACATACATGATAACACCAATTTTCATGACGTTTTTGGCCTTTATTCTGTTATCAAAACTGCCCTTTTCTGGCATTTTCCTCTATTTTATATGCAATTTCGCAATAATTAGCCAATCAATGCTCTCAGTCCAATATTTCCATCTTTTGCAGAGTTTCCTCCTATTTTGGCCCATTTAGCACCAATAAGGCCTTTTCGGCCCGCAAATAAGTCCAAGACTGTCTCGGCCCCTCCCCCTGACGCCTGATACACACGCTGACCGGCGGGGCTACGCGATACGACGACGCGCGACGCAAGAATGCCGCGTGATAGGGTATCGATGGACGACACACCTCTTTACCCGATAGGGAGCCGAGCACGCCACAACTACTCTATGTGCCGCGCGATATTAGCCACCCACCGGCGGATGCCTCTCGCCTCGACGCCCGACAGCCGACCTCCTTGTGCCGAGCGATACCGGGCAATACCCGCGTCAGCCGACCACCAACTGAACGGCAGAAAGCAGGACACATGGCGTTTCGAGCACCATATCTTCTCACGACCAGCTGCCTATAAATAGCAGCTACAGGGAGCCGAAAAGACAACTTAGACAATTCGGACAAGCTTGGTCACTTCAGGTTTCAGAGAGTCGAGTGATCTTCGGAGGAGACTGCGAGAGCAGGCGTATCGTGCTCCAGTGTTCGTACTGGGCGACACTAGGTGAGCTCTTCCTCATCCCGAGAGGGAGGGGACTGGTTCACCTAGGACTATACCGGGCGACACTGGGAGCCGATATCGGCCAATGTAGATACGCGACACGAGTGCCCGACACCAGTGCCCAGCAATAGGATATGCAACTCCATGCCCGACACGATAACGAACTCGATACGCTCCGCCCGTCAGGCGTGTCGCCCGAGAGGGTGTACCGCCCGACTTGAGCGTATCAGCCAGGTCCTTGAGCGATGTAATCGCCCGTCGCGGTGTGCCGTTTGAGAAAACGTGCCGCCCGACACGGCTGTATCGGGCTAGGCCCATGTACGATATCAGGCAGGATGGTTACTGCAGCCTGTCGTCCTTCTACATCAAGAAGGCGACACATATCTTTAATTCTGTTATTTAAATTCCTTTACTTTTGCATTGTAATTAAGACCTTTAGTGTTTATAGAAATGGAAATGCTTAATTACTTGCTGCTCTATGCTTGGTGAAATATGTTGGATGACTGCTATGTTTGATATCCGAACTCTAGCTTACATGTTTTGGATCGCGTTTCACGTAGCTACCGAATCATGTTTTCCCATCGCAACAAATTCGAGAGTTGTGTTGTGGCTCTAGTGTTTGGTCTCATTCTGGAGTATGAGAGTGCCTGGGACGGAGTTGTTTCAGTAACATTTTATTCTAAATTTGAGCCCAGCAACCTCGAGAGGGGTGCCGAGGCTTGGTTAGAGGTGCCCGCTCTGAGAGGAGGGGTGCAGGGTGTTACTAGTGCCGCTTGTTTTGCAGTAGTTTTATCCTTCGTACCTTGATCTAGCTCTAGTGTTATCTTTCGGTTTCTGTTGCATGAAAACCCCTAAAATACTGCTAAATGTTTAAAACCTTAAATCTTTCCAGTAACTCCACTTGGAGATAGTTTTCTTGTTTTGTTTGTGACATCTTTACGCTTCCCTTATGGGGAATTTACAATCTCTTTTACCTGCCGGAGTGTAGCGTGTCGATTCTGGGTTCTCAACACTACCCCCCTTGTCCCTGTGTTCGACCCCGTATATCTACTTCGACCCCGTAAACAAAGTTGCGGGGGCCTAGAAGGATTTGGGTTTATAAATGTAAAAGCTAGACTACCTCAAATCCGCCTCAAAATTTAGGACGCGCGATTTAGGCCGGTCAACTTTTTGGCGCCGTTTCCGGGGACAAGGCAAAAACGGTACTGTAGATGAATCCGAATCCACTAACTACACTCCTGTGCCTCAAGCTTGGAAACGAGCTTGACAACACCCTTTTTCTTTATTCTTTCTCCTTACTATTATTCTTAGCCTAAGCTAAATAATTCAATTTTCTGACTTGATTGTTCATGTCTTTCTCTCAGGAACCCTGAAAGAAAGATCCCTGTACCACCGAAATCCGACACCATTCAACCGATCGACCGAGCACAGTCATCGACATCATGCCTCCCCGTGTCAACCCGCAACAAGTTGAAGGTCAACAACAGGGAAGGCCTAGAGATGAATCACCTCCGCCGAGTGGTAACGATCGCTACGACGGAAATGATCAGCAGGAAGATCAGGAATCAGAGCACTCTGAGGAAGGCCACCCCCATTTCAGGCGTCGTCACCGTCATCGACACAGGCGACACCAGAACCAAGAACAACAGGGAGGCAGCAACAACGACGATTCAGGCGAAGAAGAAAAGACATTAAGGGAGCTAGCCTCCACTAAGGCAAACAATTCCAGATGCCCTGTCGTCGTTCCACGATTCAATGCCGCAAACTTCGAACTCTAGCCATCTGTTATCTCTATGATTCAGAACAAAAGCTTTAGAGGGAGTTCTAAAAATGACAATCCCTATCACCACTTGGATGCTTTTAAGAACATCTGTGATACTATCAAGATGCGGGGGGTTCCCCAGGAGGTGATCTATTGCAAAGGCTTCATCTTCTCCTTAGAAGATAAGGCCCTGTCCTGGTATCTGGGGTTACCCCACCAGTCTTTGAATGGATGGGGGGCATTGGCGGACGCATTCGTAAATAAGTTCTACCCGACTGAGAAGATAGTGAGAAACAGACAAAGGATAACTTCATTCATGCAAAAGCCTAATGAGAATCTCCATGAAGCCTGGGAGCGGTATCAAGAATATCAGAGGGACTGCCCTCACCACAACTATAAGAAAGGGTTCTTGATCACTACCTTCTATAACGGACTAACTCCCGAAGAAAGGGTTTCATTGAACACAGCAGCCGGAAGTGACTTCCTGGGGAAGAAGCCGAGTAGGTCCGAGAAGATAATCAAGAACATGGCCAGCTGCAAGCCGACACTGACTATGACAGATCTGACCGGGGCCAAGCTAAGAAGGTTAGTGAGGGACCTTCTTTTGAATCCAAGGCGTTGGAGACAATCACTTCTTAGATCCAAAGGATAGCTACGGATGTAAAGCAACTGAAGGAATCTGGCGGAAAGGGTAAGAAACAGGTCGAAAAGGTAATGAAATGTGTAACATGTGGAGAAGGCAGACACGGGGTAGACAATTGCATCTACACCCAACCAGACGCATCAAGCGATACCGAATCTGATGATGAGGAAACCGAGAAGGTGGCTTTTGTGAATTTCAAAAGGCCGGACCATCCCGGTTTCAACTATGGCAATAAGGATGCAGCTAAAAATTCGCATCAGTTGCAAGGCGCCTCCAAGCAACCTCAGGCTTTTGAGAAAAGGGGAGGACCAAGCCAATACCCCAAAAACACTCATTTCCCAACAAACAGAGGGAACTTCCAAGCACAGGGGAAGTATCAAGGGCCTAACCGAGAATAAAGCAAGGGCACGGGCCATGCAGACATGATTGGCCAGTTATTTGATTTTGTTAAGAAGCAAGATACGATCAACAATCAACTGGCACAGAGTGTGTTATCAAATTCCGGTGTCTTGAACTCGTTGTAGGTACAACTGGCGGACATGCATACACACCAACACCAGATCGACCAGCAGCTAGCTCAATTGGCTAAAATTGTGAAAAACCCATCGGGAAGGATTCCGTCCAATACCAAACCAGCGAAAAGAACAGGGCAATGACCGCAGAAGCGGGGATGAAGATGCAGGAAGAAGAAACTTTGAGCGTCCAGCTGAAGACGTGAAACGCAGCGCTTCTCGGGAGGCAACCCGATTTGTCTTTTTGATTCCTAGAATAGGACGTTTTTACATTCCTGCAAGAAAAACATTACAAACATTATGGCATGTAATAAGGCCCGAGTCACTTCATGCGCCACATGCGCTGACTCTGTTTTGTGGGTCACCGAAGTATTCTATAGGACAGGATGGGTAATAGGACAGGATGGGTAATGCTAGCTGAGGCCGGGATCTTAGTTTCGGGCCAGTGATGTTTTACTCCTCAACCGCTTTTGTTACCCCTTTTCGCTTTCAAGTTTCCCCTTTTTTTTTTCTTCTAGCCTCTGCCCCGAGGGTCGTAACGGAAAGCAACTCTTCCGGCAGGATGCACAACATCATGCAAATAGTGTTTTCGGGCATCGCTAAAGCCATGGCAAAAGACACTCCTAGACGGCATGAGCCTGTGACGATCATGCCAAAGGACTGATCACCCTTAGGCCGACGGATGGACTGCCCGTCTCGGGAATGAATTGCCCTATTGGCCGATGCATGCACGGGATTGCTTGCCGTGTTTTCACCGCCGAGTTTGAGTTTGCTATATATATGAGAACAAGTTTTACCGTGTCGGGCTACCTGAATTACTGTGTTCGTACTCCCGTATCGTGCAAAGGACTTTGTGCTTTTTGCTCCCGTGTCGCACGACACCCCTTGCCTTCGTAACGTGCGGAAGTCCCGAACTATGTGAGGTACAGCCCGACAGACCTATCGCCCGGTAGATATAGCCCGATAGATCTATCGCGCGGCAGTCTATGCTGCCCGACGCGTTCTCTGTTAACATGCATAGATTATCAGCCTTGTTAGCTGAGCGGTTTCGTATCGCCCGACATGCATATCGCGCAACGTATCTTTTAGTAACTATTGCCCGATATGCCATGTCAGACGATAGTCGTGTCGTCCATTTTTGTATCGTCCTAAAGGTTTTGTGTCGGGCGACACGCTTTTTCCCTTTTATATACGAGCCGTATCGGGCATCTTTTATCGCCCGACACGGCCGCACATTTGTCCCCTATCACCTTGTCGTATCGGGCGATACCCGTCCCTAGTATCGGCCACATGACTTCACCTCAGGACCTTGTGTGTCGCCTGATACTGAGGGGGGCGGGGGCCAGGCAATCTTTGTACAAAAAAAAACAACCCGGGCCACATATTTATTCTTTATTATATACTTCTTTCGAAGACCAACATATTTAATCAAAGTATTTCTTTTGTTGTCCTACAGAGATGGCCCGCACTAAGATGATTGCTGTCCCCGTTGACTCTCAGGGTAGGAGGATCTACCCCGAGACTGCAGCTGAACCCTCCAACGCCGGTGGAAGCGCCCGAACCCAAGACCAGTCGAGGCCTCTACAATAGAAAAGAGGGCCAGGGTTGGTGAAGCGGCAACTCCAACTCCAATTTTAACTCCAATGCCCCCAGCAGCAGCAACAATCCCGGAAGCCTTGGCGGTGAGTTTCGAGCCAAGGAACGAAGAGCATACTCGCCGGTACATTGAGCTGGTGTCCAAAATCTACCGCCCCAGCAGGTTCTACCATGAAGCCTCATTTGCTGATCTGGGAATCGAGAAGAGGCTGAAAGCCGTCCTCGCCGCGGTGGGTCTGAAGAAAATCTGCTTCAGCAGGTCTTTCTCGTACACTAGGCTGACAATGGAGTTCATGTCTTCCCTCCATCGGGTGAGAAATTCACCGGCGGAGAGAAAAGAATTCAGAGGGCCAGACAGACTCCAAGCCCGACTCTACAACTCGGAGTGCACAATCTCCGAAAAGTTTCTGAACCAGATCTTCTCTTCAAGCGAGGAGGAGAGGAACCTGATGGACAATGGTGAGAGAATCATCGAAGGAGATGAGTTCGATCCCGTGAAGCTCTGGAACACATTAACCGGCGAATCTTCGTTCAAGCCGGGAAAGAAGGTAGCTGCTATACACTCATGCTTCTGGAGGATAGTACACAAATTGGTAGCATGCCTCCTGTTCAGCAAGTACGAATCCAGCAACATATACACGGAAGAGCTCCAGGTCATGTGGCACATAATGGAGGGCCGAGTGATCAACCTCGGACGATTTCTGATGAACAGACTACATCTGATGAAGGAAGCTACCAAGGAATACTCCATGGGTGGCATCGTCAACCTAATCGCAGTGGACTCGGGTACCCAAAGGAGCCGCGTAGCCTTTCAAGGACGCAAGACGATGAGATGTTTGACACCAAGTACCTGATGAGGACCAGCATCATTAGGAAGGAGGGGGGAACTATTTCTATAAGTTTGAAAGGACAAATACACTCCTCCCGCTCCCTCGCTGCGCCAACTACGACGTAGACAAGTTGGTGTTCACTACAGTCGAGATTGAAGCTGTAGCAAAAGGCGCAACCCCCACCACAACCACCAAAGCCCGAGAAGGGGTAGTTCCAGAGATACCAGCTACAACTGCCAGTAGGGTTGTAGTCGCTCCAGCTATATCAACCGCCGCCTCAACAAGAAGGGTGGTAGCCGACAAAGAACCGGTGATCGTTGGGGTCACTGAGATAGAAACTTCGGGAGCTACCACAGAAGAGATGGTCACAACCCCTGTCATCCTTGAAATGCCTGTAGAGGCAGAAGAAGAACCTGAGCCAAGCACCAGCAATGCGGTGTTCGCCGAGACCCTGAGGATAGAGCTCGAGGGAGCTCAGCTGACACCTACGCCGCAACCTGTGTCGCCTTTTATAGCAGGAGAGGAGGCCGCCAATAGTGCGGAGGTGAACCGAAGTTTGCCCGCACCACAGTCGTTCCCTTGTCGACGAAAAGGCAAGGCGATAGCTGCTGAAGTAGCGCCATCGCCCCGCCTGGCGGCATCGGCGACGCAAACTGTTTACGTAAAGTCTACCACGCCTGGTAAGCCATCGCATGAGAAAGAGGTCGCGAGGACGGGAGGAAGATCTACCAGAGCTTCCCCATCGCTCGAAATGACGCTCGGGCATGAGTTCGACAGGTTGCGGGAGGTAACAGATACCAACTCTGAAATTTGTATTTCCCTAACCCGCAAATATGCGTCTGTTCAAGACAGACTGAGCAACTAAGAGCGAGAGCTGCTGAGCGGACTAGAGGCAGTAAATTCAATAATGCAGCAAGTTCTCCAACGCCTCGACAAAATCGAGGAGAGACTGGATAGAGGGGACGACCATCCACACTGAAGGCAGCCGAGGCGGTCGCCGTCACCTCTGAGCCGTGGCTCTCCATCATCTTCTTCAGCGTCTCGCTCGACATCAGCATCACCCTCCTCCTCCATCGGGCGATCCTCAACGCCCGAGGAGGGGACGTAACCGAAGTCCACCGACGGAGCTCCAGCAGGACAGGCGAGCTCCGTAGGTCCCGAGGAAGAAAATCCCACAATTCCCCTGGATGATATTGAAGATGATAACGGAGATGTCAGCATCGGGACAGACTCTTCAGACGAGTCAGAGGGAGAAAAGGGGGACGTGTACGCAGCCAATGAAAGACACTTCCCCCGAGGTAGATGCTCGATGGCAGATAGGTTCCGTGAGCCATCAGAGATACCGTCCTTTGAAATGGCCGACTTCGATAGAAGGGCCATCAGCTACCTGTCGATCAGAGACCAGAAACTGCTAGATAGGGTCCTAAGATCGCAGGCAGATGAAGAAGACGTCATCTGGAGCGACGACTACTTCTCCGTACGATGGGAAACACTCCGCAACATGTTCTAATCGACGACCGTCGTCGGAAAAAGGCTATTCAGGGTCCTCGAGAATGCTGTAATAGAAAATATCAATATTGGATAGGTCGGAAGAAAATATACTGCGCCACCCCGACCTTGGCGAGAAGGTTGATGTGCAAAGAACTAGACTCCTCTGCGGTGTCAAACATGCTGCAGCACATTGACGAGCACAACCCTAACCTCGTGTTGGCACCGTACAAGCACCACAACATATAGTTCTTCTGCGTAGCAGACGTAAGGAACCACGAAGTCCGGCTCCTGAACTACAGCCACAACGAGGTGCCGCACTCCGGGGTCACCTTCAGCCGCCCGGAAGACAAAAACATGAGGCTTCTACCGGTGCGTCTTCAAAGAGTTATCAAGCGAGGAGCCAAATGCCATGACGGCGTTTGGAACTTCTTTTCTATTCGCAACTTTCCCGTTCAGGCTGAAGAGGGAAGCGGAAACAACGCCTTAGTCGTCTTAAGTGCCATTGAGGTGCTCAGTACATTTGGCAACTTGAGGGCCCTTAGGGGCCATTGTTTCTATCAACACAGGGGCACCTACGCCATGTTGCTGATCAAGGACAAGCGCTATTTCCGGGACGCTGGGGTACCAGAGCAGCTGCTAGACAGTGACCTAGATGAAGAGTCTTCTCAGTCCAGCAGCCCCTCAGAAAAAGAAGAAGAAGTGGCGACCGTCAAACATGGGGCAGGCAAGGAGATGATGGTCCTTAAGAAAGTGCACGGGATGGAAGAAACTGCTTCGCCTAAAGCCACAGAAGGGATGATAAAAAACTTCGACCGTTTCTCATGTGCTACGCTCACGTAGGAGCAGGTAGATGTAATCCTTCTGAAGTTAGTAGATGCTACCCCGAGGGATGTCATTTACAAGGCGAGCAATGTCATAGTCCCAATTGATGAGCTAAGGGACGTGGTTAAAGAAGGAGGATGTTTGTCGGTATCAGTATTAACCGCTTGTGTCCAAATTTTACAACCGAAGTTCGATCGCTCATATATAGCCCATCCTATGCTGTTTTACGTTTTCCTAGCCGACGAATCAGGAGCACAGAAGCTTTTCCTGGAAGAGTTGGAAAGCGGAGTTCCTAGCCAAATCTTCCTGCCAATTCTTCATTATAACCACTGGACGCTCCTGACGGTGTACACCCGGCAACGAGCAGGAATCTTTTACAACAGCTCGGACGGCAACAAGAACCATCCAGTTCCATGTACATCAGAACCGCTGTCATCCGTCAAACGCTTGACTCGGAAATACTACGACGGGGTGACAAAGATGATACAACCATTCCTGGACACACAAGCAAACAAATGGCACGAACTTCAGTTCTGCCACCGCAGCCCACAACAGATCCTATTATCCAACGACTGCAGCATCCACATCCTGGAATGGATAGCGAATAAAGAGACGCCTGACCAGCTCCATCACATCGATTACCACAGCAAAAGAGGAGAATATGTGTGGGAGCTTCTATCTGACGAAGGTGCGCTCGTCGGCTAACCCTCACTAGATTAGCATTACCTTGCCTAATCTACTTCACAACTCTGGGACAGAGTGTGGAGTAAGTTTGGGGGGGTACCATGGTACCAGTGAGGGAGGTAAAAAATTCTGTCAAATTTTCTAACTTAATCTTTTGATTCTTTTGTTCATCTTGATACATATACATGTTCATATAAAATTTTGAAATTTTTGAAAATTTTGCTTATTTTGTTCCCATGCATATGTACAAAGTCGCTATATTAGTAAAAACCCTGATGCAACTGCTTGCCAAGTTTATTTTCTTTGTGCTAAATATGACGCAAGTCCTGTTATATCTTTTTGATAGTGCTGCTTCAAATGAACAAAAGAATATGTTTTGCCATGTCAAACATTTCGAAAAATATAATAATCTCGCGAACATCTAAGAGACGAGTATGGAGAAGGAAAAAGCTGCCCAAACAGCAAGAATCTCTTTGTTTTCCCTTACCAGACAAAAATCCTAAAAAGAGAGAGAAGCCTTATGAGCATGAATAAAAGCATGAGAGTTGTGCCCAATAAAAGAAAAAAATATACACACAGTTGTTTCCCAAAAGTACCCATCTTTAGGCATGGTAGATCTGGGGCTGTGGTACGTAGGATGTGAAATCACTGCTCTAAAGCCAACTGGCTTGGACTGCAGGGACCACTTGCCCGTTAACGGACCCTTACCTAGATGGACCGATGGGAAACAAGAAGAAAACCCAAAAAGCCTTAGCCTACCCTATACACAACTTTCTGCCCCAAAAATAAAGCTGTTTGGTGTGGAAGCTAACTTCGGAATCATACAACAATGTCTCGCCGAAGCTGTAGAGAATAATCTCACTTAAACAACAAGGCAAGAAAGACGAAGTCTTTTGTTCGTAATGAGGCAACATTATCTCTAAAGGCATTACGATACTTGTTTTACATCTTAGCCTGAGAAGCATACTACGCAAGAAGAAGCATCGCCAAATAAAGTTTAAATAATGATTGAGGACAATCAAAAAGCTAAGTTTGGGGGAGTTGATAACACCAATTTTCGTGACATTTTTGGCCTTTATTCTGTTATCAAAACTGCCCTTTTCTGGCATTTTCCTCTATTTTATATGCAATTTCGCAATAATTAACCAAGCAATGCTCTCAGTCCAATATTTCCATCTTTTGCAGAGTTTCCTCCTATTTTGGCCCATTTAGCACCAATAAGGCCGTTCCGGTCCGCAAATAAGTCCAAGACTGTCTCGGCCCCTCCCCCTGACGCCCGATACACACGCTGACTGGCGGGGCTGCGCGATACAACGACGCGCGACGCAAGAATGCCGCGCGATAGGTTACCGATGGACGACACGCCTCTTTACCCGACAGGGAGCCGAGCACGCCGGAACTACTCTATGTGCCGCGCAATATTAGCCACCCACCGGTAGGCGCCTCTCGCCTCGAAGCCCGACAGGCGACCTCCTTGTGCCGAGCGATACCGGGCAATACCCACGTCAGCCGACCACCAACTGAACGACGGATAGCAGGACATGTGGCGTTTCGAGCACCATATCTTCTCACGACCAACTGCCTATAAATAGCAGCTACAAGGAGCTGAAAAGACAGCTTAGACAATTCGGACAAGCTTGGTCACTTCAGGTTTCAGAGAGTTGAGCGATCTTCGGAGGAGACTGCGAGAGCATGCGTATCGTGCTCCAGTGTTCGTACCGGGCGACACTAGGTGAGCTCTTCCTCATCCCGAGAGGGAGGGGACTGGTTCACCTAGGACTGTACCGGGCGACACTGGGAGCCGATATCGGCCGATGTAGATATGCGACACGAGTGCCCGACACCAGTGCCCGACAATAGGATACGCAGCTCCATGCCCGACACAATAACGAACCCGATACACTCCGCCCGTCAGGCGTGTCGCCCGAGAGGGTGTACCGCCCGACTTGAGCGTATCAGCCAGGTCCTTGAGTGATGCAGTCGCCCGTCACGGTGTGCCGTTTGAGAAAGTGTGCCGCCCGACACAGCTGTATTGGGCTAGGCCCCTGTCCGATATCGGGCGGGATGGTTACTGCACCCTGTCGTCCTTCTACATCAAGAAGGCGACACATATCTTTAATTCTGTTATTTAAATTCCTTTACTTTTGCATTGTAATTAAGACCTTTAGTGTTTATAGAAATGGAAATGCTTAATTACTTGCTGCTCTATGCTTGGTGCAATATGTTGGATGACTGCTATGTTTGATATCCGAACTCTAGCTTGCATGTTTTGGATCGCGTTTCGTGTAGCTACCGAATCGTGTTTTCCCATTGCAACAACTTCGAGAGTTGTGTTGTGGCTCTAGTGTTTGGTCCGATTCTGGAGTACGAGAGTGCCTGGGACGGAGTTGTTTCAGTAATATTTCATTCTAACTTTGAGCCCAGCAACCTCGAGAGGGGTTCCGAGGCTTGGTTAGAGGTGCCCGCTCTGAGAGGAGGGGTGCAGGGTGTTACTAGTGCCGCTTGTTTTGCAGTAGTTTTATCCTTCGTACCTTGCTCTAGCTCTAGTGTTATCTTTCGGTTTCTATTGCATGAAAACCCCTAAAAACTGCTAAATGCTTAAAACCTTAAATCTTTCTAGTAACTCCACTTGGAGATAGTTTTCTTGTTTTGTTTGTGACATCTTTACGCTTCCCTTCTGGGGAATTTACAATCTCTTTTACCTGTTGGAGTGTAGCGTGTCGATTCTGGGTTCTCAATACTACCCCCTTGTCCCTGTGTTCGACCCCGTATATCTACTTCGACCCCATAAACAAAGTTGCGGGGGCCTAGAAGGATTCGTGTTTATAAATGTAAAAGCTCGACTACCTCAAATCCGCCTCAAACTTTAGGACGCGTGATTTAGGCCGGTCAATACATCATTGATTATTTTCATTCTTTAGACATTCATAATGTTTTCTCATTATCTCATAACTGAATGAAATATAATGAATTGGAAGCTTGCCTTTAAGAGTATTAATCAAATCCTTTATGGTATATGCCATATCAATCATCACATGATTGTCTCTATGGGCATACCTTACCAACAGACTCCAACTTGCACTTAGAGCCAATCACCCATGAATCTCATTCTCAGTGATTTAAACATGTCCATCATGTTTCTGCTATGCAAGTGCTAATCCATTGGGTTAGCAACATTTTGCTTATAGTCGATACATTGCATGTTTCCTTATCTCTTTGCTATATGCTTTCTCGTATGAGACAAAAATGTCATAATATGGTATCTGATATTCCTTGCCTAACAAATATCTCTATTGTTGTCACATTATCACTACTTAGTCATCAATGATTGTAACATCTATAAGTTCATCATATAAACTTCTATATTCATACGATATCACTCTGTGTTCATAACACAAGTATACTCGACTTCTATTATAGAATAGAATTAATGTCTATTAGTTCAGAACTCTTCCAACTAATGAAAAAATTTCTTTAAGTCAAACATATTCTAATTTGTGATCACTTTTGTCATTATGGAAGCTTGCATAGATGTAACCCTTTACATCCAACTCTTCCTGCTATCTTTAATTACTAGCAATCTATCCTTAGGTACTTTTCAAGTACTAATGGATATCTTTAATGACATTCCAATAACCCTTATTGGAATTTAATATCATCTTGTCACGTCCAAAACATACATGATTATATGGGATAAGCACATTTATAACATTCATGATAGATTCATCACTACAAATTATGGTATCTTATCATTTCCTTTCCATTCTTCACAAGAATTGGAACATATGGCTCATGAGAGACTAATCTAGATTCTCTCTCATTGAATCCTTTCCATGTTGAACTTCTTTCAACACATTGCTATTTTATGTGCTCAAACTTATATTGTGAAACATTCAAGAACTATCTTTATAGATCTTAATCCTTATCTTATAAGATGCTTCATTCAATCCTTCATTTGCTAAAGGGCTTCTCCATGCCAGATCAAATATTGATATGTTATTTCTCATCATATGTGGAATATTCATATATCCTCCTACTAAATCTTTTATAATCACAAATATTTTGATTCAAGTCAAACTCTTTGACTATCTTGTCAAGTCAAAAGATTCCTCCTCCGAGATTCTTATTTCAATCCTTGATTGAACTTTGTAGTTTATAGACTTCATTTGCATTCTTGAAGTTATAAAACCTTTTAGATTGTGTCACATACACATCCTATAATGTTTTCCCTTTAAGGAATCTAGTTTTATCTTCATATGCTAAATCTCATAGTCTATTTTAACTACAACAACAAGCATGACAATTGGTAAAGGAATTTCATCATGTTCAACAACTTGAACTGATTTGAAAAACTATTTAACCAATTTGTCCTATTATTTTATCAATGCAGGTCTTTTAAATTAAAACCCCAACTTCACCTTTAGGGTCTTACCCCTTCAGGTAGTACTATCAAGGTCATACATTTCTAGCTTACATGGATTCCATAATGGTTTTGAGTTGTTACTAAGATCACACTATTTAATGGCTTCTAGTTAGTTGGTTGGCTCATCCTCTTATGACCAACTTGTCTGAGTCTTTGGATTTGCAATCCTCCAATTTCAGACGTATTCTACTACAACTATTTTGTTCTGCGTCATACGTCAAACTTGAGATTCCACAACAACTTGTACTTCTGTTCAGTTCTCATTGTACCTCTTTGTTGTCCTTAAACATTTCGAGTTCTAATTTTACTCCCACTTATTCTTTTAGAACTCAATTATCCTATCGACAAATTTTTTTTTATTGGATTGGGATTAATAGTAACGTTGAAAATTATGGTTTGTGGAGAAATCCCTTTAAGAAACTCCTTTCTCAATGTAGGTCTCAATCCTTTAGACATATTGGGACATTCCCAAATCATATCATATATTATGTCTTATAAACCATTTAGATAGTAAATTATTTAGTGATATGTATATATTTATGGGGATCTAAGAAGATTAGATTAATTTATAATTATATCATGACTCATCATGGTACAATTCCTTTATTTTGATGCATCATCATGTTTAGATGGATTTGACTTGTGATACATTATCACATTTCTTTCTGAAGGTTCTCAAGGTATTGATGTAAAATATTTCAACATTTTATCTCATCAAAGTTTCATAATACTTTCATCAAAGTCATACTTCATTTATAATCTCCTAGAACACTTAAAGTGATTTATGTTTCTACTTTACTGAGTAGATATCATTATATTACTAGTAAATGAAATGAGGTATAAGAAATTATCTATAACATCCATTCCACATGATCTTCATGCATCATATGTATGAGGTTTGATGGAAAGCTTATCCCCCTTCTACATCTAGTGAAGGATGTCCTGTCATATTGTGCGTATATAAGGCTTTGCATGTTTCCTTAGGTTTTTTAACCAAGAGAATCTAGATTAACATCAATATATATTCTAGAAATTCATCACTTATATGTACATCCAAGGTGACTATTGCTAATGATATTCTTGGTCCAAGATTCTTTTAAAGAAAAGACCACTTAATATTTGGGCATTTTCATGCAAGATCATATCTTTTGAAACAAAAACATTTGTATCTTACTTTATTGATTAATTATACTTGTCATACAAATGGTTAAAGTAAATATTTCTATTTATTGGAAATATGAAATAGCAGTTCTACTAACTCTAGTACATGCCCATTGGGCTAAGATAAATTTAAATGTGTACTAAAGCTTCCATAATTCTTGCTCTGCCTTGTCCATCTTTGTCCTTCTATGAGGGCTTTTACTTCTTGTCAGAATACACACATCAAGTATGCCAGATCTATGTTTGGTATCATATACCAGGATGAAGAAGTAATCAAATTTATCTCATAAAGTTTATACCTAAAGTGAAGGCCTCAACACCTTCCTTCTTCTTCTTTAGTTCCTATAATTAGAGTGGGCAATTTCTTTTCCAATGTCCAAACTGGTGACATTTGCCTCTTTTCTTCACTCCTCAACTTGCTTTGAGATATGAAGATTTGGGCTTCTAGAAAACTTTAGAATTCTTCTTAGTTTTTCCTTTACCTTTAGACTCCCCCTTGTCTTGTTGATCACCATCACAAACTTGGGCTTGTCTTTCTTCATCTGTCCCTCAGCTGTTCTCAGCATGCCCAACAACTATGTCAAAGATTTGTCAAAGTCATTCATGTTGTAGTTCATGACAAACTGACTGTATGATTCTGGAAGAGATTGAAGAGTCACATCAGTGGCCAACTCTTGACCCAAGGGGAATCCCAGTCTAGCTAGGTTCTCCATATAACCTATAATCTTGAGCACATGAGGACCTAATGGGTCTCTTTCTACCATGTTACATTTGAACAGTGGCTTGGAAACATCATATCTCTCTTGTCTTGCCTGATCTTAGAACATGTTCTTGAGATGTGTGACTATCTCAATCACATACATATTCTCATATTGTCTATGTAACTCATAGTTCATGGAGCACAACATTAGACATTTGACATCCACAACATCTTCAATATGCTTCTTGTAATCATCCATGTCAGCCTTTGGTATAGTTGGAAGGGATTCATCTGGTTCTGGCGTCTCTAGGACATAGAGCTTGTGCTCCTATGTGAGAATGATTCTCAACGTCCTGAACCAATTTTGAAAGTTGTTCCCATTTATCTTGTCCTTCTCAAGGACCGATAATAGAGAAAAGTGATTGTTGTTTGATGCCATTTGATTCTATAAAAAAATTGTAATCTTGTCAAATACTTATTTTTGATTTGATTTGATTAAAATTTGGGTGATAATAATTAGGTCTTTATTTAATTATCATTATCATTATTTTGTTTAAATTGATAACACTCAAGTATCAATTTGGAAAACAACAACCAACAATTTTATAATGATCAAGATACAAGATAATTCAATTATGGCCCAAGCAACACTGCAAAACACAATTAATTACCGAGGGAGGCAACTTTTAAAGATATGACAACTCCTTTCCATAATCATATGTATGTTTCTAGGCTTAGACGTTCTAAGAATCACCAGTTAAGCCTAACCCAATAGCTAATACAATAGTAATGCACCCCGCGAAGGTGGAACCTACATGACTACCATCACACTTCTATGAGGTAGACGACACACTACGTGAGGGTGTAACCTACGCTTAGTCGAACAAGCTTTTCACGTGTGTTTCTATTGGAAAGTATCTTAGACTTAATATGTTTGGTTGAGGGATATATATATATATATATATATATATATATATATATAATATCCAACCACCACATATATAGTACATAGATTATATATGATATATCCCACAATGCAAACATACAATATAAAATAAAAGGCGATGGTGTTGGCCATGTCTATTGTAATTCCTTAGAGCCACAAGAAATTACTATCACCTAGGTAAATCATCATATCACATGTATGAACCTGTTGTTGGTGTAGATCTGTGCTTACCAATCTGGGTAGATCGATTCAACCCTTGAACCAGTCATCTCACCTCTTGACTGGTTGGTTGGTCCTCAGGGATGGTCTTCCAGGCTCCTGTCCAACTGATGTCTGGACACCTTCCAGGCGGTCGTTTGGAACCACTAGTCGGTCATATGGCCTTCTTCATTCTATCCTCCATGAACCTTTAGGTTGTTGGCTCGTCTCACAAACTAGTCATCTTATCTGGCGATGATCATATTCTTTGTCATTGTAAGAAAGAAAACTATCCTATTGCTACTTTATTACATGGTACATAGAAACCTTGAGTTACATTTGAGGGGAACAAAGTTAAGAAATAATAACTTTACATTGGGAAAAAGAAGTACAAGCTCAGTGCATAGACCGAGATAAACACAAATAAAATCATACCATCCAACCATACAAAGATATTGGATATTGGCTACAACCACGCTACACATCCACCATCAAAGCTACTTTTACGATGACACGTGTAAAATTGCACAAACATATATATATATATATATATATATATATGTTTGGGATCATGTGGTCTTTGACCGAATACACATATGTAACCATTTAAATATTCACATCGTATGTAATAAATAAATGATAAAATAAAAAATCTGATCATATCAATTATCCTAAAACATAGTAAATTGACGTGGCTCTGATACCATTATTGGATAATACAGACACAAAGTATAGTAATGGAAACAAAATTTTTATTTATCCGTATTATCATAACAAAAAGATCACGTCAACTACTATGAAATAGAAATGATTGTTTAATAAGTTATACTTGGTCCTAGAGTAAGTTTAGCAACTACAACTCATTGTAGTTACAACTATCTTCTAGTTTCTCTTAGACGATGGTTGTACAACTCTTAGTCTTCACCACAAACAACGAACATAACTACTTTTGCAGTGACTCCTTCGGTCTCGCCACGGGCTGCAAGCTGACTTTGCTCTCCCAACAACAATCAAAGGACTCTTGCCTCTAGAGTATTCCACGCAGACCAACTAGAACAGACAGGAAGGAGTTGTCCCTCCTATTGGTGTACTAGTCACCAACTTGCTCTCTCATAACAATGATCATAAATTGTTCTCTCCCGTAGCTATCCCTCCATAGTCGGGTGGGAATTGCTTGGGCTCTCTTGGTTACCATAACTAGAGAGGACAACAATTGTCAGAGCAACTGATTCTCAATTATATGTGTTATTGTTGTGCTCTGAGAAGCCCCCAATACCCCTCTATTTATAGGTGGGGTTAGGGCCAGGGTTACCAGTCGGTTCAGGTACTGTGTGAGAGTGGAAGGGACCAGAAGATTGCGAATTTACACAACCTACAAACCATTATACGGTCATATCATACTATGAAATGGTCATTTTACAGTTTCCCAATCACATATGAAATTGGCAATCAGTTTCTAATTAATTCTAAACATGAATTCCTTGTATCACAAGAATTGTGCAATTGAAATGATCAAACTTTCTTATGAATTTTGGGAAAGTTGCAAGAACCTTCCACCAACCTAACTGATCCAATCGGTTCACCAGGTGAATCAATTGTCTCACTCAGCCAAACTAATCGGTTCATCCAGTGAGCCGATCAGTTGGGTTTAACTCATGCAGAACTCCAGCCAATTTAATTCCAATCCCTCTGGACTCTCCAAATGCCTGTCTCAACCCTTGAAATGACCGTTTGACACTCCATATGACCGTCTCACCCTGTGAAACGATCAACTAGGAGTGCAATCAATTGTTCCTGTTATGTAAATTGAGTACATAAATGCTCTAGTAATCAATCCATTTATCATTCAAGATTAAACTCCTCTTCTAGATGATTTCCTTTGTGTGTGACCCTATAGGTCCCATATCACGTTGGAAGTGAATGTCCATAACTAAATTATGACATCACAAGTAGAGAGCGGTCCCTAGTCACACATTAGTGCATCCCAAGTGAATGGAAAGTTGGTGAACAACTTCAACCTACAATATGTGTAAGGTGTTGCAATGATTGTATAATTTATTTGTCTCTAATATCCGGAGTAAACTCAAGGCATGGACTCGTCATCCTCTCAATGTTCATCTCATATTTCTTGAACCAAGAGCAGACAGTCTGTGATAATGTGACCTCAATATCATATATTGATTCACATGTGCATGTGCATGCATTTCTTAGTCTCACTTATCAAGTGGCCATGATATCATACTTCAGTAGGAGGGATAAACCCCATCTCTATCACTCATAGTCTATCCCCATGTGTCAAAGTTACCCAATCATCACCTTTATGACAACCCATGTTTTAGGATTGCATTTGATGATGTCAAAGTGTACCCAACAATATGTGATGAGTGCAGTGATTTCAGGTCTAAGAATCACAACCAACACCTTCACTATGAGAGATGACTATGACTACCAATGAAGGTTTCCATGTGTCACTCTCAAGGTGGGTCTGTCCGATACACTATTTCCTAACATGTATCTGTGTGCTTGATTTGATATTGCCATATCATGTCTAATGAGATTCAGTTATCAACCAACCCACACTTTAGTCTTTTGTGTTACTGGTGTCTATCTACCTTCCACAGTAACAACCAACTAGGGACATAATAAGAATGTACATACTCTTAGCATTCATATGATCTCATTCTCCAAGTCACTTTCTTAAAGATATACATCATTGAGTATTGTCATTCTCTAGACATTCATAATGTTTCATCATTATCTTATATATGAATAAAATACAATTAATTGGAAGATTTCCTTTATGAGTATTAATCAAATCCTTTATGATATATGCCATATCAATCATTACATGATTGGCTCTATGTGCACACCTTACCAACACATCCCACATATTGGTGTGTGATCCCTCCAGTTGCTTGTTGGTGCCTTTTGTGGTAGAAGTGTTAGAAAATAAGAAAAACTGAGGAGCTCTATTGGTTGATAAGAGAGGGTCAACGACTTTTTCTTAAAGTGAAGTAGTGACTGACAGTCGGTGGTACATTGGATGCATTGACATAACAACTCTTAGTTGATAAGAGAGGGTCATCGACTTTGTCTTGAAATAGAGTAGCGGTTGGTGCTTATAGACACAGTGTTACCGTAGCAACAACAATTCGACCAGTCACACTACTAAAATAATGGTCTATAAAGTCGGTTTTTTTAAGCCTATAGCGTCACTTTTTAACCGACGCCTAAGTGGTCGTCGCTATAGAATTTTCTCTATAGGGTCGGTTTTTTTACCAAAGAAAACCAACCTTATAGAGTGAAAACTGACCCAAGAGGCTATAAAAAACTTGACCCAAGCGAGAAATAAGAGGTTGTAAGGTCGGTTATTCCTAAAAAACCGACCCTAGAAATGTCTTTTAAGGTCAATTATTGCTAGAAAACTGACCCTATAAAGCAACAGAGGTTTTCTCAGTCAAGAAATACGTCGACCAAGAAGGATTTCAGTCGAGAAAATTGTCGACCAAGAATGTACTGTCTTAAGCTTCTTAGAGGTCTTCTAAGGTCGGTTATTTCTAAAAAATCGACCAAATAGAGTGCAAAAAAATCAACTTTCTGATCCCATTGCCTATAAGGTCGGTTATTCCTAAAAAACCGACCCTAGAAGTTAAAAAACCGACCTATAAAGAAATAGAGTTCCTGTAAGGTCAGTCTTGCTTGGTTGAAAAATTTGTCAACCGAGTGGCTTTCGGTCAAGAAAATTATCGACTAAGAAAGTACTCTCTTAAGCTTCCCAGAGGTCTTGTAAGGTCAGTTATTTCTAAAAAACTGACCTTATAAAGCAACAGAGGTTTTCTTGATCGAGAAATAAGTCGACCAAGAGATCTCTAAGGTCGGTTATATTTAAAAACTGACCCTAGAGTCTAGAGTCGTGTTGGGATACGGTAGAATGGTTGTGCTGCATTGCACGACCGTGTTGGGATATGGTAGCACGGTCATGCTACGCGGCACAACCATGCTACCATATCCCAACACGGACGTGCTACACGGCACAACCGTTCTACCATATCCCAATACAGGCGTGGTATGCGGCACAGCCGTTCTATGCGGCAACACCACCGTGCTACACGGCACGACCGAGATACCTATAAGTTCAATTTTTTAAGATAAACGACCCTATAGGGTACATTTTTTTAAATTTTTTTGCAGAAACATAACAAAACAGAAGAACAAGAAGAACCGGGATATGGGAGAGGGGAGCATTGATGCTCAACCATCACCATTCCAAACCACACATTCATAACAAAAATAATTCATATATTTAGTTGAGTTACACATAATCACATCATAATTTACAAAATGATAGATTGCAAGTATGAGATGATATTAAATGTCAAATACAAAAATAAATATGAAAGAGTTCCAAAACCACATACATAAATGGAGCTGACATATTCAATCCAATGATATAGTCACTTCATTAAGAAAAGCCTCTGACCACTCTTCTCAGAATTCATTTAACTCATCAAGTGTGTAAGGCTGAGTTGTAAAGATCTGCAATAGAAAATACACATCCTAATATTTTATAAAATGAGTACATCTCACATGTAAATTAATGATGTTATTCTTTATTACCTGATCTATAGTATGAATGTCATTTGATGCTCATTTGACAATAGCTAGCATATATTTCATTACATAGTAGCCACAAGCCCAATCATTATTTTCTATATGACACTACAAATAAAGAATTATACTTATGTTAGTAAACTACTATAAATAGAGTTGAGATAAGACTATAAGTGTTGACATATAAGAGTTGACATATACATTACTATAAGAGTTGTACATATATAAGACTAAGCTGTCAAAGTAGTTACCTTGATATTTTTCAAAGTCAATGTCTTTAATTTGGTGGGTATTATTCCTCCACCTTCACGAAAAGCCTTTATACCCCTATCAATTAATTGATTATGATAGTTGTCAAAATAGAAATTCTGAGTAAAAATATCATGTAAGCATAACAATTGATGTGGTAGAAACTAAATTTATGTTTACTCCATAGTTGGCAATTTCAGTTTGTGACTCCTTGTTGTTATTCCCATTGGGTCAAGATAATAGAAAGTCATCAATTTTGGGATAACCACCACTAGTTCCCTATGTCTAGATCTGAGTAAAATGCATACTGAAAACAAATATTAGAATTATAAATTTAGTCAATATTAGAATTATATTGAATAATAATACTCACTTGACGTTAAAAGGAATTAGGATAATTTCTTTTCCCACACTAGCAAAATATTTGAATGCAGTACAGAAGTACTCATTCACATCCTCAATGTATGTCTCCACTTGACTAGTGATTGAAGGAACTAAGAATCCAACATTCCTTATATCAAAGTTTGTCGTCTAGGTATATAAATGGCTGTAAAACATTTGTAATCATTTCATATATTAGAAATAAGCTAAAAATGTATATTGGAGTTTTCTATATTGATGAATCCTTACCTTATCCATACTTCTAATATCGAAGTATTTAGCCAATCATATCGGAACAAATCTTTAATATCATCAAGAAAAATAAAATTTTCAAAGTCCCTCCCAACTGCATCTTCTGTTAAATTGACCAACATATGTGATCCCGAGCTTTGGTTGCACTACTACACAAATGGCTTATAACGTCACTTTTAAAGGCCTCGGTTGTATAAATACACCGACACCTAAAACCTAACGTGTTGGTTAAAAAAAATCGACATCTATCTGTGAAGGGTGACCAGATACGAGTATCGCTTTTATTCAGTGTCGGTTCCCTAATAATAAACCGACGCCTAAAATTAACCGCCAAATACAAAATTTCCAGTGAAAAAAATTACTTCAAAAATTTAACATATGGCGTCGGTTATTAACTATTAAACCGATTACATAAGGTTATTCACGAGACAGAAATGGGGCACATTTTGGCCGTCAATTTTACTACAATGACTGACGCTTATGGGTTTTCCAACGCTGTTCCCAGGAAATTTTTTGTTCCCTTTACGCGTCGGTTTATTTGTGTAACCGACGCCTTTAGTTTTATGTGTCGGTTTTTTGGAATAAGCGATGCCTATTGTTAACTTAAAAGCACCCGCACGAGCCAGACTCTTCCCCCTTCTCTTTTTCATCGACTCCGCGCGCTTAGGTCGGGCGAATTTCACCTGCTCTCTGGTTTCCGCCTCCACCACCGTTCCTTGCTCCTCTGATGGTCGCCTCCGCCGCCGTTCGTTGCTCTGGGTGCCGCCGTTCCTTGCTCCTCTGTGCGTCAGTGCCTTCTCCTGGTCTCCGGCCGTCACCCTTCTTTGCTAGCTCCGACGTCTGAGCCTGCCCATGGTTCGTTGCTCCGACGCCTGCCTTCTCTTGCACTGTGGTTCGTTGCTCCGACACCTGCCCCTGCTCTCTTCTCGCCCCTGCACTCCAAGTTGTTGCTCTCCTGCCCAGGTAGGCCTCTACCCTTCTTCTTCCTCCACCTCTTCTTCTTCCTACTCCCTCTCCTTACCAAATGGATTAAAGCAAGGCCACGACCGTGTGGGCTGGTCACAGCCGTGGCTGTGTTGGCCGACCACGATCGTGCTGGTAGTGTCCCAGATGGCGCCCTTTCTGTAGCGCGAAGGTTTATGGCATCAGTTTCAAAATTAATAACCGACGCCTATACCCCCTGCTGGCGCATTTTTGATGGCGCACGAAGGGTTGTGGCGTCAGTTTGAAAATCGACGCCTAATAGTTTGCCTTTTAGCGACGCCCACATAGGTGTCGCATTAAAACCGACGCTAAAGGCCTTAAATACCGACACTAAAGGTCGGTTTTGTACTAGTGTTGGCTAAGTATCGACACAAACATTTACATTTGCTTCCCAATTCATCGAATGTAGCTTCGGGAATGACAGATGGCTTGGGCATAGGAGGACGGCTAGTAGAATTTTTACTTTTTGGTTTATAAACCTGTTAATTAAATTACATACTCATATTATGCGAGTACATATATGTAGTCAAATATGAAAAACATGGTAGATTTCAGATATATACCTTGTCATTGATAACCAAGTGTCTAGGCCAACCCACCATAACATGCTCTACTTCTTCAACTGTACTATATTCAGGATTAGGTATGGGTAGTGGTTTGTCCCCCATTTCGTCATACATAAGATGGATGGACACACGACAAATGTCATCAGTAATTTGTTGGAAATGCAATGTACCACCAAGGTTGTATACCATGCCCACTGCCACAACATTATATTGTGGAACCTCCACTGCAAGTTTATAGTTCATACCAACCTAGAATTGAAATAATATAAGTTATATACGAAGCGCTAAACCAGATACCTACTACAACTATATATATTATATATATATCATACTAATAACACAACATATAGAACAAACTTACTATAGATTGTTGTGGTGGGTCACTGGGAGTGCTCCCACGACCTTCTACAACTGGAGTATGGGCTTGTACCTCATCATCTGAGAGACACACAATTTGAATAGGTTGAGAAGGTTGAGTAGGCTGAAAAGAAGAAATTATTTCTTTTACTTTCTGTGCTACTAATGCTTCAACTTCCTCTTGTGTAAGACCTCTTATACGACCTCTTCTAGATTGCAAAGGGCCAAAACAAGACTAGAATCCTATGCCATCTCCTAATCCCTTAACACGGCCAAGATGCTCCTTCGTACCAAGAGCAACTAATATTTCATCCATGCAGCCAGTTGGGATGAACCTTCCTTCCTTCCTTTGCTCATGGAGATGAATCTATTCATAGTTAATAAAAATATTAAATCACAATATCAATTAGATATAAATAAATCAAAGTTTGTGGGAGTTACTCTTTACTTAGTTGGGATAAACCTACCATCTTTTGTGCCACCTTCTTAGTTGCAGGGTTGACAATTTCACCTGCTCGATTTTTTCTAGCATCAATCCACTACAAGTTTCGGGGTGGACGCTCAGCTTGAGTTGTACTAGACTCTTCTCCAGAAGAGAGTTTCTTCTCTTGTGGTTGGTGGAGGAAGGCATAACCACCGGGTCCCAAGCGATGGTCATGCACATTTTTGACCCGTCTTTCCTTTTGGGCCTCATGAATAGCCTGATCATTTGGAATGAGGTATTGCAATTTAGACTTGGAAAATATATATAAAAAGATTTACTTCCTTAATTGTATAAAAAGATTCATACAATACATCACAATCTTTATTACCTGAAACTCTTCCGATTTCCTTGATGCAACAAATCTTTTTCACACCTCAAGATCTATAAAAATATATTGATATGTTGCTTTCTTCTTTTGTTTAGGATTATCTATATAATCCCTTTTGAGACAGGTCTTAAAAGCCCTCCATCATACACCACAACGTTGTAGTACTTTTTTCTTGTGATCATTTTTATTTATATGAAAAACACCCTATACATACAAAAGAAGCAATAATATTATCTTAAAATGGATATGTCTTTCCAAGCAAACTAAATTAGAATCAATAAACAAAAAAATATTAAAATAATATCACTTCAACTCATAGACATATCTTTCCATAGGAGGTCTTTTAAGGCATCAAAAACATCATGCCAATTTACTATATCTATTGCCACCTTACTGCGGACGGTCTCCCCTACGTAATGCTTGAAAGAACTAGCATGTTCCCCAATAGATGCTCCTATGACATCAAACTGGATTGGAAATTTCTCCCCTTTGGCCCTGAGCTCCTATAGCCTACACATCAGTGTGGGACATCTACATTTCTTAGCATCACCACTACCATCCTCATGGTGCTCATGCTCAGAATGTTCATCTTCACTTGCCATTTTAGAACAACCCGCATGTATACATGATAAAAGAAACATAAGTGATAATAAAAGCACAAGTGGTTGAATGATATATGATGTATATTTAAAATATTACGTGCTTGAATGATAATAAAATAAATAATTCAAAGAATACATGCCTCTAGTATTGGTTGAGATGTTAGTCAAGTAAAATTACTTCAACATGGCCTTGACGTTTATAGTATTCTTCGATGTTAACTTCAACGTTTACACTTGGCAAACCAACTGAGAATGGGCTGGAATCATCATACTTTTTGCAGTATTCTTCTTCATTTATAGGATCTATAGTAAACTGTCTTTTTCCATGAAGAACGATAGACCAATTTTTATTTATCGGGTAATCAATATAGAATACTTGTTTTGCTTAGTCTGCTATGATGAATGGTTCATCTTTCTCACCAATCTTTTCAAAATTCACCAATGTGAAACCCAACTCATCTACTAAAACTCCTTTGTTGTTATCAACCCAATTACACCTAAAGATAGGAACTTTGAAATTTGTATAGTCCAATTCCCATATGTCCTCAATGACACCGTAATATGACATCTCAGCTTCGTGTGGTCTTTTATCTTTCGTACCAGCAAAATACAACAGACAAGTTTGAACAGTGACCCCACTATTTTTGAACACACTACTTTCATCTTGACGCTTTGTGTAGTATAAAAATATGTTTGTCATATCCTTCATATGACATGACATCCATTTTTAGCTTAAAGGCGAGCCATTTTATGTTGAGAGATTCAGATAGTTTATTAAAGACTTTCTCTTCAAACCACCTAATAAATGTTCGATTATACTCTCTTGCAAGCCACATTGAACTAGATCGTGGATGATTTCTCTTGATAAGATCATTATGTGCTGTGATGTAGCTACTAACTTCATCGATGTTGTGTAAAATATACAAATGTGCTTGTTCCCACAACTCATGACTAATTCCTTTCACTTGTGCTCCTAGAGTTCCTTTGCCACAATAAGATTCAGTGTGATGGGAATTTTTTAGATCGCTAGAAGTTTCATTACAATTCAAAAAATCATTGCAAAATTTCATCACCTCCCTGACCACATAACCCTCAATAATACTCCCTTCAGGACGATAACGATTCCGAACATCACCTTTAAAAACACTCATGTAGCGTTTAAATGGATACATCCAATGTAAGAAAATTGGACCCAACATCTTCAACTCCCTTCTTATATGTATACAAGATGAACCATGATATCAAAAATGAAGGAGGAAAGTACATTTCAAGCTGACACATGGTAACAATTACATCTTTTTGTAATTTATTGAGAGTATCAGGATGTATCAGTTTGTTGCATATTTCATTGAAGAAGAAATAGAGCCTTGTGATTGTAAACCTTACATGCTTCAACAATATAGATCGAATAGCCACAGGTAAAATTTGTTGCATTAAGGTGTGACAATCATGAGATTTGAGACCTATCAACTTCAGATCCTTCTTTGATACCAATCTACGAATATTAGAAGAGTATCTTTGTGGAACTTTAATATTATACAAGCACTCACAGAAAGTCTTTTTCTCCTACTTTGACAAAGTGTAACAAGCTGGTGGTAAATATGTGCGGCGACTCCTGATCTCCACTAATAATTCTTTTCTTATACCCATTAATTCTAAATCTTTTCTAGATTTGATGTCGTTATTTGTCTTTCCCAGTATATTCAATAGCGTACCAATGATGCTATCAAAAATATTTTTTTCAACATGCATGACATCAATGCAGTGTCTAATTGACAAGAATCTACAATAAGGAAGATCCCAGAATATTGACCTCTTCTTGTATAGAGATTTGTCACATGCGAGAGTACGACTACTTGAACTCTTTCCAAATTCATTAACAATATCTTTCACCCTATCATTCACAACATTTCCTGGCATAGGTTTAATAGCACTTTGTTCCTCAGTTGATCCATTAAAGGTTTTGCGTTGTCTTCAATAAGTATGTACTTGTGGGAGAAATCTTTGATGACCAAGATATACAATTTTACCACCAAGTTTCAGTCAGATTGAATCGGTATTTTCCTCACAAATAGGACATGCTTTGTATCCTTTTGTGCTATATCCAGAAAAATTTCCATAAGACGGAAAGTCATTAATCGTGTAAAACAACATAGAACGCAAACTAAAGATCTCTTCACGTGAAGCATCATATGTCATAACATCTTCTTCCCATAGTTTCATTAGGTCATCAATTAGAGGTTGAAGGTAAACATCAATGTCATTTCTAGGTTGCTTGGGCCCTGATATCAATATTGACAACATGACATACTTATTTTTCATACACAACCAAGGAGGAAGATTGTATAGGCCAAGTACTATGTTGGATGCTTAATGTACCATAAGGATTCATTCCATCTGTACAGAGTCCAAGTCTTACGTTTCTTGGTTCTTTACCAAATTGAGGGTATAATCAATCAATTTTCTTCCATTGTGGTGAATCAGATGTGTGTTATAGGATGCCATCATCATTGGCATTTAACTCCCCATGCCAAGACAAATTTTGCGCATCTTCAGTATTTGCAAATAAGCATTGAAATTGTGGTATTATTGGTAGATATCACATCACCTTGGCAGGAGAGCCATTTTAAGCCTTAAATGAATTTTTGGTCCAGTACCTTGACGCACCACATTTTGGAAAATTTATCAAATTACTATAGTCCTTTTGAAATAACACACAATCATTTGGACATGAATGAATCTTCTTAGCCTCCATTCCCATTGGGCACATTATTTTCTTTGCTTGATATGTTGAAATTGGAAGCTCGTTGCCTTCAAGAAGAATTTCCTTTAACAAAGATAACAGTGAAGTGAAACTATTATCGCTCCACCAGTTTTGATCTTTAAGAGTATATAATCACATGATAGCACTCAACCTCGTGAACTTAGTACAACCCTTATATAATGGTTTTTCAACATCATGGACAATGTTTGCAAATAAAGAAGGTGAATCAATGACATTGTCCCAACAACTACGTAGCATCTCATCAACCATATCATCCTGGATCGATTCATCTTGAATCAGTTCATCATTGACATTATCATCATTATATATATCTTCTATGACACAACTATTAGTATCGACATTTTCTGATCCATAATTAAATTTCTCTCCATATTAATACCATTCATTATAACCTTGTATGATCCCATTGCATATGACACGATTCTTAATTTCCTCAATAGTATCAACTTTTAAATTGTTACCACAATTTCTACATGGACAATAGAACCTATCTGTAGGTAGTTTCCTATGTTCCTTAGCAAATATGATAAATTCATCAAGACCTTTGATAAACTATGGATTGCAACGGTTCTTGATAGACATCCAACTTCGATCCATTTTTTAGATCGCATTAAAATTAATTATAAAAGTGTACCACTTATCAAAACAATTATTGTTGATACTATAAGTTGTAAGTTTTTATTGATAGGAAGTTAATTACTTTTATACTAAAGTGTACCACCTACAAGGTCAGTTATAAGAAAAAAACTGACCCTATAGATCGAGGCGTGAAGCCAAAATTGAGCAAATTTTCGTCGCGAGAAACCTAATGGAGCCAATTTTTGTCTCGGTCAATTTTTTTTTCGATCGAGATGCTCTACAAGGTTGGTTATAAGGAAAAAGACCGACCCTAGAGGTACTTATACATGTGCGAAGGCAAAATGGAGCCAACTTTTGTCTCGATCAAATTTTTTTTCGACCGAGATGCCCTACAAGGTCGGTTATAAGGAAAAAATTGACCCTAGAGGTACTTATACACGTGCAAAGGCAAAATGGAGCCAACTTTTGTCTCAGTCAAATTTTTTTTCGACCGAGATGCCCTACAAGGTCGGTTATAAGGAAAAAACTAATCCTAGAGGTACTTATACACGTGCGAAGGAAAAATGGAGCCAATTTTTGTCTCAGTCAAAAACAATTCGACCGAGAAGCCCTACAAGGTCAGTTATAAGAAAAAAAGCTGACCCTAGAGGTACTTATACACGCGCGAAGGCAAAATAGAGCCAATTTTTGTCTCGTTCGAACTTTTTTTCGACTGAGATGCTCTACAAGGTCGGTTATAAGGAATAAACTGACCCTATAGATCGAGGCGCGAAGCCAAAATTGAGCAAATTTTCACCACGGGAAACCTAATGGAGCCATTTTTTGTCTCGATCAATTTTTTTTCCGACTGAGATGCCCTACAAGGTCGGTTATAAGGAAAAAATCGACCCAAGAGGTACTTATACACGCGTGAAGGCAAAATGGAGCCAATTTTTGTCTCGGTCGATAATGTTTTCGACCGAGATGTCCTACAAGGTCGGTTATAAGGAAAAGACCGACCCTATAGGTACTTATACACGCGCAAAGGCAAAATGGAGCCAATTTTTGTATCGGTCGAGAATTTTGTCGACCGAAATTCCCTACAAGGTCGGTTGTTTCTAAAAAAACTGATCCTATAGGTCTTCTAAGGTCGATTTTTTAAGAAAACCGACCATATAGGTCTTTTAAGGTCAGTTATTTCTAAGAAACCGATCCTATAAAGCAAGGTTTGCTCGATCAAAAAAATTCTCAATCGAGAAAGTATTGTCTTAAGCTTCTCTGAAGTCTTCTAAGGTTGATTTTTTTAGAAAACCAACCCAAGAGGTCTTAAATGGTGCCCGCATTTTTTGTAGACATATAAGGTTGGTTATTTGAAAAAACTGACCCTATAGATCAAGGCGCGAAGTTAAAATCGAGCAATTTTCGCCGCGGGAAATTTATGGGTCGGCTTTCTGATCCCATTTCCTATAAGATCGGTTATTTTATAAAAACCGATCCTATAGAGATACACTACAAGGACGGTTATTTTAAGAAAACTGACCCAATTGGTCTTAAGTGGTGCCCGCATTTTTTATAGACATATAAGGTCGATTATTTGGAAAACCGACCCTATAGAGATACACTGACCAATATAAGGTCGATTTTTTATAGGGTCGGTTATTTTAAGAAAACTGACCTCTTAAGTGGTGTCTGTGTTTTTTGTTGACATTTAAGGTCAGTTATTTGGAAAATCGACCCTACATGCAGCGACATTATTGGCCAAAAATGTAGTAGTGTCAGCAGTCGCAATGACATCATGCGGTCCCCAAAAATGATAACAACCTCGTGAGGAGATCAAGTAAAGAGGGAGGTTTTTTACACATTGGGTGCATTTCTCTTCTTCCTCATCTTTGTTCTCGTGTGGGGAGGGCTACCCAGATTTAGGGGTAGTTAAATCTAGACGATGTGAGTTGTAATCTTAATTACATAAAGCTTGTTTGTTGTTATTGTCTTGTGATTTTTCTTTTCTCATCTTGAGGAGAGATTTCCACCTTTCATATGGTGTTTCTTCTTTGGGTTTATATGCTTCTCAGTAGCATGTGATTTCTCATCTAACGAGAATCTAATGGATGGTTACTGAAACCTCAAACTTCAACTATACAATTTTGTCCACACTACCAACCCCCTTCACCATTGTCTATGTTGCTTTGTGTGAATGCCTTAAACCAAGACCTTCCTCCCACGTAGTCATCCTACCTTCTCATGGTTGTGTGATGTGATTCACACGTAAGTTCCTCTAGCTATTACTAATCTATATGTTAGATAATATTTTTATTTATGTCTTTCTTATATTGTCTTGTTATTTACATATTCTGTAAGGGCCTTTCTGTAAATGTTTATTCTATAAATATATGGGGTACACACATTGTACACCCCAACCTTTACCGCTCAATCAAGATGGTATCAGGGCAGGCACGTTAGCCGCCTCCTTCCCCTCCTCCCTCCTTCTCTAACCTAGCCCCCCCACATGCGCCAGCCGCCGCCGGCCTACTGCCCGCACACTAGGGAGCCGCTACCCGTCGTGTCGCGGCAGGATACCGCTGCAGCCGTCGGCCGGTCGCCTCTCCTCCGCTGCCATGCTCGTCTCCGGGGATCAGTGACACATCTTCGGTTGGCCGTTGCAAGATCTGGTTGATTTCTTCTTTCATGCACATGCTGGCCGATTGTTTTTCTTCGGCAGATCGTTGGTTTGCTTCTGTCTGTGGAGTTGACGGGCTTTTGTGCTTCTCCCTTTCTACCTGCCCGTGTTGGCTCTTGAGCCACCAGGTTCTTTGTTGTGTCTAGGCGTAGCTCTTATGTAGGTTGATCCTTCTGTGGATCTCTGCTCTGTCTGCTACCATCTAGTTGGCGGATCTAGACGATCTCCTGATGTTGCTATTTTCTACTTCTTGTTTGGACCTGACTCCCTGGTGCTCGGATGGCTTCTTCGCATGAGAACTACCGCCGTCAGGTGACCACCGTGAAACTCGACGACCGCAACTATCAACACTGGGTGTGCTCCATGGAGATGTTTGCAAAATCCCAGGGAAAGCACTCCCATCTGATCAAGAATTTGCCACCTGCCCCGCCTACCACTGCCGATTCCAAAGATAAAAAAAATCTATGATGATTGGGTCAAGGATGACTCTACTGTGATGACCTGTATTCTGAACAGCAGTGAGACTCGCATCAGTGTTACTCTCCTATGCCTTCTAACAGTGAAAGAGATGTGGGACCAACTTGCGAGCACCTACTCACAGTAAGAATTTGAAGAAGGTGTTTGATCTAAAAAAACAACTCGCTCGCCTACATTTTACTGGATCGGACATTGCATACTATTTTTCTACATATAAAGGTGTTTGGGATGAACTTGAGACATTACATCCTCTATTCACGGACTTGGCCACCATGCAACTCCAGAGACAAGAACTTCAGGTGGTCCAGTTCCTTAGTGGTCTCCCTGACTCCTGTGTTGGAGTGGTTGACCAGATCCTTTCCGGTGACCCACTGCCCACGTTGGAGAGTGCGTTTCAGCACCTTCAACACCTGTCGGCCTCTTCTACTGACCTGTCTACTGATACAGATGACCCCAATGCCCTTGCTGCCATGGGTGGCAGGGGTCATGGTCGTTGTAACATCCCTGACCTGGGTTATACTTCAACCCTAGGTGTTTTGATTAAGAAAGGTGATTAAATGCTTAATCCTATCTTGTAAAAAGTAATTAGGCCTCAAGAGGAACCTATGTTGCAATTCTAGTCCTTTTTGAACATTGTTGAAATCAATGTTTTGTTGTTTTGGACTAAAGTGCAAATTACCCAAGTTGAGGGGTTTAAGTGCAAATTGTGCATGATAATATGTTCCTTATATTTTTAAGCATCATGAGAGTGAATATGATGCAGAGGTATGGCTTATGGAATCCTGAGTACCAAGAAAGAGCTGATAAAGCAATGTTTGTGCATTAAAACCCTATTTTGGTGTAATGTGCAATTTACCCAAATCTAGGATTCAATATGCAAATTACCACTTCAATAAGGTCCCTAATGTTTCTTGACATCATTTAGAGCAGATAAAATGAGGAGGGAGCCTCATTTGAATTAAGTTGGAGGAGAGAGCATCTTGATATTAAAATAATCAAGATTTAAGCCTAATTGGAACCCTAATTCAATTTAATGCAAAAATAAATAAAATAATTGAAGGGGCCTTCAACCAAAATTAATTTGGTTGGATTCAGATGTGTGTGGACGAGATTAAGCCTTGCAAAGGCACGAGCATATCCTAAGGAGGTGAAATTCCACTCACCATTATTATAAGAAAAAGAAAACCCACTCACATATGGATATTAGTATAATATAATCTAAGGTGCTTAATTTGCTTTTCTTTAAATTGAAGATAATTGAGAGGAATAAGAGGAAATTGGGATAGCCTCGTATCCAAGGAATCAAAGGGGGAAGAGGCGGCACCAATTTTGGAATTAAATGCATTTTAATAATGCATTTTCTCTCTCATGGAATTTCTTATAAAAAGACTATTTCCTAGCCCAAACAAAGGCTTTTTCGGCCCTTTCTTCTTCCCTTGCTTTGGATGAGCTCAAGGGAGAATAGGAGCATCAGGATAACGAGCTCCAACCTGTTGGTAAGTTCTTGACCTTGGTTCATCACGATTCCATGGTGGAAATTGAAAATAAATTATGGAATTCTTCTTAATCCGATCTCCTCTTCAACCCTAGCCAACTTTTTTTCATCCAAAAGCTTGAGGACGAGCCTAGGGGAGTTGAAAAAGCTTCATCCACCATTGTTGGCATGATCTTGGAGCTTTGGAGCTCATTTGGAGGCGGGTTTTATAACTTGAACCCTTGATTTTATTATTGCAATCAATTCCTTATCAATTGGTGATCAATTCTACATTTCCGAAATTAAGTTTGGTTGATTGATGCAATTTACATGTAAATCACAGAAGGTTTCATGGGTTTAGAGCTTGATGATGATGACATCATCATAAGCAAGCACCTCACCAAATATCAAAGCCAAACGGTTTCAATTAGTTGCTCATGCGGTTTCACCAAAACTGTTTGAGAGCAAACGGTTTGAAACCGTTTGGGGGAAAACGGTTTCAAAACCATTTTATATGGTTGACCAAGGGTTGACCATTTGATATTCCTGTTCATAATCATGTTGGTTGATAACCCTCAAAATTTTAGGGATTAACTCCAAAGAAATCATGAGTTGAAGGCTAATCAATTAGGGAAACCTAATTGGATTAAGTGCTGATTTTTAATATGATTAACTTGACCTTTTTGGGCAGACGGTTTCAAAACCATTTTATGGTTGAAAAAGGGTTGAGCGTTTGATATTACTGTTCATAATCATGTTGGTTGATGACTCACCAAATTTGATGGATTAACTCCAAAGGAATCGTGAGTTGAAGGCTAATCAGTTAGGTAAACCTAATTGAATTAAGTGCTGTTTTTCAACCTGATTTAACTTGAATTTTTGGGCAAACGATTTCAAAACCGTTTGAGATGGTTGACCAAGGGTTGACCGTTTGAGATTACTAATCCTAATTATGTTTGTTAATTACTCACCAAATTTGAGGGATTAATTCCCAAGGAATCATGAGTTGAAGGCTAATCAATTAGGCAAACCCTAATTGAAATTAGTGCTGAAATTCCAATGAGTTAATTTGAGATTTTGGGTTGATTAGCCCAAACGGTTTCAAAACCGTTTGGGGATCACCCAAACGGTTTCAAAACCGTTTGGTGGTCACCCCATACCATTTGGAGGTCTAGGGTTCACTATGGTTTAGTGTTTGAAGATCCAAAGATGGGGTATGAACCCTAATCGGTTAAATGCTGATTTTGCAGTTGATTGAGATGATGTTTTGAGTTGATTAGCCCAAACGGTTTCAAAACCATTTGGGGATCACCCAAACGGTTTCAATACCATTTGGGGATCACCCAAGACCATTTGGAGGTCTGGGGTTAAGTATAGTTGATCAATTGAAGGTCCAAAGGTACCAAATCATATTGCAATTAAGTGCTGATTTGTTGATCAACTCGATAGACCAAACCTTGATGAAATTTCACTAGAATCCAAAGGTTGGTTGAGCCAAACGGTTTCAAAACCGTTTGTAGCTCACCCAAACGGTTTCAAAACCGTTTGGTGGTCACCCAAGACCGTTTGGAGGTCTATGGTTGAGTATGGTTAGGTGTTTGAAGGTCTAAAGGTACCAAGTTGATTTGCAATCAAATGCTGATTTGGTGATCAATCCAATGATCCAAACTTTAATTGGTTGACTTGGATTATGATGCGGACATGGGAAAACGGTCTCAAGACCGTTTGGAGGTCATCCAAACGACCTCAAGACCGTTTGGGGTCAGGTCATACCCAATTTGGATGATGGTTTAATGGTTTCAAAGTAACTAGTCTTACATTGATTAGTATTGAAGGAACATCGACTCCAAACCCTAATTCAATTGAATCAAACCCTAATTGATGACCAATGGAGGGTTAATTGAGGGTCAAATCAGTTGAAGGTTGACCTATTTAACTCAATTGAAGTATGAGTATAGGTCCAATTGATGATAGGTTCCATGAATTCAATGATTGAAGGAATCAACATTGAAAATTGTAATTCAATTGGATACCTTAGGTAATGAAGGTTCAATGTGATTGAATCTTTGGGAATTAAGATGATGAATGTTCTATTAATCCAATAATGATTAGTAATGATAATCCATGAAGTTACAATGGTTGAAACCCTAATAGTACCTAAGTGCTTAAGTGTCAATTAAAGGATGAATCCCTAATTGCTTAAAGGACCAATGACTTGATACACTATGTTAACCATAGTTGTATGTACTTGATTGAAGGATTGATGTAACCTAATCAAATTGAGAGAATGATGAAAAGGAATTCATACATGAGTATTGATCATGTGATGGATAGGGTATGATCCTTAATAAAGGGGTCATGAAACCCTAATCAAGAAGATTGTTGAGCCCTAACCTAAATTTAGAGCAATATCAGATGTAACCCAAACCCAGGGTAATGTCGTGACTCTAAACCAAGATAATAAAATGTGAATCCCTAATTGAGGTTGATTCAATGTGAACCCTAAATGAGGTTGACTCCATGTGAATCCCTAATTGAGGTTGATTCCATGAGAAACCCTAATATTGGGTAATGGGACATGAGAAACCCCAAAGTGATGTGAATAGTAAGCCCTAACCCTATTAAGGGAATAGTGGTGTTACTATTATATTACAAGAGATAAAATGATTAGATGTTGCCTAGTGATAGGTGACAAGATGTTGAATGGCCCTATGAGACATATGATTAGATGTTGCCTAATGAGAGGTGACAAGATTCTTTATGGGCTTTATGAGCCATGAGAATAATTGTAGTATAGTAAGAGGCACCAAGATGAATAATGATGGGTCGAAGGAAATTTATATTCCATGATCCATGTAATCAGGATTGGTTAAAGTCCAATGCCTGGCTGTGTAATCAGGATTGGTTAGAGTCCAATGCCTGGTTGTGTAATTAGGTTTGGAGAAATCCAATACCTGGCAGAGGTGTAATGCATGTAATCAGGGTTGGTTAAAGTCCAATTCCTAGCGGTGTAATCAGGTTTGGAGGAGTCCAACACCTGGCAGAGGCTCAATGCCTGTAATAATAACACAGGATTGGCTTACTCCCAATACCTAGAATTCACAGGATTGACATAGATCAATACCTGGAATAATAACACAGGATTGGCTAACTCCCAATACCTGGAATGCACAGGATTGACATAGATCAATACCTAGAATAATAACACAGGATTGGCTAACTCCCAATACCTGGAATGCACATGATTGACATAGATAAATACCTGGAATAATAACACAGGATTGGCTAACTCCCAATACCTAGAATGCACAAGATTGACATAGATCAATACCTGGAATAATAACACAGGATTGGTAATAACCCAATACCTAGAATAGTTGCACAGGATTGACATAGATCAATACCTGGAATATTTTCACAGTAATGACATAGATCAATACCTGGAATAATTGCACAGGATTGACATAGATCAATACCTGGAATTGTTGCACAGGTTTGACATAGATCAATACCTGGAATGGATACACAAGAATAATATAAATCTAATGCATGTACTAGTTGCACAGGATTGGTGTAATCCAATGCCTGGAATACTTATATAGGATTGGTATAGACCAATGCCTGAATAAGACATGATGATGTACACTCTCATGTCCATTATAACCAAAATCTGTTTAGCAGATTGGCTAAGGCCAAAAAGTTGAAATAAGAATGTCTCATGGGTGACATATCAAGATAATGAGTGTCACAAGAGAAGTTTGATATGATGGTATAATATGGAGGATAAATGATATACATGTTCTTCCTATTCCTTATTAAGAGAATGCTTTAAACTGCTTATCATCTGCCCAATTTTATATCCTTAATTGCAATAATAATGTTTTGGCGGAGAGTTATATCTCTCGCTGGGGCAATTTACAATTGTCTCACCCCCGTGGGATCCAACATTTTTAGGTGGACGTGGATAAAGAGGCAGATACTCTTTTGCAGGAAAAGGAAAGCAACAGCTTGGACAGCAGTGAGATCTCAGGTGGAGGCACTGAATGTCAAGTCATATAGATAGTAGTCCTATGTGTCATTTCTGTACTCTCAGGTCCTCGGGATTTATAGATAGTGCTTTTATCATCGACTTGAGATTTTGGCTTGATGCCTCGAGGTTTTATGTTGTCTGTACATAATGTTGATAGGACAGCTGATGTTGTAATTCCTTGAGAAGAGATGGAACAAGTTATGTACTTTTGAACCATGATGTAATTGTTATACTATGGTTCTTGTTATAAGAGTTTCCTATGATTGGGTATCTTTGCAAAAAGTTTTAATTTTTAGTGATTTTCAGTAATCCGCTGCAAATGATACGCTTCTGCATTGGTTAATCTTGTGTTTTGTAAGTTGGATGCCACAGTCGCGGTCACCCTCCTACCGCTCTTGGTCGGGGTCGAGGATCTTTTGGTCATGGTACTTTTGGCCATGGCTCATCTACTGATTCATCTCGTGGAGCCACTCCTCAGCGATACTGTGATTTCTGTGGCCGTAACAATCATACTGAAGACAAATGTTGGAAGAAATACAACACTCCTACATGGACCAATGCTTCTACGGAGGGTACTACTCCGAATGCTCCTACTGCCACTTCGACTGAAGCCACTGTTGACTTTATTCACTCTGAGGTGGAGTGATTTCTACAGGAGCAGACTGTTTCATCTTCATCGATTGGGACTTTTGGTGCTCACGCAGCCACATACTCTGGTTGTGACTCTACCTTTCTGAGTGTCTCTTCTTCTTCTACTGGTAATACACAATGGGTGATCGACTCTGGCACCTCGTCTCATATTTCTGGCAACCGTTCTCTTTTTTCTAATCTGCTTAAACCCCGCTCTAAGTCTACTGTGATGCTTGTTGATGGGCCTAAGAGTGTGGTCTCTAGCATTGGGGATGTCTTTGCCTGTATCCTTCTACATTCTTCTTTATATGTGCCAAATTTTCCTTTAAATATGTTATCTATCAGCAAACTTGTTTGTGGCCTTAACTACAATCTGACATTTTCTCTGGGTGAATGTGTTTTTCAGGACCTTTGCACGAGGATGAAGATTGGTGGGGGGCATGAAGGACCAGATGGACTCTATTACCTGGATAATCTATGACTACTCAACAATTTTGTTTCTGCTTTGGCTTTATCAACATTCGTTTCTGCATTACAATGGCATTTTCGACTTGGACACCCATCAGCACCAAAGTTAAAACATGTGTTACCTGGTGGATTTATACCTATATTTAATTGTGAAGCTTGTTAATTGGGAAAGCAAACTAGATCTATTTTCCCTAAAAAAATCTCAGATTGTTAGTGTTGCTGTGTTTGATTTAGTACATGCTGATGTGTGGGGACCATGTCACATTCCTAGTTTATCTGGCTATATATATTTTATTCTATTTATTAATGACTATTCTCAGGCTACATGGTTATTTCTGTTAAAAAAACTGATATAAAGTAGTGCCTAAAATGAAATTCTTCTTTGCTGAGATTAAAACACAGTACTCGATGCCTATTAATTTTTTTTAGAATTGATAATGCATTAGAATTTGTTCAAATCTCTATTGAGGTGTTTTGTAAATCTGTGGGGACAATTCATCAAACCTCTTGTGTGTATACCCCCCCCAACAGAATGGTGTGGCTGAAAGGAAAAATAGGCATCTTCTTGAGGTTGCCAGGACTAATATGCTTCATTCTAATGTTCCCAAACATTTCTGGCCGGAAGCTATTCTTACTGCATGTTTCTTAATAAACCGCATGACGTATTATGTCATTGGTAATAAAATACATGTAAAGGTTCTTCAACCAAGTCTTCCACTTTTTTGTGTTCCTCTGCTAATTTTTGGGTCTACGTGTTTTGTGTGGTTGCTTGGTCCTAATCAAAATAATCTGTCCCCTAGAGCTGTGAAATGTGTTTTTCTGGGGTACTCACAGACTCAAAGGGGATATCATTGTTATCATCTGGAGACAAGAAAATAGTTTCCGAGTAGTGATGTGGTATTTTTTTAAGATACTCCATACTATTCCTGTAAGGGGACACATCTGAGCTCAGATTTGATTTCTGCACCTCTTCCTATGACTTGTGAATCTAATAACAATACTAAATAGCCTAAGACAAATACTACTCCTCCTTTATGTGTATGTCAATGCAGAAATTGTGTTGCACAACATACTCCTGCTGAAGACCCCCCACACACACCAATCTTCTCCTTCTGAAGGTCCTACGCCCACAAAGGTATTTTCTTATCTAGATTTACCTATTGCTCTCCGAAAAGGCACTAGATCTTGTACATCTCATAATATGGCTAATCATGTTTCTACTGACCATCTGAGTATTCATGTTAGCAATTTTGTTACTGCTTTATTTGCCATTGCTATACCCAAAAATGTTGGGGATGCTCTACAAAGTCAGGCATGGACTCAAGCCATGACAGAGGAGATGGATGCTCTTACTGATAGGGGTACCTGGGATCTTGTTGATCCTCCTTCTGACTGTAAACCAGTTGGTTGCCGCTGGGTTTACACTATTAAATATCATCCATATGGAATTGTAGAACACCTGAAAGCTCATCTTGTAGCAAAAGGTTACACTCAAACTTATGGCTTTGATTATTTTGAAACCTTCTCTCATGTTGCTCGGCTGAATTCAGTGTGAATTGTTCTGTCTGTGGCTGTTAATCTGGACTGGCCTCTCATTCAACTTGATGTCAAGAATGCATTTCTATATGGTGATCTTCAGGAGGAAGTGTATATGGAGCAACCACCTGGGTTTGTTGCTCAGGGGGAGTCACACAAAGTCTGTCACCTCAAGAATTATATCTATGGTCTGAAGAAAAGCCCTCATGCCTGGTTTGATAAACTGAGCACCACTTTGTCTACTTGTGGGTTTCTCAGATCTCATGTTGATCATTTTGTGTTTATTAAGAAGACATCTACTGGTATTGTTGTTCTTATTGTATATGTTGATGACATTATTCTGTCCGAC